>OY821762.1:26001829-27201829 GCA_963682095.1 Potentilla sterilis | reverse complement strand
GTTCCGATTTCGAATCTAAAAGTTTGGAAAATCTATTCCAACCGTCAGATATCACAGTTAAGATTAAATACATGTATGAAAAAAATTCCAACTACATCTGACAACGTTAAAGGCTCGATCGGTACGGTCAAACTGCAAAGTCAAACTGCAAAGTCAAACCTCTAAACGCTTTAAAACGAAAATTGGCCCGTCTAAATGACGTTTTTTTGTCTGACCTTCAACAGAGAATAGTTTCAGATCGATGAGACGCAACTAATCGTATAAAAATTTTCCTCAAAATATTTACCGCCCGTCAGGCTACCCATAGGAAAACGGAAGTAAAAAACAGCTAACTGCAACATTCGGCACACAGATTTTGTCGGAATCTTCCCATTTTTCAACCGTAGACGTATTTCATTATTTCGGTCATATCTTATTTCACAACATTTTTGCGTTTGAAGAGTCTACGTATAGTAACTATTTGAAACTATACATTCATTTAAACACTTATTAAACAAGTTAAGGAACATTAGTGCATATGTTCCGATTTCGAATCTAAAAGTTTGGAAAATCTATTCCAACCGTCAGATATCACCGTTAAGATTAAATACATGTATGAAAAAAATTCCAACTACATCTAACAACGTTAAAGGCTCGATCGGTATGGTCAAACTGCAAAGTCAAACCTCTAAACGCTTTAAAACGGAAATTGGCCCGTCTAAATGACGTTTTTTTGCCTGACCTTCAACAGAGAATAGTTTTAGATCGATGAGACGCAACTAATCGTATAAAAATTTTCCTCAAAATATTTACCGCCCGTCAGGCTACCCATAGGAAAACGGAAGTAAAAAACAGCTAACCGCAACATTCGGCACACAGATTTTGTCGGAATCTTCCCATTTTTCAACCGTAGACGTATTTCAATATTTCGGTCGTATCTTATTTCACGACACTTTTGCATTTGAAGGATCAACCCATTAATAATCTCATCTCAACACACACACACACACACACACACACACACATATATATATATATATATATATATATCAAATTAATCACACATTTATTCTAATTAAACTCTAAATTAACACACCTCTGCATATAACCAACTAAATCAACACACACAGCAATATACGTACCTTTCAAGCTTATGGCCGAGGTTTTGGACGATTTCAGAGCGTTTTCGAAATATTTTCGACGAATGAGCTCGCTGCTGCAGAATAGATCTGATATAAGAGTTATAGCCGACGAATACCCTCCTCGTCGGCTATAACCAAAAACTTTTCGTCGGTTATAGTTATAGCCGACGACGTCCGACAACTCGTCGGCTATAATATTATAGCCAACGATGTGGCCGACGAAATAGTAATTCGTCGGCTATGACCCCTTATAGCCGACGAAGTACTATTTCGTCGGCAGTTTTTTCCCATATCGTCGGCTATAACCCTTTTTCTGGTAGTGAATAGGAATGAGAGAAACCGAATTCAATATGAAATATATAGCCAGGAATGTCAAAATTTCTATAGGAGGAGGGACTTTTCTCTTCCAAAGAATCTAGCAATGTGAAGCTCAAGGAGCTGATATGCTAATAGGAAATGATTTCCTTCTTCGGCAGAAGCTAATTCAAACCATCGAAATAATATGACTTGAAAAGAACACTAGGTTCTATTGGGAACCTAGACTTATCAATGCAGTCAGCATTGCAAGCAAAAGATTTACAGAACAATATCAGAAGTCGTAAGCGAAGAGTGGTGATCATAACCCAAAATCCTACAAACTAGTAGTGCAACCAGTACTAGCCTTAAGAGAATTCCAAGAAATCATACCAAATGAAGCAACAAGTACAGAAGACTTAGAATCAGAGGAAGAATCTCTGAATTCAGAAAGTTCAGACGGTGAAGAAGAATTCATCAAAAACCACAATTTAAAAATATATATAAACAAGATAGAGTAAAAGAAAATCTCTAACCTTGCTGAAATAGAAAATCTGCTTTAACCTATAATCAGTGAAAACCCTCAGTTATACTGGGAAAGAGATCCAGTATATTGTCAGCTGAAAATGCATGACGCAAATGCAATATGTCATGTCAAGGCCATTCATCATTATAAAGATGAGGACAGAAAAGAAATGGTGTTTCTGCACAAACCCTGGGGCCTGGTAGACACAGGTGAATCTTCATGCTATCTCCTGCAAACCTGCTTACTAAGGGGAATACCGGGCGGGCCGGTCTTCTCCTCTCCGATGCCTAAGTTAGTATAGTTGGAATAGATATAACTTAAGCACGTATATAAGCGGTAGGAAGGATCAGTTACCTATTAATGAGGGTAGTTGGGGCCCTTATATAGGTGGCCAGGAGTGAGGTCTGGCCTTACCCTTCGATGTGGGACTGGTTCCCTTCTGTTTGCACACCAAAGGGCAGCTTTGGTGACCTCTTAGGCAGGCAGGCGCCCCCAGACCCCGGGCCCCTGGTAGCAGGATGGACTGCTGGACCCCGAGGCCGGGTTCTGGTGATCCGGTTCCGGGCCCTGGGCCGGCCCCTGGTGCACTAGCTGCGGGTCTGCGGGCCTGCTATAGCCCCTCTGTGGCTACTGTCAACAAGTCCCCCAAGTTCTCGGTCAAGTGCAATCTTGAATGGGGACTTAAAACTGTCTTGCCCTTGTCCCGCAGACCCGCAGGGTTACCAACCCAACGGTGCCCAGTCCCCCAAGTCCGCGTTGAAGATTGGGCGTGACCGGGGTGAGTACCTGTTACCGGTGATATGCAACAGTTTGTGAGTATGCTTGCAATATAAGTAGCACTGTGCTCAAGTGTTGTAGGGCTATGAGCATAGGATGATAGTGGGGCGTTAAAATCCGCCATGCAATAGATGTGTGCATGGAATGATAATGGGGCGTTGAAATCCGCCATGCAATAGATGTGTGCATGGAATGATAATGGGGCGTTGAAATCCGCCATGGGATCTCGACCGGGCGTTCTGGCATATCGAGACGAGTCCTCCAAGTGAACTTGTGCGCCAGACCTCGACCGGGCGTTCTGCCATATCGAGACGAGTTGGAGTATGGGACCTCGACCGGGCGTTCTGCCATATCGAGACGAGTCCATATTGCTAGGCTGCGACCTCGACCGGACGTTCTGTCAAATCGGTACGAGTCGGAGTATGGGACCTCGACTGGGCGTTCTGCCAAATCGGTACGAGTCGGAGTATGGGACCTCAACCGGGCGTTCTGCCATATCGAGACGAGTCCATATTGCTAGGCTGCGGGGAGGTGGCCCCGGTGTTGCGGTTTGTTGAGGCACCGGTTAACACTTGCTAGTTCTTCTCAGCTTGTGTTGGAATAAGCGTTGAGGAAATGGGGTGGCGTTGAGGTGACAAGGCTCGCCGTAGAGCCCCATACTGACCGCAATTCAGTGCGATGCAGGGTTTTTATCCTGCTGGACAAGAGTACATGTGTTAGATGTAAACTCACCCGGGTGTATAAAGCCCATGCCGGTCGAATGTTCTCATAACCGGGGTCATGCCATGGCACCGGGCGGACCTCGACTGGCGTTCTGCTATATCGAGACGAGTCCCCCAGTGAGATGCCATGGGGCCGGGTGGATCTCATTCCCGGAAGAATGCTCTCGAGCCGGTTGGATGATCATAACCGGTGAGATGGTCTCGGGGTGGTTGAATGTTACCTAACCGGTGAGATGTCATGCAGCCGGTTGAATGATACCTAACCGTGAACTGTCATGGTACCGGATGGATGGCTCATACCCGGAACAATGCTCTCGAAGCGGTTGAAAAACTCATAGCGGTGAGAGATGCCATGCAGTCGGTTGAATGATACCTAACCGTGAACTGCCATGGAGCCGGATGGATGGCTCATACCCGGAACAATGCTCTCGAAGCTGTTGGAAAACTCATAGTGGTGAGAGATGCCATGCAGCCGGTTGAATGATACCTAACCGTGAACTGCCATGGAACCGGATGGATGGCTCATACCCGGAACAATGCTCTCGAAGCGGTTGAAAAACTTATAGCGGTGAGAGATGTCATGCAGCCGGTTGAATGATACCTAACCGTGAACTGCCATGGAACCGGATGGATGGCTCATACCCAGAACAATGCTCTCGAAGCGGTTGAAAAACTCATAGCAGTGAGAGATGCCATGCAGCCGGTTGAATGATACCTAACCGTGAACTGCCATGGAACAGCCGTAGAGCCTGGGGAAGTGGGGGGGGGGGGGCCTGACGCCTCGGTTCCCGCTCCTAACTCCCTTACCTGTCGCCAGTAGGCGGGACAAGTGGCTGACATGCATTTAAGGAGGAAGTCCATCAGTCCCATCAGTTATGATGGCGTGAGCAGTTTACTGATGCTGGGACACGTGCTGGTAGGGAGCGGTCTGAGATGGAGGGTCTGGATTCGCGGGCGTTTGAGTTGCTCTGATTGCGTGTTTTGGGGGGATTAGAAGCGCCTAGGGCACCGGACCTCTCTATAAAAAGGCCTCCTCTGCCTTCTCAAGTTCTGTTTTGCTGCTTGATCAGAGATAATAAGATAGAGAGAAATCCGGCGAAAACTCTGTGGAGGTGCCCCGTGACATCCGTTGCCTCAAGTGCTCTATTACTCTCCTCCTATCATTGCTCGCTGCTTTCGCAGGGCGGACCTTCCTTGGTTGAGCATACTAATCGGTAAGATCTTGCTTTCTTTGCCTGGTGTTGTTCTTATTTTTCTTTTCGGTGTTTTTGCTGCGGGGGGGGTGGGGGTCTCTGTCGCCGACTGAGGTTTTTTAAGCGGAGCGTCAGCTGTAACTTGGGGAGGGGCCGCAGAGGGCGCTGTTCTAGCCTGTTGCTGACCAGCGCTAGGGTTTTGTTTTTCTTCCCCTTAGGTTAAAAATGTCTTATGCAAGTTCTGATGGGGCTTCCGAATCGGCCGGCAAGCGTCCCGTTGTGGATGATAATGAGAGACTGGAGGACTGGCTCGGTTCAGAATCTCCGGTGTCTAAAGCCGCTGACCACTCCCGGAGCGGGGCTTCGTCTTCCGGGTCCTCAGGATCTGAGGAAATACCGCACGGTGTGCGCCTTGCTGGTGCTCCACCCGGGAGCTACCCCATCGGTAGAGGGAAGGGTGCCGTGGTGTGCGATGAGCCGGAGGGTAGCATGAACCCCGGAGAGATTGCTGCGTTCCGGGAGACGTGGAGTATCCCGAATGAGGTGGCGCTACGGCCACTGAATCCCAGGGAGTCAGCCTGTAACCCGGAGGCAGGTTGGGTTGCCGTGCATCTAGACCAGTTTCGCCACGGGTTCTCACTCCCGCTGCCAGATTTCGTGCAGTACATGCTCAGTGCACTGCAAGTATCTCCCGCGCAGCTTCCAGGGCTCCAGTGGAGGCGACTGTTGAGCCTCGGCTGCCTGTACGAGTTTTTCGGGATGAGTATGCCAACGGTAAACGAATTCCGGGCACTGTACAGGTTGTCCTACTCGAAGAACCGAGGGTCCCGGGGTTGTCTGTCCTTCAACGCCCGGTGCTTTCAACCTATCATCACCAATATGCCTTCTTGGGTGGATAACAACTGGAGGAAGAAGGTGGTGATGGCGGGCAGTAAGTGGCAGAAGAGGAGTAAGATGTACCGGGTACCGGGTTCCTGGTACCTTCCAGCCCCCTGGGGATCAATCGTTCGAACTATCCGAGTTGGAGCAGGAGAGGATCACGACCATACTTGGATATTGGGATGATCTCGAATGGAGCTCTTACAACTTCATCCGGAGAGAAGTGTTGGAGTATTGTTGTCTCGGGCGAGATCCCGGTGCGTAGCGAGTGCTAGTGGTGACACTTTTGCTAACTTTTAAATACTGACCTTTGCTCGTCCTGCAGGTGCATCTTCCCGGACGGTCATCAAATCCGAAACCACCCTATCCATGGACGGTGAAGACCTCGCGAGGCTGAAGGAGAAAGGCGAGGCCGTTTCACGAACCTCGGTGGACGAGGAGTCTGGTCGGCTTACGGTTCATCCCAAACCACGGGTCATGGATGTTGAGGATGAGGGCTACGTCCTGGCGCGTGTGAAGAGCCATCCTGCTGCACCCAAGGCGGAACCCGGTAAGGGCAAGACTACCGAGGGGCCACTGAAGATTCCCGGTGGAGTGAGCCGGATTCCATACCGGCCGGGGTCAGTCCCGCTCGTCACCCTGGTAACCCGATTAGGCGCGCAATCTTCTTCGCCTGACGGCCAGGGTGAGAAGAGGCGGAGGATCATGGACGTTCCTCCCTCCACGCTGGTGACGCTGACCGGTGGGTCGTCCGGTGAGAATCTGGCCAAACGGCTCAAGGTAACCAGCGGTGCATCGAGTTCCGCTGGGGAGAAGGCTGCCGCTGCCCGGTAGAGTAGCCCCACGCCTGCGGAGGCACGGAGGGGAAGTCCGGAGAGTGCACTCGCCCGGCAGTTGGCCTTGGTCTGGACAGGGCTGAGGTCACCGGAGCCTTAGCGGGCGGGAAGCGCCAAAAGTTCAAGGAGTCGGTCCTGCAGGTAAGAATTGCCCGGTGCTATTGTACCGATCGTAACTTATTTCCTTTGCTGTTTGCTTAATTGGCTCTGTTGTTATGCAGCTGCTGTACAATCTGTACCAGCCCGATCCGAGCGAGGAGCTGAAGAGGCAGGTGGCCAAGCTGACAGAAGCCCGAGAGCGGCTAGAAGCAGAAAGGTCTCGGCTGGAGCGGGAGAAGACCAGATTGGAGGAGAGGGCCAAGAAGCAGGTGGCCAAGCTGGAGGAGCAGGTCCGGAGCCTGGAGAAGGAGAAGGAGCTGGCTGAGGAGGAGAAGGCCGAACTGGAGGCCAAGGTGGACGAGCTCCGGGTGGGAGCTGCCGCTGTGCGCGCCGCCTCTGTCGCTGCGGCCGGGGAAGAGGACCCAGAACTGTACGAGCGGGTTGTTCTCAAATACCATGGGAGAGATCAGTTCCTGGAGAAGGCCAGGGAATCGGGCATCGCGGATGCGTATACGGAATGGGAGCAGAAGGGGTACCTGGATACTTCCCGGATGTCGAAGGCCGCTGATGAAGATATTCATGAGCAGTCGGATATCCATGAGCAGTCGGCGGAAGAGCAACCGGAAGGGGAGAGTGGACCTCAGATTGCTGAAGGCGCGGCTGCTTCATTCGGAGAGGCTGGTGGATTGCCTGCTGAGGGTGGAGGCGTAGCTCCTTAGGATTTTGCCCTTGCTCTTTTTTGTAAACTTGTCGGAACAGCCTCTGCTTGTATTATCCCTCAACTATGAATGTACTTGAATTGGTGGAACCGGTGGAATTTTTCTTGAAAGTAGTTTGTATATACATTTTAATGTTACAGTGGTCGAACCGGTGATATGCCAAACTAACCGCTTGGAGGCTCGGCGAGTCTACCAGCCTCGGTCTTGCTCCCGGTCGGGATCTGCTCTCATTTCCCCTATATACCGTTGGAGCTGGCCGTTACTAATCAAACCCTCCACCGCTGTTTTGAGAGCACAGCACTGGCTCGTTCGATGAGTAGCCTCATCATGATAGGAGCAGTACTTGCCCGTTTGCGCCGTGGTAAGCTTCCCCTTTGGGTACTTTCTTCTGGGCGGTGGTGGAATGATGTTCCCGTTCTCGAGCAAAATGTCCTCGTATGAAGAGGTGAGAGCGGTGAAGACCTCTTGACCGGCCGGTTGTGCTGGCATGATTGCCAGGGGGCGTTCTTGCCGGTACTGCGCCGGCTTGTGCTCGTTCTGGGGTCTGTCATGATAGGGATTCTGCTGCCGTTGCCCCCAATTTCTGTTGGGCCGGCTTGGCAGGGCGGGTCGGTTCTCGGTCCGCTGGCTGGTCTTGTCTTCTTGTCGGTGTGGGGGGTGCTCTTCCCGGGGGTGGTCTTCCTGCTGCTCTTCCCGCTTCCTCTTCAGCAGGTGCTGCCCGTACGTCTCGTGATCGGCCTGGACGTGCCGGATGGTCATTGCCATCAACTCGTCATACCCGTGCGGGAGTTCCACCCGCACGGCATATGAAAACTTTCCTGGCCGAAGCCCTTGCTTAAACGCCATCTCGGCGATACCTTTGTCAAGGTTCCGGACCCCGGCCGTCGCCGTCTGCCAACGGTTGACGAAAGTCCTCAATTCCTCGCAGGGCGCTTGCATGCAGTTGAAGAGGATGGTCGATGTGCGGGCTCCCTCGACCCGGAGGATGAAGCGGCCTACAAACCGGTCGGCCAACTGCTCGAAGGCCTCGATTGAATTTGCCGGAAGCTCATAAAACCAGCTGAGCGCCTCCCTAGACAGAGTTTCCTGGAAAATGTTGCAGCATACTGCATCAGAGTAGCCTTTGGCGCACGTCTGGGACCGGAAACTATCCAAGTGTTGGTACGGGCAGCCGGACCCCGAGTAGGTGAGCTTGAGGGACTTCTGGTTACCGGACCTCCCCGATTCCATAACCCGGTGCGAGAAGGGGCCCATGCGCTCGTTGAACCGTGCGCCTTCCATCGGCCGTGCCGCTCTTCTCTCGTTGGCCTCCATTTGGGCCTTCAAATCCGACACAGTGTCGGCGAGCATCTGCAATGCCCGTGCAGTCGGAGTCACGGCTTCATCCTCGAATGAAGTGTGGGGCTGGCGAGGCGTCGGCGTGCTCTTTGGCGGGGCTGTGCAGGCCGGTGAATCCGTTCGCCCGGGATCACTGGGCCTACCGCCCGATGACTGCCCCGCTTCAAACTGCTGAGATTGAATTGGCGGCGGTGCCCGTGCCTTGACCATAGCGACGTTGCGCTGTTGTCCTCTCTCCAAGGCGGCTACCAGGGCAGCGTTCACCGCCTCCATTTCTTCATACCGGGCGTTGGACTTGGCTCTATCCCGGTCGCCCTCTTCACGCAGGCGACTGACCTCTGCGGCCATTGCCCGTATCTCTCCCGCCATACTGCTCTGGTCGGGGCTGTACGTGGTGTCTCGATCACTGTTACAGCGCGGGCTCTCCTCTCGGTCACTTGGATCATCCGAGAACGTCAGAGAAAAGCCCCGGTGCACAGGCCTGTCTTCAGTTGCCGGGCCTTTGCCGCGCGAGCTGCCGTGGTTTGGCCCCGGCGTGCCAGTCGGCCTCCCACAGCTCCCGCCTTCCTGATCGCCCTGGTCGCCGCGCTGTTCCCGCATAACGACCGGGGTGGAGTGAATGGAAGCTGAAGCTCGCATGCAATAATAACCCTACAAAAGATCGTTAGTAGTATAAGCAAGTAGGGATCGTTCTAAGCCGGGGATTAAGGGTACCTGAAATATGTAATTGTTAGTCAAAATATTCACACATATATACATCAAAAACGTCACTCATGGGGGAAGGATTGTGATCGGCAGCAAGCTGCCCTAATGCTACATGACACGAAATTAAATGCTGAAAAATAAATCCTAAGTCTACTATTTACAAGGTTGGTCGACATTCCTTCACAAAGCACTAACACAAAAGCAATCAAAACATGTAACAAGCAAGCAAACAGGACTCTCAGCAAGATGTTAAAATGTTCTAGACTCAACTTAACTCCAACCCAATTAGCTCCTAACCGGTTACTAATTGATTAAGACTCCTCATGTATTTTAAATGACTAACCGCCTAACCTTAAAATTATACTAGTCATCTTTGAATATTCTAACCGACGTAAACAAACATGACAAGTAATTATGCACAAAGTCTTTTTCTTTAGTTGGAAACAAGTTAAATAAGCAAGGTTGTCAATCATCTTATTAACAAGCATGTTCATTTAAATTACTCTAGCCCTCATGAAAACAACACAAATTAAAACAACCCTAAAGATTGCTTAACCTATCTTACTTTCGGCTAATGAGATTAATACTCTACATATTGCAATTATATAGACTACCAATCTCTAAGCACACGAATTTAAAGAACAAGTCAAGAAAACCCTAAAACCAAGTTAACATATATTCTTGCCGATTATCCTATTAACGATTTCATTACATCTTTCCCTTACTTTTTAACATGCGATTCATATTCTTACATCTAAAACATCACTTAAAGATAAAGAACATAAATTGACATGCAAATCATAAAACCAAATTTCAATCCAATTCATACATAGACATAAAAATTGAAACCAAGAATTCATGCTAACTTTATAGACAAAGTTTAACATAACTACACAAAAATTTACAAAGCCAAGAGTAGGGAGTGGATCACACATTAGAAACCTTGAAGACTTCGTCGTGTATGGATCCGGTGGTTGATGATGGAATCGGTGGACTGCTGCTCGGCAGTGATGTATCGGCAGCAAAGGGGACAAAATTTCGGCAGGAAACTTTGGTGTGGTGGTGGTGGTTTTGGCTAGGGTTTTTGTGTAGGATTCTTGGGGAAATTTAGGTAGAGCTTTGGCTAGATTTTTGCTTTGGAATGTGACCAGTTTTTCTGTGTAAAAGTTGGGTATTTATAGGGAGAATACTAGGTCTTGCCGGCAGCCCTTCTTGTACAAGGAAAAACAAAACCTAATGGGATATGGTTTGAAACCTTCCTTTTTCTACTTCAATTAGGTTTTGTTTTTCTGAATTTTTCTTCAAGGCTTGGGCTTCACATCTTCATGGACTTCTTGTATGGTCTTGGACTTCAATTGATAGGCCTTGATCCATCGAAAATGCCCCATATGCCGGCAGCAACCAAAGACATCAAATCTGCCAGAATCGGCAGCTTTTCCTAGTTTGACTAGGAGAACTTGTTTCTTCATGTTTTTCTTCAATGCTATGGCCAAATGTCGTCCTCCTTCCTTCCCTAAGCTTGGAATGCCTGTAAGCCCCTGGATTGGAATGCTCGGACTGCCGTTTTGCAGCCAATTTTTGGGTGACTTCCCGAACTTCGATTGATCTGAAATTTTAACACAACATTCCTCAACATATGAATATTAAGCACACAAAATTTCATAGAATTCGGACAAGGATAGATCATATTTGTACTCGTCACAAAATCGCGAAAAAGACATATTTTACACTATTTTCCAGATTTCTCAAACTTAGTCATTTTTCGGATTCTTAACCATATTTCACCAAAACTCTACCAAAATGACACTAACTACATTATGACTCTATCTTAGACAAATAAGGGTTAAACAAAGCATAAACGAGGGCATAAGCATATAATATCGTCGCACATTGTGCTCCTATCATGGAGACAAGCGTTTACACTGGTGCAATATGCTGCTCCTCAGTGGTATTTCTTTCCTGTCTTGCTTCCGAACTCTCTGCCATCGATAGTGCTTACGTAGTTTCTTGTCCAAACTTCCCACAGACGGCACCAATTGTTTCTGCACAAACCCTGGGGCCTGGTAGAGACAGGTGAATCTTCGTGCTATCTCCTGCAAACCTGCTTACTAAGGGGAATACCGGGCGGGCCGGTCTTCTCCTCTCCGATGCCTAAGTTAGTATAGTTGGAATAGATATGATACGACCCGAACCTCGAATTTCCTTTTTAACTGGTTTATTTCTACTTTTACTCCTCGGGAATAGTTTTTACAAATCAGAAGTTCTAAATGTTGACTTTTAAATAAGTTGACCCGATCGAGGTTTTTGTTTCATGATAAGATAGAGGACGTTGAAACGAGTTCGTGGACACGTAGCACACCCAATTTGGAGTTTGTACGAAAAAGTTGTGATGTAGAATCGGAAATTTTCCGATTTTGGACGACTATAAATATCCGGGATTTTTCCCGAAACGGCAATTCCACTTTCTTTTCTTTTTCTTCTCTCTTCCTCTTTCTCTCTCCTCTCCCCCGATCCAGCTCGGCCTCCGGCCGAATCTCCGCCGTCCGGCCGAACTGGGCCGGCGCACCGGTCACGTTCTGACCGGCTCGGCTTGCTCGTCGCGTCGGTGGCAGCGGCGCGGCGTGAAACGCCGTGGTTCAGCGGTGCGACGCCCGAACAGTCGAATCGGAATCGCCCTCCTCCGGTCGCCGTTCGTCTCGATTCCGGTCGGGAATCGAAGACCTTGATCCGTGCAATCATTCCATGAAGGGAATTGGACCGAATTGCACCAGGTAAGGAGGAACTGGAATTTGAAAATTTTTAGGGTTTTTAGGAAATTTCGATTAAGGTTGGGATTTTGATGTTTTTCATTTAATTGGAGACTTTAATCGTGTTCAAAACTTGAATTGGAGTAGATTGAGTGAAATTTGGGGTTTGATGGTTGAATTTTGGGAGAAATTGATGGAGGGGCGGTTCTGCCGCCGTACCGGCCGCCTTGGGGGGGCGGCTGCATTGGTGTTGGGAGGCGGAGACGATGAGATTGAGGGTCTGAGATGGTTTGGGATGGTTTTGGAGTGGAATGGAGGTGTTTTTGACCTCTAGTGGCGGAGCTGCCGGCGGCGATGGCGGCGCTCCGGCGGCGCCGGCAGCGGCGGCGCTGTTTCGGCGGCCAGAGGTTGATGATGATGAACAGTAACGGTAAATGGTAAAACAGTAAAAGGTAAAAGTAAAAAAGGTTAAAAGCTGAAAAAGGGTTTTACGACGAAATAACTGGGAAAAGAATTATTCGGACACGAGGTGGGTGTCCTAAGCTATTTCGGAAGTAGATTATCGGTATTCAAAGCGTAACTCCTATACCGATAACTAAAAAGGAAAAAAAAATAGAAGTGGGGATAATTCGGACGAGCGAGGACGTCCGTGGTTTGGGTTTTATATTTGTTTTCCGAGGTTTAGGAATTTACGATTTCACCCATGTGACAGGTCGAGAGAGTATTCGACGGGACGAGAGCCGAAACGGCTACCAGCTCAGAAAAGACTGTGAGTGGATTTTTATTTTTAAAACAAATGCATGCATGATTACTTTATTGGAATGAAATTTCTTTTAAAAATGAAATTTATTTTGATTAAATGATTTTGAAGTATGAAAGATTATATGAGAAAAAGAAAAAGATATGTTAAGGAATATATGGTTTCGTTTTATCGACAGTAATGATATTTATATTGGATTTTGCTATTTCCTTGGGAAATGAGATTTCCATGTGGTTTTATATTTTCGAAATATTTTGAGTATGTTAATCAGTAGACCGGAATGAAATTCTGGGGATTTTGTTGTTTTTATTATTTATGATTTTTCTGACATGCGAGGCATGTCGATGAGATTTACGTATATTTGATTTGATTTTACGGCATGGTGATTTGCCGGGTATTTCTGATTTTACGGCATGGTGATTGCCGGGTACTTATGTTACGGCATGTTGATTTGCCGGGGATTCATGGTTATATCTGGAGGCTAGAATATTGTTATATGATTATGAGCCTCAGATGGTTGATGATTTATCAGGGGAAATGTATTTCGAGATTTGTTTTCACCACACGAGGGTCCACGTTATTATTATATTGATGCTAGCTAGCGGAGCCTCATCCCACGCAAGGTGACGACTTGACCATATAGGTCAGATTCACGCTTGGTGGTCGACGTAGGGTTGTATATATTGAGGCGGTGACGTGTGTAGGTAGTAGACTTAGACACGGGGGGAGTCAATAGGACTCTCGGACCAGAGCCTGACGAGGCTCCAGTGGTGGGTAGACATTTCCCTGTTGCATGGCCAATGGGATTTGGTCATGAGGATGTTTTTCACTTTGATTGCGGGAATATTTCCTCTGTGAAACTTTCAGTTTTTAATAAATTCCCGCATCAGTCGATTGAGATTTTTATATTATTATACGACGTGATTGAGATTTTTATACGATTATATGATGTGGCTTAGGGAATATTTCATTTATGAGACTTTCAGCTTTTGATAGATTTCCGAAGCAGTGGATTAAGACTTCTATATTTTTATATTATCTAGTTTCGGGAATATTTCCTCTATGAGGCTTTCGGTATTTCATAGATTCCCGAACCAGTGGAACTGGGATTTTATATGACCAAAAAGATTGATCTCTCATTATAAGTTGATTTTCAAATGGTTATGATTTTATATATATATATATATATATATATATATATATATATATAAACAAAGGAGGTTTGTTTATTTGAGTTGTCAGCGAGGCTGAGTTGTTTTAATATAGTTTTTCATAAAATGTGGTACGTTTATATATACATATGCATGCATTGTGATTTTCTGATTAATCTGAAAATGTGGGAAAGTAATATAATGTCTTTAATTAAAAGTATTAGTTTCTAAATTATTTTATTTTTATCCACTCACTCTAACGTTTTTAAATTATTTTCCCCTGGGCCCTTCGTTTTAAATTGCCCAGTGTGCAGACTAGTAGTTGAGGTCAATGATACTCAGGTCGAGGCATAGTCAGCGTCGGTATTGCTTCCGCTCGGTAGGATCTTTTGATCCTGTATCTTTTTGATTTTGTATCCTTAGTTACTTTCTGTAGAATGCTCTGATAAATTGTAAATGTTTTAAAAGTGATTCTACTTTTGTGTTGAGAAGTTGTTGGAATCTCGGGGGAGCAGGTGGCTCCTAGAGTCAGGGTAATTTTTATAGAAGTGTTTTGTGTATTTGGCAGGTGAGGGTTGTCCATTTTAAGAGAGGTCATGCCAATTTCTCGGTAAAATCTCTCTTAAGGTGGTCCCCGCAGGATCTGATCCGGGTTTCGGGGTGAAATCTGGTTCGGGTCCTGTCAAGATATAACTTAAGCACGTATATAAGCTGTAGGAAGGATCAGTTACCTATTAATGAGGGTAGTTGGGGCCCTTATATTTGTGGCCAGGAGTGAGGTCTGGTCTTACCCTTCGATGTGGGACTGGTTCCCTTCTGTTTGCACACCAAAGGGCAGCTTTGGTGACCTCTTAGGCAGACAGGAGCCCCCGGACCCCGGGCCCCTGGTAGCAGGATGGACTGCTGGACCCCGAGGCCGGGTTCTGGTGATCCGGTCCCTGGCCCTGGGCTGGCCCCTGGTGCACTAGCTGCGGGTCTGCGGGTCTGCGGGCCTGCTGTAGCCCCTCTGTGGCTACTGTCAACAAATGGAAAGCCAAGTTCAAGAATTACTTGAAAAGAAACTAATTAGGTCTTCAGATAGCCCTCATCATGCTCCTGGATTTCTGGGTAGAAACCATGCAGAGCAATTAAGAGGAAAAGCAAGAATGGTAATAGACTATAGAGATGTCAATAAGAAAACAGTCAAGGATGGCTATCAAATAGCACAAGTCAGAGTACTCATCAATAGACTAAAAGGAGCAAGGATTTTCTCAAAATTTGATGCAAAATCTGGCTTCTGACAAGTAAGAATGCATCCTGATTCTATAGCCTTAACAGCCTTTGGGACACCTCAAGGTCATTATGAATGACTTGTAATGCCATTTGGTCTTAACCAAGCTCCCTCCATATTTCAGAGAAAGATGGATAACATCTTTAAGCCATACTCAGACTTCTGCATAGTTTACATTGATGACATTCTTGTCTTCTCTAAAACTATGAATGAACATCTGAAGCACCTTATTGCATTGCACTTAACTAAAATCATCCCAACCAATCAATAACCACCACAAACCTCATCATTTTATGTATATTGCAATGCAAAACAGATTCACAAGCCACCCAAATACAGCAAACTCAATATGAAAAATAATATCTAATTCTAATTAAATAACAATCACCTCAATCAATTAAATTAAAATATTAAATAACATAAAATTATCATCATGATTAAATCAAAATCAAAACAAAGAGAAAACCCAGACCTGCTTGACGGAAATAGGAAAAGTGAGCTTCCCGGAGAGCTCCGGAGCCTTAACGATCTCCTTCGTCAAAATCCTCCAGCTCTGGCACACTCCGGCACAGGCGACAACGCTCTTCCGCGGCGGCCAAGAGAATAGCTCTAACGACAAATATTTGTCGGCGTCTTTGTGTTTTCTTATGCGACGAAAATTCACTTTCCTCGCCTAAGTATTCAACTTAGGCGACGAAAAATAATTATTTCTTCACCTAAGTAAAGATCTTAGGCGACGATATTTTTTTTCGTCACCTAAGTAAAAACCTTAGGCGACGAAATTTTTTTTCGTCGCCTAAGATCTTTACTTAGACGACGAAATTAATTTTCGTCGTTAAAGTGTTCTTTAGACGACGAAAATAATTATTCGTCGCCTAAGAATGGTCTTAGGCGACGAAATTTCTAGCTTAGAGGACGAATTTTTTTTCGTCTCCTAAGAACTCTTAGGCGAGGAAACTATTTATATTTCGTCGCCTAATGTATTTTTCCTGGTAGTGCCTCCTTTACAGTTACCTAAAGAAGGTGACCTAATCGTTTTGAAGACTGATGCAAACGATTATTACTGGGCAGGAGTAGTTTTAGCAGTCACAGCAGACACAAATCAAGAAAAAATCTGTAAATTCATGTCAGGAAAGTTCAATCCTGCATAATTGAATTATTCCACATGGGATAAAGAAGTTCTAGCCCTGATAAAATCAATTAAAGGAGCAGAAGCCTTTTTAGGAAATAAGTTCCTAGTTAGACCCGACAACAAAAGAGTAAAAAACTTTAAGAACTATAAACTCACAGATGCAGCCGATAGAGTAAGAGTTCTTAGATGACAAATGTTTTTAACACAATATGATTATGATGTTGAAATGGCAATGTTTGAAAGAAGTGAAGGCTGTAATCCCAGAAGTAGGAGACCAGAACCTGATGAAAGAAGAAGACCAAATCTTGAAGAAAAAAGAGCAGAACTCGCAGAAAGAAGGAAACCAGACCTAGAAAACAAAGAGGTAACTCAAGAAAGAAAATTAAAAGCAAAAACTATGTGGGAAAGATACAAGGAAGGAGATAAAATAGTTGGGTCTCTACACGATGGACCAGGGTACCAATACATAGTATCATACTCTTCTGTAGAATCAAGCAGAGCCCCTGAAAGGATACAAGATTCTGAGAAAATTCAGTCAAGTCCAGCGAAAGAGGATGGTTACAATCAATTCAAGACATCCTCACAAGGCGAAAATCCTGATGAAGATGAGGAGAAGTTCTTAGATGAGTTCTTACAACATCCCAGAAATAAAAGCACCTGAGATAGAATCCCCAGAACGCCAACTAAGCCCTTTCAAATGATGAAACCAGGTTATGATAAGTCAGCAGCCTACAAAAGAAAACAACCAGTTGTAACTGTGATGACCATGATATTCAATCACCCAATGAGGATCTACGAAAAGCCAGTTTTTAGGACTAGTAAAACCTTGCAGTTCAATCAGAGGATTATCATGGACAACCTATTGACTGCCTCTAGAAATCAGAACGAAGCTCTGGTACTTCAAGCCTTAGAAACTTTAATAGAAGAACTTTCCAATAAAGAAATGGAAAAGGAGCCTGAAAATAGCACTAAAATTTCTTATCTTGAGAATCCTGAAAGTGCAAGAATTACAGTTAAAGCTTTGAGAATCCTGACAGGAGCATCTTTTCAGGACGAAGAACTACACAACATCGAGAACATGATGGAAGGATAGGTTGCCGACGCATAAAAACACAACCTGTAGATAGTGGTTTGCCAGTAATAAAGCAGCTTTTGAATTAAGGAAGCTGCCGACGCTTGAAGACAAGTTTTATTTGCATTATAGAGGTCAACGCCTTTATCAACTTTAACTAAAGATAAGATTCCTCTTATCTTCAGTTTCAGAGGTGTTTTGAAGGAATTTTTGAAATCCAGGCCTATATAAGGAGTGGAAACCCTCAGAAGAATTCATTCGAGTTTGGGAGGAGGAAAAGAGCATTCTGAAGATTGAGAGTCTGTCTAGAATAGTTTGTGAGCAAAGTGTGAAATATATAGTGAAAAGTGTGAGATTGTGAGATATTACTAGTGTGGGACTACTATACCAAGTGTGGTGTGCCTTTATTTACAAATAAGTTTGTATTTCCTTATTTGATATGAGTAGCTAAATAGCTTTTAGCTATTTACCCAAGAGTGAGGCTCTGGGTTGTGTATATATAGTCATATTTGAACAAATAAGTTTTAAAGGGGAATTCTAGTTTTAGAATCTTTCTCAAACCCCAGGTGGAGGTTTACCTCCTAGGAGTGGTATTTGAGACAGTTTTTTTCTGTTTCTGTTTAAAACTAAAATTTAAAGAAAACTATGCTTATCTGTTTTACTAGAACTTAAAGAGACTTTCCAGACTAAGACAGCAGTGATTCCACCAGTAACCGTTTAGACAGAAGGTTATTTAGGTGTGTTGGCATGTTGAAGGCTAGCTCTTAGAAATGATAGGAAATTAGGTTTTAGTAAAAGTTTTTTTTTAGTAAAAAATTAAAGGGTATTTTGGGAAGTTCATAAGATAAGGTGTGCAGATTTCAATTTTGGGTGTGCCAATTTCAGTTCCCATTCTGATATCCTACCCCTCTCTTTATAATCCTACAACTCCAAATTTATCAATCTAACAAATTTCTACGAGGCGCAAAGAATAAAAAGAAAATCAAGGTAACTTAGAAGGAAAAAACTTGGCTGACTCATATGGGTCAGCTCTAACAGACACCAGCGAATAAGAGATTGACACGTGGCATTTCATGGGTATAAAGGACATTTACAAACACCCAGCCAGCCATGAAATGTCCTTTATGCCCCTGTAAATGTCATTTATGCCCTTGAGATTAACACGTGTCAATCTCTTATTTGCTGGTGTCTGTTAGAGCTGACTCATATAGTTTTTTCCAACTTAGAATTTCATAATTTTTTATTTATTATTGTCCTATATTTCCACCAACCGAACCAAGAACAGTAGAGAGAGAACGAGAGAGGAGAGAGAGGAGCAATTAAAGACAGATTTTTAATTATCATGAGTCTAAATTAGAGGTATTTTTTTTTATCATTTTGGGTCTTTAAATGACTATTTTTATCAAACCGTACCTCAATTCTTGGAGCATATTATATCTTTAAAATTAATTCTCATTTTCATATAGTCGTAGTTGAAATTCAAACGTTCAAACTGTATTTTCTCTCAGCAAACCTTATGTTTAATGTTCCAACGAGTGAAAGACTTGAAAAGACTGAAGTTACATTTTATATTTGAGATAGTAGGCCAGGGTCAGAACGTGATTTAATAGTGCTCGATTTGCAACTTTGTGAATAGAAATTCATAGGGTGCCTTATTCATGTACTGTGTATTATTTCTGCAAAATTTTCCATAATACATGAAAAATAGTTGGGTTAATTTGGGTAATAATAAAATTTAAAATAAGAAAACATTTAATATAACCAGTGCTGCCCTAATGCATTGAGGGCGAAGTGCAGAGAAAACGAGTAAGAAAAGAAAGAGAGACGCCACACCACACTGAAAACCAATGGAGGTTGAATCAAATTCAAAACCCATCCAGAGGCAGAAGAAAAGAAAGGCTTCTGAAGAATCCAAACCAATGGAAGCCGAGACCTCCACCGCCAAGCCCATGGAGAAACAGAAGAAGCGAAAAGCCATGGACAAAGAGAGACGCCTCCACCTCCACGCCGCGCTCCAAACCAAGCCCAAACCGCCGCCTCCGGAAGAATTGAAAACCACGGCTGGTTGTTCTAGCGCCGCCGCCGCCGCGGCTGTTCTGCCGGAGTTCCACGTCGGCGTGTTCAAGGACTTGGCTTCGGCTGATGCGGCGGTGAGAGAGGCGGCGGTGGAGGATTTGGCGACGGAGCTGATTGAGGTGCAGAGAGCTTATGAGGGTCTGGAGAATAAGGAGCTGGTGGAAGGCAGTGGAGTCAAGCTGGAGGCGGAGAAGGACGACGGTTTGAATGACTGTGCGCCGTCGTTGAGATATGCTCTTCGGAGACTCATTCGTGGTGTTTCTTCATCCAGAGAGGTCCTTCTTTTTTCTTTTTCTTTTTTTTGTTTTCATATTGCTCTAGTTTTGATTTGAACTTGAGGTTTTGGAGCTTTTGTATAGTTGCATTAGGCACTTTTACTGTTTCATCATTCCCGAGCGTATAGGCAGTGAATTTGGTTTCTGTTATTTGCCGAGTGTAGTTGTACTAGGCATAAATGATTTGGTATGAGTCTATGTGTGTGAATTTATCTAATGAATAGCTTGCAACAATTTTAGACATGATGCTGCTGTGCATGATTTTAGACATGATGTCATAAACGCCATTTCCTTAATCTAATGAAACTGCTTGTGGAGCATATTTGGCTAACTTTGTACATATTCATAATTTTGATTCGTCTGCAGTGTGCAAGACAAGGATTTGCCTTAGGTTTAACAATTTTAGTAAGTACCATACGCAGCATCAAGGTGGACTCATTGCTGAAACTTATAGTTGATTTCTTAGAGGTCACTTCATCAATGAAGGGTCAGGTAAGCATGATCTTATCTAGGTCTGTCTAATAATTATTTGATCTGCTCCCTCTTCCCTTCCTCTTGAGTTTAATAAATGCTTCCTCTTGGCATTGCAGGAACAAAGGGATCGTCTTTTGGGTCGTTTATTTGCTTATGGTGCTCTCGGACGATCAGGAAGACTAGTTGAGGAGTGGGTTTCTGACAGAAATACTCCGCACATCAAGGAGTTCACTAGTCTTCTCATTGCTCTTGCATCAAAGAAGAGATACTTGCAAGAGCCTGCTGTATCAGTTATTTTAGACTTGATTGAAAAGGTAAAATTTCTGTTTGGAAAAAGTCTATCGAACCTCTTGTTTTTCATTATATTACCAATAAATTATGGGAATAACGCCCATCAGAATGAGCTTGAATGATAAGGTGGACTGAGGTCAACCTCCTCCCCCTGTCTGTAAAACTTTGCCCGAGCATCCTAATGTTCTTTTGCTCCCTCTCCACCACCAGGTCCCAAAGCTGGTGGTCCTTTAATAAGGTGTTGGGAACAGGGAAACATAGAATGAACGTTTAAGGGGTGTTCTTGTTTAAGTTTCCACTGCTTTTGTCTGGTTCCTCCCCCCTCATGCCATATAACCTGATTAGTTTGATTTAAAGTAGATAGCTTATGGTATCATGTTATAGTCCTAATACTTCCAGGATGTGCATCCTTGTTTGCAGTTGCCCTCAGAAGCCTTGTTGATTCATGTTCTAGAGGCTCCAGGACTTCATGAATGGTTTGAAGGAGCTATTGAAATTGGAAATCCTGATGCTTTGCTTTTGGCTCTGAATATTGGAGAAAAAGTTTCCGTGGACAGTGCAAGATTTGGGAAACTTCTGCCAGACCCATTTATGCCCAACAAACTGTTCTCTGCTGATCACCTGTCTTCTCTTGCTAATAGTTTAAAGGTACTGTTTGTTTATGCTGTTGTCTACCATCTATGTGTGGTTTGCATATACATGTTGCTGTCCGCAATTGGAATTAGAAAAATGTATTCTTAAACATGTTTTATTTTTTTTTGTATTTTTCTCAGGAATCTACCTTCTGTCAGCCACGCATTCACAATGTTTGGCCTGTTCTAGTTAATATTCTATTGCCAGATAGAGTTTTACAGACTGAAGATGCACTGTCTATTGCAAATTCCTTAAAGAAGCACAAAAAGAATCGCAAGTCTAGCTCTTCTGATGATGAAGATTTTACAAAGAATTTCCAGTGCTTCTGCGAGGTGATTATTGAGGGATCCCTTCTCTCATCATCTCATGATCGCAAACACTTGGCCTTTGATATACTGGTTCTTCTCCTACCGAGGTTGCCTGCTTCTTATATACCAATTTGTTTGTCTTACAAAGTTGTTCAGTGCATGACTGATGTGCTTCCAACAACAGATGCTTGGCTCAAGAAAATTGTGCAAAATTTTATTAAGACATTATCAGAATGGGTTGGGGACGATGATGTCAAAAGGGTTTCTGTCATTATGGCTCTACAGAAACACAGCAATGGTAGATTTGATTGTATCACACGAACAAAGACAGTAAAGGATTTGATGGCAGACTTCAGAACAGAATCTGGTTGCATGCTATTTATTCAAAATTTGTTGAACATGTTCGTGGATGAAAGTCATGCTTCTGATGAACCTTCAGATCAGAGTATAACAACAGATGACAATTCTGAAATTGGTTCTATTGAAGACAAGGACTCCATTCCAATGGGAAATTCTGATATTTTGAAAGCATGGATAGTGGAATCCCTCCCCTTAATTTTAAAAAATTTAAAACTAGAACCAGAAGCTAAGTTTAGGGTTCAAAAAGAAATTTTGAAGTTTCTAGCTGTTCAGGGTCTGTTCACTGCGTCTCTTGGAACTGAAGTGACATCCTTTGAATTACAAGAGAAATTTAGATGGCCAAAAGCAGCCACCTCAAGTGCTCTTTGCAGAATGTGTATTGAGCAGCTCCAGTCAATGTTGGCAAATTCTCAAAAAGGAGAAGGTCCACGTGGTTTGCCAAATCGACTTGAGTCAAATGATCTTGGCTCATACTTTATGCGGTTTCTTAGCACTCTGTGCAGCATTCCTTCAATCTCTCTCTTTCGACCTTTGGATACCGAGGAAGAAAGCACATTGACAAAATTGCAAGCTATGGAAACTTCACTTTCTAAAGAGGTACTTTCTTTGCCGCTTTTTTGGTCAAAACATATTATGGGGGAGGGGAGGGATGATTTTGAGTTTAGGCTTGTAAAACTCAATAGAGTGGCGGGTTGATGCTGCAATCTTTTGCTTGTCTAAAAACTTGCAAATAATTGAGGTTTATGAACTGTTAATTTTAAAAATAATAATTTACCCGAAAAAAATTAATAATATAGTACAGGCTGATGTCATGGATGGCTCCCATTCATGTTCTGCTGTAGCCTTCTCGGCCTAGTGCTGTAAAATCACTTTGAACTGAAGTTTCATTTATGTCGACTGCATCCACAAAAAGTTACATATATTAGTGTCTTTATTTATCCCAGTTGCTTAGCTGCTATATCTTCACTTATTAAATGCTTTGACGATGGCAGGAAAGGAATTGTGGACTTATCAGCGAGGCAAATAGGTTGCATGCACTAAGATACTTGCTCATCCAGCTGCTTTTGCAAATGCTCCTTCGACCCAAAGAATTCTTAATCGCAGTGTCTGAGCTTATTATATGCTGTAAAAAGGCTTTCCCTGCTGTTGATCTTGTTGATTCCTCTGGAGAAGATAACTTAGATGGCGATGAGGCACCTGCAGTAATGGACGTTCTTGTGGATACACTACTGTCATTGCTGCCACAGTCATCAGCTCCTATGCGAGCTGCTATTGAGCAGGTATGACATTCGGAATTTTGGCTTCTGGCTTTAAAAATATCTAGTCATTTCATGTTCCAAACTATTCTGTAGTTGGGCAGCAGTTCCCTGAGTCATAATCATGCAGTGCCATTGATACTTCAGTGGGGTTATTGCCTTTATTAAACACAAATCTTATGATAAGCTAGTTTGCATGAAGGTGCAGATATTTAAATAATGTTACTGTGTCTGGCCATTTATAGATGTGGATAGTGTCTGGCCAAAAAAGTGTCACCTTTTCCAAGCTAAAATTTGTGATTTTTTATTCTAGGTTTTTAAATACTTCTGTGTTGACATCACGGATGATGGTCTGCTGCGGATGTTGAGGGTCATTAGGAAGAACTTGAAACCAGCTAGACATCAGGATGCTGATAGTGAAGACATTGACGATGATGAAGATGAAGATTTTCTGAACATTGAAGAAGATGAGGTCATTGATAGAGCTGAAATTGGTGAAACAGTTGACAGTGATGAGCAGACGGACGAATCTGATGCTGACTCTGAGGCTGTTGATGGGATTGAGGAAGTTGCCATGGAAATTCCAGACGCTTCTGATGAATCAGATGGAGGGATGGATGATGATGCAATGTTCCGGATGGATACTTATCTTGCTCGGATCTTCAAAGAGCGGAAAAATCTGGCTGGAGGTGACACTGCTCATCAGCAACTCATGCTGTTTAAGCTTCGTGTTCTTTCTTTGCTAGAAATTTACCTGCACGAAAATCCAGGCAAGTGGTTTGTATTGAAATTAGCTGCAATGCAGAAAGTGCCTTCAATATATATGTTGAACTCTGAATGTCTCCTTTCTAATCCTTTTGGTTTTTTGGCTCTGGTTCTTGGTTGAACAGATAAGCCGCAGGTTTTGTTGGTTTACTCAAATTTGGCTCGTGCGTTTGCTGAACCGCATACTGCAGAAAGTAGTGAGCAGCTTGGACAGCGTATATGGGGAATTCTGCAAAAGAAAATATTTAAAGCAAAGGACCATCCGAAGGGTGAAGATGTGCAACTATCTACTCTAGAATCTTTGTTGCAGAGAAATTTGAAGCTGGCTTCAAAACCAATCAAGAGAAAGAAATCTGCTGCCACCCCGTCAAAGAAGAAGCGGTCGGCCTCATGGAACCGACAGAAAATGATAGCTTCCCTTGCACAGAGTTCTACCTTCTGGATTCTGAAGATCATTGATGCAAGAAATTTTCCAGAGTCGGAGCTGCAGGGAGTTTTTGATATTTTCCAGGGTGTTCTGGTAGAATATTTCAATAGTAAGAAGTCTCAGATCAAATCAGAATTTTTGAAAGAAATTTTCAGAAGAAGGCCTTGGATAGGGCGTTATCTCTTTGGCTTCCTTTTGGAGAAATGTGGAAGTTCGAAGTCAGACTTCCGTCGAGTAGAAGCACTCGATATGGTGAATGAAATATTGAAGTCCCCAGGCTTATCTGATGGAAGCGGCCAGGAAACTTTGAAGGTAATTATGAAAAGCCATCTACAAAAACTCTGTCAATTGATAGAGCAATTGCTTACAAAAATGCCAGAAAAGCAGTCGAGACGAGCTGAAGTACGGAAGTTTTGTGGGAAGATCTTTCAGATGATAGCAACCCTTAAGCTGAGCAAGTCTTTCCTTAAGAATTTAGCTCCAGATGCTCACGCCAAGTGTGAATCACAACTTGGTGATCAGTTTAAGAACTTGAAGAAAATACAGGTGAAAGAGTAAATTTATTTGATTATCTAAGAGCAGTTCTCGAGAAGCTTTTTTCATCCCTGAACAACACTGGAATCTGTTTGTGCTAATAGCAAACCCATTTTTGACTTCACCTTTCTGTAGAAGGTATGTGTTTTAGAATTTCTTTATGTTTCAAGAATTTTTGTCAGTGAAGCACATTTCAGTTTACATTGTATTATCTGTTTTCATACTGTAGCACTTTTATGAGTTAAGTATTCATAGACAGAGAGTTGGGTGATAGTGGAATGTCTTGTAGTTGTCACATTGGAATTTTGATCTTTTTATTAAAGAATCGACACTGGAAGCACTTGAACCCTATAACTGTTACTGTCATGTCCCTTTTTGATTTTCATGACACATTCAAAGCAGCTCTTGCATTTTCTTATTTCTTAGTACTCTGGTGTTGTTATTTTGAATTTCTATTCAAGTTCATGTATGAAACTGGTGATGGGTCTATTTTGTGCACTGTGCACATCACATCTTTGTCACCTTCTTAGGTCCTGCATGAGCTGATAATGTTGCCACTAAAAAAGGAACAAATTTGACCTTTCGTTTTGTGTAGAGTTGTTTCCCGCTCTCTGCTTGGTGCAAGTGATGGAGACACATTTTTTAATGTTTGGCGATGACCTTCGTCAGTCAAAACAACCTCTGATAAGGGGTTCAATTCTGGGGCGTGGGTAATCAATGTTGTAAGTGGGAGTTTATGATGAACAAGGCTCATACATACCTTGTATAAGGGTATGTTCTATTTACATGAACAATGGAAATTTAAACCATCTTTCATATATGTCCAAACTGCTTTGGATACGAATATTTAGCTATTCTAGGATCCTAAGTTTCCAAGTGCGAACTAATAGCAAATGAAACAAATTCTAGTTAATGGTGTCCGACGTTGAAATCCTTAACATACATACGTCAAATCGAAAAGGAAATATCCATCTAATCTTTGCTCTTTTCCACGTTCATTCGTGCATATAATAAGTATCAGATAAAGAATAAGCCATACCTATCACAGTAGACCACATAATATTATTAACACGTGAATGTGTAAGCATCAAGGTTCCAAGATTGCCTCAAAATTAATGCTTCTTTGTGGTTTGTATCCATTATCAGCAGGGTCCAGAAGAAGATCTAGTTTCTTTATTACTTTTGAACTTTTTGGGATTGCAACATCATCTCCTGCTCTCAGCGATAGTAGCCATTTCTGATTTGGACACACATTATCTAAACCAGATTCATTGTGGTAGTGTCCTTCACTGAGCGAACTCCTATTACATTTTTGCCCAACTTCCTGATTAACAATCGGGTTTGCTTATGTTAAACTTTCCAACATGAATAAGTTGCTTGAAAAAATGGTTAACTGAAGCATCGAATCTCTTTGTTTGAAGAAGAGGAAAACAAAGGTCAGATTTTTAGCTAATAAAAGTTCTGCTTGGTGGTACTGTGCATCTTAAATCGAGTAACCAAGAAGCAGAAAGAAAATAACTAAACTAGACACGAGCATTTGGGGAAAATTATGTACTAGCTTAGCTGCTGCTGCTCTCTCTTGTAATGTGTACAAAGTGTTTCAAATCTTCTAATCTTCTCTCCTCTTCTCTCACTACTCTCTGCTTTCCAACTACACTGTTTCACTACATTTTACCTCTACAAACCTACAACAATTTTTTTGTTCAATTCATAGATCTATACACCTCCAAGCAAAACAACCAATGCCCACACAACTTCACAAACTACAATTTCTGCTCAGTTCTGATCGGAGACCCCTCGGCACTCCAACCTGCAACACAGTTGATAGAAAACCTAAGCCCACATTCATAATCTTCTATTGGATCGAATCGGCAGCGGAACAGAAATTGACAGAAGCCAAATGTATCCATACATACCTCATCACCACAATCCAGAAAACCATTTAATATGCCCTTCCCCACATAGAAAGCATGCATCCAAGGAGTTGGTTCTTTCCTCTTCAGCCAGCATCCGACATGGGGCCTTCCGTAAAAGCACTTCTTCATGGCTGCAATTGCAATGCACAACTAGGACTGTGCGTTATCCTCATCTGAGTCACTCCCTGAAGAACTGCCAGAATCTGAATCTGCAAACAGCCCAACCAATCACACAAATGAGCACTTTTCTTATGGTTTTCGTTAATGCTTTTTCAGAACCAAAAAAAAACCTTCTTTGAAGTCAATTCAAAAGTGTTCAGGAGTGTATACCACTTGATGAGGAGGAGCCACTGCTTGAACTGCCAGAGCTGCTTGAACTATTATCACTACTGGCATTACCCCCAACATCTTTCTCAATCTCAACAGGTGGAAAGCTGCTCATTGGCATGTCATCACCAATGTCCACATCTTCATCTCCCACTTCACCTTTCTTTGGCCTCTTAGGCTCAGTTACAGAAACATCAATCTTCTCACTCGAAGGCAATTCCTAAATAAACAAAATCACAAGCAAACCCAATAAGGAAAAACTGAGTAAAAACACATGTTATGCATAATGTCATTTCAAGTCAGCTCCGAATTTAATGGAACAGCCAATTTACCTCTTGACCTCCTCTGTTTGAAGCAATGTTGCCATTACTGTTGTTGCCCATCAGTGCTTGCCGCTTAATCTTGCTAACCATCTTTTTATAATTTGTAACAAGCCGATCGAGCTCCCAAAGGGTCTCAGTATCTACAGCCTCGATATCAAGCTCTATCTCATCCCCATCCTGCTTCAAATGCCCATTCCTCTTTTTAATAATCTGCACAACTTGCTCCATCTTCTCCTGAGGCAAACTTTGCAACCCAAGTCCCAACTTATGCTTCTCCTCCATACTCATATCCCTCTTGTTTGGATCCTTTGCTTTTGGCTTTGGCTGCTTCAAGGGCTTCACTTGTGGCGGCCCCTTCGCTTGGGAACTTGTCCTCACCGGTGAATGAGCCAATGGCGGGTTTGATGAGCTCACTGGTGCTGGCAAAGGAGCTGGGGCTGGAGCCGGAGGAGGCCGAACCACCTCAGTCTTCTTGTCGATCCTCATTGGCACTGGGTCTTCCCTCCTGGGTGGAGGATGCCTCTCGGGCTCAACATGGTTCCAAGAACTGGCCTGCAATTCCTCCTCATCAGAAACCCCTCGATCCCCACCATACCCATCCCCCAATTTGTCCATCACGGGCTGGAAGAGCTCCTCAAACAAAGAACGAAGCTGATCAGCCGCGTTGTACACCTCGTGGCCTCTCGGATTATACCGCATGGCATTTTCAAATGTCAATCGCACATCAGCAGCGAATTCCAACGGCGTCGGATATACATTCTTGGATAGATTTGTTTTCAAAGTACCCAGATCCATGGGGCGCTTGATTATATCGTAGTAATCATGAAGCTTCAATGAAACCACATCGACAGGCTTTTTGAAGACCCACGAGTACTTGTACTTCATCAGTTTCGACAAAATCTGCCCACAACTCTTCATCAAATTGGCATTCTCCAAATGTGATCGCTTCAAATTGGAATTCGAGTCCTTCCCCGGAGCAATTGGCAAGGGCCGCTTCGACCCGGCGACCTTCTTGGCTGTGTTGGGCTTTTTCGGCTGGGAATGATGGGCCGCCGGCCCGGGGTTGAATTCGCCGGCTTCGATTCGATTCCTGAGCACACGAATCTGGTCAAGCTCTGAAAGAAGCTGATTCTTGAGCTCCGCTAGCTCTTTCCTCGAAAGAGCTCCGACGTTGAGGGTCACCGATTGCGACGTGAAATCGGCAGCAGCGGTGGTTGCGTTCGATCGCCGATGGTGGTTGATCGACGATGCGTCGTCGGAAGCCGTCTGGGTCACGGCGGGTGAGTCGTCATTGAAATCGGCGTGATGTTGGTGATGTTGATGATGATGATGAGGAGCTTGGAATTTGGTCTTAGGGTTAGGGTTAGGGTTACGATTAGGGTTTGAGAAAGGGACTTTTCCCATGAATCCTGCACCTCCGCCGCGACTGGGCTGCTGCGGCCAATTTGGTTCGTTCCGATTGGCTAAGACGGCGGACGCCATAGCTGTACAGAATTCAAAGCTCCGGCTAGGGTTCCGGTTGAGCTCCGGCTAGGGATTCTCAATGCAGGCGGAGCACCAGGCACCATGAATCAGCTCAGGCGTGACCCCCACGCGCCACTATTGGATCCCACGCGCCGTCACTGATTGGGGACAGAAAGAGAGAGAGAGAGACGCAGCAATGCGTAGAGGTTAGGGTTTGGGGATTTTACCCTAATCTGAGCGAGGAACGAGAGGAGGCCTTGGGCCGCTTCTTAAAGGCGGCCAGATCTACCCGGGGACGTTTCGGGCAACTCATCACGCGTTGATTCCTGATCAGACGTTCAGCTCTGGCTTCCTCGCTGCCCGGGAAGCTGACCGTATTATCTGGCATGGACGGTTGTGATGGAAAAGTTAGAGCACGTGGCGTCATGTGGGGGCGTCTGATGGAGGGAAGACGTTCCCTCGAGGCGGGATCTGTAATTTGGATTTCGTTTTGGATGGAATTTGGGATAAATTTGTCGTGCATTTCGGTTTTCAAAAATATATTTTGGAAGTGTGGGGTTGAGCAGTGATGACGTCGACTGGGGGCTTGGTCAGTGGAAGACTGTGCGAGTTCCGCCGTGAACGCGAAGTTAAAGTGCACGCGCTATCTCCGCCTTTATATCTACATGGGCATTTTGGTAAATATACTCATAGGACTTGGCTATCATGAACGACCATGTCAGGCAGCGTTTAAGAGATATCTGAAACGACAAAGGATGAGTTTTCTTCTTTCTCTTTTGGGAAATTAGAAAGGTTGATGTAAATTATTTTCTTCTACATTATAATTTCACACAAAAGAAAATTTTCTTTTACAATAACGATGATCCAAACAAAAAAATTTGAAAAAACAAAAGTCGTTTGATAGTGTTGCATGTGTCACATATTCAAAAAGATAGTCTTTGGAGAAATCATTGAATTATAATGAGCTACTAAATTAACTCCCATATTTAATGGGACAGGTTTGTTGGTTACTTATAGTAATGTGTTTGTATTGATACTTTGGTGGCCTTCTACTTAATCGATCATTTTTTTTATATGAAGTATATAATAAAAGTTTGTTATATCCCATCAAATTAATGCAACACCATCTTGAGATATTAGTTGAGTTTCTTGTTCTCTAATTTCCAAACACTAAATTGATTGAGTGGGTTAAACGATTTGTCACTTTGCTCTTTATTTTCCAAATTAGACCTCATATACTGTAATTAGGGTGCATGTATATATCGTTTTAAGAGTAAAAACTTAAAATAGTACATGTACTATTTTGAAATGTACTTTTTGATATCTCAAGTATTGTGCCGTTATCTGATATGGTATCTCCGTTAGTTTTTTTCTTAAAGTCGCATACGTGGCATAAACTCATAACCAAAATAATACCCGACCTATTTTAAAAATATTTTTTGGTACTTATATTTTTTATACTTCAAATTAAATCTCTAAAATTAGTTTAGAATACCAAAACATATAAACTCATAAATAAATTTAATAATAATAAAAATTATTAATTATTATTATGATGCTATGTCAATATTTTCTTGTAAAAAATCTACAAATTTGTTATATTTATAAAAGAATCTAATATTTAATAATGGCATAATATACATTTATAATGATAACATATATAAACATCGCTATCATAAGGATAAAATACAATATATAACTACTATGTTTATAAAGAAAACTATATTTAAGGGTTATAATAAAATAATCTGTGTGTATGTGTTCAAGAGTTATAATAAAATAATAAGTATTAATAATAAACTAAATTTTGAGGAAAAAAAAATATATAGGTACCAAAATATGTTTTTGAAATAGCTCAAGTACTATTTTGGGTATTTACCAAATCCAAATTCATACCACATATGCAACTTTAACGGAAAAATTAATAGATGTACCGTATTAGGTAACGGTGAAATACATGAGATACTATTTTAGGTATAAAAAAGATTGTAGGCACAAAAAAGTACATTTCACAATAGTTCAGGTACCATTTTACTCTCGTTTTAATTCCATCTACGTATTCTAATATCAAATCAGTTATACATTTCTTGCATATATTTTTAGAGATGACATGGAACTGAAATGACGTGGCAACGCTCGAACAAGATGACAAGGTTAACTAAAATATGTTTGGCATAAGTTATTAGCAATCTCAAAGTGTGGGAATGTTTCACATATGCGGTACTAGAAAAAGCAAATTTAGGGTTTCTTAGAGAGGGCGTGGCAAATTTGGTTGGGAGAGACGTTTCACCTCATTTCTTCAACTTCTAAGTGGCCAACGACAACGGTAGTTGGTATGATCTTCAATTGTGGCAATTCACATTCTTTAATATTTTTTGTGGCACGCAGCTCTAATGTTAGTATCTCGTTGAATAGTGAGGTGCTCGTTGAAGGGAGAAAAGGAGCGTTCCGGAAGACTCAATCATTGTCGATTTAGTGGGCAATGTAGGTGGTGGGGGTCTCTTTTGATGCTATGGTTGTGGTGCGGATCGAGCCAAGAATTTAAGGTCATGCTGCCAATTTATGGGCAAAGACTGAGATGGAGTGAGGATTGTGGCGGCGAATATTTGAATGTTGGATTGGCTCTATTAGTGATTGTGGTGTTTGGGCTCCTAAGATCTAGTGGCTTTAGAGATTGAGATCTCAATCAGAATTTTACAACTTGTGGTGATGCGTTCTTGATTGGGATAGACATCTTCAGTGGACAGCTACATAGCGGCGAGGGTGTGGTTTGTTGCCAAAACAGCATATCAGCAAGCTTCATTATATGGAGTCTACGGTGTTCAGGGTGATATGAGCAAATGGGAGGATGGTGTGCCGAAATTTATGATAGCCCATAATAATTAGATTTGGCCTTGCTTTGGGCCTTGACTTCAAGTTGGGCTAGAGTTTGGAAGTTAGGCTTGTTAGCGCCTCTTTTAGCTTTGGAATTCTTAGTTTTAGAAACTAAGAATTATATAGATTTAGTCAATGTGAATCATACCACATCACACTCTTGCAACATTATTAGAGAACGACTATAAGTTTAAAAATCTCCTCGAGACACCTTTATATTGTCACCATGGTCATTAAATGTGCTAACTTGATTGGGTGGGTGCGCTGGACGCCCTGTCGAGTTAGTAAATGCATGCATCCCACATAGCCCGAGGAAGACAAGCTGATGTCTATATATGTGCAGCCAGCTCAACCCTTACATTGATTTAAAAGCTTTTTAAGATAAAACTTAAAGAACAAAATCGTGAAGGCAAGTGAGTATAAAGCGAACCATATCTCATTATGCAGAATGGCCTGTGACATTAAATGAAAAACTAGGATTGAATTTGGCTTCTTTGGATTTGAAAATTTTCTTATAACACAAACCTAGCGAAAGTGATGTCTTTAATCAACACCTTCTATATTCTAGTTGATATCAGCCGCATAAAATTCATCAATATTTTAAACTATAATGACATAGCCAATTAAGAAAGATAAATGTGGTAACTGAGAAGGATTAAAACTGTAACTGGATGAGTATTTTCCTTCTTGTTAGAGCTCTTGTGTTTTTGTTTGGTATTTTACTCTTCTTATTTTTTTCAGCAGAGTCTTTGAATCTGGCACGTGGGTGATCAACTGTAGGTTTCTTTTTAACTCCCCACACAATTGATGTTTTACAAACATTAGTTTGAACTATTCCCTCAACTGCTTCACTTTCTCCATCAATTGTTCTTTCTAAAAGGCTAAAACTAGAAATTCTTCATTCTTCCTCATTGTGGTTTTTCTTTACTAACGCCAAGTCTTTCCATCATCTCAACCAAACATTCATGTGCAAATCTTGCTAACTCTTCATCATTTGCTGTAATTGTAAAAATATCACGAGAAGTGCGGCACAACTAGCCATACCGTTTTCCAATTGCCATGAACCTGCGACTTCTTACTATTGCCATGAACCTCATTTCCATCATAGCTACTAATACTCACAGCTCTTGCTTCTCTTGTCCATCGCTTTAAAATGTATTGCGGTGAAATTTTCTTGGCATTCTTCTCGTCAAGCACTTTTAGTGCATAAGCACACTGAATTCCAACAAAAGTAAACTTTTCACAATTGAAATTAACATTGTGTGTTGGAGCTTCATATTTGACCAAGTACTCATTATGGGCAGAACTATATGGTACAATATACTCTGATTTCATCTCACACTTACTAACCTTGGTAGTACTATAATTATGCGTTCTAATAAATTCTTGCTGAAAGAGTAAGAAAACTTGTAGAGTATATACTTCTGCTCCATGTTCTAGCATATAAGCAGTTACTACTAAGATAAAAGTTGTATGTATCATTTGGAAGTCAGCAGTCAACTCTTGATATCTTCTTTAAGCCAAACCTCTTTCATAATGCTTGAAAAACCGCAAAAAGTAATGTTTCGCTTTCAAAGATTTCTTAAGCACATTATTCATGCTTTTCACTACGTTGTGTGCTCTACATATCAGCGGTGTATGTCTCCCATATACCAATGCCCACTTTTCTCGTAGTTCAAATAAAGCATTCAAACAGTTGTTTTCCTTGAGACTATATTTGTCAAACATAACATTCCATGCTGATAGGAGTGATAGTCATTCCTGTTCAAACTCATATTCATACATACAATTACCAAAATCATCAGCAAATTCAGAGAATCCAAGAAATACTTGATTTAGATTTTTAGCAATATTTTGATAAAGATACCAAACACATAAGCGATGTGTAGCTTGTGGAAGAACATCTTTTATCGCTCTAGCCATGACAACAGACTGATTAGTAAGAATAGTCAATGGTTGCTTACCAGACATACATGATAAGAAAGTCTCAAATAACCACATGAAAGATTCTATTATTTCATCATATAATAAAACTGTTCCAAACAATATTGTTTGCTTATGATGATTAACTCCAACAAACGGTCGACCATACTCATTTGTTCTATACGTCGTATCAAAACAAAACACATCTCCAAAAATCTTATAATCACTTACTGATCGAGCATTAACCCAAAATATATTGGTGATCATATCATCTTCGTCAAGTTGGATGGAATAAAAATATGACGAATTTCAAGCTTGCATCTTTTCAAAGTACTGCAATATGGCACTTGCATCTCATTTTTTATTTTTTTATTTTAGACATTCTATTTCTTTGTATGTAATTCATGTAGTCCTTCTTTATAAATCCTATATTCTCTGGCCCTCCTACTTCTCTGCTCATCAACTCAACACATGGATTTCATGGAGAAACCAGGATATTCAGCATTATCTGCATGTGCCTTTTGTTCCTTGGATATATGTCTATTGAGTTTCATCATATGCTTCATTGGAGTGCTAATCAAGCATGATTATGATCTTTATGAAATGAGACAACCTTGAAACTTCCATCAATATGCAATAGGATGGTCATATGTGCTTCACAACTACATCTTGTACCTGGTCGAGAATAAGATGGTGGACGACGCTTGTCCTCAGCTCGAAAACCTTTCTTTTGAACAATTAGAATTTACCCATGTCACAAAACCCTCACTATTTTTTCTACTATTTCTTATCTTCACATTGAATCTATGTTTGCCACCATACTGAAAATAAAATTGATGTGCACTATCAATGTTTCTGCTAAAACCCGGGGGTCTAGTAGATACTTGATGAATCCAACTGTCTCCTGCAATCCTGCTCACTAAGGAGAATACCGGGCGGGCCGGCCTTCACCTCTCCGATGCCTAAGTTAGTATAGTTAGAATGTATATAACTGAGGCACGTATGTAAGCGGGGAGAGAGACGAGTTACCTCATAAATAAGGTAGTTGGGGCCCATATATAGGTGGTTGGGGGTAAGGACTGGCCTTACTCTTCGATGTGGGACTGATTCCCCTATGCTTATACTTTCTGAAGCCCTCTTAGGCAGGCTGGCGCCCCCGGCCCCTGGGTCCCTGGAGGCAGGATAGAGTGCCAGGCCCCGAGGCCGGGTGCTGATGATCCGGCCCCGACCCTTGGGCCGGGCCCTGGTGCGCTTGCCGCGGGTCTGTGGGCCTGCTGTAGCCTCTCTGCGGCTACTGTCAACAAGTCCCCCAAGTTCCCGGTCAAGTGCAATCTTGAATGGGGACTTAAATCTGTCTTGCTCTTGTCCCGCAGACCCGCGGGGTTACCCATCTACCGGTGCCCAGTTCCCCAAGTCCGCGTTAAAGATTGGGCGTGACCGAGGTGAGTACCTGTTACCGATGGGAAACAATAGTTTATAAGCACACTTGCAATATAAGCAGCAATATGGCTAAATGTGGTGTTATGAGCATGGAGCCAAGATGATAATGATGATGCCATGATGTTATGATGCCATGCGACAGACGTGTGCATGGAATGATAATGAGGCGTTGAAATCCGCCATGCAAGGGATGTGCACGGAATTTCGGCCGGGCACCCTGCCCTATTGGGGCCTCATCTGGCCGATCTACCGAAACGGGATTCACTGAGCCTCTACCGGGCTATCTGCCGAAACGGGATTCACTGAGCCTCTACCGGGCTATCGTTTCCTATTGCTAGGCTGCAGGGAGATTACCCTGGTGTTGCGGCCTGTTTGAAGCACCGGTGAACACTTGCTAGTTCTTCTCAGCTTATATTGAATAAGCGTTGAGGTAAGGGGGTGGCATTGAGGTGACAAAGCTCGCCATGTAGCCCCATGTTTGATCGCCTTTCAATGCGATGCAGGGTTTTTATCCTGCTGGACAAGCGTGCATGGGTTAGATGCAGACTCGCCCGGGTGTATAAAGCCCGCCGGTCGAATATTTTCGACCGGTGTCAGCCATGGTATTGGGCGGAACTCGACCGTTGGCGGACATCATGCCATCTCCGGACGAGTCCCCCAGTGAAGTGCCATGGGCCAGGTGCATTATATTTCTGGTAGGGGGGCGGCGTTGAGGTGACAAAGCTCGCCCTGCGTCCCCCTGTTGCCGCAGCTAGTGCGATGCAGGGTTTTTATCCTGCTGGACAAGCGTACATGGGTTAGATGTAAACTCACCCGGGTGTATAAAGCCCAAGCCGGTCGAATGTTCTCATGATTGGGGTCAGCCATGGTACTGGGCGGAACTCGACCGTTGGCGGACATCATGCCATCTCCGGACTAGTCCCCCAGTGAAGTGCCATGGTGCCGGGTGGATCCTATTCCCGGAATGTGTTCTGGAGCCGGTTGAATGCGTCGAAACCGGTGGGCGGAACTCGACCGGGCGTCCTGCCATATCGAGACGAGTTCCCCCAAAAGAGATGACTGGACAGACCTCGACCGTTGTCCGGACGCCTTTGCATATCCGGACGAGGTCTCCAGTAATATGTGATGAAGAAGCCATGCAGCCGGTTGAATGATCATAACCGTGAACTGCCATGGTGCCGGGCGGAGCTCGACCGGGCGGCCATCCGTATTGAGTCGAGGCTTCATACCCGGATGGGTGCTCTCCAAGCGGTTGGATGATCATAACCGCGAGAGAGGTCTTCGAGAAATGCAGCGAAGAAGCCATGCAGCCGGTTGAATGATCATAATCGCGAACTGCCATGGTGCCGGGCGGAGCTCGACCGGGCGGCCAGCCATATTGAGTCGAGGCTTCATGCCCGGATGGGTGCTCTCCAAGCGGTTGGATGATCATAACCGCAAGAGAGATCTTCGAGAAATGCAGCGAAGATTGTGGTGCAAGCGTGGAATCTGGGGAAGTGGGAGGGCCTGACTCCTTGATTCCCGTTCCTACCTTCCTGCCGTCAGTGTGTGGGACAAATGGCTGACATGCATTTAAGGAGGAAGTCCATCAATCCCGTCAGTTTATGATGGCGTGGGGAGGTTACCAACGCTGGGACACGTGCCAGCGCGGGGCGGTCTTGAGATGGAGGGCCTGGATTCGCAGGCTTTTGAGTTGCTCTGATTACTTGTTTTGGGGGGATTTTGATTGCCTAGGGCATTGGTCCCCTCTATAAAAGGGCCTCTTCTGCTCTTCTTTCTGTTTGCTACTTCTTACTTTAGAGAGACTGAGAGAAAGGGAGAAATCCGGCGAGCACTCTGAGCCTTTCTTGCCTTACGAGATCTGTTTTCCTTGAACGCTCCCTACCATTGCGCGCTGCTTTTCGCGGGCCGATTGTCCTCGGTTGAGCATACTAATCGGTAAGTTTGATTTCTTTGCCCCCTCGTTATTCTTCTTTGCTTTGTTGTTTTGCCTTTGGGGGGGAGGGATTTCTGCCGTTGACGGAACTGCTTTGCGGCGAGCTTGGGGAGAGGCCGCAGAAGGCGTTGTTGTACCCTGTTGCTAACAAGCGCTAGGGTTTTGTGTTCTTCCCCTAGGTTAAAATGTCGTCTTCAGGTTCTGACCGGGTTTCCGAATCGGCTGCCAAAGGTCCCCTCGTGGATGAAACGCGGAGGCTGGACGATTGGCTGAATTTGGAAGCTCCGGAGACCGAAGGTGCTGACTGCTCCGGGAGCAGGGTTTCTACTCCGTCCTCGGCTTCGTCTTCCGGGGCTGAGTCCTCTGAGACCGAAATACCGCACGGGGTGCGATTCGTGGATGCTCCGGTTGCGAGCTACACCATGGGGAGAGGGAAGCACGCCGTGGTGTGTGACGAACCGGAGGAGAGCATGACCCTGGAAGAGATTGAAGAGTTGCGGGAAATGTGGGGTATCCCGGATAACATTCTGCTTCGGCCCTTGAATCCTGGAGAGTCAGCCTGCAACCCGGAGAAAAATTGGGTTGCTGCACATCCGGATCAGTTCCGGCATGGACTGTCGTTCCCGCTGCCACACTACGTGCAGTACATGCTCAGTGCGCTGCAAGTGTCACCCGCTCAGCTTCCTGGGCTCCAATGGAGACGACTACTGAGCCTCGGCTGCTTGTACGAGCTCTCTGGGATGAACATTCCCACGGTGAACGAGTTCCGGGCCCTGTACAGGCTGTCGTACTCCCGGAAGCAGGGGTTCCGTGGTTGCCTTTCCTTCAACAGCCGGAGGCCTCCACCGATCGTCACCAATGTGCCTTCATGGGTGGACAACAGCTGGAGGAAGAAAGTGGTGATGGTGGGCGGTAAATGGCAGACGAGGAATAGGATGTACTGCGTCCCTGGCGCCTTCCAGCCCATTGGCGACCAGTCGTATGAACTATCGGACCTGAAGCGCGAGAGAATCTCGATCATAACCGGGTGCTGGAACGATCTGGAACGGAGTTCGTACAACTTCATTCGGCGGGAAGTGCTGGAATACTGCCAGCTTGGGCGGGGTCCCGGTGCGTAGGAAGCGCTTGAGCGGTGATACTTTGTGCTATACTTATGCCATATACTAACCGTTTGCTTTCCTTGCAGGTGCATCTTCTCGGGCGACTATCAAGCCCGAAACCACTCTCTCCATGGACGGGGAAGATCTCCTCAACCAGCTGAGGGAGAAAGGCGAGATCGCCTCGCGGACGTCGGTGGAGGACGGGTCCGGCCAGCTTGTGACCCACGCGGAGCGGAGGGCCATGGATGTTGATGAGGACGCCTATGTCCTGAAGCGGGTGAAGACCCATCACTCCACAGGCCTGCTGGCGCCTGGAAAGGGCAAGAGCACCGGGGGGACTTTAAGGATTCCCGGTGGAGCGAACAGGATCCCCAACCGCCCGGTGACTGTGCCGCGCATGGCTCGCGCTCCCCCTGCTAGCGTACGATCTTCTTCTTCTCCTGAGGGCCGGGGAGAAAAACGGAAGGTTGGGGACGTTCCTACCTCCGCGCTGGTGACGCTGACCGGTGAGTCGGTGCGGGAGAGCATGGCCAAACGGTTCAGGAATGCCAGCGGCGCGCAGACCACCGCTGCCGGGGAGAATGCTGCTGCTGCTGCTCGGCAGAGTAGCCCATTGCCTGTGGGTGCATCCAGGGGAGACCCGAGTGGTGCAATCGCGCAGCAGGTGGCGGCGGACCTGGCCGGGCTTGGTCTGGATAGGCCCGGGGTTGCTGGAGTCCTGGCGGGCGGGAATCGTCCAAAATACAAGGAATTCGTCCTCCGGGTAAGTACCGCATGGTACCACTTATACTGCTTGACTAACCTTGCCTTGCTTTGCTGCTTGACTAACTCTTCGGTGTTGCGCAGTTGTTGTACAGCCTGTACGAACCGGACGTGAGCGAGGGGCTGTCGGAGCTGCAGAGACAGATAACTGCGCTATCTGAAGCCCGGCAGCGCCTGGAGGTGGAGAAGTCTCGCTCGGATCGGGAGAAGGCCAGATCGGAGGGGAGGGCCAAGAAGCTGGAGGAGCAGGTCCGGATCCTGGATAAGGAGAGGGCCGAGTTGAAAGAGCAGAATCGGCTCCTGGAGGAGGAGAATGCCGCCCTGGAGTCCAAGGTGGACGAGCTCCAAGTGGGAGCTGCTGCTCTGCACGCAGGCCCTGCTGCTCCGGCAGGGGAAGATGACCCGGAGCTCTTCGAGCGGGTCGCTCTCAAATACCGCGAGAGCGATCAGTTCCTGGAGTTTCTGGTGAAGGCCAGGGAAGAAGGCATCTCGGATGCGTACACCGAATGGGCGGAGAAGGGATGGTTAGACACTTCCCTGATGTCGACTGCTGCTGAGGGAGATATCCATGAGCAGTCGGACATCCACCAGGAGGTGGTGGAGGATCAGCCGGGTGAAGCTATTCGCTCGGACTTGGATTCTTTTACCACCGGTGCCGAGGCTGCCCGGACCGAAGGCCATACTGGAACTGACGTCGACGACGTGGGTACCGCAGGAGAGGCTGGCGGATTGCCTGTCGAAGGCGCAGTCGTAGGTCCTTAGAATTTTCTTGCCCTTTCCTTGTAATGTTTCCGGATCGGTTACTGCTTGTACACTTGACTTGAATATGAATATAATGGAACTGGCAGAGCCGGTGAAATTTTCTCAAAAGTAGTTTGCATATACATTTATTGTTGTTTTTCCTTTTTACAACGGTTAAACCGTGAACTATGCCAAACTAACCGCTCAGACTAGCGGGTTTTCTACCAAGATTGGTCATTCTCCCGGTCGGGGTCTGTTCCTGTTTTCCCCACGTACCGCTGGAGCTGACCGTTGTCAATCAAAATCTGCACCGCTTGCCTGAGGGCGTGGCACTTGCTTGTTCGATGAGTAGCCTCATCATGGTACGAGCAGTACTTGCCCGTCTGCGCCGTTGTAAGTTTCCCCTTCGGGAACCTTCTCGGGGGCGGTGGAGGAATGACACTCCCGTTCTCAAGTAGGATATCCTCGTAGGATGTGGTGAGAGCGGTGAAGACTTCTTGGTTGACCGGGGGTGCTGGCATGATTGCCAGGGGGCGCTCTTGGCGGAACTGCGCTGGCTTGTGCTCATTCTGAGGCTTATCAGAATAGGACCTCTGCTGCCGCTGTGGCCAGTTTTTGTTGTTGGCGTTCCGGCTGGGCCTAGCGGTGCGGTTATCAGTCCGCTGATTAGGCTTGGCTTCCTGGGCGGGTGGGGGGTTCTCTTCCCGGGGATGGTCTTCCTGCTCCTCATCCCGCTTCCTCTTCAGCAGGTGGTGCCCATAGGTCTCATGGTCGGCCTGAGCATGCCGGATGGCCAAAGCCATCAACTCGTCGTACCCCTGCGGGAGTTCTACCCGGACGGCGTAGGAAAATTTGCCCGCTCGGAGCCCTTGCTTAAACGCCATCTCGGCGATGCCCTTGTCCAGGTTCCGAACTCCGGCCGTAGCCGTCTGCCAGCGGTTGACAAAGGTTCTCAGCTGCTCTCCGGGGGCTTGCCTGCAATTGAAGAGGATGGTCGACGTCCGGGCTCCCTCAACTCGGAGGATGAAGCGGCCCACGAACCGGTCGGCCAACTGCTCGAACGCTTCGATCGAGTTTGCCGGAAGCTCGTAAAACCAGCTGAGTGCTTCTCCGGACAGAGTCTCCTGGAAGATGTTGCAGCAAACTGCATCGGAGTATCCCTTGGCGCAGGTTTGGGACCGGAAGCTGTCCAGATGCTGGTATGGGCAGCCGGATCCTGAGTAGGTGAGCTTGAGGGACTTCTGGTTGCCAGATCTTCCCGACTCTATGACCCGGTGCGAAAAGGGGCCCATACGTTCATTAAACCGAGCGCCCTCCATCGGCCGCGCAGCCCTTCTCTCGCTAGCCTCCATCTGGGCCTTCAAGCTCGACACGGTGCTGGCCAGCACCTGCAGTGCTCACGCAGTTGGCGTCTCAGCTTCATCTACTGACGAGGCGTTGGGCTGGCGGGAGGTCGTCGCACTCTTTGGCGGGCCTGCACTCAATGGCGGCTTCTGCTGCACGGGGTTACCGGACCGATCACCCGAAGATTGCCCTCCATCGATGTGCTGAGGTGGAACTGGCGGGATTGCCGCTTGCGCCTCGGCCATGGCGCCACTGCGCTGCTGCCCCCTCTCCAGGGCGGCCACCAGCGCAGTATTCAATGTCTCCATCTCCTCGTACCGAGCGTTGGACCTAGCTCTGTCCCGGCCGCTCTCCTCTTTCAGACGATTGACCTCTGCGGCCATCGCCCGTAGTTCTCCCGCCATACCGCTATGGCCGGGGCTGTACATGGGGTCCCGCCCCGGGCTCTCCGGGCTCTCGGACCGATCGCTCGAATCATCCGAGAATGTCAAGGCGAAGCCCCGCCGCTCTGGGCTGTCTTCTTCCTCTGCCAGGCCTTTGTCTCGCGAGCTATCGCGATGGGGATCCGGCACGCCGGATGGTCCCCCGTAGCTTCCTACCTCCTGACCGTCGCTTCGGTCGAGGCGCGGCTCCCTCTCAACGGCTGGGGTGGAGGCGAGAGCCTGCACTACTGCAGGGTTTCCCTCCTCGGTGGTTCCTTTCTCTTGATTCATCTCCGATCTCTTTCTCAACGGTGTTGCTTACACGACTTTTCGTACGACTTCCCACAGACGGCGCCAATTGTTTCTGCTAAAACCCGGGGGTCTAGTAGATACTTGATGAATCCAACTGTCTCCTGCAATCCTGCTCACTAAGGAGAATACCGGGCGGGCCGGCCTTCACCTCTCCGATGCCTAAGTTAGTATAGTTGGAATGTATATAACTGAGGCACGTATGTAAGCGGGGAGAGAGATGAGTTACCTCATAAATAAGGTAGTTGGGGCCCATATATAGGTGGTTGGGGGTAAGGACTGGCCTTACTCTTCGATGTGGGACTGATTCCCCTCTGCTTATACTTTCTGAAGCCCTCTTAGGCAGGCTGGCGCCCCCGGCCCCTGGGTCCCTGGAGGCAGGATAGAGTGCCAGGCCCCGAGGCCGGGCGCTGATGATCCGGCCCCGACCCTTGGGCCGGGCCCTGGTGCGCTTGCCGCGGGTCTGTGGGCCTGCTGTAGCCTCTCTGCGGCTACTGTCAACAATCAACATCCGGAAATTCTTGTCTAAGAATGACCTCTTTATCTGCATTATCCATTCTCCTGCAATATAGTAACTTCCTTATAAAAAAATAGCAAAGGGACAAAAGGTACAGAGATTGTGCAATTCTACATGGTCTTGATATTCACATTAAGAAAATGTGAGCATGAATATTGTTAATGGATTGCTTTAGTTGTCTACAACAGTTCGCATTATATACAATAGTTTATCAAGCTCTGTAATCTATCTTTATAATAGAAAAGCTATAATGCTAATTACATCTACATAGGTTAACTTGTGAAAAATGCCATGTGTCGCAATCCGATTGGTTTTGGTATGGTAGACCTAACAAGGCCTGGTCAGGCGAGTTCTTTCTCTTCAATAATAGTATGGGTTAAGCAAGCAGGCATACTAAATCTAATTTTCACTTCTATCCTTTTTTTTATTTTTTATTTTTTTTGTTGAATTGAAAAGAAACAAGTCACAAGTCACAGGTTCAAAATTTAAATTGCATATTTAAAACATAAGTGTGGTTGAATGTCCAAAAAACAAAAAAAGGAAAAAGAAAAAAGTGAGGTTAGGGATTTTACAGCAAAGGAAAGGAAGGTTGCACAAACAAAAAAGAAAAGTAAAGGCGTAGGGACAAAATGGGGAAAGAGAAATGTTATAAGAGTAGGGTTTCAGCACTATATAGTCTCGTCTTCCAAGTCGAACTCGCAGCCTCCGGGAGCAAAAACCCTACCTCCATCATGGTTCGTTCTTCTCTCTTTTCTTCAGATTTCGCTCTCTATTCGCTTGATACGATGTGTATGGTTTACAAATTTGATGATAAAATACGACGCGAGGGCTTTTGAGATTTCTTGTGATGGGTTTTGTATTGTTAGAGCTCTTTTGTATTGAATTAAGAAAGATAAATGTGGTAACTGAGAAGGATTAAAACTGTAACTGGATGAGTATTTTCCTTCTTGTTAGAGCTCTTGTGTTTTTGTTTGGTATTTTACTCTTCTTCTTTTTTTTCAGCAGGGTCTTTGAATCTGGCACGTGGGTGATCAACTGTAGGTTTCTTTTTAACTCCCCACACAATTGATGTTTTACAAACATTAGTTTGAACTATTCCCTCAACTGCTTCACTTTCTCCATCAATTGTTCTTTCTAAAAGGCTAAAACTAGAAATTCTTCATTCTTCCTCATTGCGGTTTTTCTTTACTAACGCCAAGTCTTTCCATCATCTCAACCAAACATTCATGTGCAAATCTTGCTAACTCTTCATCATTTGCTGTAATTGTAAAAATATCACAAGAAGTGCGGCACAACTAGCCATACCGTTTTCCAATTGCCATGAACCTGCGACTTCTTACTATTGCCATGAACCTCCTTTCCATCATAGCTACTAATACTCACAGCTCTTGCTTCTCTTGTCCATCGCTTTAAAATGTATTGCGGTGAAATTTTCTTGACATTCTTCTCATCAAGCACTTTTAGTGCATGAGCACACTGAATTCCAACAAAAGTAAACTTTTCACAATTGAAATTAACATTGTGTGTTGGAGCTTCATATTTGACCAAGTACTCATTATGGTCAGAACTATATGGTACAATATATTCTGATTTCATCCCACACTTACTAACCTTGGTAGTACTATAATTATGCGTTCTAATAAATTCTTGCTGAAAGAGTAAGAAAACTTGTAGAGTATATACTTCTGCTCCATGTTCTAGCATATAAGCAGTTACTGTTAAGATAAAAGTTGTGTGTATCATTTGGAAGTCAGCAGTCAACTCTTGATATCTTCTTTAAGCCAAACCTCTTTCATAATGCTTGAAAAACCGCAAAAAGTAATGTTTCGCTTTCAAAGATTTCTTAAGCACATTATTCATGCTTTCACTACGTTGTGTGCTCTACATATCAGCAGTGTATGTCTCCCATATACCAATGCCCACTTTTCTCGTAGTTCAAATAAAGCATTCAAACAGTTGTTTTCCTTGAGACTATATTTGTCAAACATAACATTCCATGCTGATAGGAGTGATAGCCATTCCTGCTCAAACTCATATTCATACATACAATTACCAAAATCATCAGCAAATTCAGAGAATCCAAGAAATACTTGATTTAGATTTTTAGCAATATTTTTATAAAGATACCAAACACATAAGCGATGTGTAGCTTGTGGAAGAACATCTTTTATCGCTCTAGCCATGACAACAGACTGATTAGTAAGAATAGTCAATGGTTGCTTACCAGACATACATGATAAGAAAGTCTCAAATAACCACATGAAAGATTCTATTATTTCATCATATAATAAAACTGTTCCAAACAATATTGTTTGCTTATGATGATTAACTCCAACAAACGGTCGACCATACTCATTTGTTCTATACGTCGTATCAAAACAAAACACATCTCCAAAAATCTTATAATCACTTACTGATCGAGCATTAACCCAAAATATATTGGTGATCATATCATCTTCGTCAAGTTGGATGGAATAAAAATATGACGAATTTCAAGCTTGCATCTTTTCAAAGTACTGCAATATGGCACTTGCATCTCATTTTTTATTTTTTTATTTTAGACATTCTATTTCTTTGTATGTAATTCATGTAGTCCTTCTTTATAAATCCTATATTCTCTGGCCCTCCTACTTCTCTGCTCATCAACTCAACACATGGATTTCATGGAGAAACCAGGATATTCAGCATTATCTGCATGTGCCTTTTGTTCCTTGGATATATGTCTATTGAGTTTCATCATATGCTTCATTGGAGTGCTAATCAAAGCATGATTATGATCTTTATGAAATGAGACAACCTTGAAACTTCCATCAATATGCAATAGGATGGTCATATGTGCTTCACAACTACATCTTGTACCTGGTCGAGAATAAGATGGTGGACGACGCTTGTCCTCAGCTTGAAAACCTTTCTTTTGAACAAGTAGAATTTACCCATGTCACAAAACCCTCACTATTTTTTCTACTATTTCTTATCTTCACATTGAATCCATGTTTGCCACCATACTGAAAATAAAATTGATGTGCACTATCAACATCCGGAAACTCTTGTCTAAGAATGACCTCTTTATCTGCATTATCCATTCTCCTGCAATATAGTAACTTCCTTATAGAAAAATAGCAAAGGGACAAAAGGTACAGAGATTGTGCAATTCTACATGGTCTTGATATTCACATTAAGAAAATGTGAGCATGAATATTGTTAATGGATTGCTTTAGTTGTCTACAACAGTTCGCATTATATACAATAGCTTATCAAGCTCTGTAATCTATCTTTATAATAGAAAAGCTATAATGCTACTTACATCTACATAGGTTAACTTGTGAAAAATGCCATGTGTCGCAATCCGATTGGTTTTGGTATAGTAGACCTAACAAGGCCTGGTCAGGCGAGTTCTTTCTCTTCAATAATAGTATGGGTTAAGCAAGCAGACATACTAAATCTAATTTTCACTTCTATCCTTTTTTTTATTTTTTATTTTTTTTGTTGAATTGAAAAGAAACAAGTCACAAGTCACAGGTTCAAAATTTAAATTGCATATTTAAAACATAAGTGTGGTTGAATGTCCAAAAAACAAAAAAAGGAAAAAGAAAAAAGTGAGGTTAGGGATTTTACAGCAAAGGAAAGGAAGGTTGCACAAACAAAAAAGAAAAGTAAAGGCGTAGGGACAAAATGGGGAAAGAGAAATGTTATAAGAGTAGGGTTTCAGCACTATATAGTCTCGTCTTCCAAGTCGGCTTCAAGGTCCTTCGAACTCGCAGCCTCCGGGAGCAAAAACCCTACCTCCATCATGGTTCGTTCTTCTATCTATTTCGTGTGATGGGTTTTGTATTGTTTTCTGTGGCTTTGAGATTTCATCTTGGTTTTGTTCTAGCTAGTTCTGTGTTGTGTTGGGCATTCTCAAACAGCTTTTTGGTTTGATTTACAGTTTTGAATCCCTGTGTATAGTGTTTTGTTAATGGGTGATATGACAAGGGCCTCTCTTAGTGTTGGTTGTGTGAAATTGGGTGATATTGTCTTTGGGTAAACCCAAGGAATAGGGTTATGGATCTGGAAGAGGAATGTATATAATAACAGAGTCGTGTTGTTATTTTGTGTTTGCCTTTGATGATCTAGACCATATACTGGTTTCGGATGCTCTAATTGCTATGAACCTTTCATCTTATATGCTTTAGAGCTTGATGATTTCTTTGAATTTAACTATAGTATGATGCAAAAAGCTGGCATTTGTCTTTTTAATTTTCAGTTTATCGGGAGATCATTGTCTCTCATTTTCGTACATGACTATTGAAATTTAGAGTTAATGTGTTTTGATGTGAAGCACATCTTTATAATACTCTTTTTGCTGTCTTCCTTGATTAAAGCTCTTTTAAATGGAATTGAGAGTATTGTTTGTGATAGTTTAATGTCATGATTGACTGAGTGTAATGTCTGTGGTTTATAATCACTTTGTTTCTCTTCTAATAGCCGAAGCAAATTCATGAGATCAAGGATTTCCTCCTGACTGCAAGAAGGAAGGATGCACGTTCTGTGAAAATCAAGAAGACGAAGGATGCAGTCAAGTTCAAGGTTAGGTGCTCGAAGTACCTTTACACTCTGTGTGTGTTTGATACTGAGAAGGCTGATAAGTTGAAGCAATCCCTTCCTCCAGGTATAGTTTATTTTGGACTTTATACATTATTGTTTTGTCCGATGCATATACAATTCATATAATTTTCATATATGTTCTTAATCAGCAAAGTTTCTTCTTATCTCATCAAAGGATGCTGTACTAATTTTTTGTTTTGCTTTCTTGTTATAGGTTTGAGCGTTCAGGATCTTTGAGAGGACTTGGAGTAGTGAATTAAGAAATGCCATGTAACTGTTTTGTTTTTATTTTTGAGCTTGAACAATCTTGATATCAACATTGTTGCTGTTAGATTTCATGCCCAGATGTGGGTATTATTAATGACTTTGGTTATTATGTAGCGGATGTATAATGGATTTGTGGTGTTTCAAATTTGTTGGGAAAGTTTATGGATCTGTTGAATCTAGGCTTCCTTCAAAGCTCCAGCATCTTGATATGTTTCTTGGTTTTATGACATTGTGTCACTGATGTTGCATTTTTATAGTAGCACTCTTTCTGTTGCATTAGTCGGCTTGCCCTTGACCCGCCTGAAACCCCTAGGTCTTTACAAAGCAGAGTCTGAACTGCAGCAGTCCCCTTTGTTTGCTGTGAATGTATGCATATTAGGCCATTGATTGTGGCTTTATGTTTGGCAATTGATTCCAAATGAAGGTTTTGTCTGGGCCTGTTTCAAGGAATCTTCAGAGGATTGCCATTCCATAAGTATAATGGACAATGTGTAGTTCATGTCAATACAGGTTACAGGCTAAAAAGTCCATAAATTGTTTTTCCATTTCAAAATTCAAACCCTCTTCACTGAAAAGTTGGTCTAATCAGTGACTCGTACAACTGGGAAAAATCTGAAGTGAGATATATCGCCCGAGGCCTACATGTCTTCAAATAGATCATTGCATATCTGTTCATACGGTAGTTCGGCAGGCTCTAAATCGCACCATATGATAGAAGCGAGAGGATGATGCCGGAAAGGGCTAGGTTGAGTTCTTCCAGGTTTGGGTCTCACGCTTTTGAAAGAACCTGAGAATTGGCACAAACAGCAAGTGGGAAAATAATGAGTCAAATCTATCAATGTAAAAAGCAAGTCATAAAGAAAGTCTACACACATTCACATCAAGGTCTTGGACTAGTTCTCTCAAGTCTTCATATCAGAGACTACAATCACACCATGGCATTTGCAGAAGTAATTTTTTTTGCTTTAGTATGCCTCATTTTACACAGATGAACTTGTTACATCTGTAATCTGCAGTTGCCAATTTGCCACTAATAGGTATACGATGATATTGAATTTAAGGCCTTATAGCTTTCATCCAGTTTCGGTGTAATCTTAATGCCTCGTTCATTTCTATGATCACTTTTTTTTTTGTTTTTTTGAAAGAGTATTATATCATAAAATTAAAGGCAAACTTAAACAAGAAAATTTTTAAAAGACCGTTATGCAATAGGCTTCCTTGTTTACGTGGACCTCATCCTGATTTATATTTTCAAAACCTGCAAACAGAACTCATTTGGAACATTTTTGAAAACAAGTGTTAACATTATGCGAATTGCTGATACGTTTTCTCATTCTGAATACAGAATTTGTTTCTCCTTAATCCCCAGATTGGTGAAGGTTCCCAACCACCAATTGTTTTGATGGCCATTTGCTTCTTATGCCAAATGACACATTCCATCTGATCACCTTGCAGAGCCTCCCACAGGCTAATGTTAAAATGAAAACACAAATCCATTTGATAAATATAACTAGCAGACAGTTGCGGAACCAGTTATATAGGAATGGAAAGTGGTGCATTTAGGTAACTCCAGGCAAACCGAGAGATGGATTGACATGCTTAGCACAACCTCAACGACGGCTGTCTACGGTAAAGTGATGCATTTAGGTAACTCGAGCCAATCTCAGAAAATTTTAGACATGAGGACGCTTTCGATCTTAAATTCTCTGTTTTCTTAGTTGCTCATGCCACTGCAATAGTAGCTGCAATATGTGCGAAGCAATTACACACTACATAATCTAGGGCCATATCGAATAGGAAATGAATCTGAACTTGTTGCAGTTGATAGATAAATCTCTAGAAATAGACTGAAGTACTGAAAACGACATGTTCATAGTTGAAACTACATAGAAAGGAATTATTAATATTCTGTGGTGTTTGAGGTGACCTGATAATGACATGCAAGGGCACCGGAGCCAGGAGCGGAGACAATAGCCTGATAGCCATAGTGATAATGCCGTTTCGATGATGATGAAAAGAGAAGTTGCTTACTGATCAGATGTTTGAATTGACGATCTGCCTGAGGTGCTTGCTTCGCTGGATATACAGACCTGAGGAGAACTAATGTAAATATGTGGAACATGAGCTATTTTGAACCAATCCTCTCCACTTCCTTGTCTGCATCTTTCCTCAAGCACAGGACATTCTTGGATACAGAGGTGCTGGAGTTTAGTGAGATGCTTTATACGTGCTGGCAATGCTTCTAAATTAGGACAACCAGATATGGTCAAGGATCTAAGAGAATCAAGATTCTCAAACCATTCTGGAAAAGTTGTTAGATTTGAACAGCTACTAATTTCCAAACAGTGCAGCGTCCTGACATTTTGTAAGCCATTTGGCAGAGAGTCGAACCAAGGACAGCTCAGGATAGTCAAACTTCGAAGGGCAGAGAGGTGTTGCACCCCCTCTGGAAAACAACCAAGACTTGGACAATACATAATGGTCAAGTGCTCAAGGAATGTAAGCTGTTCCAAACTCGAGGACAAGGAAGTCAGACTACTGCAGTTCTCAATGGACAAAGTTCGAAGGGAGTTCATACCTCCAATTGCGCCATCCGGCATGGATATTATACTGTGACAGTCACCAATTTCCAGTGACTCCAGAGCTTTGAGGTTCTGCAAACTCTTTGGCAGAAAGGACAGCTCTTGATACCAGCGAATGATGAATGACTTTAAAGCAGCAAGGTTTCCCATCTCCAAAGGTAAAGAACGAAGCTTGGGGCAGGACAAGATTTTGAGAGAAGACAGATGAGCTGATGCAATAAGTCCTTCTGGGAGAGAGGATAGGTCTGGAATATTTTCTAAGACGAGTACAGAAAGAAAACATAAATTTGATATGGACATCAAACATAATTTACAACCACGCAACTCCAAATGTTGAAGAGACTCAGTTAATGGCATATGTGCTAACTTGGGACATCTATTAACGGTCAACTTCCTCAGTCTCGGGAATGAAGCTTTGTTATTGCACTCGACCATTTTTCCAAGTTGGAAAAGTCACAGAGAGATAACTCTTCAAGCGACGAGAATGGTATGCTTGTACCGTCACCATAGAAATCTGCACCAACGAGTTTCATACTATCCATTCCTTGTAGAGAAAGAGTTTTAAGTAATAGGAGGTTCCCAAACGCTGGAAGATTCTGACAATGTCTACATTCTTTCAAGTAAACTGAAGTTAGATTTGGGAGAGTCCAATCAGGTAGTCTAGTTCCGGGATACCCACTTATAACTAGCATCTTCAAATTGTCGTGTGGTCTTAAGGCTTCAAGAACTTCTTCAGAATTCTGTGACACTCTCTGAGATCCTGTTATGACTGCTTCTCTTGGAGCTTTACGTAGTTTTATCATGAATGATTCATCCACATCTTCGCCTCTCCAATATAATCCCAGTGACTCAATATTCACCTTCATCTTCAGTCCTGCTGTTTTCGCTTGGACTGCCATTGTTACATATTCTAGGTGCGTGAGATTCAACCTGCCATAAAGATTTAAACTACCCAGCTCATGGCCTATGCTGCTCTTTCCAACAACAAACAATGGCAGTGTCTGAAGTTGATGAAGTTCTCCAATACCGGAAGGCATCCGAGTCAAACTTCCACATCCAGTTACATCAAGATGTCTTAGGCCTGTCATGTGTCCGAAGTAAGGCAACCACTTAAGATTAGTGCAACCAAGGAGGTTTAAAGTCTGCAGAGACAAGAGTTCAAATCTGACAGGTAACATGACTATAGGTGTATAAGAAAGGTCAAGATATCTCAAACATATCAAGTCTCCCAATGATTCTGGCAACTCATGAACATCACAACTGTTCAGGTCTAGCATACGCAAGTATACAAAACTGGAACACATTTTATCAATGTTCTTTATCCAACCAGAATCTCCAATAAATAACAGACTTCGCAAGTGTTGTGCTTTATATAGAGCTTCTGGAATTGTAAATGCTCTATATTTATAAACAACAGAGGGGTGACGAATACCCTCTACATTCTTTGGTTGGAGACCATTTTCAAGTATCATGGTTGTGTTACCTGCAAGTCTGCAACATACTGCGAGACGCCATGAATGACATCATTCATTTTGTACCCCCTTACACCTCCACCATCACATCCATCTACTTCTTGAAAGAAAGACATCCACAACAAATGGGTGAAGTATTCATCACCAACACTTTCAGGTCGCTTGCTTTCATCTCCCAATAATAACCCTTCTGCCATCCACAGATGAATTAACTTGTGCTTGTTGAATTCATAACATTTTGGAAATATTGAGCAGAAGGCAAAGCATCTTCTAAGGTGTAATGGTAGATAAAAGTAGCTCAACATCATGGCAGGAAGAATGTCTGATTCGCTGACATCTAATTTCCAAAGTTCAGTGTTTTGCACAAACAACCACTGTTGTTGATTTCTTTTAAAGCGCATTACACTTCCCAAACTTTTTGCTGCTAATGGCAGACCTCCACATTTTCTGACAATCTGCTTCCCAATTGGCAAAAGGTGTGGATATTTCTCTTCTTCTCCTCGTCTAAAAGCCTGTTGCTTGAACAAAGCCCAGCAATCCTCCTCCTCTAAGCCCTTCAAATAAAAAGGGGAATTAGGTGAGTCTGTCATGAATGCGGTTTTCGTATTGCGGGTAGTCACAATGACTTTGCATCCATCAACACCCCCTCTAAACAGAGGTTTTAGTTTGTCCCAGTCATTGTAATGCGAAGTCCAAACGTCATCCAACACGAGGAGGTATCTTTTATTGCGCAGCAAATGCCAAAGTCGGGACTGAAGTAGTTCAATGTCTGAGAACTTGCACTCCACCTTTGTTAGAGACTCGACAAATGTCTTTATGATCTTCTTGACATTGAAATCATCAGAGACAAAAATCCACATCCTAACATCAAAGTTTTGGATTACTCTCTCATCATTATCGGCTAATTGAGCAAGAGTGGTCTTACCAATTCCTCCAATACCAACTATTGGGATACATGTTGCAAATCCTTCATGGTAAGCTTGAGAAGATAGTAACAATTTCACGACCTTCTCTTTGTCATCCTCTCTTCCATATATCTGTGACTTGATGACAAAAGAGCTAGTCTCCCATATGGAAGATTCACGATCTACCATACTAGGCCTTTTAAAAGTAAACTTAACAAGTCCCTCATTTACAGTAGTTTCTAAAGCCAGAAGCAGCTGTTTAATGTGGGAACCATTTATAAGATTATCAAGTTGTTGAATACAAGTTTCACGGTTCATACCTTCAGCACTCAAGTAGTGCAGTCCGTCCTCAGCATCATAAGCTGCCTTCTCAAGCTTTGACAACCAAAGTTTGACAGCTTTGTTGGAGAATTGTTGCTCTTCCGCGTCCTCGAGAATAGGTTGAATCAGCATCAAGGTATCTCTCAGGCTCTGGAGGTTGTCCTTGATATCCCACATGTCAGCAAACTTTTGTAAGACAGGGGATGCTATTCTGTCAAAGATCACTTGCAAAGCTGGGGACAACACTAGGTCTGCCATATCTAGCAGCAAACAGAACTACAATCGAGGCCCAGATCAGATGAGAATAGTTGGAGTTAGATATGCAATGGAGAAAAAAAATTATGAAAATGCTAGGATGGCTGACTTGAAGCCAGGGCTTTCAGATATGTAGACCAGTAACTTGCATAACATCTTTCAATGTGAACGGTGGACAAATCCGTCATCCTTTTTTCTTTTTCTTTTTGCAGAGTCAGCTATCATTATTCTACATTTCTACTGTAGGTGACGTTTTATTATACAGAGAATGCAGTACTATGAATCATAGAAGGCCATTGAAATCTAGACACCTAATATTGTAATCTACAATCCCAAGTAAACTATTATAAAGAGCATACAGAATTACATCTTGAGATTTTGGGATTTGTCCACCCCCCTGATTAATTTGATTCCCTCTCCTTATTCTACAAACTTCCCAACATACCCCTTTTTAATAATTCTGATAATTTTTATTTACTTACTAAAACTTAATTACTTACTGGTCATAAGAACTAACATTCAACATGTCAATTTTTTTATCTAACGACCTCATGTCTTAATGGTTACTAATCTGGCAGAATCACTGCTGTCTTAGTATGGAGAGTAACCTAAGTTCTAGTAAAGCAAATAAATATGATTTCTTAAGTTCTCCTCAAAACACAAATTCTGTAAAACAGAAATTTAAAACTTCAAATTTCTGATGGATATGCAGAAACACCAGCTGAAATTTATTTATTCAAATATAAATACAAATATATAACCTAGAGCCTCATTCTTGGGTAAACAACTAAAAACTGTTTAGCTACTCATAATGTAAATTAATATACAAACTTACTTGAAAATAAGCACACCACACCAGATGACTAGTAATATACAGTGCTTTAGACACACTCTCACTACTCACTGTTTATTCTGCTGTACTAAAACACTCATAAGAACTACTCTAGAAAGACTTTGGGATTTTTCATTTCAATCTCTAATGTGCTCTACTTGCTCTCTCCTTTCGAATGAATCCTTTTGAGGGCTTCCTTCATTTTAGAGACCGGACTCCAACTACAAATGAATTCAATTTTGAAAATAGAGATAGGTGGAATCTTATTGCTGATAAGATTTTAACTTTTTCTCTTTTAAGACCTTGTCTGCTACTGTCGGCAACCACTTATTTCTTATCTCACACAAAGTTGTTTGTCGCTATGCGTCGACAACCACTCAATATTCCATTATGTTGATGAGGTTGTGCAATTCTTCATCATAGACAGAGGCACCCGAGTCCGTGTAGTCATATTCATCCTCAAATTCCATGTCTTTGTGCTTAAGGATTTTCAAGATATGAAATCTTAAGGTTTTTCCCAGGGTTTTTCTCAGTAGTTTGCTGCTTTTCTTCCTGATTATAGCTGTAAAGTTCTTCAGTTAAAGTTTCAAGAGCTTGGAGTACAAGTGCTTCATTCTTTTCACGGGAAGCAGTCATGATATTATTCATAATAACCTTTTGGTTAAATTACAGAATCCTGCTTGTCCGAAACACTGGTTTTTCATAGATTCTAATTAGATGATTGAATATCTTCTTGATTTCGGTTACAACCGGTTATTTTCTCCTGAAGGTTGCTAGCCTATATATCATGCATTCATTTTGCTTTTTTATCTGCTGTCTGAGGGGGTCTTGCTGACTTGCTTTAAAATCGGTCATGTATGACCGCAATTCTAGGATGTTGTAAAAACTCATCTAAGAGTTTTCTCTCGTCTTCTGACTGAGTTTCATCTTGTGAAGAAGTTTTGGAATTATCGTTTGGGCAGTCCCCCCTACCTGTTGGATCTGGCTGAACCTTTTCTGAAGCTTTGCTTGATTCTGCAGGGGAATATGACACTATGAATCTAGAGAGGTTCTAAAGTTCTGTCTCCATTTTTGTATCTTTTTTATATACTTCTTTCTTCAGTTTTCGATCCTCTTTTTCAGGCATCGGTTTTCTTCTTTCTTCAGGCTTTGGTCTTCTCATTTCTTCAGGTTCTGACTATGGTCTCTTGCTTCTTGGATTGCGACATTCACTTCTTTCAAACATCGCAATTTCTCTTGTAAGAGCGTCAGACAGATAATTCTTGTCTCCTACAACCATTTTAGCATTGTGTTCATATCGAGTTAAGAACATCTGCCATCTAAGAATTCTTCCTCTATCAGCTGCATCTGTCAATTTATAAGTTTTGAAGTTTTTCACTCCTTTGTTATCAGTCCTAACTAAAAACTTATTTCCCAAAAAGGCTTCTACTCCCTTAATGGATTTTATTAGTGCTAGTACTTCTTTATTTCTAGTGGAGTAATTCAATTCTGCAGAATTGAACTTTCTTGACAAGAATTTACAAATATTTTCTCAATTTGTATCTGGCGTGACCTCCAAAACTACTTCTGCCCAGTAATAATCGTTTGCATCAGTCTGCAAAACAATCAAGTCACATTCTTCGGGTAACTGCAAATGAGGGAGGTGCTTTGTGAGTTCTTTAATTTTCTTAACGGTGTTGCTATCATCCGTTGTAAATGACCATTTCCTTTTTGAGCTTGTATTTGGAGAGAGGAGAGCAGTGAGTCCCCTTGCTTGAGGAATAAAATATCTCGCAAAGTTAACAACTCCCAAAAATCTCTGAAGAGATCTTGCATCTGGGTTACAGTTAAGGAATTGACTGATTTTCTTCACCAATATGTTATTGAAGACGAATTTCTCCATCTTTGACATGTGTTCCAAGAAAAAAAAAATTCCTCTTTTATGAGATGAATCTTCTTTTGTCCAAGAATGATTCCCTTTTGGACCATAAGTTTGCAAATTTGCTCAAGATGTCTCAGATGCTCATTCATAGTTTTAGAGAAGACAAGAATGTCATCAATGTAAACTATGTAGAAGTCTGAGTATAGCTTAAAAATGTTATCCATCTTTCTTTGAAAAATGGAAGGTGCTTGTTTAAGTTCAAATGACATTACCATCCATTTGTAGTGACCTTAAGGAGTTCCAAAGGTTGTCAAGGCCCAATCAGGGTGCATCAAGAATGCTGGAGCATGATGAGGGATATGTGAGGGTCTAATTAATTTCTTTTCAAGCAACTCTTGAATCTGACTTTCCATCTTTTTCCTATCTTCATCCCTGTAATAAGGAATGACTTTTGCATGGCATATTGCATTCGCATCATGCATTTTTAGCTGACAATATACCGGGTCTCTTTTCCAGTATAACTGGAGATCCTCACTGATTATAGGTTCTAATAAGTTCTCTACCTCAACAAGATTTGAAACTTTCTTTTGTTCTATCTTGTTAGCATATATCTTTAGATTGTGCTTTTTGATGAACTCTTCTTCACCATCTGAGCTATCTAAATCTTGAGGTTCTACCTCTGATTATGAGTCTGTTGCACTTATTGCTTCATTTGGTATGATTTCTTGGTACTCTCTTAATGCCAATACTGGTTGCAAAACTGATTTAAAGGGTGGTTTATGATTACCACGCTTTACTGGCGACTTCTGATATTGTTCTGTGAATCATTTACTTGCAATGCTAACAGCATCAAGAAGTCTAGATTCTCAATAGAACTTGTTGTTCTTTTCAAACCCGATGATTTCTAGGATTTGTACTATTTTTTGCTGGAGTAGGAAATCATTTCCTATTAGCATATCAGCACCTTGAGCTTCACATTGCAAGATTATTTGACAAATAAAGGTTCCTCCTCCTATGGAAATTCTAACATTTCTGGCAAAATGATTCATGAAGATCTCTTTATCACCCATCCCAATTCCAGTAACGTTTTTCTCAGACTTTTCCCAATATTCTTCAGGAATAGCATATCTTTTGACTAGACTATATCCTGAACCATTATCTACAAATGCATGTAGATGATATTTTTTGTAATTAGGAAATTTTAGGCCAACACCTATGTATAGGCCTCATCATGGGCCGGACCGGGCCAAGCCCTACCCTAAAATTTAGGGCTTAGGGTAGGGTCGGGCCGGGCTTTGACTAAGTCAACAGAGTTTAGGGCCGGACCGGGCCGGGCTAGGGCTTGGATATGTAAACATTTACCCGCCCTTAAGACCCATTCTATTACGGCTAACAGAGTCGGGCCGGGCCAGCCCTTTAAACTAGGGTCGGGCCGGCTTTTGCCTAACTCTTATGTAATAATGTAATCAGTTATAAAAAACAAAAAATGTCAAACTTTATTAGTAGTTTCTTAAGTGTACAACTTTTCAAAACAATTATATAAAAGAAGTCAAATTTTGAAAAACATATGAAATAGAATTTTATCTTTATGATGAAATTACGGTGATGGTAAAAAAATCACTTAAATCCGACAAAATTAGAGCCCTGATCGATGCGATCAACCTTATTTAAACTTATCTCTCTCTATGGGGAACCATAGTATCGGGAGGTAAACGTTCCCAAATTTTTATATGGATGATTACGTCTCATCTATTTGAGACTTTAATGTTTGAAAGAGTCGACGAAACAAGGTCATCTAAAGGTATGTAATAGCGTTTTCGTGTGATAAGTTTTATGAAAATATGGTTGACCGTTTCGATCGAGCATCGAACATTCACGAAACAAGTTGATTTTTATATTCTACTCATATTTGACTATAACGATCACATTAGACGGTTAAAATTTTCATTTTTTGAATTTAGACATTATAATGACAACATACTTACTAATGCGGTATAACTTGATTAGTAGATTATACTCAAGTGTACAACTTTTCGAAATAACTATATAAAAGAAGTCAAATTTTGAAAAACGCTATGAAATAACATTTGATCTTTATGATGAAATACGGTGATGGTAAAAAATCACTTACATCCGACAAAGGTAGAGCCCCGATTGATGCGGTCAACCTTATTTAAACTTATCTCTCTCTATGGGGAGCCATAGTATCGGGAGCTAAACGTTTCTACATTTTTACATGGATGATTACATCTTATCTATTTGAGAATTTAATGTTTGGAAGAGTGGACGAAACAAAGTCATCTAAAGGTACGTAATAGCGTTTTCGTGTGATAAGTTTTATGAAAATATGGTTGACCGTTTCAATCGAGCATCGAACGTTCACGAAACGAGTTGATTTTTATACTCTACTCATATTTGACTATAACGATCATATCAAACGGTCAAAATTTTCATTTTTTGAATTTAGACATTATAATGACAACATGCTTACTAATGTGGTATAACTTGATTAGTAGATTATACTCAAGTGTACAACTTTTCGAAACAACTATATAAAAGAAGTCAAATTTTGAAAAACGCTATGAAATAACATTTGATCTTTATCATGAAATACGGTGATGGTAAAAAAGTCACTTACATCTGACAAAATTAGAGCCCCGATCGATGCGGTCAACCTTATTTAAACTTATCTCTCTCTATGGGGAGCCATAGTATCGGGAGGTAAACGTTCCTACATTTTTACATATATAATTACGTCTCATCTATTTGAGAGTTTAATGTTTGGAAGAGTCGATGAAACAAAATCATCTAAAGGTACGTAATAACGTTTTCGTATGATAAGTTATATGAAAATATGGTTGACCGTTTCGATCGAGCATCGAACATTCACGAAACAAGTTGATTTTTATATTCTACTCATATTTGACTATAACGATCACATTAGACGGTTAAAATTTTCATTTTTTGAATTTAGACATTATAATGACAACATACTTACTAATGCGGTATAACTTGATTAGTAGATTATACTCAAGTGTACAACTTTTCGAAATAACTATATAAAAGAAGTCAAATTTTGAAAAACGCTATGAAATAACATTTGATCTTTATGATGAAATACGGTGATGGTAAAAAATCACTTACATCCGACAAAGGTAGAGCCCCGATCGATGCGGTCAACCTTATTTAAACTTATCTCTCTCTATGGGGAGCCATAGTATCGGGAGCTAAACGTTTCTACATTTTTACATGGATGATTACATCTTATCTATTTGAGAATTTAATGTTTGGAAGAGTGGACGAAACAAAGTCATCTAAAGGTACGTAATAGCGTTTTCGTGTGATAAGTTTTATGAAAATATGGTTGACCGTTTCAATCGAGCATCGAACGTTCACGAAACGAGTTGATTTTTATACTCTACTCATATTTGACTATAACGATCATATCAAACGGTCAAAATTTTCATTTTTTGAATTTAGACATTATAATGACAACATGCTTACTAATGTGGTATAACTTGATTAGTAGATTATACTCAAGTGTACAACTTTTCGAAACAACTATATAAAAGAAGTCAAATTTTGAAAAACGCTATGAAATAACATTTGATCTTTATCATGAAATACGGTGATGGTAAAAATGTCACTTACATCTGACAAAATTAGAGCCCCGATCGATGCGGTCAACCTTATTTAAACTTATCTCTCTCTATGGGGAGCCATAGTATCGGGAGGTAAACGTTCCTACATTTTTACATGGATAATTACGTCTCATCTATTTGAGAGTTTAATGTTTGGAAGAGTCGATGAAACAAAATCATCTAAAGGTAGGTAATAACGTTTTCGTATGATAAGTTATATGAAAATATGGTTGACCGTTTCGATCGAGCATCGAACATTCACGAAACAAGTTGATTTTTATATTCTACTCATATTTGACTATAACGATCATATCAGACAGTCAAAATTTTCATTTTGTGAATTTAGACATTATAATGACAACATGCTTACTAATGCGGTATAACTTGATTAGTAAATTATACTCAAGTATACAACTTTTTGAAACAACTATATAAAAGAAGTCAAATTTTGAAAAACGCTATGAAATAGAATTTGATCGTTATGAAGAAATATGGTGATGGTAAAAAAATCACTTAAATTCGACAAAGTTAGAGCCCCAAATCGCTTAGTGAAGACATTTGTATGTATTATGTAATATAAAATAGTTAAAATTTTAGGGTAGGGTCGGATAGGGCTTGGCCCTAAAGGGCTCAATAGGGCCGGGCCGTAGGGTAGGGCCGGGTTTAATTTGCTCGACCCTCACCCTACCCTACTTGAAAGGGGCTAGGGCCGACCCGCCCTAATGGAGGGCCGGGCCGAGCTTCGGCCCTATAGGGTAGGGTAGGCTTTAGGGCGGGCCAGGGCCAAAGGGGCAAATGATGAGGCCTACCTATGTAGTTTCTTTATATACTCGTCTGAACCTGTTTTACTAGTGTGATTGTATTCTCATTCTCAGTGATTTCTATGAAAGGGTTGATACTCCTTTCATTCTTTTGAGAAGAATCAGATTCTTCTACTATTTTTTGGCTTGATTCTTCTACTGTTTTTTTGCTTAATGAAGTTACTAACTTCATTTTCTTGAAGTCATTCTCAAGATTTTGCTCTTGATTTTGAACATAGAATATTGCATATTCTTTATCTACCAATGTATGAGCATCATTTTCTTTTATTTTTCTTCTTAGTTCTGTTATGAAACATTCCCGATGATAAGTTTCTTAAGTGCTTTCTGTATCGTTTTCTGAATTAGTGTTGAATTTTTAGTATGAATATAGGACGATATTCATGTTCTTCTTCAAACCAGTGTTGAAATTTTTAGTATGAATATAGGACAATATTCATTTTCTTCTTCAAAATCATCTAAAGTGCTTTCTGTATCGTTTTCTGACAAATTCTTACGAGAGTAGTAGAAGAATCATGTGATATTGGAGTTAGGGTAATAGTCATGTGATGTTCCAGGGATTTATGTTTGGGATAAGAAGAGTGAACAATGTAATTGTTTTAGGTTTGAGATAAGAAGAATAAACAATATAAGAGTTTTAGGTTTGAGAAAAGAAGAATGAACAATGTACGAGTTTAAGGTTTGGAAAAAAAAAATGAATAATAGAGCATCTCCAACCAATATGTCAAATCCTACATGGACGACAAACTGCTAGAATTGACAGCAACAAATCCTCTCCAACCGTGCAGTTAATTACAAGTGTAATTGACAATTTGAGTTCTCCTGTCAAATTTGACATGAGCAAAGGAAAGAGTCATTTATTATTTTATTATTATTTTCTCTCTCCTCTCTCTCAGCTATTCCTCCTTTATTATGCATAATTTCTCCTCTACTGAGGAGCATCAACCCCAAACCTCCATCTTTCTCCGATCAACAGCAGAATCATCAAGTCTGATTCTCTTCCTTCTTTATTTTTGAATCATGTTCTTAAAATAGTTCCCAAAATCTCTAAATAATTACCAAAGATCCAATCTGATACGGATCACCACTCATCTTGTTAGTGCTTCTCCTCCTCCTTACATTCTGCCATGTCAATTCGGGTTCCAATTGCCCCAAAACCAGCAACCTCGCCAACTTGGAATCTGGATTCAGAATGCTCCAACTTCAGCTCAGGAGCTTAATCAAATTACTCAGTGATTGCTCCTTTAAGGTCTCCAATTTCAATATGCTCTCTTGATCTGGTCTGGATTTGATTTGATTTTAAATTGGGAAGAGAGAAAGAAGTCTTGACTATAGAGAGATATCTAAGATATAGATATGAAAGAAACGAAGAAGAAGAAGAGATGAGGATACTCCACAAAAAAAAAAAAACAAAAAAAAAAGTAGAATATATTTGAAAAACATTCAAATTTGACATATTGGTTAGAGTACATTAAGGGGGGTGTATTCAATCTAGATTTTAAAAGATTCTGGCTGACTTTTTATAATCCATGGAGTTTGTTAATTCCATGGAATGTTTAATTATATATAGAGTTGAGCAGATTCTATTGGATTTATTTGTCTATGATTATGTGGAATTATAAAGTCCATAGATTATTATCATAACAATAAATAAATAAATTAACACTATCAAACACACAAACAATATACAAAAATAAAATTATGAGTCAAAATGAAATGCTTTTATATAATGTCATATGCAACTACTTTTAAAATCGTTACCAAGTTATCCAACTCCATATAAGAATTCATTAAACCGATTAATCAAACGTACGTACGCAATTAAAAAAATACATTAGAATGCAACATACTCTCCCATTTCATTATCATCATTAACCTATTGATTCTCACAGTCCATGTGTTCTTCATTATTCTCATTATCTTGATCATCATTATTATCATCTTCATTTTCATCATCATCATTCCTCGGCCTATCGTCCCACATAGCATCGGCAATTGTAGTTCTCCAAGAATTAACTTCCGCTCTTTATTGTCATTGGCTTTGAGAAAGCAATTCAAGATTCTCATCTTCCATGTCAAGATATGGTGGAAATTGATCATCTTCTTCTTCAATAGGAAATTCATTGGAGCGACATTCTTTCCTAAGAAAATTGTGTAGTCCGGCACATGCTAGCACCAACTTCGCTTGTGTCACAAATTGGAATAGAGGCGCGGTTTTGAAAATAGTAAACCGCGATTTAAAGATACCAAATATTCTCTCAATCACTTAATGATGCATGGCGGAGATTGAATAACTCACTAGCATTTCTCGGGTGACGACTTTGACCGCCAAAATCTTTTAAGTAGTATCGTACACCACGTAATGGAGCCAAAAATTGGCGTCGATTAGCAAATCCGCAATCCACGAGAAAATATTTACCTAAAAGTATAATATCTTATCATTAACATGACGAACATAATGAAAATAATTTTTAAAAAAGTTGATATATATATATATATATATATATATATATATATATATAATTACCTTGAGGGACTTCAAGTCCATTTCTTCTTGATAATGCATCGGTTAGCAATTTTGAATCATGTGCCGAACCTTCCCACCCACTAAGCACATACATGAATTCCAAATCGAAGTTGCATGCTGCCAAAACATTTTGAGATTGAATACCATGATGGTTACGGTAGCTACTTACTTCTCGTCCATTCACTATGGCGGGAATATGAGTTCCATCAATAGCACCAATACAATCCTAAAATAATAAAATTTAAACAATTTATATAGGTCATATAGGGAAAAAAAAATCTATCAAAATCAATCGGTTTTACTCATACTTTAACTTTTAAAAAAATCATACCTTAAAATAAAGGTAGAATCTTGTACTTTCCCTAATTTTAGAGGGCACACCTCCGGACTTGACCATCATTTGTGGTGCTATCGTGTTTAAAGCTTTCAAGGTTTTGTGGAACTTTTGACTAGTAGTGAAGTGTGAGCGGCCAAACCTTTGACGAACATTACAATACCGATCATTGTGACCAACAATAAGCAAGAATGTAGCCACCATTTCTTCAACACAAATATACCTTGTATCTTCCAAAAGAGTTCTTTGTCTAATGATGTCGCACAACTTTAGAAACACATCCGGATACATTCTATACAACTCTCGAAAATTTTGTGGGTCTCCTTTTAGCATATTTTGTATAAAATAATATCCCGTCCGAGTAATTGGTCGTCGTTTAAGAGATGGTTCGATACGTTGATGCATCACAATCAGGTTCTCTTTTAATAAGATGATTACCGCTTGAATTGCAGTCAATAAGTACTTAACTGTTTCATATATCTCTTCTTCCATCTCTTCTTCCATTTCTTCTTCTATTTCTTCTTCACCAATTTCTTCCTCCCATATTTCATCCATTTCCAAACATAATTTCATGCATTGACAAACAAATTAATAAAGACAAAATGCAAAACTTGCAATAACAACATATGACAGAAAGATGATATTTTGACCCTCCATGCCATCAATCCTACTCATATTTCGGAAGATTTAGGATTCCAAATATAAAACTGTTTTACAAGTAAATAATAGACACATATAACTACAATCTCACAAAATTTCACAATTTATGGTCTTTTAAGGAGAGAGATATAGTCCTCTAAAGTGAACTGAAAAATCTGGTAGAGAGCTGATATTTCTAACCCTCTATCATTCCTACTTATATTCCGGAAGATTTAAGATTCCAAATGCAAAACTGTTTCATTGGTAAATAATATACATACACAGCTACAATCTCACAAAATTTAACAATTTATGGTCTTTTAAAGAGAGAGATACAATCCTCTAAACTGGACTGAAAAATTTGGCAGAGAGCTGATATTTCTGACTCTTTATATTTCGGAAGATTTAGGATTCCAAATGAAAAACTATTTCACAGGTAAATAATAGACATATACAGCTACAATCTCACAAAATTTCACAATTTATGGTATTTTAAGAAGAGAGATATAGTCCTCTAAACTGTACTGAAAAATCTGGCAGAGAGCTGATATTTCTGACCCTCTATCATTCATACTCATATTCCAGAAGATTTCGGATTCCAAATACAAAACTGTTTCATAGGTAAATAATAGAAACATACAGCTACAATCTCACAAAATTTCACAATTTACGGTATATTAAGGAGAGAGAATAGTCATCTAAAGTGGACTAAAAAATCTGGCAGAGAGCTAAATAAGCATAACATAATATTGAAACGACCCGAACCTTAAATACCCCTTAAAGAAGTTGACTTGGCAATCCGTTGTTATTTTTGAAAAGTTTTCTTCATGAAAGTTGTAGAGCACGACGGTACAAGTTCGTAGACACGCGGCACGCGTGAAACGGACGTCGTAGGAAAAAGTTATGACGTGAAATTGGGAGAGGAAATTCCGGAAACGAGCGGAATTTTCCAGAAAGGAATATTCGGGAATCTTAGAGGAATATTCCTTTCCTTTTATTTTTCTTTTCTTTTCTTTTTCTCACTCTCTCTCTCCTCCCCTTTCTCTCTCCCTGATCGGCCGAGCCTCTCTCCTTTCCCCTCTCCTCCCGTTTTGCCGTCCGGCCACCAATCCGGTTGGTATCGGTGGCGGACGACGCGGCTTCTCTCCCTCTCTCTGTTGGTGGTAGCGGCGTGGCGCCAAGCGCCGCCGTACGGCCGTTTCGAGCCCAAAACAGGGGGGAGGTGGGGAGGCCGGAACTCCCACTTCCAGCCACCGATCGGGCTGATTCTTGGGGGGGAAAGGAGCGTCTCGACTCGCACAACCTCTCCTCAAGAGGGTTTGACCCAATTCGGCCAAGGTAAGTGAGAATTTCACTTTGAAATTCTAGGGTTTTAAACCCGATTTGGGGATTTATAATTTTGATTGATTATGTTGTTGTTTGTTGTAATTAAAGGTTAGAATCGGTTCTAGGATGATGTTTAGAGGTGAAATTGTATGATTTGAGGTTTGGATTGGTTGATTTTGTGGGTTTGCGAATTTGAGGAGAAACGGCTGCCGTATCGGCCGCCGTACGCGGTGGCTGAGCGGGTTTTTGGCGGCGGAGAGGCCGGGAATGAGTTCCCGAGGCTGTGATGGTGTTTTGGTGAAAATTGGGCGTTGATCGGAGGTGGTTTGAGCCTCCGGCGGCGGAGCTGCGGCGGCGGTGGCGGCGGCGCTGCTGCTGCCGGCGGCGAGTGGTAATTTTGGTAAACCGGAAGGGTAAAAAGGTTAATTGGTAATTTGTAAATCGGTAAACAGTAAAACGGTAAATCTGTAAATAGTAATTAGTAAACGGTAAAAGGTAAATAGTAATAGTAAAAGGTTAAAAGGTAAAGTAAACAGTAAAGGTCAACGTTGACCGTTGACCAGTCAACGTTGACCGTTGACTGCGTTGACTTCGTTGACCGGCGTTGAACGTTGACCGGCGTTGACCGATGACCGGATTTGACCCGATTCCGGAACTACGGCGATTCGGTCTAACTTTGTTCCTAGTGGGTGGGTGTTGGCGGTTTGGGAGCAAAGAAACATTTTTTTATTTTTGGTTTTTGGGGTTATTTCAGGACCTGTTTCGAATTTTCCGAGGGAATTTTCGGGACGGGTCCTCTCAAATGGTATCAGAGCCGGTTCAACTCTCAGACCATGACTCTGACGGGTTTTCTTGAATTTCGAATACTCTAATAGTTGTGTTGAAATTACTCTATTTTAAATATTGTTATATGCATGCTTTATCTATAATTAGTATATTGTGCTTTGATCGGGGATATGTTTCTTGGGGGTTAACTAAATAATAATAAATCCTTAGTGGCCTATATGTTAGAGATTATGTATGTCGGATAGTAATGATTAGATCTGTTTCATTTTAAAGTGAATGCATGCATAATTATTTTAATGAAATTGAATTGTTTTAATTGCATGATTTGAAAGGCATAAGAAATTTGGTGATTAAATGAGAAAGTATTTTATTGAAACGAAAAGCTATATGAGGAATTTTTGAATTTTATGAGATATTTGAATTTATGAATTTTTGAATTTTATGAGATATTTCTCTGGATTTTGATTTGATTTGATTTGAATTGATTTTGACATCTAGTTTTGATTTGATTTTGACAGCAGTGCTGTTTTATTTGGATTTTGATATTTCTCTGGAAAATGAGTTCCCCCATGAGATTTCATAATTTCAAATTATTTGAGTATTTACTCGATAGACCGGAACTGAAGTTTCCGGGAATTTTGTTGAGTTTATGAATTCGAATTTCTCGACATGCCGACTTTGACTATTTATTCGATATTATTTTGTGGATTTACGTATTTCTGATTTGACGGCATTGTGATTGCCGGGTATTTGTGATTTGACGGCATTGTGATTGCCGGGTACTTGTGATTTGACGGCATGGAGATTGCCGGGTATTTGTGATTTGACGGCATTGTGATTGCAGGGTATTTATGGATTTTCGGCATGTCGATTTATCAGGGAAATGTATTTCGAGATTTGTTTTTCACCACACGATGGTCCACGTGATTATGATATTGATATGGATGCTAGCTAGCAGTGCCTCATCCCACGCGAGGTGACGACTTGACCATATAGGTCAGATTCACGCTCGGTGGTCGACGTAGGGTTGTGTATATTGAGGCGGTGACGTGTCTAGGTAGTAGACTTAGACACGGGGGGAGCCATTAGGGTTCTCGGACCGGAGTCTGACGAGGCTCCAGTGGCGGGTAGACATTTCCCTGATGCATAGCCAACGGGGTTTGGTCATGAGGATGTTTTCACTGTGATGGCGGGAATATTTCCTCAGTGAGGCTTTCAGTTTTAATAAATTCCCGCATCAGTCGATTGAGATTTTTATATTATTATATGACGTGATTGAGAAATTTTTTTGTGCGATTATATGATGCGGCTTCGGGAATAGTTCGGTTACGAAGTTTTCAGCTTTTGATAGATTCCCGAAGCAGTGGATTAAGATTGATATATTTTATGTTATTATCTAGTTTCGGGAATATTTCCTCTACGAGGCTTTCAGTTTTTTTTAGGTTCCCGAACCAGCGAGTTTGAGATTTTTATATGACCAATGAGAATGGTCAAGAGATTTTATGATTTGATTTCAAAGAAATATGATTTTGAGTATATATTTGATTTCCAACGTATATGATTTTGAGTATAAATTTCAAACAAAGAAATATTTGTTTATTTGAGTTATCAGCGAGGCTGATGTGTTTCAAATGAGATTTTCATAAAACGTACCTATGTTTTATACATAAAAATGCATGTATTGTGATTTTTAAACAAGCATGTTTTGAACCCGTGAATATTATGAAAATGTTTATAATTTAATAATTTCTTGAACCCGTGGAAATATTTGAGAAGAGACTAATAGGGTTGACCGGTGATAGTTATTTGGATAATTTTTGGGATTATTTATCTTTAATTGATTGTTTGCACCTACAAATAGATTTGGTGAAATTGTGTTCTTGTATGTGATGGTCGGTGATGAGGATTTGTATTAAGGAGTGTTTTATGCAGGTAGGGCTATCCAAATTTAAGGGGAGATTATGTCAAAAAGTTTAGACATAGTATCTCCTTAAGATGGAGCCCACGAGATCATTAAGAATTTGTATTCGGCTTAGTAACCTGAAACCAGTAAACATTTGTTGATTTGATTGTCTCTTTGTAATTAGAAATGTTGAGTTGTTTAAATTTTTCAACGTTGGCAAGTTGTGTGCCAGTTTAGAAAGGGGCAATGAGATAATTGTACCCTACCTGTGAGTTTAGTGGCTTTGAAAATTTCGTGGACGAAATTTCTTTAAGAGGGGTAGATTGAAACGACCCGAACCTTAAATACCCCTTAAAGAAGTTGACTTGGCAATCCGTTGTTATTTTTGAAAAGTTTTCTTCATGAAAGTTGTAGAGCACGACGGTACGAGTTCGTAGACACGCGGCACGCATGAAACGGACGTCGTAGGAAAAAGTTATGACGTGAAATTGGGAGAGGAAATTCCGGAAACGAGCGGAATTTTCCAGAAAGGAATATTCGGGAATCTTGGAGGAATATTCCTTTCCTTTTATTTTTCTTTTCTTTTCTTTTTCTCACTCTCTCTCTCCTCCCCTTTCTCTCTCCCCGATCGGCCGAGCCTCTCTCCTTTCCCCTCTCCTCCCGTTTTGCCGTCCGGCCACCAATCCGGTTGGTATCGGTGGCGGACGACGCGGCTTCTCTCCCTCTCTCTGTTGGTGGTAGCGGCGTGGCGCCAAGCGCCGCCGTACGACCGTTTCGAGCCCAAAACAGGGGGGAGGTGGGGAGGCCGGAACTCCCACTTCCGGCCACCGATCGGGCTGATTCTTGGGGGGGAAAGGAGCGTCTCGACTCGCACAACCTCTCCTCAAGAGGGTTTGACCCAATTCGGCCAAGGTAAGTGAGAATTTCACTTTGAAATTCTAGGGTTTTAAACCCGATTTGGGGATTTATAATTTTGATTGATTATGTTGTTGTTTGTTGTAATTAAAGGTTAGAATCGGTTCTAGGATGATGTTTAGAGGTGAAATTGTATGATTTGAGGTTTGGATTGGTTGATTTTGTGGGTTTGCGAATTTGAGGAGAAACGGCTGCCGTATCGGCCGCCGTACGCGGTGGCTGAGCGGGTTTTTGGCGGCGGAGAGGCCGGGAATGAGTTCCCGAGGCTGTGATGGTGTTTTGGTGAAAATTGGGCGTTGATCGGAGGTGGTTTGAGCCTCCGGCGGCGGAGCTGCGGCGGCGGTGGCGGCGGCGCTGCTGCTGCCGGCGGCGAGTGGTAATTTTGGTAAACCGGAAGGGTAAAAAGGTTAATTGGTAATTTGTAAATCGGTAAACAGTAAAACGGTAAATCTGTAAATAGTAATTAGTAAACGGTAAAAGGTAAATAGTAATAGTAAAAGGTTAAAAGGTAAAGTAAACAGTAAAGGTCAACGTTGACCGTTGACCAGTCAACGTTGACCGTTGACTGCGTTGACTTCGTTGACCGGCGTTGAACGTTGACCGGCGTTGACTGATGACCAGATTTGACCCGATTCCGGAACTACGGCGATTCGGTCCAACTTTGTTCCTAGTGGGTGGGTGTTGGCGGTTTGGGAGCAAAGAAACATTTTTTTATTTGGTTTTTGGGGTTATTTCAGGACCTGTTTCGAATTTTCCGAGGGAATTTTCGGGACGGGTCCTCTCAAATATAGTAAAGACATAACTCATAAGAAGTCATACAAATTCAAACAATCATAACCAAATATGCTCATCATAACTCCAAAGAACTATTGCTCTTGCTTCTTGCGGAATATCCAGTTTGCTCGCTGGGTATGAGTTATCTTCAAGAAGCCATCCTTTTTTGTTTTGGTGTTAAGCAAGTCAAACGCCATCAAATAAGTATCTCCATCCAAATTTGGAATCTCCATGATGGCATCCCAAGTTGTGTATCTTTTCTCCCTTTCTCTTTTCTCCAAAAGGCTATAAGCTCCTTCGAAAGTAGTCGTGAGTTTATCAAGTTGTTCCATAACGCCACCTTGAGAGGCGTTTCCACTTAAGCTAGAACTTCTTTCATACTCGGCTCTACCTTTTTTGTTTTTGTTTCTTCCATGCTTGGGAACCTCTAAAATTTCAGGGTATCCTAGAGGGTTTAAAGAGGGTAATGTTGGATAATTTTGAGTTGGTCTCACAAACACTTCATTCTCAACATCATACTCAAAGTTATCTATGTTAATATTTTCTCCATCACCAACGACTAATGTCGTTGCATCGGTAACACTATGAGTAAGACAGTATCAATATTCTGTATACTTGATGATAAGTAAAGCACTTAAAAAGAAGTGAAAAATATATAATAGTCATGTATATTAAGTTTTGGCCCTAACTTCTCTGCTAGTGTAGGAAGATAAACTCATATTCCAAAAGATTTAAGATTCCAAATGTAAAACTGTTTCACAGATAAATAATAGACACATGTAGCTACAATCTCACAAAATTTCATAATTTATGGACTTTTAAGGTGTAACGACCCGAACCTTAAAATACCCCTAAAAAGTTTTGATTTAATTTTGACATTTCGGAAATTTATTTTAAGACCCGAGGGTTTCAACAGTTGATTTTTTATTTGTTAAACCGACCGGGAATTTTATTTTCTCGACGATATAGGGGACAGTAAAACGAGTTCGAGGACACGTAACTAGCTTAAATTGGAATTCGTATGAAAAAGTTATGACGTAAAATCGGAGGGGAAGAAATTTCTGGAAACGAGCGGAAATTTCTGGAAAAGGAATATTCTAGATTTCGGAAGAATATTCTTCCTCCCTTCTTTTTTTTCTTTCTTTTCTCATTTTCTCTCTCCTCCCTTTTTCTCCCCCGATCGGGCCGACCCCGATCTCTCCTTCCCTCCACTGAATTCCGCCGTCCGGCCGAACTGGACCGCCGCATGGGTCACGTTCGGACCGGCTCGGCCTCCCTTCCTCTTATGTGGCGGCGGTGCAGCCCAAATCGCCGTCGTTTGGGTGTTGTTGGGTGGAGGAGGGTTCGATTGTGTCGGACCGGAACTCCCTCCTCCGGCCACCAATCGGCCCGATTTCAAGAGGGAAATAGAGGTCTCGACCCGCACAGCCTCTCCCTTGAAGGAATTGGCCCGAGTCAGCCCAGGTAAGGTGGAATTAAAATTTGAAAATTTAGGGTTTTGGTGATTTTCGGTGGAGGTGGGGATATTGATGTTTTTGATGAATTTTGAAGTTGAATTCGTGTTTAGAATGTTGTAAGGAGTTGATTAAGTATAATTTGGTGTTGAATTGGTCGATTTTTGGAGGAATTGGAAATTGGGATTTCGGGGCCGCCGTACCGGCCGCCGTTTGCGGCGGCTGGGGCTGTTTTTGGCGTCGGGGATGAGTCCCCGAGGTGGTGGTGATCCTTTTGGGTGAATTTAGATTCGATTGGTGAGGTTTTGGCCACTGTGGTGGCGGAGCTGCCGGCGGCGGCGCGGCGGCGCCACTGTTCCGACAGCGTGAGGAAGAAGATGAACAGTAACAGGTAAAATGGTGAAAAGTAAAATGGTAAAAGGTGAATAGTAAACGGTAAAACAGTAAATAGTAAACAGTAACAGTAAAAGATAAACAGTAAAAGTAAAATGGTAAACAGTAAAAATTGAATAGTAATAACAAATAGTAACTTTGACTTTGACTTTGACCAGTTACTGTTTGACCTAGAAATTTTTATTTGGCTTTTTAATTTTCTGTTGACTTTCTGAAAAAAAAAAGAAAAGTAAAAGCCGGCTAAAAAGGGGTTTTATGACAAAATTAAACGATAAAAGAATTAATCGGTTTTGTTCCCAGTGGGTGGGTGTTGGCGGTTTGGGAGCAAAGACATTTTATTTGGTTTTGGGTTACTTAGGAGCTGTTTCGGAAGTTTCCGAGGGAAATTTCCGGGACGGGTCCTCTCAATTGGTATCAGAGCCTAGTTCAACCCTCGGACCATGATTCTGATTGGTTTTCACGAATTTCGAGTACTCTAGTAGTTTTGTTGGAATTCCTTCGTATTTGTGTAGGTAATACAAATTGAACCAGTTGAAATTAAACTGAAATTACTTTATTTTAATTTCGGTTATATGCATGCTTTATTTGTGATTGGTATATTAAGCTTTGAGCGGGATATGATTCCTTGAGGTTAAGGAATAGAAATAAATTTTTATTGGTCAATACGTTAAAGGTTATGTGTATTTGATAATTGTGAGTGGATTTTTGTTTTTAAAACAAATGCATGCATGATTATTTTAATTGAAATGAAATTTCTTTTAAAAATGAAATTTATTTTGATTAAATGATTTTGAAGTATGAAAGATTATAGGAGGAAAAGAAAAAGATATGTTAAGGAATATATGGTTTCGTTTTATCGACAGTAATGATATTTATATTGAATTTTGCTAATTCCTTGGGAAATGAGATTTTCATGTGGTTTTATATTTTCGAAATATTTTGAGTATGTTAATCAGTAGACCGGAATGAAATTCCGGGGATTTTGTTGAGTTATTATTTATGATTTTTCTGACATGCGAGGCATGTCGATGGGATTTACGTATATTTGATCTGATTTTACGGCATGGTGATTTACCGGAATGAAATATTTGATCTGATGGAATTCCACGGAATGAAATTCCGGGGATTTTGTTGAGTTATTATTTATGATTTTTCTGACATGCGAGGCATGTCGATGGGATTTAAGTATATTTGATCTGATTTTACGGCATGGTGATTTACCGGGTATTTCTGATTTTACGGCATGGTGATTTGCCGGGTATTTCTGATTTTACGGCATGGTGATTTACCGGGTATTTCTGATTTTACGGCATGGTGATTTGCCGGGTATTTCTGATTTTACGGCATGGTGATTTACCGGGTATTTCTGATTTTACGGCATGGTGATTTGCCGGGTATTTCTGATTTTACGGCATGGTGATTTACCGGGTATTTCTGATTTTACGGCATGTTGATTTATCAGGAGAAATGTATTTCGAGATTTGTTTTCACCACATGAGGGTCCACGTTATTATTATATTGATGCTAGCTAGCGGAGCCTCATCTCACGCGAGGTGACGACTTGACCATATAGGTCAGATTCATGCTCGGTGGTCGACGTAGGATTGTATATATTGAGGCGGTGACGTGTCTAGGTAGTAGACTTAGACACGGGGGGAGTCAATAGGACTCTCGGACCAGAGCCTGACGAGGCTCCAGTGGTGGGTAGACATTTCCCTGTTGCATGGCCAATGAGATTTGGTCATGAGGATGTTTTTCACTGTGATTGCGGGAATATTTCCTTTGTGAAGCTTTTAGTTTTAATAAATTCCCGCATCAGTCGATTGAGATTTTTATATTATTATATGACGTGATTGAGATTTTAGTACGATTATATGATGTGGCTTCGAGAATATTTCATTTATGAGACTTTCAGCTTTTGATAGATTCCCAAAGCAGTGGATTAAGATTTCTATATTTTTATATTATCTAGTTTCGGGAATATTTCCTCTATGAGGCTTTCGGTTTTTAATAGATTCCCGAACCAGCGGGGCTGAATATTTTGTTATGAAAATCCTTCGGAGGGGATCGATGGTGATTATACCTATTGATTTAAATTGTGGGTCATAGGCTTGTGAAACTTATTTTGACTAAAGTAGTTTATGATTTATTATTAGTAAGATTCCTCTTTGTCAGTATTTTGCAAGTGGACATATCACTATTAAATTTGGTTATATGCTTATGTTGTTGGTTTGAATGCATTGCTTCCACAGCAGATTCAATATCATATTCCATTTACACATTTAGTTTTCTTTTGGTATGGAATTTAAGAGAAAACTTATTCATCTGTCACACCTTTGTTTTTTTTGGCATTCATCGGGTTGTGCCTGATTAAATTTATAAAATAATCAGTGCATAGCTGTTGTCCTTCGATATTGATTCGATATTGGCTTTGGTTATCTTTTACATGCCTACGTTAGTTGATATATTAGAAAAATAAAACCCAAGTTTTATCATTTTGTGGATGCTTTTAGGGAGAGTCCAGTTTTTCCTCTCACCAAACAGAATTGTAGAATTAAATTTTTAACATCATAATATTCCTGTGTTTTCACTCAAACAATCAATTTCTACGTGTGAGATATTAGATTTTGTTATTTATTTATTTATTGTTTGTCTGTTTATACTACTCGTGCTCACTAATAATTTTGAAATCTTTGGTTGTGGTTACGATGAGTAGTAAGCTCTAGGGGTTTAGAAATGAATTGTTGATTTGGCGTATGATTTAATGTGTGCAAGTTGCATCTTAAATTCAGATTGATAGTTTTGTTATGAAATTTATTTTGTTAATATGGGGAGCACGGTGGCTCCATATGTAGATGTTAGATTTGGGAATTTAGAAGTGTTATGTGAAATTTCCTACAGGTAGGGTTGTCCATTTTAAGGGAGGTCATGCCAAAATTTTCGGGTATAATTTTTCCCTTAAAGTGGAACCCGCAGAGTTGATGGGATGTTGGTCAATTGCGGTTAATCTTAGATGAAGAGATAATTGTTAATTGAACAAGTTATTAAATATGGGTTGTTTGCGATTGTAGGGTATGAGATTGTTGATTTCTTTTAAATTCTAAATTCTTACAAGTTGCATGCTATGAAACTTATAAGCATGGGGCAGTGAGAGAGGTGTACCCCTGTCTTAATTCTTGGCGGTTGCAAATTTCGAGGACGAAATTTTTATTAGGTGGGGAGATTGTAACGACCCGAACCTTAAAATACCCTTAAAAAGTTTTGATTTAATTTTGACATTTCGGAAATTTATTTTAAGACCCGAGGGTTTCAACAGTTGATTTTTTATTTGTTAAACCGACCGGGAATTTTATTTTCTCGACGATATAGGGGACAGTAAAACGAGTTCGAGGACACGTAACTAGCTTAAATTGGAATTCGTATGAAAAAGTTATGACGTAAAATCGGAGGGGAAGAAATTTCTGGAAACGAGCGGAAATTTCTGGAAAAGGAATATTCTAGATTTCGGAAGAATATTCTTCCTCCCTTCTTTTTTTTCCTTTCTTTTCTCATTTTCTCTCTCCTCCCTTTTTCTCCCCCGATCGGGCCGACCCCGATCTCTCCTTCCCTCCACTGAATTCCGCCGTCCGGCCGAACTGGACCGCCGCATGGGTCACGTTCGTACCGGCTCGGCCTCCCTGCCTCTTATGTGGCGGCGGTGCAGCCCAAATCGCCGCCGTTTGGGTGTTGTTGGGTGGAGGAGGGTTCGATTGTGTCGGACCGGAACTCCCTCCTCCGGCCACCAATCGGCCCGATTTCAAGGGGGAAATGGAGGTCTCGACCCGCACAGCCTCTCCCTTGAAGGAATTGGCCCGAGTCAGCCCAGGTAAGGTGGAATTAAAATGAAAATTTAGGGTTTTGGTGATTTTCGGTGGAGGTGGGGATATTGATGTTTTTGATGAATTTTGAAGTTGAATTCGTGTTTAGAATGTTGTAAGGAGTTGATTAAGTATAATTTGGTGTTGAATTGGTCGATTTTTGGAGGAATTGGAAATTGGGATTTCGGGGCCGCCGTACCGGCCGCCGTTTGCGGCGGCTGGGGCTGTTTTTGGCGTCGGGGATGAGTCCCCGAGGTGGTGGTGATCCTTTTGGGTGAATTTGGATTCGATTGGTGAGGTTTTGGCCACTGTGGTGGCGGAGCTGCCGGCGGCGGCGCGGCGGCGCCACTGTTCCGGCAGCGTGAGGAAGAAGATGAACAGTAACAGGTAAAATGGTGAAAAGTAAAATGGTAAAAGGTGAATAGTAAACGGTAAAACAGTAAATAGTAAACAGTAACAGTAAAAGATAAACAGTAAAAGTAAAATGGTAAACAGTAAAAATTGAATAGTAATAACAAATAGTAACTTTGACTTTGACTTTGACCATTTACTGTTTGACCTAGAATTTTTTATTTGACTTTTTAATTTTCTGTTGACTTTCTGAAAAAAAAAAAAAAGAAGAAGTAAAAGCCGGCTAAAAAGGGGTTTTATGACAAAATTAAACTATAAAAGAATTAATCGGTTTTGTTCCTAGTGGGTGGGTGTTGGCGGTTTGGGAGCAAAGACATTTTATTTGGTTTTGGGTTACTTAGGAGCTGTTTCGGAAGTTTCCGAGGGAAATTTCCGGGACGGGTCCTCTCATAAGGAGAGAGATATAGTCCTTTAAAGTGGACTGAAAAATCTGGCAGAGAGCTGATATTTCTGACCCTCTATCATTCATACTCATATTCCGGAATATTAAGATTCCAAATACAAAACTGTTTCACAGATAAATAATAGACATATACAGCTACAATGTCACAAAATTTCACAATTTATGGTATTTTAAGGAGAGAGATATAGTCCTCTAAAGTTGACTGAAAAATCTGGCAGAGAGCTGATATTTCTGACCCTCTATCATTCATACTCATATTTCGGAAGATTTAGGATTCCAAATGAAAAACTGTTTCACAGGTAAATAATAGACACATACAGCTACAATCTCACAAAATTTAACAATTTATGGTCTTTTAAGGAGAGAGATATAGTCCTCTAAAGAGGACTGAAAAATCTGGCAGAGAGCTAAATAAACATAACATAACATAACAAAGACATAACTCATAAGAAGTCATACAAATTCAAACAAACATAACCAAATATGCTCATCACAACTCCAAAGAACTATTGCTCTTACTTCTTGCATGCCTAAAGCCCAGACGTATTGCCGAACCAGATCAAATCAATTATTCAAATCTCTGAAAGGAAGACATAATGAGAAAGAGCAAGTACCAATTGGTTATCAGAGATAGGAGGTTGACGTCGCAGTCCGTCAAGGTCAGTTCGTCTTCTCCTCTTGCTGTTAACGTTTCATCTTCGAAGTGAAGAAATACAATACGTCAAAATCTCTTGTGGTCTGGCAAGATTTATTTAGTGTTTTGGTATTTATAGTAAGCACTAAAAAATCCTACAAAATCGATGAGATAATAGAGTCCTTAAAAGTCTACCAACTTTTGAATACCACAGGAATTTGATGGATAATTTTAAATCCGGATTGAATACTAACAGATTTGTAAAAACTTTTTAAAATCTGAATTGAATACCTATGAACTTTTGAAATACAAAAAAATCCTATAAAATCTTAATTGAATTCACCCCCCTAGGATAAAAAGATTAGAGTCATGTCATAAGTTATATTTGAATTTGATAAAAAAAGTTGATATATTGGTTGGAATTGCTCTAAGGATTTTAGGTCTGGAAAAGTAGAATGAACAATATTAAGGCTATTTTGATGAAATTAATTTTTCTGTCATTGTTATTGTTATTGTTTTTGCATGCAATCAATTTGGCCCTAATTATACTATGCAATGTCTAATGAAATGCTTATGATGAATCACAACTCATAAACAAAAATATTAAAGAGGTTAAATTTATTGAGATAATGTTAAATATAAGAGCCAGTGAGAGTCATAGATGGAGTGAAGTAATATATAAAGTAGTAGGTGAAAGTGATCCAATATGTGTAAAATGCAGGTCAACTTACTACAATACCAAGCTAACAAGTTAACTTAAAACATATTCCATAAATATAGTATATAATTTATACACAATAAACTTATGATCAGGTTTATTCTATGAAATTATTTAGTATACGTCGATCATTATGAAAGCTCAAAGTTATCAATGGAGTAGGATGCCAAAAGTTCCTTCCTCCAACACATTTATTCATATGCTTCCCAACAAATATCCTCCTCCTCACACACACACATGCGCTCACGGCCCAAAACACAGATACGCATATCTTTAGTCTAACGTCATATTTTCTCTAAAGGAGAATGTTGATTGCTCTATCGTTCGGTCTTGAAACAACCCTCAATCTCTCGATCCAATTTTTGTTGTTGTTGTACTTGTTGTACTTGTTGTTGTTGGGTTTCTTTACTAACCACAAATTTGATCCTCTTATAACCTCTATATAATATAAGTCTCGACTAATTTTAATTTCTGGTACTACCTATTTAATGACATACTACTAGCACAACTCGACACACTTTTTTAGTTTTACTTAAAAATAAAATAAATTAAATTACATTAAGAAGTCTATAATAACATCTTCAGCAAACTCTATTATAACTCCTTAGCTCATAAAAAAAAAGCTCATTAGCTATTTTAGAGAGCATATTTAGCTTTTCGTGAAAAATAATAGATATATCAGACTCTCTAATATAACTCCATATATGCTAATTTTTAGTTATCTCGCTAGCCAAATTTGGAGAGTATGATAGCTAAAAGTTAAAACATTTAAATTTAATATATTCCTTATATGTATTTATATATGATTTATATACATTTAAACCACTTTTTATTCATTTAATATTTTTTTATAATTCAAATTAAGTTAAAGAAGAGAGATTTGATACAAACTTATTTTTTAAAGTGGTTAGAATTAACTAAAATATAATTAGCATTGCTGAAGATGCTATACTGTAACTAACAGTTACAAAGTCAAATAGTAAGACTCTCGAAGTCTCACTAGGTACCCTAAAATTAGTCTTGATGTAATAGAAACTAATAGCTAAGGTTTTGATGTCCTCCACTAGTTTGATCAATCTACAACGTGGTTCAAAGCAGCCATTCACGTAGTCTATTACAAGTTTAGAACTCTTTCAAGTTCAACAATATTGGTGAAGTCTTTTTTCTTTAATAAAGCTGTCTCACCGCCTAGCAGTATGACTAAAGGTTGCATAAATTGGTCTTTCATTTACCCCTCGATTGGAAAGCCACAAGCTGCTGCATTACTTATGATTGGTCATCATAGTTACTTTTAACAAACGAATTAGGAGGTGCTTGTCACTTAATAGTACGCGGTACAATAATTTTGAGAGTGCACTTCAAGAACACTTTTCGCTGAGATTAGTTTGATTTGAGATAAGTTGTTGCTTCGGATAGGGCGTTAGAAACCACTCCTCTAAAAACGATGTCATTTGAACTTTCTAAAGCTACCACCATGTGGTAATACCTCGAAACAAATTGGGGAATCGACATTAAAAAGGTTCCAAACTTGCTTAGTAAAACTGGATTTGGTCGGGTAGGGTCAGGTTTATGAATTCTAAACGAAACGACGTTGTTATCCTTCACTCAGTCTCCTTAGTGCATGTTTGTTTGATGAGATTAAATAGGATAGTGTTATATAAGAAGTACAAATTGCCTAGTCCCCATGTTTGGTGTTAATGGGGATAAAGTTAAATGAGCTTAGGTAATCCTGTGTTTTCATTTTCACCTCCTTAAATGGTGTTAACATGAGTACTACTTTTGAATTCACAAGAAAATGGAAGTGATGAGGTTTGCGTTTGATTAGGAATTAAGAACAAGTAATCTTGTCGTGAGGAATTGAAGAGGTTGAAAGGCTAATTCGGCGATTTCAGAAACTCCAGACGATGATGAATAGTGAATTGGCTTGGAACAAAATCGGGATAGGGAAAGGTTATGGGTTCTAGGTTGTGGTGGTTGTTTGAGTGTTTCTAATAATCGATGAAGCGCCGGTAAAGGTTGGTTGCAATAGTCGGAAATGGTAGTAATAATTAGGAAGAGGTGAGATCTTTCTAGAGGATGACTGGTATATATGAGTGGATGTTGTTCTCATTTTTTTTTTCAAAGCCCAGAAGAAGTGAACATGTCATTCTCTTTTCACCAGAACAGAATAATTAAAACAAGAATAATCTAGCACAAGAGGTTTAGTCCTTCACCACACCAAACAATGCCCAAATTAGTGGATCTTAAGCCCACTCCCACAAGTCCATGACAGTATTAAGAGATATGGAAGTACATAATAATCCTGTGTAAGAAACACACTTTTGGAGGTTCGCTATAGAAGCGGCTCTGGTAAAACCCCTCACACTCCCTCCGATCTCCGCTAGGCCTGAGATTTTTTGACCACAAATACCCGCAGAACCTAGCCCGAAATTGACGGGTCGGCGTGGTTTTAAAATTTTTTTCAGTCAGTTTAAAAAAGCCCGAACCAATATTGTAGCGAATCGGTTCGACCTGGTTCGTAAGTTTAGAAAAAGTCGAACTCGAATTAGAACCGTTGGATCATTATGTATTGATTTTAACCGTTACCAAAACCTAGATTGTAAAAAGCAGCTGCCTCTCTTCTACTCTCCAGTTCTTCGTCTTCGACTTCGACTTCGACTTCGACTTCTTCTTCCTCTTCTCTTCTACCTCTGTTCAGTTCTTCTACTGTTCAGCACCGCCATATTATCCAAACCCTACCTTCCTCTCCCGATCAAACCCTCCGCCGCTGCCGACGGAGCTCCTGTTCCTCACCCAACTGTCAGAATCATCAGCCTTCGACTGAGACCCAAACTCAAATTTTGAGGCTCGCTACTGCAGAAACAGAGGTATGCTTTCTTCTTGTTTTCCCGCTACTCTCAATAATTCCATGGCTTTGTTTCATTCGAGACGAAACCATCGACCTGAAGCGAGTAATGTTGAGGATGCCCTGAAGGTGTTCGATGAAATGATTCACTCGCGTCCTCTCCCTTCTGTTATTCCTTTCAATCAAATCTTGACCCAACTCGTCCCAGGCCTAGTCTCCGCTGCAGCACCATGGCACCGTCTTCTAAGAAACCTCAGAAGACTCCCAGAGACCCTCCCAAGTTCAACAAGTCCTCCCGAAATCCTTTCAAACCAACCAAGGATAACAACAACAACAACGCCTTGGCTTTGCAGCTTGAAGACGACGTCCCTGACTTCCCCAGAGGTTCACCACTCCCCCCTCAATTACTTGTTTTATCTTACTGTTTTTGATTCCGAAACGGAGTTTAATTTGTTCCTTTTTGTTTAATTGATATTTTTTTTATTGCATAGGTGGAGGGAGCTCTTTGAATCGAAAAGAACGTAATGAGATTAGGGCAGAGGTTGATGCCGAATTCGAGGCCGAGGAGAGGGAGCTCAAGAAAGGGAACAAGAACAAGAAAAGGGCGCCCAAGGAGAGCCTTGTACATGAGGACGAGTTGGGCTCGCTTTTTGGTGACGGCATCACTGGAAAGCTACCTAGATATGCAAACAAGATCACTATGAAGGTCTTGCCTCCGCGAAATGTGTTACTTATGGAGTTTGTCATTTTTGTTTTTATAACAATAATGTGTTACTTATTGTTATTGATTTTCCTGTGGACAGAATATATCACCCGGGATGAAGGTATGGGGAGTTGTTGCTGAAGTGAACGAGAAGGACCTTGTAATTAGTCTTCCAGGGGGATTGCGTGGACTTGTTCGAGCTTCTGATGCTTTTGATCCTATTTTGGATGATGAAAATGAGGTAATACAGGATTTGCTGTACTTAATTTCTGTTGTCGTCAACATGCGTGTATTCATTTTCAAGGCATGAAAGACATTTGCAGTGCTCTAAGCAATCCCCCATTTTAATCTGTAACAGGCCTTAGCGGATAGTGTTCTCCCTAGTATATTCCGGATAGGGCAGCTCGTATCTTGCATTGTGTTGCAGTTGGATGAGGATAAGAAAGAGAAAGGGAAACGGAAGATCTGGCTTTCTTTGCGCCTCTCTTTGTTACATAAATGCTTCAATTTGGATTCTGTTCAAGAAGGCATGGTATGTAACGAAACTATAAAGGAGATGTTCTGACCACTTTGGTTTTAACTTTCCCAAATGGGATATATGCTTTATTGGTGCATTATGTAAAACTTAATTATAAATGAAGTTTGTAACCGATAAGATGGAACACCTCTAGTAACCTAGTTGGAGGAAATACATGATTGGGTTATTTTATTAATCATCTTCAACAATAATCATCCTCCAACAACTGTGGAACCATTGCATATGAATGCAAAGAAGCAATTAAATATTTATCCTAATTCTGTAATTTCACTAAGAACAAATTCAGTGCAGTTCTTATTCCTTGTTGAGGATTCATGAGAAATGGTAATTAGGAGAACAAGGGACTCTTGAATGAAACTGCTGGCGTTTGTATGAATTTGGTTAAAAATAAAATGTTCTTTACTTACATTTTAATACTGATCCACTGCATTGTCATCTAGAGTGGGTCCAAGTTACGGAATGCTATGGCTTTCTGTTGACAATTTGCAGTTGTCTTCTAATTATTTTCTTTGCCAATTATTGTTTCAGGTCCTTACAGCCTATATTAAAAGCATCGAAGACCATGGGTACATTCTTCATTTTGGTTTATCTTCATTCACAGGGTTCTTGCCAAAAAATAGCCAAGCTGGTAAGTGTTAGTTTGATATATACTTTTTAGTGTGTCAGCTTTTATTAGTCCTGATTACACATCCTTCATAAATAATTAAACTGGGGAAGCAAGTTTCTGGGGTTCGTGATGCTTACCTTAGTTGGAGAAAGCAAGATACCGTAGGCATAAAGATGGAATTTCTCCTATGCATTTGTATGTTATGGTCACTTCTGCTTGAAAATTAAAGAAACACATGCAAAGCCTCACTTCTGCTTTGATTAAACCAATGAGTATAGTTTTCCGTATATGACAAGGGTAAAGCATCAACAATTCGAAAACCCCCATAACATCTTTGGTTCAAGAAAAATTGAGAGAAGCAACTATTGTTCGGACTTGTTTAATGAAGGTAGATAGGTGTAATATGTGGAATGATGAAATTAACATTGAGAGTAGCGCTTGCAGAAGAGGAGAATAATTAGTAACACTGATACTTGTTAGTAGGATAGTGTGTTATGAAATGAAAATATTTCACATGAATAGGTGAATGGAGGACATGATTTATAGCTGACACCTTATAGGGGGGGGGGGGGGGGGGGGAGCATAGATGCGATATACCACAGCCTTATGGGGTAACAAAAGTTACTTTTTAACTACCCTGTTTCCCCCCTTACCATTGAATAGTTGAAGAGCTAAGGAGTAAAAACTATCACTTGAGACATTTTAACTTTTAGTATAGGATCATGTTTTTTTTATTTTTATATATATATTTTTTGTTCTGGTTCCATGGCTAATGGAACTTGAGATGTAGAAGTCCACTGTATATTGGGCAACTCTATCTGTATTCTGTTGATGTGATTCATTATTCTGCTATCTCATTTTAAATTACTTTTTTCAAGGATATTTGGCTGCCCTATGTATTTCGGCTCATTCTCTTGTCCTTACAAACAGCAAGGAGGTTCAAGTGAGCAGTGGCCAACTACTTCAAGCTGCTGTTAGAAGGGTTGATAAAATCCGCAAGGTTGTTCATTTGAGTTCTGACCCAGAGATGGTGTCAAAGTCTGTGGTATGTCCCCTATGCTTTGATAAATTTGTATATCCTTGGATGTTTTGTTTTTTACTTTTTCTTCTTTTATTTTTCTGTAGAAGTTATAATAAAATCAAAAGCAATTTTAAAACCCATAATAATGTGTGTTGTTTCTCATTAAAGTTTTGCTTTTAATTTAAGATTTTTTTTTTTCTGATCTTGCACAGACCAAGAATCTCAAGGGCATTTCAATTGATCTACTTGTTCCGGGGATGATGGTCAATGCTCGTGTGTTATCCACCCTTGAAAATGGGGTTATGTTATCATTTCTTACATATTTTACTGGAACTGTAAGTTGTTAATCCTTCAACTTTAGTACTTATATCAATAATGTTATAAGACAACTGGATGGCAATGTACCTGAAGTTAATTTATTGGTAATATCTTTATATATCTCCATTTCATTTTTGCAGGTTGATATATTTCATCTGCAAAATAGTTACCCTACTACAAACTGGAACGAAGATTACAATCAAAACAAGAAGGTAAGTGTTAAAACCAGTATTTTATATCCCAGTAGTCATCATGTTCTTATGGTTTGGTGGCAAATGAAAACATAAATTTAAACTGGATAATGTATAGGTGCCAACTTAGTGTGTTCTGAGTTAATTTTCCGGTTGTGTACTGTGATTCTAATCTCTTTTGCGTTGTTATGTTCAGGTCATTGCTCGAATATTATTTGTCGATCCTTCAACTAGAGCTGTCGGTTTGACACTAAATCCACATCTTGTTCGCAACAAGGCTCCTCCTTCAGTAAGTTATTTCATATTCTTAAAAACTGTTAAAAGTATGGGATATGTTTTGAGATAACTTTTGGAATCAGAAGTTTGTCTATCATGGTTCAATTGTTACTGTTACAGTGTTACTTACTCTGCAGCTATAGTCTGGGTTCTCACATCTAGTATTAAATAATAATCATGCCTGGTTCGTATTTAGTGTACTCTGGGAGGGCAGATATCTTGGGTCATTTTTCTTGTCTAAGTAGATGCTGATCCAAATATTTTTCTTTTGCCTTATTTTTTTCCGTCAAATTTAGAGCTTCTGTCCGTGTCACAATCCACATTTGGACTCCTTCCAAATAAAGTCTATATAAACATCTTCTGCAAGTAGGAGGGGAAGATATTAATTTAAAATATATGAGCTTTTGTACACTCCTCTATCTCTTCTCTGTTTGTGACTATTACTTTGTTGTTCCTTTCATGTTTTAAAAACTTAATTATGTGCAGCATGTCAAAATTGGAGACATATGTGACGATTCAAAGGTAGTGAGGGTTGACAGAGGATTGGGCCTTCTGCTGGAAATACCATCTACTCAAGTATCGACTCCGGCCTATGTTAGTGTATGTTTATTTTTATGGCTACCTTTGAGGTTCATTTTATATTACACATGCGTTACTATATAGTATATATATAAATATTGAAATTTTCTTTTATATTTATTTTAATAATAGATATCTGATGTGGCTGAAGAAGTTCGGAAGCTTGAAAAGAAGTTCAAGGAAGGCACTCGAGTTCGTGTTAGAATTCTTGGGTTTAGGCACTTGGAAGGGCTTGCGACAGGGATTTTGAAGGTAAATGCTTCTCAAATCTTGTTTTCAGTGGCAGACAGACTCTTGTGTGAGATCACATGTGGTCTATTTCCTAAGTATGTATGGTAGTTAGTAGTTGAAAAATGAGTTCCATTTTTTTATGAATCCGCCGAATGACATATGTTGCTGATTGAATATGGTGATGGCTCTCTTTTCGTTGCATTTCATACCGTGAGTGTCGATTCTAGTTCCTTGGAGCATACTTTTAGGTCATCGAGGAAAATTAAGAACTAATCTCTATTCTTTTCCACTCCAATGTTAACGATATATTACTTTAGCAGCAATTTTGATTGGCGATTTCCATTTATGCTGCGTCTCTTTATTTTATTTTTTATGTAAGTGACAGAAGGTTTGGTTACTCTTTAGCATATTTCCTTTACGATTGGTGATTCCATGTATGTCCTCTTTGTCTGTGTTGTACCTTTGTTCGAGTGTTGGAATTTTATATTTTCCAATGACACTATCGATCTCTAATTTGTTTTCTTTGAAGCAGGCAAGTGCATTTGAGGGGTCAGTTTTTACTCACTCTGATATCAAGCCTGGGATGGTTGTGAAAGGTAAAATAATAGCTGTTGACAGCTTTGGGGCTATTGTGCAATTCCCTGGTGGTGTGAAGGCTCTTTGTCCTCTTACTCATATGTCTGAATTTGAGATTGCGAAGCCGAGAAAAAAGTTTAAGGTAGATTGCATTTCTTACAAAAACTATAATTTTGCTCACTGGACTCTCCTTGGTAAAGTAATTATGAAACTTTTTGATCCATTTCCTGTGCCACTATTGCAGATTGGGGCTGAACTTGTCTTCCGCGTGCTTGGTTGCAAGTCCAAGGGGGTGTTTGGTACGTGGGATTGCTTGGGATTGGATTGTCTTCTTTTCTTACGTAAGAGCATCCCGTGTTTGGGAGAGAGATGGACTAAATGAAGTGGTGTTACTCAAGCCCCAGACCCACCATTTCAGCTTCTTACGTAGAGACACCAAAATTGGTGGGATTGTCGAAGCCCTCGTTTTTACGACGCATCTCCTCGGCTCTCAATCTCTCACAAAACTATTTCTCTCTCACTCGATTCCTTCTCTTCAGTTCTTGGATTGCTCTTCTTCAGGTTAAGCTTATGGGTTTCTTTGTATTGTGATTTCTTCAAATCAACAACGGATCTGACACGGTTGAATCTGACAACAATTGATCAATTTCAAGACTGAGTTTTATCTCTCCTAAAAACTTTTCTGATTTTCTGGGTTTCGATTGATTCAATTACGGAGTAATTTCCATATGGTTTGTGTTCAGTGATTTTTCTGGGTTTATCTTTGCGAGCAGAGAAATTGGTAAGAACAGATCAATTGATTGGTTGAGGCAATTTTTGATATATGATAAGAAAAGAAGAGGAAGAAGAGAGCTTATGATTGATGGTGATATTCTACAGCAATCGATCCCTATGTTCTTCTCTGCACCTTAGTCTGCTTCATTAGTCCTCCCAACAACCAAACGCGAGTCAGGCTTGACTAGCATAAGCCAAGTTAGCATAAGCAAGGTTTCTCGTAGAAAATAAGGTGAGTTATCACAATCCCACGTACCAAACACCACCCAAGAGAATAACTGTTACTCACAAGAAAACACTTGTATGTTATGTATTTTACTTAAAAATATTTTATAATTTATGTATGTATGTATTTTACTTAAAAATATTTTATAATTTATGTATGTATGTATTTTGTTATTTGGTTTAATATTGTGTAGACACATGCCTCCTTATAGATCACTTTTAAACAAAAATTTCTGAAAAGTTACCTCATTTCAAAATCCAAATCATATCTTTTCAATGCATAACATTATTTGTCAATCCTGTCTCAGAAGAGTTTTTATTTGCTGGTTATAGTTCAATAGCATTAGGTTGAATAGAATAGACTAACCAAAAGAATGCTGTGTTTTCTTTTTAATTGTTAGATTGCATAAGGTATCTTTATGTCTCTGTCATTGGGGCTATCAGTTACAGAACACTAATTGGAGCATTTTTGTTTCGTTTAAGATTAAGAACAGTAATATTTATCTGTATAACTTTCGACTAGATGCCACATGCTGCGATTTTCAGCACAGAAGATATCTGCAAGGCACCATATTATGATTGTTTGTGTCTATATATATATCTCTTTATATCCTCTTTCAGAATAGTCTCTCTTGTTTCTTGTCTAATGCACGACTTGCTGGATACAGGTCAAGTCAAAATTAGGGATTCTTAGTTCATATGCTGATGCTGCTGATGGATTAATAACACATGGGTGGATAAGAAAGATTGAAGAACGTGGATGCTTTGTCCATTTTTACAATGGAGTCCAAGGATTTGCCCCAAGGCTAGGCCTTTAGCACTTGAATCTTTTTACTTAATTATCATTGATATTTTTATTTTTCATTAATCTTTACTTTTACAGAATCTCTCTATAAAATGATATGATCCATGTTTGGTATAGAACTATGCAATATTTTTTTTGTTCTTTTCTTCAATGGTATCTTTATTGTAAATCCATATATGTTTCATGACAACTTACTGAATATACAAACATGTTTACTAAAGATGGAAAGAGTTGCTCTAGAATATTGTTTCCTTCTTTTCTGAATTTTAAATGACTTCTAGAGTTTGCTTTATTATTGATTAGTGTTAATTCGAAACCAGATCTGAACTTGGATTGGAGCCAGGATCTGACCCAACTGCAATGTTTCATGTTGGAGAAGTTGTCAAGTGTAGAGTTATTGGCTCCAATGCTACATCCAGACGAATCAAACTAAGCTTGATAATACGGCCTCCAAGGTTCGACTTCTTGTCCAATGATTTTTTTATCTCTGCATTATCAACGAGTCATGTGAATTTTGATATGATCATGGATGTGCAAACTGTATCTTGATTATCGATTTATTGTGCTGTCGTGGAATGGTCTAAAGTAAACAGTTGGACTAATTTTTAAGATATCAAGATGCATAACAAAAAGGAAGAGAAGGTATGAGGACTTTTTATCTAAATTATTTAGTGTTCACTTGTCAGTGTTTCTGAAGATGATATGGCAAAGTTGGGAAGCCTTGTTTCAGGAGTTGTTGACCGGGTAACCCCCAATGCTGTCGTGGTTTATGTCAATGCAAAAGGTTACTCAATGGGCACAATTTTTACAGACCACTTGACAGATCACCATGGTATTCTTCCCTTAGATCTTGATTATCGATTTATTGTGCTCTTTGGTATGATGTTCTCATATTGTATCTCTTGCTTTGCAGGGCTGGCTGCAATGATGAAGTCAGTATTGAAGCCTGGTTATGAATTTGATCAATTATTGGTATTAGGTGCGAAAAATTCTCATTAGTTACTGTATTTCTTTATATCAGCGTCTCGCATCAGTTTCTAATTTTCAACCTTGCAGTAGAAAAAGCATATTAAAATGTGAATCCATGTTTCTTTTCAAAATATTTTTCTTCTGTAAATTAGATCCTTATGAACCATAATACTAATATGAAGTGAAAAAAATTAATCCTCGAATGTTTTCTTCCATTTATGTAGACACTAAAGGCAACAATTTGATCCTATCTGCAAAACCTTCTCTGATTAATTCAGCTCCCAAGCTTCCATCCGAAGTCAGTCAAGTTCATCCTAATACGGTGTTACATGTAAGCAATTTGAGTCTCATGTAACGATAGTTCTTTAATGGGAATTGGAATTTCGAGCTATAATTATATACGTAACTGTCAATTTTGGTTATGAACAAATGTTTGTTGTGTTCTGATTCATGTGATCGTATTTGTTTGATTAGGGCTACATTTGTAACTTAATTGACACTGGGTGCTTTGTTCGCTTCCTTGGGCGTGTGACTGGTTTCTCCCCGAGGCACAAGGTACTTTCTTTGCCCCTTTTAAGTTTACTTTACTGCTGGATCTGTTTTATTCAAGTCCATCTATTTTTATATCTATCCACTTCTTGATTTTGCTAGGCAATGGATGACCATAAAGGGGATCTTTCAGAAGCATATTACATTGGCCAGTCTGTTCGGAGTACTATACTCGATGTTGGTGAACTGCTTAGTACTACAATTTTATAATTTGAACTTGTAAACTTATTAGTAACCACATTTCTGAACTCTCTATTTTCTCTCAGGTCAATAGTGAAACAGGTAGAATAACACTATCATTGAAGCAGTCATCTTGCTCTTCAACCAATGCCTCCTTTATCCAGGAATACTTTACTTCAGAAGAGAAGGTAAACATCTTGGCACAGAGTTTTATTTTGAGTTATCTTGAATTGGCCAGTATTTATTTTATTGAGATATTTGATGAAATATATCTATTAGCCCCCTATACTATCTCTTGTACTTTATTGATATATATTTCGTATCATCTGTGTTATTCTTACAAACTGGATTCTCTATTATGATGCAGCTGGATGTTTTAGTTTACAGCGTTTAACCTTCAAAATCTTTCGTTGTCTCTAGATTGCTAAGCTGCAAGTGTTGGATTCAAAAGAATCCAAAGCAAATTGGTCAGAAGGATTCTCCATTGGCAGTGTTGTTGAAGGGAAGGTCCAGGAGGCAAAGGATATTGGAGTTGTTGTCAGCTTTGAGAAATATAGTGATGTCTTCGGTTTCATCACGCACTATCAATGTCAGTTATTTTATTGATGGCTCGGTTAATGACTTGATTTATTCCTAATTTTCTAACCATAATGTTTTAATATTCATATTTCTTTTATTTAATCTTCGCAGTAGCTGATGCCACTGTAGAAACAGGCTCAATTGTGCAAGCATTTGTACTTGATGTTGCCAAGGCAGAACACCTTGTTGACCTATCGCTCAAACCAGAATTTATCACTATATTAAAACAAGAAAGTTCTCAGAGCCAAACTCATATGAAGGTGAAATGCATTCCCAGCTATCTCTTGTTTTTTCCTTTTTATGCTGTTGAATTTGATTGTACTTAGTAGTATGTTAGTAGTGAAGAAAAAACGTGCACAACTGTTTGCTGTTCCTCCGTCGCTTGAATTTTTTCTTTTGGGATACACCAGTTATTTTTTAACCCATGATGTCATTACCTCTGCTTTCTCTTTTGTTTTTTTTCAACTTTTATCTTGTTTTTAATTTACTTCATGATATTGATTACAGAAACGAAGAAGAGAAGTGTTAGATGATCCGGAGGTACACGAGACCGTAAATGCTGTTGTTGAGATTGTGAAGGAGAATTACCTGGCAAGTTTTCATGATGATATAACTTACAGATGATAGTTTACCAAAATTGGTTTATAGATATCATCACCTTCTTTTTCCCTTACTTTTGTAATGCACGTTGCAGGTTCTTTCCATCCCAAAGTATAACAATGCTGTAGGATATGCATCAATCTCTGACTACAACACTCAAAAGTTCCCTCAGAAACAGTTTCTGAATGGACAGAGGTGATCATTCTCTTGGTGCTCATTCATAGTTTTCTATGACACTTCTGTTTTGTCCCATATCTCTATTAAATAAATTTTGGGTTCAATGGTGTACTAGGTTCTTGCCCCCATTTCTCTTTCTCCCACCCTCTTCCCTTTGTAAAAGGCATTTGAGAACACATATTTTGCATTACCTTTTGTATGAATGCTTAGTTATAGTTACTTACTTTAGGATTGGCCAATTACATAAAATTATAACTCTAAATGTGCAGTGTCAATGCTACTGTCATGGCCCTTCCAAGCCCTACAACAGCTGGGAGATTACTTTTGCTACTTAATTATTTGAGTGAGTCAGCAGATACTTCCAGTGCAAAGAAGGCAAAAAAGAAATCGAGCTACAAAGTGGGATCTGTGGTCCAAGCAGAGGTATTTATTTTCCTTTTTATATTTTCATTTTTTCCCTGGTTTTTATAATAAGGCTTAGGTTTAATTGTGAGCTCTGAGTATTTCCTTTCATTTCTTGTTCTGTTATTTATTTAAACTATCTGTGGATAGACGTGTATTTATAGGACTGGTAGAGTACTCATTTATTGTGCTTAATACGTCCTTTCACCATCCAGATTACTGAAATAAAGCCTCTTGAACTACGATTGAAGTTTGGAATTGGCTTTCATGGACGGGTCCGTATAACAGAGGTAATATTTATGAATGGTTTGATTTATGCCTCTATAAATTTGACTTCATATGACACTATTTATGTATTTTATCCTTTTATTTCGTGGTGTTGGGCATATGATCATTTTTCCTTTGCTCCTCTTTTTGGCAGGTAAATGATGATATTTTGGAAGATCCATTTAATAACTTCAGAATTGGACAAACAGTCACTGCCATGATCGTTGCAAAGACTAATTATTCAGATAACAACAAAAAGAGTTTCCAGTGGGATCTGTCATTGAAACCTAGTTTGTTAGCAGGTAAAGTAATATCGAGTATTTCTTTCCCTGAATTGGTTCCACTACTTTTTCTTTCCTGAAAAGAAATATACGTCTACTATGACTCTTTGAGCCTCATCCAGAGTAACTGTAACGATGTACTGTATTACTTATATAACTCAAGGTAAATAAGTTCCTTTGAGTACCATTTTTCTTCAATCTCTGTGTTAGTGCTGATTAAGTTGTTCAGCTGGTCTTATTGCTTAATTTACGGAAGTCCGCCAAATAGTTGTTTGACTTATATTACCCACCTGAACCTCAATGACTGATGAAGTCTTATATGGTCTAAATGTGTTCTTCTCAGGTCCCTGTGAAAAGGAGGTTATTATTATGAATGAAGATCCTGACTTTTCAATTGGAAACCATGTCACTGGCTATGTGTACAAGGTGGATGCTGAATGGGTCTGGCTAACAATGTCTCGAAATGTTAGGGCTCAGCTTTTCATTCTTGACAGCGCTTGTGAGCCTAGTGAACTTCAAGAGTTTCAGAAACGCTTCCATGTGGGAAATGCTGTATCTGGTTATGTTTTAAGTGTTAGCAAGGAGAAAAAGCTATTAAGGCTGGTTTCATATCCTTTTAGTCCCGTATCCAATAACGCTGGAAATCATGAGGTGGCAAAGACGGATGCAAATGTTAGCATGTTGAGTGCAACTACTCATACTCGCGAGGGATGTGTTGTAGGTGGGAGAATTATTAAAAAACTTCCTGGTGTTGGTGGATTGACTGTGCAAATTGGTCCCCATATGTATGGCAGGGTTCATTATAGTGAACTTTCTGACTCATGGGCGGCCAACCCATTGTCTGGATATGAGGAAGGTCAATTTGTCAAATGCAAGGTCCTTGAATGTAGTCACTCTGGACAGGGAACTTTTCACTTTGAGTTATCATTACGGTCTTCTTTAGTTGGCACACTATGTCAAGATTCCAACGGACTTGACAATGACAAGTAAGTCATTCAATCATGATATTCTAATCCTGAGCGCAAGTTGATGTGCTATCATATTTTACTATTTAAGGGATTAACATATTATGTTGTTCAGGCATACTCCTACCGAGCCTCTGGAAAAGATTGACGATCTGAAACCTAATATGGTCATACAGGTTGTAGAAGTTTCTTACCTGTTCCTAAGCTTTGCTTGGAATTTTTTTTTTCTAACTTCTTATATATGACTTTGTGTGGATTTTCTTGATCTGATAGGGTTATGTGAAAAATGTTTCATCAAAAGGATGTTTTATTTTGCTTTCACGGAAGATTGATGCCAAAATTCTCGTATCGAATTTATCCGATGGATATGTTGATAATCCTGAAAAGGAATTCCCAGTTGGAAAACTTGTTACTGGCAGGTAAGTAATTTTGTATACTTTTTATAATAGGCATACTTTTTGGTAAAAGAAAAAAAAAAAAATCAATCCCGTGGTGAACTCTTACTAAGAATCTTAACTGCAGGGTGTCATCTGTGGAGCCTTTATCAAAGAGAGTTGAAGTTACCTTGAAGTCATTGAGTGCAAGCAACTCGTCACAATCTGCAAAGAATAATTTGGATAGCTTGCGTGTCGGAGATATTATCTCTGGCAGGGTAAAACGACTCGAGACTTATGGAATTTTCATCACAATTGGCAATACAAACGTGGTAAAGGATGAGTAGCATCAAGCAACGTTCATTTTCACTTTTAACATCTAATTAGTTGTATTTATATGATGCACTGCTTTTTAATCTCCTTTAGAATACTGAATTTGTGGTAACATATAGTTTTCATAGGATTGTATATCATATCCTCTGTTGCAGTTTTGTTGAAATGATTTTTTTGCTTATTTTCATAATTAGGTCGGATTGTGCCATGTGTCAGAGCTTTCAGAAGATAAAAAGGACAATTTTGAAACTAAATATAGAACAGGAGAGAGGGTGACAGCAACAGTATTGAAGGTATGTTTCTTGTCTGTTGAGGATGGTTGTAAGTGTACCTTTTTGTTTCTTGACTTTTCATAAACATTTTGAGATGAATTATTAATTACTAAAAGCTGTATTACTGTAGCAAATCATCTTTGGTCATTTGGCAATTTGTGCAATTTTGTGATTTAATTATTAAATCCCTTTTATCTGCGTTATATCATCTTCTTGTCCGTTAAGTTTCTCTTTGCAATTTTTGGAACCTTTCTGTACGTAAAGTGTGTTACCTCGGTTTGATTAGGTAAGTAGTCATTGTGTTTCTGCTTTGCATATTCCTTTATGCGTACTATGTGAAAACTGCATGTAAGAGTTTTTATGCGATTTCTTTTATATACTGTAGTTTAATGGTATGTATTTCTGATAAGTTAATACAACTTGATCAGGTGGACAAGGAGAGGCACCGAGTTTCTCTTGGAATGAAGGATTTGTATATTATGGACAATAGTGATCCAACACCTCCAGAACAAGATCTTGATGAACCTATCAGACAGACTGATATGGTGGATGGTACCAAGTCAGTAATGTGCTCTGTAGGCAGTTTCCTTGAGGACCAAAACATGGACATTGAACAAGAAAATGCCGAGTTTCAGTTTCTTGCACAAGCAGAATCAAGAGCTTTTGTTCCGCCACTTGAAGTCACTCTTGATGATGTAGACCAAGGCGATGATATTGTCAGCCAGGATCAAGAGCTTCTGGAAGTGGAGCACTCTGTAGATGACAAGAAAAAAAAGGTCACCAAGAAAAAAGCAAGGGATGAGAGGTAATGTACACTTGTTTGTAAGCTGTTTTTTTTTGTTCAGCATTTTTAATGCGCTCCCCACTTTCCCCATCTGTTTTTAACATGGAAACAAATTTTGCAGGGAGAGTGAGATAAGGGCTGCTGAGGAAAGACTATTGGAGAAAGATATGCCTAGGACTGATGAGGAATTTGAGAAACTAGTTAGAAGTTCTCCAAATAGCAGTTATGTTTGGATAAAATATGTGGAATTTGTTCTCTCTATGGCTGATGTTGAGAAGGCGCGCTCTATTGCTAAAAGGTTTTTATCTGACCTTTTTGCCCATTTACTACTATTACAATTGTATTGTCTAATTAACTTATCATAAAAGAGCCTCCTATTACTCATAAAGTGGAACTATCCATTCTTGTTCCAATGTGTGTGTGGGTCCATGCATGTTCACGTAAATGTCTTATTTGCATAAACTTTAATGTTGCTCTTTGGTCTGTAAAGGGCTTTGGAGAAGATAAACTTTCGAGAAGAGAACGAGAAGCTCAATGTTTGGGTGGCTTATTTTAATTTGGAAAGCAAATATGGAAGTCCTCCGGAGGTATAAAAAATATTAAAGCTCTCCTTTTTTTTTTCTGAATCTGATGCTGTTTTTCTTATGTTGAGATGGAGTCATTAATTCTCTTCGTCTTCAGGAGGCTGTAATGAAAGTCTTTCAAAAAGCATTGCAGTATAATGATCCGAAAAAGGTTCATCTAGCACTCTTGGGAGTGTTCGAGAGGTCTGAGCTACACAAGCTGGCTGATGATCTTGCCGATAACATGATCAAGAGGTTTAAGAAGTCTTGCAAGGTACAGTATAATCTTCTACATTTTTTGTTCCTCCTATTAGGTGTTTGATAACTATAAATTCAAATTTTCGTGGAATTTCAGGTATGGCTAAGGCGAGTACAAAGGTTCTTGGTGCAACAGCAGGATGGGGTTCAGGAATTTGTCTCTCGTGCTGAAAAGATCCTTCCTAAGCATAAACATATCAAATTCTTGTCGCAGACAGCCATTCTTGAGTTCAAATGTGGGAATCCAGAGAGAGGGCGATCCTTGTTTGAAAATATTTTGAGGCAAAACCCGAAGAGAACAGACTTGTGGAGTGTTTATCTTGATCAAGTAAAGTTGATGTTGTCCTTTATCATAGTATTATTTATTTTCATTATCATATTGGAGACAATGTTCACTTGTCTGTTGACTGCGGCAGGAAAGTCGACTTGGAGATACTGACCTGATTCGCGCACTGTTTGAGAGGGCAACTAGTTTGAGCCTCCCAGCTAAAAAGATGAAAGTGGGTACATTTATTTGTTAACTGAAAATGTGTATCTTTGTATTTTCTGTTGAAGCTAAATTTGGACTTCTTTCATGGATATGCAGTTCTTGTTCAAAAAATATCTGGACTATGAGGAGCGTCACGGCAATGAAGAGAGGGCCAACTACGTGAAACAGAAGGCCATGAGTTATGTTGAGAATACAGTAGCTTGACATCACTTATAAGCACAGAAGATTCCTTGAATTGCTAACCAGTTAGCTGCTAGCCTTGTAGAAAATACCCCATGGCTAATTTATATGATTGGTTGACCACACTTCAAGGAAATGCTCGTCAGGATGTAAATGGTACCATGTAATGAAATGGACTCAGAAATAGCTGCAATGATGATGATGAGATTTTGAGGTGCGATACCCGAAGGTTCCTGGGATTGAAGATTTATATAGGTCAGCCGCCTTAAAAGAAGAGATTTAATGTAACACTTATATAGGATGGACTGGCTTCGATTAAGTTTATTTATCGTCCCTGGAATAGAAAATTTTCCAAGTACTGGCCGGTGAAATTCGGCTCTTTTTATATTCTCAAGTTTTGTATCATGATATATAATCTGTTATGAAATTTTGTAGTTGAGAGTAAAATGTATCGTAAGCTCTAGTGCATTGTCTGAGAAGTGTGGTCAATTGTTTAAAAGTTTGAGGGTAACCCAGATCTTTGTTGCACTCTTGAAGCTTGTCACCTACTATTGCTATCTGAGTTAACTGCGACTCATTTGCAGCTACAGTTTGTAAGAGATTGAAAGCAGTATTCCTTTATGCTGCGTTTGGATAGAGCAAAATAAGGAGGAATTTAATTAAATTCCAGAAATTTGATATTCCTAATTGTGTAAATTCCAAGAGAAAAAATCAGGAGAATTTAAGTAGTGTTTTCCCTATTTATTTTCTATGAAAAAGAGGTGTCATTCTTCCATTCTCTCATAGCGCGAAACTTTTTTTTCCATTGCGGCAAAAAAAATTTCCATAGCGCCAAACTTTTTCTCCATAGCGCCAATTATGTAGCCAAATTTTCACTTATTATACAAGACATTATAAAACATTCTTGTTATATTAGATTTCATATGTTAATCCATGGTGGTATAAGACTAATCGTATATATGTAAACAAATAGAAAATATATTCCTGCAAACAGTTTGATAAAAAACATAAGTACAGAAAAATGAATCAAAGCATGTGTTTGGCTTATAGTGAACGATAAACAGTTTCTTATGTTGAAGGAAGTCCCGATGGATATGAAGAAAAATTTGGTTTTGATGTTAATTTCAAATGGATCATCATAGAATCTCATTTAGTTCATGCTTTTTATTTTTAAGAATTTATGTTGTTTCATTGACATGTTTCTTTCAAGTTTAGTATTATAATTATTATATTTTAGATTTTCATCTACAATAATTTGGAGTTGTGTTCCTTACTTATAATTCTAAATTTTGTTTTTACTTTTTATTTAATTTTCAATCAAAACAGGATAATATGCACTAGTTATATTTAAAATTCTAATATATAATATCTAAACAGAAGAATTCTCAATTCTTAGATTTTCATATTACAGGAAATAAGATTCCCATCAAAATAAAATTCCTATTAAAGTAAGCAGTCAACTGAGGGAAATGTCCTTCTGTGTCCAGGATTGTAACTTCTGCTGGAGCACCAAGCCTTCTTTTCATGTAAAACGCAACTGATTCTGGAACCACCATGTCTTTCCATGATTGGATTATGCTACTTTGCACCATTACTCTAGGCAAAACTTTTCTGAGGTCACTTAGAAAAACAGTTTCAGCAGCACGTAGTGCAATCTCGGGTTTCATTCTACGGAAACTGCGTTCTAATTCCACTAATGCAGTTGTGTTTTTTGCACCTATTGCTTTTGGATTAAAGCTCTGTATCCAATTTGAGAAATTTTTGTCGATTTGGTCGAAGATTGCATTGACCTCTGGTCTGGTAAAGCCTCCAATGTATCCTGTGCTGTTGAGGTACCTACAAACAAAATACAACTATATATTTATGAGTCACAACTCTCACAAGCTTGATAATTGATTTGCATAGAACAGCTCATTACACTATGCTAAATTCTTAGGATAGTAACATTTCTCCAGCCTTAACTTTGTACTTACTACGCATCACAAACTTACCATTTCAAAGTTGTGATAATTTTGAATAATCATGACTTTTACTGAGAAGGAATAACAACATATAATAGGGTGGGTTATAAGTGTGTACCGTGTGTATATATAATATATGTGACTGTGTGTGTGTGATGATGATGATGATCATGATGATCACCTGGGAGAGCCACTCAAAAGAATAAGGTGTTTGAAAAGGTCTGGTGTCTTAGTAGCAGCAATGCATCCAACCATGGCAGACATAGAATGTCCCACGTATATGGTCCTCTTCAAATTAAGCTCGTTAAAAAGGCAAAGCAGGTCTTCTGCGTAGCCATTGAAATCTGATGTGTACCTCTTGGGACTATAGAGTTCTGGATCCACATTGGGAGAGAAAACCATGTCGAAAACCACAACCTTGAAATAATAAGCAAGAAGGGGAATGAGGTAATGCCAAACCGTCCTGATTGAACCATAGCCATAAGCAAGAACCAAGTTTTGACTACCATTTCCATACACATGAGTGTTTAGGGCTCGAACAATTCCTCCTCCTCCTCCATGGTTCCATTGGCAATAATCCATTACATACAATATATAGTGTAATGCAATAATAGTAGAACGGAGAGTCAATTACATATGCATCATATATATATGGAAAAAATTCACACACAGTACCTGAACTTAGGTGGTCAGGTCAGTTTGATACCTCAACTTTTTTTCGTACGATAAACATACTCCAACTTATTTATCCGTACCAAATGTGTACCCACGTCACTGTTTTGATGACGTGGCACCTCTGTTTTTGTATCAAACTGACCTGACCACCTAAGTTTAGGTATCAAACTGACCTGACCACCTAAGTTCAGGTATCAAACTGACCTGACCACCTAAGGCCACGTCATCAAAACAGTGACGTGGGTACACATTCGGTACGGATAAATAAGTTGGAGTATGTTTATCGTACGAAAAAAAGTTGAGGTATCAAACTGACCTGACCACCTAAGTTCAGGTACTGTGTGTGAAATTTTTCCTATATATATTGGATAAGGCCACTACGCCCACTATGTATTTATGAATTGAAAGGAACTCTCCAACTGTCCGTGAAAACACCGCTGAAAAGTTGGTGAATGCATGCCTTTTCGTGTGCGTATGGTGTCAAACAGCTTCGTAGCACTGAAAAATTTATGGAGTCTAATAGTAGAAAAAAATGGTTTAATTAAGTAGAAAAGAATAGTTTAATATTTGCTTAATTATATTCTTCTCCATAAGAGCAACTTTAACAATGCTAGCTATTTTTTAGTTAAATTTTAGTAAAAATAGCTAAAATGTTATTTTGGCTAGCTAGTTTAAAAATATGTCCGTATCAGTTCTCTCTATCTTAACTATTTTGAACTTACATATTAATTAGATTTTAAAAAAAATTTACCTTAAATGCAGTTATATATTATATAAAATCATCTAAAAGGAATGTATTAAATTATACATAGTCATATCTCGCTTTCTATATTTAGGAGTGAGATAGCTAAGAGTTAAAATGACTAGCCACATAGGAGCTAATTTTGATAAAAAACTAAACAGACTCTTTAAAATAGTTAAAAAGTCAAAATAGAGAGTCTGTTAAAGATGCTCTAAGGAGATATATATAGTAATAGAAACCTATATCTACAAGGAAAGTATACTTGAAGATTACATAAAATAATTTACCTATACATGCAAGGAAAGTAATAATCCTATAAAGTTGCAGTGTGCGTTTACGTTTGCCTGTGAAGCAAAGAGCAAAATAGCTACATGGAGCAATATAATTGTAGCTGTCTTGCTCTTTGCATGGAGTAAAACACCTCTGATGCTAGTACAAAGATCACTCCAACAATGACGCTAATACACAGATCACTCCAATAATGGAGTAAAACACCTCTGACGCTAGTTCTCAACTTGTACAGTAATGAGGTTTAACCAAGCTATCTACGTGCGTATAACTTATAATTACAGATCCAATCTAATAAAAGCTATTGTTATTTTTACCTAATTCCATCCCATTCAACAATCTTGCTCCTCGGAACTATGATCAATGCAAATGAATTGCTTTCCAAGTTCTAGCGTACCATCGATCTTGTATGTGTCGATTGCTTTAGTCCTGTCGTTGCGTGTGTTCCACGCCACATATTGGCAGCAAATCCTCTTTTTCCGATTACATGTCTCCTTTCCTATATCCTAGTAGATTGTTCGACAATCTATCCCATTGATCATAGTTCCTTGAGTTAATAGATATATAGATACGTAGTTGTAGTTGTAGTTGTAGTTGTAGCAAGTGGCTTTGTGAATTGAATTGGAGAATTAATGGTGGATGCTGTCACTGATCGATCAGAAGCAAAGGCTGCCTTTTCGAATTGAATTGAATTCCTTACAAAAGGCAGCAGTCGAAAATTTTTGGTGAGGTTTAATTCGTCGTCGGCTATTCAAACGTGAATTTCTCAAAGAAGACGTATAGCTTCTGCGTTGATGTATTATAACTAGGATCCTTAACTCAATTGAATTGCTCAGAATTTTAACTCACCAGTACAAGCTAAGAATACGAAAAACCCTAACTGATCACCAATATCATCACCTCATTTACTCTGGTATGGTACGACATTAACTCACCTAATTTAGTGGGATGAGTTTTCTCCTTTTATTTTATCATATTGTGATAGTGATGTTATAGGTTTTCCCGAACTTCGGTTTTCTTGAGAGGTTTCAGTTTTGTCCCCCTCTCTTGTTATTCATTTTTTCTTTAATAATTCATTAGGGTGTTAGGGAGGTTATTCATCTCTATCGCTCATCTTTCAGCCAAAAATAAAAAATAAAAAATCGATGGCCTAGCAAGCCTGGTTGATCATGCATAGAGTTCAATCCCTTTCATGGAACTGATGGCAGATTAGTGTGGACATATATAAATGTTGTTTTGAGAGCTATTTCTAATTATATCTATGCCCAACATGCATGCATAAATAGCGGGAAGATGGATCGGTTTTGACTCAGAGATAAGTTAGTTGTATGACACAAGTTGTTTGTGGGAAACCACCCTAGCTAGAACTCATTATTGAAAATTTTTAGCATCTTAAACTTAAAAGTAGCATCGATTCATTTCATCACTCATCAAATAAGCTTATTTGTATTCGATCATCTAGATGGGACAATGAGATGTTCCTTTAATTTTTATTTTCCAGAGACATGGTTTCCAAATTTTACCTCGCATTGTCTATGAATTATTAATTTGTTGGATGATTCCAAATTTTAATTGGCAATCTTTGAAATTGTGGCATTGGTGAATTTCAAATGTTTAGAAATTAGGAACTCAGTCATATATGCAGCATAGATATATTTGTGTAGTAACTAATTAATTGACTGATTTGTGAACATCTGGTACATATTATAAGTATTCAAATGATCCAGATGATCATCATCGATCACTAGCACGATAATTATTGTCTAGATATATGCATACATATTGGTATAAAAAAATATCATGTTAAATATACAAAGATCATGTTATAAATCATGGAGTGGTCACGTTGATGATCGAAACCATTCATTTGACTATCTACATTTCAACTCTAGATGAATGTCAGATGGTTTTGTGAACAAACAAGAGTTGCGTACCTTTCAACATATCGTGAATTTTCATATATTGCGTTTTGCTAATGAGAAGTTTTAGATACACTCCCCAAATCACTTAATACACATACATACTTAATACATCATCTATTTAAATTCTTAATTCAATATTTTTACTAAATACACAACACAAACTATCTAAAATACCCTAAGACTAAAAAAATACGAAATACCCTATTATTTGATTAGACAAGTGTGCGATTACTTATATAAAAACATTACAAATCTATTATTGTTGTTTTTAAATTCTTAAACAATGAAATGATAAATGAAATGAAGAATACGTACATTCTCATCATTGTATTTAGATGAAAAAAGAAGAAGAAGAAGAAGAAGAAGATGAAATTTAATGAAATATGAAAAATCATAATGTTTTCAACATAAATTACTACCTTAATTATTTGAAATTCTAAACAAATAAATTAGGATATCTTTTCGTGATGATAATGGAAGGGATTGATTGTTCAAATTCTCCATTAAACCTAATTCGAATTTCTAAGATAATTTTGTTTTCTTATTTAATTAGTTTCTAAATTTAAATTTTATATTTTTTATATATATTTTTATTTTAGTAATGATTACATATGGTTGTTTTGGTCATTTAATATACCTACATAATATTTGAGATACATAATAAGGGAAAATGCTCATTTAGTATAAAAAAGGCCCCCTCATTACCTATTTCAATGACCATCTTATTTTTCTCCCTTATTCAACATAAGGTAACAACTCTAGCCCATTTGAACAAATCTTTTTCAATTCTAGTACAAATTTAATTTTTTTCTTCATTTTTTGTCCTTTTGTCTTATCTAACATATTTTTGAATTATAATTTGTTGAGAAAGTGGAAGATAAAAAAACGAACTTTGCCGAAATATCACGTAACTCCCTCCGGCCTCCCATGGCCGGTCGCCGGATTCCGGTCACCAAATTTTTTTTTTCCCCGGAATTTTTTTTTTGCCAGATTTTATTTTTATTTTTTATTTTTAATAATCAGGTTATTGGACGATGGTTACTGACCCTCAGTAAATAATTTACAGATTACAGATTTCCAGTAATCAATTACTGACCCCCAGTAATCGATTACTGACCCCCAGTAATCATGTTACAGATTTCATATTTTCCAGTAATCATGTTACAGCTGACCCCCAATAATCGATTATTGACCCCCAGTAATCAGGTTACTGGAGTTACTGATCCATAGTAATCAAGTTAATTACTTACCCCCAGTAATCAATTACTGACCCCCGGTAATCAGGTTACAGATTTCATATTTTTCAGTAACCATGTTACTGACCCCCAGTAATCGATTCCCAATTCGATCAAAACCCTAATGTTGGAGGAGGAGGAGGAGGAGGACCCGCCGTCAATAGTATTACTGACCCCCAGTAATCGATTACTGACCCCCAGTAATAGTATTCCCAATTCGATCAAAACCCTAATGTTGGAGGAGGAGGAGGACCCGCCGTCAATAGTATTACTGACCCCCAGTAATCGATTTCTTAGTGCTTCAACAGAGATCCAAGAGGAAGATTGCGGGTCAGTGACTCATATAGGATTTTGTGGATGGCGGACCACAAGGGGTCGGAGGAGGCGTGTGAGGGCTTAGAGGAGACGAGAGAGGTGATGCTGGCAGAGGAGGAGCAAGAGGCGGTGAGGGTGGTGGCTTCAGAGCTGGAGCTTGTGCTGCGTTTGGATACGGTGACCGCGGTTGTGGTTGTGGAGGTGAAGCTTATGCTCTGGAGATCGTCGGCTAGAGAGAGAGAGAGAGAGAGAGAGGAAAATGAGAAAGAAGATATTAGGGTTTAGTATAGGGTATTTAGGTATTTTTAATAAGATTCATTGGAGTGAGATATAAACATTGGAATGAGTAATTTTTAAACCCATTTTGTTCAAATGGTCTTTTTCCCATATAATAATAAGGGTGTGTATTAAGTGGTTTGATGAGTGTATATAAAATTTATCTTTCCTAACTAGCTACATTAATAGAGATTGTTCTCGCTTACAACCATTGTATATATTCTTGAATCATGCAAATAATCTCAATTCTGAATTGAACATGAGTTATTAAGACCATTAAGACTTATAAGACATTAAGACCATTAAGACCATCAAGGCTCTTTAGATCTATCTTTCACTTTCTCCTTTTCCTCTTTTTATGTTTTCGTTCACAAGAGTTTCCTCAGGGTCGCAAAAATTGATGAAATTATTATCCAAGCATATTGTACCTGCAAAACAACTTCATACAAATATATTATCCTTCTTGTGTCATCGTTAGTATAGGACAAGTACGGATCGTTCAATCCGGGGAAATCAAGGGTTTTCAATCACATAAAGCATTACAAAATCAAATTGGGGGTTTGAATATTTATCTAAATACCTACTGAATTTTACTAGAATTAAATCCTAAACTAAATATATTCAAGTGATCATCTCTTCTCTCACAAATATACTGCCGAAACTCTGCCAAAATACTTCCATAAATTCCATACAAAAATCCTAGAAGCCGAACTATTTTCCACCTTTAAATCGTACCCACTACCAGAAAAATGAGTTTTGCCGACGAAAAAAAAAAAAACGGCCGACGAAATGATTTTTCGTCGCTAAAAAAAAAAATTCGTCGGCTATACTCCAATAATGGCCGACGAATTAATATTTTCGTCGGCTATACAACTTTTGGAGTATGGCCGACGAATTTTACAATTTCGTCGGCTATAAGTCTTTATATTTTCAGATCTGGACAGCAGCTGCTCATTTGAAAAAAACGGGAGAAAGAGTGAAAAATCGGTGGATATTGTTGAAATCCGTCCTCTCTTACATTGTGAAGCTATATATAGGTACGTACATGTGTATATATGTTGATTTTGGGTTTTAGTTGCATGAGTTGATTTTGAGTTTTAATATATGTTTTGATGTTATTTTAATCCTAAAGAGTAATCGGTTTTGATGTTATTTTAATTAGTGTTAAAAAAATAATGATGATGTTAGTGACACTTCGGCTAGCATAAGTCCTCTTTCTCGTGCTTCGATAAAAGGAAAACAGAATATCTGACGGTTTCTGGATCTTTTATCAAAACAGAATGATGATCAGAAGGTCATCCAGGCTACTAAATTGGTCATACCGAAAGATTCTTTTTTCTCAGTTATCTTGCAACCATTCAACTTCATTAACTGCTATCTGGTGAGGATTAAGTAGTTAATGAAGTCGAATGGTTACAAGATAACTGCGAAAAAAAGATCTTTCGGTTTGAACATTTTAGTAGCCTGGATCACCTTCTGATCATCATTCTGTTTTGATAAAAACTCCAGAGAGCTTGGCATTATGTTTTCCTTTCATCGAAGCACGAGAAAGAGGACTTATGCTAGCCGAAGTGTCACTAACATCATCATTATTTTTTTATTTTTTTTTCATAGAATAGCCGACGAACAATGCATCATTTCGTCGGCTATAATAATAATGGCCGACGAAAATTAATTATTTCGTCGGCCATAAGTTTTTTTTGAAAATAAATATTACATTTATGGCCGACGAAAAATGAATTATTTCGTCGGTAAAAATTAAAAATCGTCGGTAAAAAAACTTTTTCGTCGGCTATAATCCTATAATGGCCGACGATTTAAAGTTTTCGTCGGCTATATAACTTTTGGAAGAATGGCCGACGAAGTTGGCAATTTCGTCGGCTATAAGTCTTTATATTTTCAGATCTGGCCAGAAGCTGCTCATTTAAAAAAAAAACGGGAGAAAGAGTGAAAAATCTGTGGGTATTATTGAAATCCGTCCTCTCTTACATTGTGGAGCTATATATAGGTATGTATATATATATGTGTATATATATATGTTGATTTTGAGTTTTAGTGATTTTGATATAGTAAGTGATTTTTTGTTTTGTTGTTGTTTTAGTGTTAGAATGTATGTATATATGTTGATTTTGAGTTGTAGTTGAGTTGATTTTCAGTTAGAGTATAATTATGTGTTTTAATTTAATAATGTTATTTTAATTAGTGTTAAAATATATATAAATATGTTAATTAATGGTTGTTGATAGTGTAATGAACTTAAATAATGGTTGTTAATTAATGGTATATATATATATGAGTTGATGTTGATAATAATATATATTGTAATATATATGTGTTAATTAATTTATTATTAATTAAAGTTATACATATATATTATTATCGGGCTATATATGGATCGAGATAAGGGTTGGATTTCGCTTCCAAGGCATGACCGACGATACACTACAGGAATTGTGGATTTTATGCAGTTCGTCGAGGAAAATGCAAAAGGACCGTACCATTATTGCCCGTGCAAGAAATGTAAGTGTCGCAGTGATATGTGTCGATTTCCGATTAGGACAGTATGGGAGCACCTAAAGAGTAATGGGTTTTGGCCGAAGTACACACGTTGGATATATCACGGTGAGCCATCATTAGATGGATCGCATGATCATGGGCAGTATTTTGAGGCGGGCAGTAGTAGTACATCCAACGATCCAACAATGGCATTCGTCAACGACGTGTTTCCTTTTGAAAGCGGTGTACGTGGGGAACAATATATGCAGGACCCGGTGCAGCCGTTCCCACAAGTTGTCAACACTGCTGCCTTTGACAAGTACAACAAACTGATTGCATTGCAACAGACCCCTGTGTCTTCAAGTTCTGAGAAGACAGTTCTTCAAAGTGTGATGGAGGTAATGAGGATTAAAGTCGAGACAAAAGGGAGCATCAGGCAAGTGGATGAATATCTACAGTACACTTCTTCGTTGTTGGAGGAGGGTCATCGTAATCCTACCAATCACCGTCAGGTCCGAAGTATCCTCAAAGATCTAGGGCTTTCCTACATTAAGATCCATGCATGCGCATTTGACTGCGTTCTCTTCTGGGGTGAAGATGCAGAAGGGAATGACCTTGCTAGCCTTGACGCATGTCCGATATGTCAGTCTGACCGATATAAGTTGACGGGAGCAGGCAATAGGAAACCTGTGAAAGTACTTCGGTATTTTCCGTTGAGAGATAGGCTTGAGCGGTTGTACATGTCAGAAACCACCGCAAAAGCTATGAGGTGGCACGGTGAGCGGGACGCGGGAGACGCAGATATCATGACACACATCTCTGACGGAGCGGTTTGGAAGCATATAAACAATGAGTTTCCTCATTTTGCGTCAGATGTCAGAAACGTCAGGCTCGGGCTCTCAACCGACGGGTTCAACCCTTTCGGCACCATGAGTCTTTCATACAGTATATGGCCGGTGGTTTTGGTACCTTACAACCTTCCTCCGTGGATGTGCATGAAGAAGGAATATAATATGTTGACGTTGTTGATTCCGGGGCCTGGTTACCCAGGGAAATGTCTCGATGTGTATATGAGACGATTGATTGAAGAGCTTAAGGTATTGTGGGACGTTGGTCATCCCACTTTTGACAAGTACAAGCAGGAGACGTTCCAGATGCATGCCATGGTTATTGGTACCATCAGTGATTTTCCTGCTTATGGGATGTTGTCGGGCAGCGTTGTTAGGGGATACAAGGCTTGTCCAGAGTGCCTCAGCGATTATGGGAGCACCCCTCATTGCAACAAGATATGCCGAATGGGTCATCGTGTGTTCCTTCCGGCGGATCACCACTGGCGTTACGAGTCCGCCGCATTTGATGGAACCGAAGAACACGGCCGTGCTCACAGAAGATGGACAGAAAGAGAAATTTTAGCAAGACTTAATCAGTACGATTTTGGGCCCCTCAGCAATCATCCCGATATTGTAGCGGAAATACCTGAAAGGCCTGAGGAGTACAAATTCTGGACACATAGGAGCATATTGTGGGAACTCCCGTACTGGTGTGAGTTGCTGATCCGTCACTTCCTAGACGTTATGCACATAGAAAAAAATGTTTCTGAAAGTGTGGTGGGCACAACGCTGAACTTGGAGGGGAAGACGAAAGACGGTCCTAAGGCTCACACTGATCTGCAAAACATGAATATCAGAAAACCACTATGGTTGAAACAAGGGAAGAGAAAAATGCCTCAAGCTCCTTACACCGTCAAGCCTGAGCATAAATCAGAAATTTTGCATTGGATAAGTGAGGCCAAGTATCCTTCAGGCTTTGCTGGAAATATAGCCAAGTGTGTCAACAGACAATGCAACAATCTGTACGGGTTGAAAAGTCATGACAATCATATCCTGCTACAACGTCTCTTCCCTGTTTTCATTCGACCGTTCCTTCCCCGTCACGTTGTGCAGCCGTTAGTAGCGTTGGCAAGATTTTTCCAAAAGGTATGCACACGGGAAGTGAGAAAATCTGACCTCCGGGAAATGCAACAAGACATCGTTCATATCATGTGTAAATTTGAGATGATATTTCCTCCAAATTTTTTCGACATCATGCCTCACCTCATGATCCATCTTCCTCGGCAGTTGTTGCTTACCGGTCCTGTGCACTTCACTTGGATGTATCCGATGGAAAGGTACGTATTTTACACCTTATGTTAATTTCCTCATCAATATATGTGATATAGTGTTAATGTATTATCATAACACTTTAAAAACTTGATTTATAGGCAACTTGGACAATACGGTGGTTTTGTCCAAAACAGATCCGCACCTGAAGGATGTATAGCTGAAGCATATATTGCGCACGAGTGCGTTACCTACATGAAGCTGTATTTCGGAGCGTTACAGGAAAGCATACCGGAAGATGTACCTTCACAGTTCAATCTTTCCATACTCTCCGACGATGTTGTACTCGGTGGAAACATGCCAGTTTCCTATAAGTTGAAAGATTATGAGGTAGCCATTGCACATTGGTGGGTACTAATCAACTGTCCAGAAGTTCAGTTTTGGAAGGACATACATCTACGCTGTGAAGGAGTAGCAAGTGATCGCGATTACCACAACCAGACATTCGCAGAGTATTTCGGCCGCTGGGTACGTACCTTTAACACTAGTTTATACGTGTTCATATATTATTGTGTATATTTATTCATATTTATACTTGATTCTGATGGTTGCAGATGGACCTTATTGCAAATGATAATCACCCAAATTGGTCGCACGAACTCAGACTTTTAGCGAGGAGGCCGGTCTATTCAAAAGTTTATGCGACGTGCAAGGTGAATGGTGTGTTATTTCGATGTGAAGACAGAGACCTCAGACTGAAAACACAAAATTCAGGGGTTATGGCACATGGTGGGGATGGTGGAGTTGACTATTACGGTGTTCTCCATTCAGTTGTGGAACTGCATTACGGGGAAGGCATGAAAGTGCACCTTTTCAAGTGTAGATGGTTTGACACACGGCCGCAGAGCATGAAAACCGATCAATACGGCGTAAGTTCTGTGAACACTAGTACATCATGGTATGAGGACGACCCGTTCGTTTTAGCCACATGGGTGAAACAAGTGTTTTATCTTGATGATCTCACCAAGGGTGACCCGTGGAAAGTAGTCAACACTATCCACCATCGCAACATTTACCGGGCGTCTACACTTGGAGTGGCTGAAGAGAACGAGGAAGGGGGCACCGCGTATCAAGAGCCCAACTCAAACGGTATTCCTGACTCCTCTTTTATTCGCCTAGACACGCCGGTGCTAATTCGACGTGAAGAGCCACTGCTTGTTGATGTTGATCCAACTGAAGAAACTAACGAGGACTCTAGTGGTGAGGAAAGACATAGATTACCCCTATCGAGCAATTCAGAAACCGAAGAAGACTCATCCGATGATTCCGATTACAATCCGACGGATTAAGTAATTTAAATGATGTAATCCTTTCATTTGTAATCAACTCATTTCTAATGAACGGGCGTGGGGATGAGCCTCCCAGCTAGGCTGGGTTCCAAACCCCTTAAACAAAAATTTGAAATATGTTGACTGTTGGGTTTCTGATTTTTTATGTTCAATTTTGGTTATATGTGAACAGGACATCGGAATAGGAGAGGTGTAAAACCACTGATTTTTTTGGTTTTTTTTTTCAGAGAATGGCCGACGAAAAATGCATTATTTCGTCGGCTAAACGGACAATGGCCGACGAAAATTAATTATTTCGTCGGCCATAAGTTATTTAAAAAAAAATATTTTACGAACAATGGCCGACGAAAACTAATTATATCGTCGGCCATAAGTTATTTAAAAATAATTATTTACGAACAATGGCCGACGAAAAATAACTATTTCGTCGGCCATAAGTTTTTAAAAAAATAATAATATTACGAACAATGGCCGACGAACATTAAATATTTCGTCGGCCATAAGTTTTTAACAGAAAACGACAAAACAATAGTCGACGAATACTAGGTTTGATTTCGTCGGCTATGATTAAAAAAAAAACAAAAAAAGAGCAGTTTCATCCTTCAAATGCAAATGTGTCGTGAAATAAGACATGACCAAAATATTGAAATACGGCTACGGTTGAAAAATGGGAAGATTCTGACAAAATCTGTGTGCCGAATGTTGCGGTTTGCTGTTTTTTACTCCCGTTTTCCTATGGGTAGCCTGACGGTCGGTAAATATTTTGGGGGAAATTTTTATACGATTAGATGCGTCGCATCGATCTGAAACTATTCTCTGTTGAAGGTCAGGCCAAAAAACGTAATTTAGACGGGCCAATTTCCGTTTTAAAGCGTTTAGAGGTTTGACTTTGCGGTTTGACCGTCCCGATCGAGCCTTCAACATTGTCAGATGTAGTTGGATTTTTTTTCATACATGTATTTAATCTTAACGGTGATATCTGACGGTTGGAATAGATTTTCCAAACTTTGAGATTCAAAATCGGAATATATGCACTAATGTTCCTTAACTTGTTTACTAAGTGTTTAAGTGAATGTATAGTTTCAAATACCTACTATACGTAGACCCTTCAAATGCAAATGTGTCGTGAAATAAGATATGACCGAAATATTGAAATACGGCTACGGTTGAAAAATGGGAAGATTCCGACAAAATCTGTGTGCCGAATGTTGCGGTTTGCTGTTTTTTACTCCCGTTTTCCTATGGGTAGCCTGACGGTCGGTAAATATTTTGGGGGAAATTTTTATACGATTAGATGCGTCGCATTGATCTGAAACTATTCTCTGTTGAAGGTCAGGCCAAAAAACGTCATTTAGACGGGCCAATTTCCGTTTTAAAGCGTTTAGAGGTTTGACTTTGTAGTTTGACCAAAAGTATAGCCGACGAAGTTATATTTCGTCGGCTAAAGTCTGGTGATCCGCGCCTTTCCATTATCCACCGTTGGATGGGGGAGATCGGACGGATGCTGAGGGACGAAGACTATAGCCGACGAATTATGTAATTTCGTCGGCTATGCCATAGTATGGCCGACGAAATCGCTTTATTTCGTCGCCTATACTATAGCATGGCCGACGAAATCGCTTTATTTCGTCGGCTATACTATCGGGTATAAGTAAAATGCAGCCGAACCCTAGCCTCCATTTGCCCGATTTTCCCTAAACAATCTTCCTCCTCGAATCCGGCCCTCCTTCATCTGTCGATCCTCCTCCCTATTCCGGCAGCCCGGCGCCTCCTCCTCCTCCTCCTCCTCCTTGGTTCGGCAGCCCGGCGACTCCTCCTCCTCCTCCTTGGTTCGATCCGCCGCCCCTCCTCCTCCTCCTCCTCCCTGTTCTGGCAGCCCCGGCCGACCCTCCTCCTCCTCCTCCCTGTTCCGGCCGCCCCTCCTCCTCCCTGTTCCGGCCGCCTCCCCCTCCTCCTCCTCCTCCCCGATTCGGTACCCGGCCTCCCTTTTTTTTTTTTTTTGTTATTTAATTGTTAATAAATTAAATTATGGTTAATAAATTATATATAATTGTTAATTTAGATATAATTGTTAATTTAGGTATAATTTATGTATTTATATGTTAATTTGTGTATAATTTATGTATTTATGTTAATTTATGTATTTATGTTAATTTAGGTATAATTTATGTATTTATATTAATTTAGATATAATTTATGTATTTATGTTAATTTAGTTATAATTTATGTATTTATGTTAATTTAGGTAGAATTTATGTATTTATGTTAATTTAGGTATAATTTATGTATTTATGTTAATTTAGTTATAATTTAGGTTTTTATGTTAATGTATGTAATTTTTAGGTTTTTATGTTAATTTAGGTAATTTTTGTAAAATTTATTTTAATTGTATAATTTAGGTGTAATTGTATAATTTATATGTATAAATTGGTTATTATATAAATCGGTAAATATTAAAATATGTTAGTATTATTGGGTATTATATTAATTAGAATTTGTTATTTAATATAATATAATTTAATATTAATTAATGTATTAATGCGTCTGGCTTTAGATGGCCGATGCATTTAAGCAGTTGTTCGGAGGTCGTCGTTCTAGATCTAGAGGTTCTGGAAATGCCGCCGGTTCCCCAGACTCCGAGAGGACGGCTAGCCAGCCTGAGAGGACCACCAGCCAGCCGCGGAGGAGTGTGGATGCAGCCCAGCCGCGGCGGAGTGTGAGTGCTCGGCACCAGACCCTTCTCCAGGCGGGGCGGCCGTCGAGCACTTCACTTCCGCATGTCGGTCCCTCTGTGGCGCCGAGGTTTAGTCGGCAGCTGTTTCACGAGGAGATAGCTGCCGACGTTCCTCAGGTTCGTATGCCTGAGGTTCATCGGGAGCCGATGCCGAGTCCGACTCAGTCTGCTGGTGACTCGACTGAGGGGCCTACTCTCCCAAACCAGCTCTTCCTCCCCTACAACATTCCTGCGATACCCGAGGTCGACTATCAGGGTCGGCCCCAGTGGCCTGATATGCCTCAGTTCGTGAGTGCTGCGGAGGCATACCAGCAGCAGCCATGGGAGAGCCCTGACCTCCTGATTTCGGCGAGGAGAAAAGGAAAGTCGACGGCAACCGAATCATCGGGTTCAGGTAACATTCGATTTTATTAATTAAATATTTTATTCAAATTAACGCACTAATATTTAATTTTATTAACCAATCGTCGTTTATGTGATAGGGACAGGCGCTAGCAGTTCAACCCAGAGGAATACCAGAGGTGTCATCAGTTTTGAGACGCTCAGGAGAACGGTTGAACGGAGCGGGAGGATCCAGATTGACGAAGCTCCTAATCAGGAGGTTGGGGCGAAAAAGAAACGCGACTACTCGGGTTGCGTGGGTGCACTCATTAGGGACAGAGTCCCTATGTTGTGGGCTCGGTGGGCTGATGTGCCCGAAGAAATCAAGATGGAGTTGAACAACGCCGCGTCGGTGAGTAAATAAAAAAATTTAATTTAGTTATCGTAATATTTAAAAATTTTCGGTATTTTTATAATTATAAAACTAATAAAATATTATCTTTCAGACATACTTTGTGGTTGCGGAACACAAGCGGGGTTGGGCGGACTCCCAACAGAGCTCGAGGTACGTTGGGAATGTCTTATTTGATAATTAGAAATATTTTATGATATTAATCATATTTCTAATGCACTTTTGTTTTTTTCGTAGGTTCAAAGAGTGGAAGAACGAGCTCCGTTCCCACTATAACGAGTACGGCAACCGTGGTCGTATGGGTACTCCCAGAGAGTTCATGTTCAGGGAGTACGAGTGGCGTTGGTTGAAGACCGTAGTCTTCGACAACCCGGCTATGATGGTAAATACTAAACTTCACTATAAATGTTTATTTTATTAAAATTTTAATTATTAGTTTAAATATTTTATAATTATTTCAGTTATATTTTTTGATGCATTTTTCTAATATTTTATTATTTGTTTGAAGGAACGGTCTCGGATAAACTCGGAGAACCGCCGCCGTAACACAATCCTCCATCACGGCGGTTTAAGGCCGTTTGCACAATATCAGGAGGAGGCGCTCAGAGATCATCCTGATTGCAACCCCTACGTGGAGACGTTCAAGATCGCTTATCCACAAGCGACAGAAGATCTCGTAAGTCGTTCATTATGATTTTAAAATTTAAATTATTAATTTTACTTAACTATCCATTTGTTAGAATATTAATTTTTTTTCCCCGTCCAATTAGGAGCGGGTGACCCAGGCCGAACAAGAGGTGCTCCAGCAAATAGTTCGGGAGACACAACCGGACATCTCAGAGGCAGATATGGAAGAAGCCGTGCGCCGGGTCGACCGCACCAATATCCAAACGGCGGCGAGGATGTTCAACGCAGCCTTCCCACAGCAGTCCAACGAGTACTACTGCCGGGGTTTGGGAGGTTCTGGACAAGGGCTCCTGAAGACCACTAAGGGAGGTCAAAAGAAGGGAGGCGGGGAGACCCAACATATGAGGGGGGAAGTGCAGCGATTGGCCGCAGAATTGGCGACCTCGTCCCAGACAGTAGAGGAGCTGCGCCGCAGACAACAGCAGTACCAGCAGTATCAGTTGGATATGGTCCGTTGGAATGCTGAGTGCGCCAGAATTCGGCAATACAACTACGACGGCCAGCAACAGTGGGTTTATGAGATGTTCGCGGCACAACAAGAAGGCCGTCCACCCCCGCTCCCGTTTCAGCAGTTAGTGGAGCCTCCAATGCCTGAACCTCTCGAGTTCGGTCAGCAGGATGATGCGCCTGATGCTGTAGATGACATCCTAGACTTTAGTAGTTTAGGGGATAATTAGGGTTATATTTTATGTATATTGGAACGAATTTAATAAAAATGGTATTTAGACGTGTTTCTTGTTGGTGCAAATGCATGAATTGTTTTTGTGATTTGCAGCTTGCTTGGAATGGTAATTTAGAAAATAATTTAATTTTTTTTTTCCCAAATGCAAGAATAGCCGACGATTTTTGCATTATTTCGTCAGCTATAACAAGTATAGCCGACGAATTTTACCAATTTTCGTCGGCTATAACTTGTATAGCCGACGAAAATTGCCTTATTTCGTCGGCTATAACTAATTAATACCTATTAAAATAGTAATATATTTCGAGGAAATAGCCGACGAAGTTTTATTAAATCGTCGGCTATAGTTAAAACACAATAGCCGACGAAATTTTATTAAATCGTCGGCTATAGTTAAAACACCATAGCCGACGAAATTTTATTAAATCGTCGGCTATAGTTAAAACATCATAGCCGACGACATTTTATTAAATCGTCGGCCATACTTAATGGATTTCGTCGGCCATATTCAAAAATACCCGACGAAATTCGTCGGCTATTTCACCCACGTTTGCCCGACGAATTTTTGGACTCGTCGGCCATACTTAACTATAGCCGACGAAATTTTTTTTTTCGTCGGCCATTGGTATTACCGACGGCGTATTACCGATGACTTATGGCCGACGAAATTTTCGTCGGCAGAGGGTATAGCCGACGAAAAAATGGAATGGCCGACGAAAAAATTTTCGTCGGCTATTCGGCCGTATCTGGTAGTGACCATTCTTCCATTGCCGAACTCCCTTTGTTTAAAGTCTTGCAAGATTCTTTCAAAGTGTGATTCTAACAACTCTATGATCGGTGTCTATGCAATGATAACTCTGTTAATTATGAGAGGGATTTAAATATACACTCATATTTCAAGACCTGTTTTAAATTAAACTCACCCCTTAGAGTTTTTAAAAATACACCCAAACTTATTAATTAGATTAATTTTATTTTTAAAAGATATCTTTGATACCTGAACAAAAAAACCTGTTTTTTTGACATATTTACTAAAAATACCACCCAGCAAAGTCAAAACACACAAATTTTGATTTTCTTCCACAAACACAGTAGAATTTCAATATGGTCTTCAATCAAGAATGCTTGATTCCAACCCCCCATGATCGACGCTACTAAATTCAATATCAGGAATTTATGAGGTTATATTTCTTCATTAAAACAGAGAATCCTAAAACGATACCTGGGTAGAAGGTGTCATCCGTCGGTTTAAATCGGTGATATAAATGGATCGTTAGAGGCTTGTGGGTGAAGTTGCTTCTTCGTCATCGCCATTTGTTGAACGAGGCATCAACATTTCTTCTTCAGCATGTGCGCTAGGTATGGCTGCGAGTTCTATTATGTGTATTTGGTTTCGTTTTTCTTTAAAGATCTAAATTTGATTCTACAGTACATGTATAATTAACCTGTGAGTCTAGCGTTTTTACATTTATGAGGGGTGTGTACTCTTTCGGATAGGTTGATTAGTTGAAAAAAGATTTGTATGTACAGTAGGTAATTTGAGTTTTGTACTGAGTTTCTATGCAATAGGTAATTTGAGTAATTTGGGTTTTGTATCGAGTTTCTCTGCAGTGGGTAATTTGGATGTCGTATTGAGTTTCTCTGCAATACGAAGTCTATGAAATTATGAAATAGGTATCTATGCCGTAGGGGACATACTTTTTACATAGGTTTATATGGTTTCTACCTGTTATACAGATGTACTAGGTATGCTTTACTATTTAAGATATGTAGATTGTTTGTGTGGTTTCAATAGTTTTTCTTTACCTAGTTTTTTTTTCAAGTGTGCTAATTGTAAGTGTGCTCATTGTTTAATTGCTGAATGTAAAAAAAAACCATTTGTGCGATTAAGAGTTGCATTAACATTCCACAAGCATCCTTTGCTAGCTCTCTTATTGCAAACAACAGTAACACATGATGATTTATTTTTCAAGCATTTATAACGAAAACCATGTTCGATAGCATACTTGGCTAGTTTTTCTCTGAAGTCAATGACACCACCATCAAATTGTTGTCCAACGCACATGATAAAAGTCTTCCAGTCATCTGACAAATATTTTTTCGTGGCATGTGTGGCAAACTTCCCTAAATGGTGATTCACATTATCAGAGACATTTGTGTTAGCGCCATTTTTATCAGAAGATACTATAGACAATTTAACCATTATATCCACAGACGATTATTTGCACTTAACAGCAACAAAAACATCATTGGACATCCATGTCTGTTTGTAGTAAATATGCTGAATGACCTTCGAAGGCATATGACAATTCAACATCTCTTGCACAAAATTTTTTAAATCTTGAAGAAATGTGTTCACAGATTTCATCATATGTAGTATGTCTATAAATTGGGAATGCTATCGTTTTTGACTCAAAACACGACCTCACAGTGATTGCACCCTTCATCCTGCAAAAAACACATATCCTATTACATAAGATGGATGCCGAAGAACTATAAACCTATGTTATAGAATCTAAACACAAATTATTTCACAATACGGAATAACCATACACCTATATTTTAGAATCTAAAACCAACAAATGATTCCATAATATACCATATGAAAATTATTGGTAGCAGTTGAATATATAAATTAAAATATAAAATAAAATCTAGCGCACCTTGGAAAGAGGAAAATCAACCACACCCGTCTGTTGAACGAGAAAAGTATGTAAGAGCATCTCCAACAGATTCCCTATAATAGAGATTTTACTTAAATTTGAGGATTTTGGGCTCTAAATCTCCTCCAACAGATTCTCCATCTCATTCCCTAAAATGAGGATTTGGATGAGAGAGAATATATGCATCCCTATATTTGTAGAGAGAGAAAGAAAAATTTGCAGAATGAAAAATTAATGATCAAATCAATTTGACACAGAAAACTAAAAAGTAATCATTAATTATAGAATTTTATATAGATTTTTATTTAAAATAAATAAATTTATTATTATAGAATAACTTAAAAGTAATCATTAATTACAACTTACAATAAATGTATTAGATATAAAGTATTTATTGCATGTTTGAAAATAAATAAATAAAAGAATATTATATTGTTGAAATAAATATGAATGTAGTTGTAATAAATGTGAAAATCTTCAAAATGGGGAAGCTCTTGGAGTTGGAGCATAATTTTTTTAGAGATTCTGACTTTTGCTTCCCTATTTTACAAAAAAAATAGAGAAGCTGTTGGAGATGCTCTAAGAAGGCTAAATAGCCTTGGAGAGCTAGAGGAAGAAATGCCATCAATGAGAAAAGTTAAAATTAAGGGCTAATTTGACAACTTTTAAGACATTTAATCGTGTTCATTAAGACATAAATAAAAATTACATGAATTCATTTTCTTTATTTGACTCTTCGTAACATAAATTTATGCTCGCTGATTCAATAACTTAAGCTTTAATTTTTACGTACATTTATATTTTAGACCTGTTACATGTTAATTAAATTCGAGAAATTGTGGCAACTATATTTATGAAGAAACTTTCATTTTTAAACCAGAAGGGCAAAAAGGTGAAAAAAAGAATACAATGAAAAATGTTAATTATATAAACAAACTCTATAAGGAAGGTTGAAATATGTATTGGGTGTAACTTAGGAAAAAAAAAAATTGGATGTGAGTTTATCTTGAAAAGAGGCTCGAAATATGGGTTTATCTCTAATTTTCTTTAATTAAGGGATGTGAAAGTGAAAGTGAAACCGATGATTGAGTACTGAAGTCATAAGCATTTTACGTGTTTGATGTCTTCAAATGGGGTTTCCGGATTTTGTGAATTGGCTACTTTTTAAGTCTTTGTTTTACTTGCTTAGAAACTAATAGCTCAGTCAGCATAGAAAATTTCATTCCGGGTCTGATGTGTGGTGCAATGTGATCAAAATTTTATTTAATAACGCTCACATTTCTATAAACATTTAATAAATAATGCTTCTTGTATTCACTGCTGAATTGTGTATGCAGATATGACTATTCTGTCTATGACGCCTCAACTGGCAAGGTAGCCCACAATAATCTTATGCTACATCGTGTGAAGTTTGTTCTACTTCCTGTTTCAATATTTTAAGCAAATCATTTCTTGATGATACAGACACAAAAAGTTTCCTTCGAATTCTTAATGATATTCCACGCTAAATAATTCATCGGAGGACTTCAAATTGCGCTCGACTGTCTAATTGATTAACCATTTAATAGATAACTATAATCATCATATGAGTGGATTTTACATAGGTTCTGAGAAAGTAGAAATTCTTTTGGTGGGATCATGTAAAAAGCCTACGGCATAAGTGAGCAATGTTGAGATTAGTTTCTGAAAGTAGATGTCTGCATTTGTTGAGAAGACCATGCACACACCTCCCCAAGACTGAAAGCATATGTCTTGTATCAGATATGTCAATAATCGCAGAAGTTCTAGATTGGTTTCTGAGTCATAGTATTAAATCACAATTGAACAACAATAACTGAAGTTTGTGTTTAATGGAGTTTCCTTGCATTCATGCTTTAAACTTTACGACAAATATACACTACTGGAAAACCCAAACGAGGCGACCACTTTTTGTCGTCAAAAGTCGTCGCCTCGAACCCGAAGAGACAACAAAGTCGTCGCTAGGGGTTGTCGCTTCGTTTTCGTCGTTTCGATTCGAGGCGACCACTTTTGCTCCAAAAGTCGTCGCTTGGACATTTCAAGCGACGACTTCAAAGTTTGTCGCCAAATTATGAGCGACGAAGTTTGAGTCGTCTCCTCGCATTCGAGGCGACGAATTTTGGATCGTCGCTTCCAATTCTAGGAGACAAAGTTTGGGTAGTCGCTTACAATTTGAGGGGACGAGTTTTGTTCAAAAGTCGTCGCTAGAGTGTATGGGATGATAAAATTCATGCGACGAATATCAATGTTCGTCGCTTCATGTCTCCATTTTCGTTTTAAAAAAATTTCCCGCCATTTTCGTTTAATTTCGATTTCGTTTTTATGTCCAATTTTGGGAGGCGGTGGAGGAGGCGGTGGAGGAGGCGACGAAGTCGGAGAACGAGCAGGCGCTCTGCCATCGCTGCGGGGTTGGGGAGGAGGAGAGGGAGGGAGGGAGGCGGTGGAGGAGAGGGAGGGAGGGAGGAGAGGGGGAAGAGGAGGAGAGAGAGGGAGGCAGTGGAGGAGGCGAGGAGGAGAGGGAGGGAGGGAGGCGGTGGAGGAGGAGAGGGAGGGAGGAGAGGGAGGCAGTGGAGGAGGAGAGGGAGGGAGGAGAGGGAGGCAGTGGAGGAGGAGAGGGAGGGAGGGAGGGAGGGAGGAGGATGGCGACGGCGAGGAGGAGCGGCCAGAGGAGAGGGAGGCAGTGGAGGAGGCCGGAGAGGGAGGGAGGCAGTGGAGGAGAGGCAAGGGAGGAGACGGAGTGAAGAGGAAGGAGGAGAGGGAAGAATATATATAAAAAGACTTTGAATTATGGCTGTTAGATCTGGGAAATCTAACGGTTCATAGGGTGATCCGAGCAATGTGTTTTAATTGGTTCTCAGCATGTGGGGCGGATTCAACACTGAAGCGACGACGTAAGACGAAATCCGTCGCTTCAATAATATATAAAATTGAAGCGACGAAGTAATACAAAATCCGTCGCTTCAATAATATTTAAAAGATTTTAAAATTTTTATTGATTATACTGAAACGACGAAGTAATACAAAATCCGTCGCTTCAATAATATTTAAAAGATTATAAAATTTTTATGAGATTATACTCAAGTGTACAACTTTTCGAAGCAACTATATAAAAGAAGTAAATTTTTGAAAAACACTGTGAAATAACATTTGATCGTTATGATGAAATACAGTTATGGTAAAAAAATCACTTAAATCCGACAAAATTAGAGCCCCGATCGACGCGGTCAACCTTATTTAAACTTATTTCTCTCTATGGGGAACCATAGTATCGGGAGGTAAAAGTTACCAAATTTTTACATGACTGATTACGTCTCATCTATTTGAGAATTTAATGTTTGGAAGAGTTGACGAAACAAGGTCATCTAAAGGTACGTAATAGGGTTTTCGTGTGATAAGTTTTATGAAAATATGGTTGACCGTTTCGATCGAGCGTCGAACGTTTACGAAACGAGCTGATTTTTATACTCTACTCATATTTAACTATAACGATCACATCAGACGGTCAAATTTTTCATTTTGTGAATTTAGCCATTATAACGACAACATTCTTACTAATACGGTATAACTTGATTATAAGATTATACTCAAGTGTACAACTTTTCGAAGCAACTATATAAAATAAATAAAATTTTGAAAAATACTGTGAAATAACATTTGATTGTTATGATGAAATACGGTTATGGTAAAAAAATCACTTAAATCCGACAAAGTTAGAGCCCCGATCGATGCGGTCAACCTTATTTAAAACATATTAAACTGCCGTTTTGAGGGCCTAAACGAACTCGAAAGCCCGAAAAAGCCCACACGTCGTGGCAAACCTACGAGTTTGACTCCTGGCGTCGTTTCCTTTCCGAAAATGTATTACAATCGTCAATCGGACACCAAATGCCAAATCTACAACTCTCCAAACTATGAAAATATGGTTGACCAGATTACATGAAGCGACGACTATTGCTCAATACTTGTCGCTTCGTATAAGAAGTCAGCGACGAATATTGACGAAAGTTATAAAATCCGTCGCTTGAATTTTACGTCGGCGACGAACTTTGAATTTTCGTCGCTACAGTTTACAAAACATTATTGGGAGGCGACAACAACCAATATTCGTTGCTTCAATAAGATGTGAGCGACGACTATTGATCAAAAGTCGTCGCTCTCGTTTTCGGAAGCGACCAATCCAATATTGGTCGCCTCAATGTGTTGAGGCGACGAACTTTGATTTTCCCTTTCCAATCTTCGTCGCCTCAGTCCTTGTTTCCAGTAGTGATATCTAGATCAACACAAATTAGCTAAATGTTTCTTTGTATGGGTACGGTGTTATATCGTTGAGCAGTAGATGTCTAGCATCAACTTGACTTAAAACGGCCTACCATATAGAATGACAATAGTGTTTTTTATCTTGATGTACAATTAGTAGAATCTGAGAATGATTAGTGTATTAATCTGAATCTGCCAAGACTAGAGTATTACGCTTTGCTAATGCAAGTATGGTGTGCTTCTTATGTATGCAGAACATCAATAAAATTCGGAACGTCAAGTGCCCTGTGCTAGTGATACAAGTAAGTGCTTCTTCAATTGATCACTATAAATCTCATGTCTTTGTCTGTTTGAAAGTGTAATGTTGGAAACAAGAGAGACAGAAGGAGTATATTTTCAATTTGATATTTTTTACTTGTCTTAACTCGTGATTAAGTACCAAACTGATGTGTCACAGGCATTCCTATATTCTACAAGAACTTAATTAATCTGTTTAAACATGATGTTGAATGAGAATATAACCCTAAATGGGCTGAGTGGCAATTAGGTTTCGTTTACTCAAACCCCACTAGTTTTTTTTAACTGAGTCTGACTTGAGTTTTCCTTTAAATCATTTTTTTTTCCTTTTCTTATCTTTTCCAAAACCACTTCAATTTCCTTTATCTTGTTTTACTGTTACTGGATACTGGATACTGGGTAATGGATTGAGTGGCAACATGTAAAATGTTCAATGCTAATAGAGCTAATTAAAGATTCCCATCTAGGTTGCCAGTTCGAGACTTCTGAAGTTGCTTTATACATCCTAGAGAAAGAGTAACCAAAGAAACTGAAAGTCGTAGAGGGGAGCTGAATATGACACTTTGCAACTTTTTCGTGTAAAGACTGATATCGAGGATAGTAATGACTTGTACTATTCCGATTCACAACTCAACGAGTATAAAAGAAAAATTGCAGTAAAATAAATAACACATAGTTGTTTTTTATAACGCAGAAACCCTACACCAAGAGAGAAAAACAGCGTGCTCTTAACTCCTGAAGGACAAAACTTTCCACTATGTAATTTGTACACTTATACAAGATTTAGAACCTGGGATCAGCCAAGCTAGTTGCTATCCTGTTCCATACTCTCATAGTCTCTAGAATGACAACCTAGTTGCTATCCTGTTCAGACTCTCCTAGTCCCTTGAACGTTCACCATATTTTGTCCCCTAAGTGCTCACATATGAAAGTTTACAGAACTCAGATATCTCTAAGCTGGTTCATAAAGAGCACTAAACACTTCTCACAATATTACAACTCTTGAGGGGATAGATAACCTCGTTACTATCCTGTCTAGACTCGCCTAGCCTAAATACTCAGCTCTCGTGTCTCTCTTGTCTCTAAGTGTTGTCCCACGCATATAACAGAAGCTTCACTCTTGAATTCAGCTACTTCTCAATTGATTCAGCTATGAACACTTCTGGGGTTATTGCATCACCAATCACAATCTCATGGCATGCAAATGTAAATGCAATATGAGTTTTGAAAGATTGTTCAAGCCAATACTCTAAGATTTATAATCACTAAGAGGACTTGGAACATGGAGGCTTTATGAACTGAAAATCATGCAAAGAAGATTTTCACAAATACAAAACCAAACACACACAACAACCACCAAACAAGAGGTACCTTGCTTGGTATTTATAGGCCAATGAGTGTTTCTAAGAGAGCAACACACTTGTCTATGTATTTCTAAAGTTTTGGACTCTTATCCTTGGCTTAAATGCTGAATAGAAAAGTAATACACAATGCGAAACAGACAAAGTAAAGTTTCCCAAAATAGCTTACTTTCCAAAATGAAGACAAAAGGTTTTGTAAAGTTTTTCCAAAAACATGTTGTCACATTTGTCTAGGCAAAACAACTCTTCCCTAATCTCAAACACCCTACTATCATATGCATATGTAAGTGTATCACAAGCCTAGCTAAAATAAACATATCTTGAAAAAATCAAGCTTTACGGGTTGAAGAAAAAACTCTTCACCCTATGATAGTTTGGGCGCCAAGTTTTGGCTAGCTGTTTGGATTTTCAAAAACAAAATGACTGGAAAGATCTAACCTATATAGGTAAGATAAATGGACAGTTTTCAAGATCATTTTGAAATAAGCCAAGAATTGCAGGAAACTCAGGATAGACAACACTACTGCTATCCTCAATGAAAAACACATGATATGCACATGCATGAGTTTACCTGAGTTATCATAAGACTGTGTTGGGCCTTCTTCTTGACTTCACTTGATTGGGCTTGATAACACTTGATTGATCTGTGTTTTGTTCCAATAGAGGATTGCCAATATTCTTTATACCTACAAAAACATGAGATACATAACATATTAGTCGCAACTCGCAACTATGTCTTTCTAGTTTTTTAAAGGAACTCATTTAGGTTCAAATATGTCTCATAACTAATTTGATGAAGTTTGAAAAAGATGATGAGTCTTAAAATCTTTCCATGGAAAATGTGAGTCTTAGGAGTTGTATAAAGCTTTTTCCTGGAAGCCATAAAAAGTTTAGAAGGGGTGATGGGAATAATTTTACTAAAATGTTTGATTCGTCTTATAAGTTGATAAATATGACTTTTGTATGTCTTGTGTATTGAACTCTTAGAGGTCGATAAGATCAGACTCGAGGTCGATAAGGTTATGACCGATGTGAGGGACAAGCACCCAGATATTCCGGAAGATCAGATCATTCACTATTTTGACGAGCTGGTCCAGGCCCAAGTTCTTGTAAAAGCATTAGGACTGCGAAACAGCGGTGAGGTTCACCTCCCAATCATCTCAATGGGAAAGTTCCACTGCATGTTATCGGTCTTCAAATGTGGCTTAGAGCGTATCACACGGGCGAAGGAGCCAAAGAACGTATCGCACTACTTGAGGAGGAGAACTGAGAAAGCAAAGACCGTCTTAGTCGGTTGAAGGAAAAGTTCAACCTGTTTGCAAGTCTCAATTCAAACGTAGGCTCCTCCCATACGATAATGTTAGTCGCTTAATTTCTTTATCCCTACCGTTTTAATTTGTATGAAAAAAGTATTAATATTAAGTATTTAGTTTATATGAACAAATTTATTAATATTAATATATTTATATTTTGTCTCAATTTTCCCATTTTTTTAAAAATTTTAGAACTTAGGCGATGAAACAAGTGTTTATCGTCTCCTAAGTGAACAACTAAGGCGATGAAATCTCATTTTCGTCTTCTAAGTCGTCGTCCCCTTAATTTCTTTGCCACACATAGTTTCGTCTTTTTAGAAACTTTGTGACGAAACTTTTCGTCATCTAAGAGTGCCAGATTCGTTGGCTTAAACTCAAGTCGACGATATAGTTTCGTCCTCTAAAAGAAGGATGTTTCGTCTCCAAAATATTATTGTGACGAAACAAGTTCGTTGCCTAAGTAGTATCTAAGGCGACGAAAACATTTATATTTCGTCGTCTAAGTACTTAAGATACCACTTCTAGACGACAATTTTTTCGTCTCAACATGTATTAGGATACGAGAATACCTGCCAGTGACGAAACGTTGTTATCTGTAGCGTTTTGCTCTATTTTTTTTTTTTACATTCATCTATTTGTAACCTAACAAACGGTAGAAGTTTTTTTTTTTTATGTTTTTTTACCTAACTAAAGGTATATCTTTTAGTTACAAATTAAGAATTAGAAGCGTTTGTTATAAAGCTTCACATCATGAAATTATATTTGACATACATGTGATTTACCTATAATTTGATGTATCATACATCTTTGCTAGATTTTTTAGTATGTATATGATTCTAGTGCAAAGAAAAATATATTCTACCTCTTATTGAGGAATTCGAATATACATTTTTATTAGAGAATATTTGTTTTAAACATGTTTATAGGGAGGCTAATTTTGTGGCCGATAGCTTGGCAAATTTGGGCCACAATGTTAGGCCATGAAATTGTCTGGGTTAACTGTATTCCAATGGAAGCTGCTTGTCACGTCCCGCTTATTCGGGAGTGTCATTGTCGAGCGATGCTGGTGGGGCAGCTCCAGGCAGGTGCGTGTGGGGAGTCCCTTCGGAGTTCAAGCAGGCCGACCCGGTTAAGTTTGGGGAGCTTGTCGCTAGTCAAGGACTTGACGCTGATGGAGGGATTGGGCATCCCTACACACACTGGTCGGGGTCTGGAGCTGATCCCCTGATGAGCCCAAGGCAGGGCGAAACCAGTAGTCGCCTCGGTGGACAAGGCTGACTTCCAGAGGATGGGAGCGCCGCATGGGCCAAGTGTGGCAGCCAAAAGGCTAGGCCCGTGACAAGTGGTATCAGAGCCGTCCCGACATTTGCGTTCGTGCGCCAAGCGCTCACACCAGGGGGTGTCCTCAAGAGGAGGGGCTCCGAGGAGAGGAGTCGAGTAGGCAGGGGTTCAGATGTCCGCAAGTCACCGAGCGCTCACACCAGGGGGTGTCCCCGACTGTAGGGGGTATCCATGTGAAGGAGATGAGTAGGCAGGGTGCCTTCGCAAGTGGTCGTGGGAAGACCAGCGGAGGAGGACCGTATCCGACACAGAGCATTGTTGGGCGATCTTGGGAAGTCTCCTCTCGTCGCTCGGGCAGCGTGGTGCCGAAGGCTAGTAGGCGTTGCTGTGTACGAGGACGTACACCTTGTTTGGGTGGGGGAGAGTGTCACGTCCCGCTTATTCGGGAGTGTCATTGTCGAGCGATGCTGGTGGGGCAGCTCCAGGCAGGTGCGTGTGGGGAGTCCCTTCGGAGTTCAGGCAGGCCGACCCGGTTAAGTTTGGGGAGCTTGTCGCTAGTCAAGGACTTGACGCTGATGGAGGGATTGGGCATCCCTACACACACTGGTCGGGGTCTGGAGCTGATCCCCTGATGAGCCCAAGGCAGGGCGAAACCAGTAGTCGCCTCGGTGGACAAGGCTGGCTTCCAGAGGATGGGAGCGCCGCATGGGCCAAGTGTGGCAGCCAAAAGGCTAGGCCCGTGACATGCTGCTGCACTTCTCTTCGACTCTGTAAACACTAGGTGCCCATGCGGTACCTCTATTTAATGTCATTCGATTTCCCAATTAAAAAAAAAATGTCGATATCCTAACTATACTACCAGATTCGAAGTAACCACTAAAAACCGACAATAGCATACCACTTGGACAAGGATTCCCAATCTCCCGCCAAGAAAGTAATCTCCTTCATTCAAGTTTCCTATTTCTGCTTGGTCCCGGATTCCCTGGCACCCCGGCTAGAGTAGTAGAAGAATTGAAACTCAAGATGACGAGGAGCAGATAGATTTCAAGATGAAGCGTATTGACCATCGATCAAATGGGAAGCTATCTGAAGCAACTCCGGGAGTTAGAGAAGGAGACAGATACCTTCTCCAAAGAAATATTCAAGGCTAGGAAAGACGTTTACGACATATATACGTCATGATCGTCTATGATGTTAAGCCTCTCCGAACACCACCGAACCTCACTTGATCCACCTCTTTATCGGTTTGATTTTCCCTTTGTTTTATACAACTTTTTCAGTAAACTTTGTTTGCTTAATTGCTTTGAATGTCATTGTAAAAATTATGTTCAGTTAATTACTTTGTGTGTTTTGTTCTCTACTTCTCTTGAGAGGGCAGAGGCTGGAAGAATATCCACAAGTAATTTCCGAAGTTGTGTATTTTTCATGAACAACACTAATTGATGTACAAGTAGCATATCCTTGCTGGTAAGCTCGATCAGAAGCTACTAACAGCTTGATTAACTTAGTCTTTCTCATCGTCTCTTCCATATATCTCTATCTGGATGACAAACTAGCTCGTCTCCCTTATGACAGATCGTTGATTTAACATGATAGCCGGCCCTGCTTTAACATTAAACTTGACGACTCCTTCAGTCACAGTTTTCTCCAGCTCCTGCAGCATGCCACTAATCTAAGTAGCATTTGTAGGTACAATATTTAGTGGCACTCACATGTTCTTCAAATTATTCATGATCATTTCTATAGCAGCCAAGTAATCCAAGCCTTTCTCAGCATCATAAGCAGCATTCTTGAGCTTTCACCACCAAAGTTTAACAGGTTTATTGGTGAGTTGTTGCTCTTCGTTGTCATCGAGAGTAGAACTAGCATCAAGGCCTCACGCAGGCTTTGTAGGTTGTCCTTGAGCTCCCACATATCAGCAAGTTTTTGTAGCACAGGGGAAGCCAGCCTATCAAAGATCACTTGCAAAGCAGGGGACAAAACTATGTCTGCCATTTCTAGCAGGAAAGCTAGGTCAAGGTTCAGATGATATGGCTGCTGTGGAGGGATTGGAAGTTGGAAATGAATGGACCCAGTTTGTGGAAGTTCAATTAGGTTGATCAACTGGTGAAGCCTACGAAGAACCAATTGGTTGACTACCGAATAAAAAGGAAAAAGAATCAATATAATTTCGTGGTTATGCTTGTGGTGCAATTTTCAATTTATTATCGTTGATTCTCATTTGAGGTTAGTAGCTGCGTTCTCAACGTATTGAGAACGTGTTCATGAAGTTTAGGCGTGGCATAGTCAGATGTGATTTTCACCCTAAACAATGTCGATATTTTTATTTTTTTGCTTTTAAAAGCCTGGACAGCTCTCCCATGCCTCCTATGGCCATCTTCAATCTAGATAAATTCATCAAGATAGTAGAAAACCAAAATACTAAAATTACAGCAAACTAAACACAGCCATCGCAGAGGCAGCATATCAAGCACAAGAGCATAAGCGTGTTCACCACCAGACGTACGTAATCTTACCACAAGTTAATCCATCCACCGCTGGATCCAGTACCGACATCAAAATGGAGCCAATCGTAAACCCACCATTTTGAAAATGAACTGAATTTTTTAAGTACAATCACTACTAGGTGAAGTAATGATCATATGATTGAGTGATGGACCTATCGGATACTGGAACGCATGAATTACGTGAAAACAAAGTATATATATATATATATATATATATATATATATATATATATATATATATATATTCAACCACAACGTAACACTAACATGTAGCTGCAGCCAATTGGCTATTGTTATACATGTCAACGTACCAACAAGGACAAGTCCCTAGAGTGGAGGTGGTGGTGATGATGATGATCAAGATGAATAAGAATTGGCCTGTATGGCTAGCAGACTAAGATAAGAAAGGGACTCATCCTCTTTCCTTGAATTCCAGGAAATAGCCAAAGTGGGTTTGTAACCTTGTGTTTGTTTTCGCCGGAAAATGCACACCTGTCTGTGGAAAATCGAGTTGTTTATAGTTTAAATTTAGGGGTCTCTTTCAGTCTGGAAAATGATTTGGATGATTGTCTAGGGCTAAATAATTACACCGTCACACCTGTAATGTTTTGAGTGACGATTTTGATGGTTACATGCATATGATATGTGTTGCTTTTCAAATGAGGCATGGGCTATTGAGAAGATATTCTTATTTACGACCCTTTTGAATTGATATATTGCGAGTCAGGACAGTGCGCCATTATTTGCAAAACTACGAAAGTTGTTTTCTTTTCCTTGCTATAGTGGGATTCATCAGAAGGAAGGAAAGGATATTTGTTTTCCTTATTTCTTCCAAATATGTATAGTGTTTCAAATCCGACTTCAGTCAAATTTTTAAAAGTGTAGGAGGCAAGAAGATGAAAGGTATAGCTAGCTCAAGTAGTTAAGTTGAACTCCAGAGGAGGCCTTTATTAATGTTAACGTATACATTTCCCTCAATCACTAGACATTGCCGATGATCAAGTATTAAATTAAGTGAAATATATATTAAACTGAAATTTTTATTATTTTCTCATAAAAAAAATCTAATTACTACATACCATTTTAAATCCGACATTTCTTCGATACTCTCGACACCATCAGTTCATCGAATTAATAATATACCAATCTAAACAGTCTAATTCAAATTCCAGTTTCCATATATAAATTTACACCCACTAAATGATTCATCGAATTAATAATATACCAATCTAAACAGTCTAATTCAAATTTCAGTTTCCATATACAATTTTGCACCCACTAAATGATTCTTCTTTTCAATCTTATGAAACCATGTCCAACAATTATAAACAACTCGATTCAGTTTATAATTATCTCTTTTGCTGACACCTATACTTCAACGAGCTAGCTATAGCTTCGGTGCATTCAGTATGGATAATACAAGCTTCATAAACCATATGAACAGAAAAATAATCCACTGTTTATTATAAAATCTCTAACTAAATAAAAGATGAATAAGATATCAGAAAATTCATTCTCCAAATCATATTATATTTGACTTGGTATCAGAGCAAAAATCCGAAAGGACTTTGTCTCTTTGTTTTTCCGCTGCAATTCTTCGTTTGGCGTTGGTTCTCTGTCAGACGTGTGAAGTTGGTTTGTTTTTTATTTTCAACTAAACCCCATTGTTAGGGTTTATTGTCTCAATATTACCTCAGTCTGGCGTAGGCTCCTTGTCAGATTGCTGCTGCTTATTTTTTCTCCCGGCGAGTCGCTGTCTCGCTCCCGCACCTTCATCTCCCTCCGATCCGGTAGGTTGTCCTCAAGCGTGCCACCCCTCTCCAATCCGGCGAGCCGCTGTCCCACTCCCGCTAGTTTGCTCTACTCCGGCTCAACTCCGGCCGCTCGACCAGCTTGGCTGCGCAACCTGCTTGACCTGCTCGACCCGCTAGACCCGCTCGGCTGCGCGACCCGCCCTGCTGCTCGACATGCTCAGCTGCTCTCCGGCTTCTCAGTCGCTCTCCCGACCTGCTCAATAGCCTCCAACCCGGTTTGCTCAAATCAGATAGGAAGAATCGGCCTGCTCTCAGCCCGACTCGATTCGTTTTTCAGTCTGACCCGGTTTTCTTTCAGCCCAACCCGTTTTCTACTGACCCAACCCGTTTTTTGCCGATCCGACCCGGTTCTGCTATCTGACTCGGTACTACTGATCCGACCCATTTCCTGCTGATCCGACCCGTTTTCTACTATCCGACCTGGTTATATCAATTTTTTTGTTTGTTTCCGCTGCATAATTACTGATTTGGTGTTTGTCTTACAATGGGTTCTGGAAAAGAAGAAAGTTCTCAAGTCAACGATGTTCAGAAGTTTGAAGTATATGTCAAGAATTCTGAAAGTAGTTCCTTTGGGAGATCCAAACTCAATGGAACTAATTTCCGTAAATGGAAGAAAATCATGACAGCTCATCTCCGAGGAATGCACGAGATGGGGCATGTAACTGGGACAATTGAGATCCCTAGTGAAGATGACGTTGGTGCTTACACTAAGTGGGAAGATGATGATGGTCTTGTAATGTTAGTCTTGTACAAAGCCATGAATGAAGATATAGTAGACCTTGTGGAGCAATGTGATACTGCTTAGGCAATATGGAAGACATAGGAAGATTTATACACTAATGAGTCTAATTTCATACAGGTTCATGAGTTAATGCGCACAGCTTCGGCAATGCAATAGAATGGGCAGCTAGTGGCGCAGTATTTCACCAGGCTGAAAATATTTGGGCTGAGATTGATATGAAGCGCCCTTGCAAGATCAAGAACCTGAGGGATATCGTTTGGTACCAAAAGGAAAAGGAGCTTGAGCGTGTTCACCACTTCCTGAGAGGGCTTGATGCAAAACATAACAGTGCCAAAGGAGAGTTCCTCAAAATGATAGAACCCCCGAGTCTAACTGCCGCTTTCACTTATATCCGCAAGGATGAGTCTCAGCAGGAAAGTCTTCATCAAGCACAAGTTGAAGTTTCTAGCCTTATTGTTTAGGCGAGGTCTCCAACACCACTCCTTCAACAATCACATTCAGTTCCAACCCATAAGCAAGAACCACCACCAGGCTTTGGGAATCATCCCCGTCCTCCTTGTTTTTATTACAATGATACTGGCCATGCTCGTGAGACTTGTTGGAAGTTGTATCCGCACTTTAGACCTAAGAGGTCTAATTATCGTCCTAAGGCGAAAACTGCTATTAAGTTGGTTCAAGAATCAGATATCTATGGTGTGGTTGGACAAGATCATCATATAGCAGGCGGAGCAGCTCCCACAGCATCCATAGCTGGTCGTGGTAAGATATGTATGGCTTTAAATATCTTTAGCTTTGTTGGGTCTGGTACATAGATTATTAATTCTGGTGCCACAGATCACATGACTTAAAACAAATCTTATTTTACTGAATTATTCCCTCCACCTGTACCTTATGTTACTATTGCCAATGGTGAGGGGTTCCCTGTATTAGGAAATGGGTCAGTTTGTATTACTCCCACAATAGAACTTCAAAATGTGCTATATGTGCCTACTTTATCTCATCATTTGATATCTGCCCCACAGTTAAATACTGAAGCCAAATGCTCTATGATCTTTTTTCCCATGTATGTGATATTTCAGGATCTTCTCACTGGAGAATTACTAGGTCGGGGGTATCTAAGGGGCCGCTTGTTTCATCTGGATCAGACATACGCAGGCAGTCCCGGACCGCTTTGATCTCCACTTCTGACAAGCTAAGTGAAGTTTGGTTATGGCACCGTCGCTTAGGACATCCATCTTTTAGTATTATGAAAAAAAATCCATGCCTACTTTGTTTATTGGTGTGGATGAGTCAGTTTTACGCTGTGAAACATGTGTTTTGGGCAAGAGTCATCGAACTACTTATTCCTTTAGTATTTCTAATAAAAATGTCGTTCCTTTGAATTGATTCATTCTGATGTTTGGGGACCTTCGAAAAAACAAACTGTGTCGGGTATGAGGTATTATGTGTCATTTATTGATGATTGCACACGTCTTACTTGGATTATTCTTCTTAAAACCAAGGATGAGGTCTTTCCGGCTTTTCAAGCCTTCTATGCCAATGTCCAAACACAATACCATGCCACAATTAAAGTTCTTCGTTCTGATAATGGGGGGGGGGGGGGGGATATGTAAATAGTGTCTTTCAGGAGTTTTTTAAAACACATGGGATTGTTCATCAAACAACATGTTCTTACACATCTGAGCAGAATGGGGTATCCGAAAGGAAAAATCGCCATGTGCTTGATATGGCTCGTTGTCTTCTCTTTAGTGCCCATTGTCTTAAATATCTTTGGGGTGATGCTGTCATACCCTCTGTCCATCTCATTAATCGTCTTCCATCTAGTGTCCTTCAGGGACAAGTACTGTATGAGTTACTTGCATCTCATGTCTTTTTACCCTCATTTCATAATCTCCCTGCTCATGTTTTTGGGTGTGTCACTTTTGTCCATATTTCAAAGAGTTAGAGGTCAAAGTTGGATGTCCGGGGTCCTTAAGTGTGTGTTTGTTGGTTATGGAGGACATCAGAAAGGGTACATGTGTTATCATCCACCTACCAGGAAGTACTATATCACTATGAATGTTACCTTTTTTTAGGACATGAGCTATTATACCTCGTCCGATACCGCTCTTCAGGGGGAACATTCATATTTTGAAGAGCTGTATCATGGAGAGGGGGAGATAAGCCAGACATGAGATATGATGACAGGATCAGTTGAGAATACTGATGCATCCGCTTCACAGACATCACCAGATGATTCTGGTATATTTTCTCCAGAGGTTCAGGTACCAGAAGCTGAGTCAACTGCCCCTCCTACCTCGCCTGCTGTTACTGATACCCCTAACCAATGTCTCCCTGGTACAGAAGATCACTCATATGAGGTTAGTCATTCTATTGAGGTTAATACTAGTGAGACTAATAGTGGACAATATGTATTACCAAATAGGTTTACTCGAGGGGGAGTGTTAGCAGAAGCACATCCTTGATCTACTAGCAGAGACATGTATGTTGGATTGCACTCCAATTGACACTCCTATTGAGTAGAATCATCGATTAGCAGAGCATCCAAATCAGGTGCTTACCGACAAGACTTGCTATCAGAGGTTAGTTAGATGCTTAATTTATTTGGCACATACCATACTAGATGTTACATATGTAGTAAGTGTAGTGAGCCAGTTCTTGCATAATCTAAGTGTGGATCACATGGATGTTGTTGTGAGGATTTTGAGGTACTTGAAGTCAGCTCCAAGGAGAGGAGTAATGTTTTCTAATCACAACAATATTCTTGAAGTTTGTGGCTTCACAGATGCAGACTGGGTTGGAAATATTACAGATCAGAGGTCTACATCAGGGTACTTTACCTTTGTATGAGGTAATCTTGTTACATGGAAGAGTAAGAAACAAAAGGTGGTAGCTCGATTTAGTGCTGAAGCAGAATATAGAGGTATGGCTCATGGAGTATGCGAGTTGTTGTGGCTTAGAAATTTGCTACGAGACTTGGGTGTTAAACCTAAGTGTGCTATGCAGCTGTACTGTGACAACAAAGAGAAGCTAGATGCTAAGATCATTATTTTTCCTTTTGTTCCTTCAGAGGAGCAATTTGCAGATATACTTACAAAGAGTGTCTAAGAAAGTTTTTTATGACCCACTTAACAAGTTGGACATGGTTGATGTGTATGCGCCAATTTAAGGGAGAATGTTAGCGTGAGTCATGGAATGTAATTTAAAAATGTAAATCAGATAGTTAGTACTAATCTATTCTGTATATGTAATACGTAGAGTTGTAATACATTTTGTATTCTCTTTATATACCCTCCAATGTAAGATGAATAAGATATCAGAAAATTTATTAGGAAGCAGCAGTATATTTTTATTTTACATAAATTAATTTTAATTTTTTTTTCATATTAATTATATTTCATAACAATATAAATACGAAATTAAAAAAAAAATTATATATATCACACGGAAGTCTGCGGAATTTTTGAACCCACCACCTTACCCTCCTGGCTCAACCCGCCCGCCACCCGCATTTCGCCGGTAACCGCCGCGGGACCCACAGCCGAGTACGCCTGCTGCACCTGCTGCGGCTGCTGCACAACCCCTCCACCCTGCGCAGTATAGTACACCTGCCTCCCCGTTACGCTATCGTACGCCACCTGACTATACGGCGTCGTTTCAGCGTACGTCGCCGCGTATTTCGGGGCTTGTGGCGGGAGATTACTAGTCTGTTGCAGTGGCTGCGGTATAGCACCGTACACCGGCTGGTCCCGGTAAACGTCCGAAGGGATTCTCTGTTGCTGCTGCTGCATGTGGTAGTAGCCTTGACTGGTTGGGCCGGTCACCGATCGCACCATCGGCGGCGCGTGATACACACCGACTCCTCCTGCGCTGATCATGTACATAGGCTGCTGTGGATGTTGATGTTCGGGTAGTGCTCCAGTAACCGTCCCCGGGAATCCGACGCTCGATATATTCTTCTCCGGCGGCCAGTATCCCGCCGGAGCCGAAACCTGCGGAGGCACCTTCACCGGGGGAAGCTTTTCCGGCACCTTCTGCATGTTGTAGTAGTCACCGGCGGCACCGTAGCCTCCTCCTCCTCCTCCTCCGACGACGAGGTTGTCGTCGCTCTTTCTTGTGTACTGATGATCGGGATGATCTCCGATTTGCAGCCTCTGCAAGTCTTGTAACTGCCTCTGGAATTCCACCGGGCTCACCCCCGGATCCGACCCGGCGACCCGGTTGTCAGCGACCCCTGATCTGACCTGAAAATCCGGGGGAGGTGCAACGTGAACCGGCACCGACGGCGGCGCCGTGGGAGGGGGTACTGAGGCGACGTCAGCAGCGCCCTTGGCCCAGCCGGGGATGAAGTCGACGTTATTTTGGAGGGGAGGTTTGGGAACCGGGTCGGGCGGTAGAGCGGGACCCGAATTGAGAGCGTCAACGAAGCGGTCCCTATCGGACCGGTCGGAGCCGAAGCTGTGGGTGTGGTTGATGAGGGGGAAGAGGAAGAGGCGCATGCGGGCGGGTTTGGGGGAGGCGCGGTAGAGGCGGTCGTACTCGTGCATCATGTGGTCGAGGTCGTCGTCGTTTGTGACGGAGATCAAGGCGTCGAGATCTTCGCCGGGGAGCTGGTACTTGAAGGAGACGTCAGAGGAGTCGGAGAGGGAGGAGAGCCGGGAGAGAAAGGCGGGGAGCTTGATGGAGCGGTCGACGGCGAGGATCTTGGTCTCGCCGCCGGTGTAGCAAAGCTGGTTGTCGTGTGGACGGGGGAGGATCTTGCCGCCGTAGCTGCAGATCAACTTTACCTTGTAGTTCTGGTTTTGCTGCTCCTCCCACGGCGAAGGGTTCTCGAAGTCCACCTCGCGCGACCGCGGCGAGGATTCACCGGACTCCGGATAGGAGCTGTACGAATAGCTGTTCTCCATTTTGCTCTGGTGGTTTTGTTAAGTCTGGTTATCTGAGTAGTGCATGAAAGGGGTTGATAAATGATGGAGGAGGCCTTGGGGTTCTGAGAGAGTGACGGGCTGTGAGGAAGGGGGACACGTAGCGTGTGGTGATTTGATGGTGACGTGGGTGGGGGGAGTAGTAGTTTTGGATTGGAAGGACTTTCTGGGCTCTGGACTGGGACTTGGGAGGGTGGTGAAGTGATAAGAGAGGGTTGTGTTGTGTTGTGTTGACTGGGGATAAGATCACTCATCAGTCTCTAATAAGTTCAAGTGAAACAGTCAAAAAAAGGTCTACGGAAACTGTGAAAAAACTCTCGTCATCATTAATCACACCATACCCCCAAAGTGAAAGACGAACCCTACTCACTCATAAACCAAAAAACGCGTCGCCTCCTCTTGAGTAGTCTTGAGTAGTGAGTAGTGAGTAGTGAGTAGTGAGCATAACGGTAAGCGGGATGGGGGCACTAGGATTTGTATATACATCGAGCGTGGTGAGAGTAACTATGACATCCAAAAACTTGATTCAATCCGATAACAAGCATTGGTACGACTCAAAGTTTTGTAAAGAACTGATCATGGCATTTTACTTGCTATACATTTGAGAAAAGGAAAGCGTTATAATATTGATATAAAAAATAATAGTTTGGTGTCAAAACCCAACTCGGATTAATAATCCACAAGTTGGTTAAGCTTTTACCCAAATCGTGTCTAGGAAAAAGGAAATGTAGAAGAAATTGGGTTCGGACCTAGGTGGATTTCGCGGCGGAGTTAGGTTGGCAGGTTGGGGTTTCTAGAGAAAATTTTCTCATGTTTATTTTATAGACATATTTTGAGAGCTAAAAGTGAAGCTCTAGCGAAGGTGGTGTTGTCTGCACTGTGCGTGTGAGAGAGAGACCTGGGTGCGCTCAGAGTGAGGAGAGAGACTGAGAGAGAAGAATAAAAAGTAAGTGACTAAAATACCTCTGTAAATTACGACACCTATCATTACTTATGCCGGTGAGATTGTCTCACCAATACAGCCGGATTTGAAGATTCCAGATTCACATTGTTTTACTATATATTTTCACATGCCGCCATATCTAGAATGCATGTTGGCCATGAAAGGAGCAAGAATGACATGTAGCTACTGCAACTAGCTAATCAAGCTGCTATAAATTACCTCTATATAATTCTATTCGCTGTGTGAGCTAGAACATGGTTTCAATCTAATATCAGTGCATGAGCATTGAAACATGTAAAGAATAACTAGCTAGTAGTAATACCAGCAGCATCAGGAGCAGGAGCAGGAGCATGAGCAGGAGTGTTCTTTAACTGTAATTGACCAGGACACAACTTGATCTTCTAGCGACTTATGAGGAGCAATGGAGCATGCCCCCGCCCCAACTTAGGAAGTAAACACTGATAAATGAATTTGGAGAAAAGCGAATTTCGATGCGGATGTTTTGACAATGCTGGGTTAGGTTGCAAAGCGGGTTTAAGTTGTAGTTTTTCTTATCTTGTTGTATTATCGAAAAAAAAAAACATTGATAAATGAATTACTGAAATTGTTTGACCACGAATAGTACACGTATGAAACTTTTAGCTGGTACTATTTATGGCCCTAGTTATGATGTTCGAACGCTATATTTTTGTTGTTAGTTCTTTTGCCGGTATACTACGTACATTTCTAGTAAATGGTACAGAATAACATTGTTTAAAGAGAAAATGAGTTGTTTCCATTATTCCAACTCTTAAGCAAGTCGGTGCGAGTACGTTACTTGATATGACCAAATTAGATGCTGAATGTTAGGCAAACATGACTAGGCTTCAATCTCGTAGATACATGGACAATTTGATGCTGAATAATTCAGACAAGCAAGCCAATAGGTAAGATAGATCCCCATCAAGTCTCAACGAATTAAATCAACCACAGCTTTCATTTCTACTTGTGTGATGGCAAGAGCCATCTGGATTTCTCACCTTGTCATCTCTTTAAGGATGCAAACTCACATCCAAGTATTGAAAATTATCGATCTTCTATCGTTTCAGACGCATCACCACTTCCATTTCTAAAAAAATGATACAAGTGGGCAGAGGCCGGCCTCACGAAAACCCCGCCATACGAACTTTGAATGGGAGAGATCGATATTGGAAGCATCAAACTTTACTGTTTTTATCTCACTATCTACCACTCCACTTAGGCCTCATCATGGGCCGGGCCGGGCCAAGCCCTACCCTAAAATTTAGGCCTTAGGGTAGGGTCGGGCCGGGCTTTGACTAAGTCAACATAGCTTAGGGCCGGGCTAGGGCTTTGATATGTAAACTCTTACCCGCCCTTAAGGCCCATTCTATTAGGGCTAACAGGGCCGGACCGGGCCGGCCCTTTAAACTAGGGCCGGGTTGGGCTTTTAGGGTCGGATATGAAATAGAAGTCAAATTTTATAAAAAAAAGTCAAATTTTGAAAAACGCTATGAAATAGAATTTTATCTTTATGATGAAATACGGTGATGGTAAAAAAATCACTTAAATCCGACAAAATTAGAGCCCCGATCGATGCGGTCAACCTTATTTAAACTTATCTCTCTCTATATGAAGTCATAGTATCGGGAGTAAACGTTCCCAAATTTTTACATGGATGATTACGTCTCATCTATTTGAGAGTTTAATGTTTGGAAGAGTCGACGAAACAAGTTCATCTAAAGGTGCGTAATAGCGTTTTCGTGTGATAAGTTTTATGAAAATATGGTTGACCGTTTCGATCGAGCATCGAACGTTTACGAAACGAGTTGATTTTTATATTCTACTCATATTTGACTATAACGATCATATTAGACGGTCAAAAATTTTATTTTTTGAATTTAGACATTATAATGACAACATGCTTACTAATGTGGTATAACTTGATTGGTAGATTATACTCAAGTGTACAACTTTTTGAAACAACTATATACAAGAAGTCAAATTTTGAAAAGCGCTATGAAATAACATTTGATCTTTATGATGAAATACGGTGATGGTAAAAAAATCATTTACATCCGACAAAGTTAGAGCCCCGATCGATGCGGTCAACCTTATTTAAGCTTATATCTCTCTATGGGGAGCCATAGTATCGGGAGGTAAACGTTCCTACATTTTTACATGGATGATTACGTTTCATCTATTTGAGAGTTTAATGTTTGGAAGAGTCGACGAAACAATGTCATCTAAAGGTACGTAATAGCGTTTTCGTGTGATAAGTTTTATGAAAATATGGTTGACCATTTCGATCGAGCATCGAACGTTCACGAAACGAGTTGATTTTCATACTCTACTCATATTTGACTATAACGATTATATCAGACGGTCAAAATTTTCATTTTGTGAATTTAGACATTATAATGACAACATGCTTACTAATGCGGTATAACTTGATTAATAGATTATACTCAACTATACAACTTTTTGAAACAACTATATAAAAGAAGTCAAATTTTGAAAAACACTATGAAATAGCATTTGATCGTTATGATGAAATATGGTGATGGTAAAAAAATCACTTAAATCCGACAAAGTTAGAGCCCCAAATCACTTAGTGAAGACATTTGTATGTATTATGTAATATAAAATAGTTAAAATTTTAGAGTAGGGCCGGGCCGGGCTTTTAGGGCCGGGTAGGGCTTGGCCCTAAAGTGCTCAATAGGGCCGGACCGTAGGGTAGGGCCGGGTTTAATTTGTTCGACCCTCACCCTACCCTACTCAAAAAGGGCTAGGGCCGACCCGCCCTAATGAAGGGTCGGGCCGGGCTTCGGCCCTATAGGGTAGGGCGGGCTTTAGGCTAGGGCGGGCCAGGGCCAAAGGGCCAAATGATGAGGCCTAACTCCACTCTGTTATGTTCATAGTGTTTAAGAAAATATTATTTCCGTATTTTTCACTGTGTGTCTCGACTTAATTAGCATTAAATAAAGAATTTTAATTAAATAGTCTATACTTATGCATGATATTTGATATAATAACAATATAAAAGATGACACGGTTTGTTCGTGGCGGATTCAGCACCCGGCGAACAGTCAGCACTGGGGGAGGAGGATGCGTGCTCCTCGCGTGTCTTCTGTGTGCTTAGGCGTGCCAGCACCCTTGGAGCGGTGCCACTCGACTGCGTGCAACCCCTGGCGAGTCTTCTCGTCTGCTCCCAATTGACTCTGACTTCCTGATCAAGCAACTGTTACGCGGGCGCTGACTAAGCCGGAGTACAGGGCTCGAACAAGACCTGAATAGAACTCTCTAACAGGATTTCCTTCCCAACCCCCTAAGGATTGAGAATCTTACTTTGATCCGGAGAAGCAAAGCAGAGCTAAACCAAGACCACGGGTGTGTCACCTGAGTGACGACTCGATTGCTACCGGAGTAGCTGACTGACTCGATAGGCTCAGCAACCGCTCGACACGAATACAAGATTAGATCAATCGCAGGTGGAGGCAAATTGCGTGAGTTGCTCCGGAGAGGCTTTGGCAAGTTAGCGGTGCGCTAGAACTTGTGGTTGTTTGTGTTTGGTTGAGAACCATTCCTTCGTTGTAAAAGAGTTATATTTATATGGTTCCCGAAACCCTAGGGCTGCGAGATCCAGCCTGGCGGATTCCGAATTTCACTAGGATTGTCTTTCTTTATTCTGCCTTCAATCAAATCGGCTAAGAATACAATGAGATCAGACCTCTTCTTGATTTAGGGAACTCACTCTTTATCGAATATTGTCAGGATCACCATTCATTAAAGCCGAGATAAGCCAAATCGAGTCCATGGCGAATCAATCACTGATCCGGCAAAGATATCCTTTCGAACGGATTGCTACCCGAAACAATCCCTAGTTATCCCAATCAGTATTTACACCTCATTTTTATTAAGGACATTCGTATATTGTGTAATTGGATTACTACAAAATAACCCCGATCTGATTAGGTAATAAATCAATATTCTCCCTCCAAGTAATCTTTCCTAAATGAATCGGGAGAACATTAATGCTGGGTCCGGTTTCCACATAAACCCATCTGGGCTTCGGGATAAAAGCCCAATTGAAATAAATTCCAATTGTGGCCCAAACATTGCCCCCCAGTCTCCGATATTGAGAGTTTCATCGAAATAGAAGAGAGACTGAGCCCCAAACGCCGGCCCATCCGCAGTATTTAAATATTCGGACTGTTGCACCGTTTCCTCTCCAATCACGACTTCCCAATTCGAAACGGTATCACTGTTCACCTAAACCCTTGATTGCTGCAAAACCCCAGCGCTTCACAACTCGAGAACCCCTTTCGGATTCCTAGAAATCAAGTTGAGACCTTTGGTTTCTCCTTCAGACCACTCTTCTTCCTCTTCCTCAGCCCGAATTCAGAAGAAACCCAGATTTGAACCTAATGGCCTCATCAAAGAACTTTGTTATCCGCTACTCCGTAGCAAATCAAGCCAAGACTCAACTCCTCCCTCTTATCAACTGCTCCGGGGCTGATGATCGGACCTGTCTTAGCCTTCCCCAAGAGGAACGTGCCACATTAGGTCCCTATGTGGTGGACTATAATGCTGATGATAACGATGGAGCACATCAGATACTCGACGGCCCGGCCCGCCCGCCGCCGGCGCTTTTCCGCTCTGAAGACCCAGCGGAATGCCCAAATTTTCAAATCAACCACCACCAAGCCGCCGTAAACCATTCCGCCTGGCCTCTGGTCAAGCCCTATATGAAAACCTGGTATGCAGCACGGCTCCCTCTCGACAGAGAAATCTGGAGGAAGGCTGGGGTCGCTGATGTGATCAAACTTTGCTTCAGCCTCAGCCCAAAAGGAGGCAACAGGTGCGCCCTCGTTCCGCTGATCAGCCTCTGGAATCCCACAGTCAACGCCTTTGAGTTCAAATTCGGTCATGCCTCCGTGACGTTGCTAGACCTCTATGCCGGCTTCGGGTTCCCAATCGGCCCCCAAACCTTTGATGAGAGCTACTACCCCGAAAGGGCAGTCCCCCGGAGCACTATTAATACGGTCGAGGTCGGTGGGTTCGAGAAGTGGAAAGATGATACCTCCCAGCTGGATAATGCGCTCAGCGGAATAGTCTTTCTGTCTTTCTGGCTCAACAAGTTTGTATTCTGCTCCAACACCAACAAGATGACCAAGCTTTATCACCGTATGGCGGAGGTAATTTATGCCGGCCAAGAAATTGGCCTTTCCCAATACGTTCTAGCACACCTTTACCGCTGTCTGCACCAGATATCCGCCGTGCCAATGGATTGTGCTCAATCTGGTCCACTCTGGATCCTAGATATTTGGTGCCAAATGCACTTTCCCCAACTCATTCCAGCCATGAAGGGGATCCTAAGCCTGATCAAGTTGTGGGACAAGAATATGTCGGCTGCGCCCCCAGTCCTAACCTCAGCTACGCTGTCTGCCTCGACATCTTCTTCAACACAACCGCCAGTGAATTTTTCGCAGAGGCACAGCGGCTGATCCATTTGAGGTATCCACGCGGACTATTCCGGGGGTTCCTTCCCTCCAGTGAACAAGGCACTAAAGGTCGAAGGCTCTTCATTCACTGCACCTCCATGGCGGACTTGCCATTCCTCTGTAGTGACAAGAAATATCCTAGCCATGAGGTCTACGCGCCTCACTTCTTTGCCCGGCAGTTCGGCCTTACTCAAATCCTACCATACCCGCCACTGAAAAGTGTGAATCTTTTTTCGGCGTGGCGGAATAGCAAAAAGTTCTCACCAGCGTCCGGTGTTAGCGATAGACCTGGAGCTTCTTGATTTGCGAAACTGGGAATACTACCCACACCTGAAGGCCTCTATGGATGCTACTGGCTCATATCAGATATGGTGGGCACGCCTGCGAGGCCCGCTCTTTAATCAGCCATCCGTCTTCTACTTCCGGAGGTTCTTTCGGAATCAGGGCGGGCACCTTACCCCAGCTGATCGTGAGGTGCTAAAGGGCGATCCGCTATATGTTGACCTGCCCCCAAGAAAGGTAATACGCCCTGCTCCCTACTACTGTTTTGGTTTGCCATAAAACCTCGCGTAACTCTTAATTGTTTAATGAAACAGGCATCCGGACAAACCCCGACGGATAGAGGAAAACGAAAAGCAGTATGTGGGTCTCATCCGCCCCCGAAGAAGAGTAGAACTATCGTTGAGGCGGATGAGGAATCTGATGAGGAGGAGAACGCACCTGTAAGTGAATTCAACATTTCCCTAGTTTCCTCGCGTGTTTAGATATCAGTTCAATAAATACCTACATGACGTAGATATCCCAACTCTATCCCTCTTTGCAGATACTTCGGAGGAGGCGCTCCTCGTCTGCTGCAGCCGCCAGCCGAGGTCCCATGGTGATCGAAATTTCCTCTGGTGAGTCCTCTGACCCCTCTGAAGTATCTACAAGTTCTTCCAGTTTCGATGAGGACTATCCGGACCTTTATCAAAATCTTCACGAGATTTGCGGTGATAGTTTTCCTCAACCCATCTCTCTGCGCTATCTTGATGTAGGTACTTCTTCCAGTCTAGCGCTAGCAGTTGGTCAGGGACCTATTACGCCAACCCTGACACTCTTTGCCGTTACAGAAACCGGACCGGAGGCGGGGGAAAACCCTGATGACATTGTGGCAGAGACCCCAGCAGATGAGCCTCTACTATTGACAATTGGTGCGCCCGGTAGCTCTTCAACTCCAAATCCGCTGGCCTCAAGCTCAACTCATGAAGTGGAGCAAGAAGAAGAAGAAGAAGAAGCAAACCAATGCGCCGAGCAGCCAACAGCTGATGAGCCATCCTCCCCTGAACCTGATCTCTCACTAGCAGAAGAGGAAACAATTGCTGGTGTGGAATCCCTGGCAAATATCGCCCCTCGGGTTGAACAACTTCCAACCCCTGCGGATGACCAAGCTGACCTTGATCAGCAAGGCCAACCAGGGCAACCAGAATCTCCTCTGGTCCAACCCGAAGAAATCCCTCTGCCAGAAATCATTGAGGTATGATATATATATCGGCCTGCCATGCCATTTTCCTTGGTTAGAACTGTTCCTAACCCTCCCTTTTTATGAACAGGTGGACAACGATATTATGGCAACTGACAATACCAACCTACTGGCAGCGGACCTTGGCCCTGTGGAATCAACTGAAGCACTGATCCCCTTGCCACGGAATCAATCCCCTACGAGATTGATTGTTGCTTCCCCATCTACTCAGCTGTCCGCGACCCCTGGCGGATCTGGTTCTGAAATCCAGGGCCAAGCTGACCCTTCCTCCATCTTGGCTGAAGACCTCTTCCTTCCCCCTCACAGCCCTGAAGAGGAACCTGCAAAGGTACAGAAGGCATGGGGATTCCTAGAGTGCTTGGGAGAAAAGGATCCTGCAGATGCTCAGGTGGCGGATGAACTCTTCTCTGCCCTTGAAGTTCTTAAGAGTCAGTTCCAACAGCTGCCCCCCGAGCACCAGCCCGAGGCCAATTCTTGCCTTCTTCGCCTCCCAGCAGAACTAAAAAGCCTGCAGGAGCGCTTATCTGCGCCATCCCTTCAGCACGCCAAGCTCCAGGAAGCGGATGCAGCCCTTGCCCAAGCTACTCGTGCTTACAAAGACATGGTCGCCGTGGCTACTAATGATCCGGAGGAGGCCGAAATAGCCAAGCTTGAGAACATGAAGGCGGCCCTAGAGCAGAAAATTTCTCTCCTCCGCCAGAAACAAGCCCAACGCGCAGATGAAGTGAACCAGCAAAAACTCTTGGCGACCAAGCTACAAGAAAAGAGGTCTCAAGCAAAGAAAGCAGCGGCAGAGCTAGATCGTTGGGTCAGTAAGACCAAGGCCACAATCAAGAGATTGGGCCTGCAGTTGTACGAATTTAGACCTAGCCCGTAATAGAACTGGCTTGATGTATTTACTTTGTTTACTTAATTAACAATTTGAGTCCACTAATCAAGCCCAATTTGGTCTGATCCAAAAATCAAACCCTGCGTAACTGCCTCGTCATTACTGTCAGAACTGTAAAAACGTTTCCCGAAAATTCGAAATTCAAACGCCAAAACGGTTCCAACACCAAACTGCCTAATAACTGCGCAAGTTAATCTCAGCCCTTGGATTGCCTCCCAACAAGACTATAAAAGCAACACCCCCTTGGCCGGAAATGAGAACCCTAAACCACCTTAGAATGTTATTCCTTATTTCTTCCCTTAAGTTCTCCTATCAGCCGCTATGGCTTCCTCAATCCTTTCCACCAGATCTAGTTCGGATGTTCTCTTGAACACCCCGAATCATAACACCCCATGTTAAACAAATCTCGAACCATAACATCCCATGTTATGTCCCGGACGGATGTGATCACAGATTGGTAACTACCGATTCGGCACCTCTCTGCTCGCGTCGGCCGGAGGCCTAACACGGATGCAGATTCAGGTACCCTCCTCACGCCTCATGCTACCATCAGTCTTCACCTGAATCGAGGCCATGCCGGCGTGAGGATGGTCAAGCCTCAGTAGACCTGCCATCTCCTTCGTTATGAAGGGAATTCTATCTCCGTGATCTTCTTCCGGACCTGAGATATGCATTTCCTCTGCGGAGATAGGTGGCGCTTGTCTAATGGGCTCCTGGAACTTCAAAGGATTCAAGGTAGCGAGCCCCTATCCGCCACTCTGCTCTGAAACAATACTGACTCTGCCAACCAATCCTCAAGCTCCAATCGCTCGGCGGAATTCCAGATTGAAAGGCTGGCGGACATGCCCTAGACATCAAGATGGTATCAGAGATAGTTGGCGGATATATAATTGGTTTCTTTGCGTATATTTAAGTTCCGTCTTTGTAATAGCCACGGCCGCAAAGCCCCTTTACTTTATAAATAAAATAAAATTTTTGGAAACAAAACTTGCATCGAAAGCCCTATTATCAAAGGCGAAAATTAGGGCACACCCCAAGCGGATGTTCCTGAAAATTCTAATTCAAAGGGCAATAAGGCTTAACCCTAAAGAGAGTTCAGAAAATTTTCAAAAATCCGCCACAAAAGATAAGCGCGGATATTGCCCTTATGTTGCCCCCCTAGTTTACTGGGCTGCGCGGACGTATAAAGACAGAGCGAAGTCGAATAAACTAGATAACAAAAATAATTGGCTTCCCCTAGAATGGGTTGTGATTGAATAAATAGGTAGAAGCCCATCCGCCAAGAAGCGAATCTGGCCCACAAGAAACAGAGAATAGGCCCAGCCTCAAGCGGCCCCATCGGATGCGTGGGAAAAGTAAACTGTTATTAATGTAGGATATGACAGTCACCAAACGGACGGAAACCCGAGAAGTCGTCAGTCAAACCCATTTATCACGCTCCGGTTTCCAACTGATCGGGCGACCGAAACTGATCCCCCATAAATATGGGCGAACCACACCATTAAAGACCAGGCCACCCCGAACCGTTGGATCCCCCCGAAAAGCAGTATAAAAGGAACCCCTGGTTGCAGCGAAAACCTCATCTGATTGGCCAACTTAGAGCAAATATGACAACCTTAGTATGGTTTGCAAATGGCTCAACCCTCTGGTTACCACAAGCCTTTCCACCAGATTTGCTGAAATTCCTGTTAAACAACCCAGTAACCTCAGTCACCCAGCGTTAAACAAACCCTAACCCCGGTCACCAAGCGTTATGCGCCCTGAACCTGTGCTTCGAGGTGTTTAGCCAACACCCGGTCAGTCTTGGCTGTTCCCCATGCCGAGTAACACTAGTGATCCGGTTAGGTGCCATCATCAACGGAGAAAGAGGGTCCGCTCCTTCATTGACACGTTCATTCACCTACCTCTCAGCCAACTCAACTTCTCTTTCCTTCAGCTGAACTTGGTGAAAAGTGTCCGCCCGTTGGTGATGGTTGAAATATAGCGGTGGAAAACCGTCGCTTGGAGTCTCCCCTAGCAGGTCTAGAATAGGCGCGAGAAATCCGCCAGCCTCAAGACTTAGAGAACTGTAGGCATGGTGTCAGAGCTAGTTAGTAGCTCGTTTTGTTTCCTTTTCCCTGTAATGCCCTTGGCCGCAAAGCCTTGTTATAAATAAAGCAAGTTGCAGTTTCAATACATATAACCGCTTATTCGCAAAGATGGAATTGTATTGCTGATAAAAAGTGCAAGAACATAAACACCCCAAACGGATGTCGAAGTAAAACAGGGAAAAGCACAAAACCCTAACAGTTGTGCAATGAAAGACTAGAAAAACCCAAAATTCGGCAGAAACACCCCTAGCGGATGTGCCGCTTTAACTTGGTGCCCCCCCGAGCGTGCTGGACTAAGAAACATTCTGACCCGAATCCTCATCCGCCGGGGGAACTTCAAACTCCCAGACACTTGGAAAGTATCACTACTACAAAAAACTCAATACACAACACAAATCAGACAACACTTTGAAAGTTACATGTTGTGTGAATCACTGAACTGTTTCACACAACCTAAAGTGAATAATTTATGTTGTATGATGGTACACATTTTCCATATTCTGAAAAATATTTTTCCAGATTTTGTCACACAACTCTGACACACATTTTCTGTTGTATGATTAATGAAAATCTTGGCGGCAGAACTCCCTCCGACATTGAAACTCAAATTTGGGCAAGGTCTAGATGGACAGACAACAAAGTTATTGTTTTATGTTGTGTGATAATGTCACATCCTGCATTAGGTCTCACCAAGTGCAAAGTGACAAATACTTGTACAACAGAATTTCGTAGTTTTGTTGTATGAGTTGGTTTGCTTGTCATTCCCCCACATTCATTTTGGCTCCAATGGCTTGTATTTAAGATGAAAATCTTGGCGGCATAACTCCCTCCGACACTGAAACTTAAATTTGTGCAAGGTCTAGATGGACAGACAACAAAGTTCTTGTTTCGTGTTGTATGATAAGTCACAGCTTGCACTAGGTGTCACTAGTGTAAAATGAAAAATACTTGTACAACATAATTTTACAGTTCTGTTGTACGACTTGTTTTGCTTGTCCTTGTGCCACATTCATTTTGGCTCCAATGGCTTAAATGCTACTACCCTTAAAGCGGGAAATTTGCCTCCAATGACTTAAATTCATTCCCTCAAATGTGAAGCGGGAAATTTCCCTCCATTTATTTTAACTTTACACAAAAAAACATAAAACAGTAGTTCTTTTCTGTTGTATGAGAATATTGCAGTTTATACTAGATGAACCTAGTGCAAAATGCAAAATCTTTTCGAAACAACTATATAAAAGAAATCAAATTTTGAAAAATACTATGAATTAGCATTTGATCGTTATGATGAAATACGGTGATTGTAAAAAAATCACATAAATCAGAAAAATACATATTTTATTTTAGACAGAAAACGACAAAAGAATAGCCGACGAGTACTAGGTTTGATTACGTCGGCTATGATTAAAAAAAAAAACAAAAAAAAAACACCTTCCATTTTCTATCACTATCGACAAACCATTGCTTCATCCTTCAAATGCAAATATGTCGTCAAATAAGATATGACCGAAATAATGAAATACGTCTACGGTTGAAAAATGACAAGATTCCGGTAAAATCTGTGTGCCGAATGTTGCGGTTAACTGTTTTTTACTTCCGTTATCCTATGGGTAGCCTGACGTTCGGTAAATATTTTGAGGAAAATTTTTTATACGATTAGTTGCGTCTCATCGATTTGAAACTATTATCTGTTGAAGGTCAGGCCAAAAAACATCATTTAGACAGGCCAATTACCATTTCTAAGCGTTTAAAGGGTTGACCGTCCCGATCGAGCCTTTAACGTTGTCAGATGTAGTTGGATTTTTTTTCATACATGTATTTAATCTTAACGGTGATATCTGACGGTTGGAATAGATTTTCCAAACTTTTAGATTCAAAATCGGAACATATGCACTAATGTTCCTTAACTTGTTTACTAAGTGTTTAAGTGAATGTATAGTTTCAAATAGTTACTATACGTACACTCTTCAAATGCAAATATGTCGTCAAATAAGATATGACCGAAATAATGAAATACGTCTACGGTTGAAAAATGACAAGATTCCGACAAAATCTGTGTGCCGAATGTTGCGGTTAACTGTTTTTTACTTCCGTTATCCTATGGGTAGCCTGACGTTCGGTAAATATTTTGAGGAAAATTTTTTACACGATTAGTTGCGTCTCATCGATTTGAAACTATTATCTGTTGAAGGTCAGGCCAAAAAACATCATTTAGACAGGTCAATTACCATTTCTAAGCGTATAAAGGGTTGACTCACCCGGTTGACCGTCCCGATCGAGCCTTTAACGTTGTCAGATGTAGTTGGATTTTTTTTCATACATATATTTAATCTTAACAGTGATATCTGACGGTTGGAATAGATTTTCCAAACTTTTAGATTCAAAATCGGAACATATGCACTAATGTTCCTTAACTTGTTTACCAAGTGTTTAAGTGAATGTATAGTTTCAAATAGTTACTATACGTACACTCTTCAAATGCAAATATGTCGTCAAATAAGATATGACCGAAATAATGAAATACGTCTACGGTTGAAAAATGACAAGATTCCGACAAAATCTGTGTGCCGAATGTTGTGGTTAACTGTTTTTTACTTCCGTTATCCTATGGGTAGCCTGACGTTCGGTAAATATTTTGAGGAAAATTTTTTATACGATTAGTTGCGTCTCATCGATTTGAAACTATTATCTGTTGAAGGTCAGGTCAAAAAACATCATTTAGACAGGCCAATTACCATTTCTAAGCGTATAAAGGGTTGACTCACCCGGTTGACCGTCCCGATCGAGCCTTTAACGTTGTCAGATGTAGTTGGATTTTTTTTCATACATATATTTAATCTTAACGGTGATATCTGACGGTTGGAATAGATTTTCCAAACTTTTAGATTCAAAATCGGAACATATGCACTAATGTTCCTTAACTTGTTTACCAAGTGTTTAAGTGAATGTATAGTTTCAAATAGTTACTATACGTACACTCTTCAAATGCAAATATGTCGTCAAATAAGATATGACCGAAATAATGAAATACGTCTACGGTTGAAAAATGACAAGATTCCGACAAAATCTGTGTGCCGAATGTTGTGGTTAACTGTTTTTTACTTCCGTTATCCTATGGGTAGCCTGACGTTCGGTAAATATTTTGAGGAAAATTTTTTATACGATTAGTTGCGTCTCATCGATTTGAAACTATTATCTGTTGAAGGTCAGGTCAAAAAACATCATTTAGACAGGCCAATTACCATTTCTAAGCGTTTAAAGGGTTGACTCACCCGGTTGACCGTCCCGATCGAGCCTTTAACGTTGTCAGATGTAGTTGGATTTTTTTTCATACATGTATTTAATCTTAACGGTGATATCTGACGGTTGGAATAGATTTTCCAAACTTTTAGATTCAAAATCGGAACATATGCACTAATGTTCCTTAACTTGTTTACTCTGTGTTTAAGTGAATGTATAGTTTCAAATAGTTACTATACGTACACTCTTCAAATGCAAATATGTCGTCAAATAAGATATGACCGAAATAATGAAATACGTCTACGGTTGAAAAATGACAAGATTCCGACAAAATCTGTGTGCCGAATGTTGCGGTTAACTGTTTTTTACTTCCGTTTTCCTATGGGTAGCCTGACGTTCGGTAAATATTTTGAGGAAAATTTTTATACGATTAGTTGCGTCTCATCGATTTGAAACTATTATCTGTTGAAGGTCAGGCAAAAAAACGTCATTTAGTCAGGCCAATTACCATTTCTAAGCGTTTAAAGGGTTGACTCACCCTGTTGAAAAATGATGTGAAAAATGAAAAATGATGTCAAATTTTGAAAAATGATGTGAAATAGTATTTGATCGTTATGATGAAATACGATGATTGTAAAAAAAATCACTTAAATCCAATAAAATTAAAAGTCCCGATCGATACGGTCAACCATATGCTCTAAATTATTTTTATTATATGTGTGTTATTAGCCATTTAACTTCAATAAAAATCGACCACATCCGTTGGATTTGAGTTGAGAGTGGAAAAAACCCTAATGGGTCACCTAAGCCTCACTCTCCTCTCCTCTCCTCTCCTCTCTTCATATTTTTCCCCTCCCCTCATCTCCCCCTCCTCCTCCCCTTTCATGCTTCCAGACCCGAACCCGACCAAGCCCTCCTAGCCCAAATGCAGACCTCTTCCCTCTTCCCTCTCCCCACTCCAAACCCTCCTCGACCTCTTTGTCAACAACCTTAATTCGAAAACCCATACCCTTCACTCCCCTCTCTCCTTCTCTCTCCCTTAATCCGAATCCCTTCAAGGACTGCTCCTCTTCAGCCAGACCCAGTTCGGTCGATTCCTCCCAGGCCACCACCACCGAAAACCCCCTCACTCAAAATCTCTCTCAGATCTTCTTCTTCCAGATCACCAGAGATCAGTACCTCAAACACCTCAACAAGCTCTCCCACAAGATCTCTAATCCAAACCCTAATTTCAATCCACCCCAATCAATTCAATGGACGTCGACTACGCCACGACGCCGTTCGCCGACCACAAGCTCTCCGGCTTCCTCTACGCCGTCCTCGCTGTCACCTCGCCGGTCCCACCCAACGAACCCCTCCCTTTCGGCTCCCGCTTCAGAATCTACGGTCCTGATGTCAGCTTCAGGTCCGAAAACGACGCCGTGGTGCTCTCGCCGGTGCACCAGATCCACGCTGTGGAGAACGCGGCGGTTGATTCGGAGGAGAGGAGGACGAGGATGAAGATGAGGAAGAGGAGCATAGGGTTGGTTAACGGGAGCATCAGCGTGGTGCACCAGATCCACGCTCTGGTGATGAACAAGTGCATCAAGGTCGATGCTTTGTTGGTTCGAATTGAGGCTGACGGTGGAGGTGACGTCAGGGCTGTGTTGCTGGTTGATGTCTATCTCCCAATTCAGTTTGACGTCAGGGAAGCAGAGGTGCAGTACTCGTTTGATGATGCCAGTCTCAAAACTGGTGTCAATGAGCTCATTACCAAACTTAAGGAGGATGGAGGTCTTTCCCTGGATGTCTTGGGCTGTGTTGCTGGTGCGGCTGGCAGTTTCCAAAATTAGGCTCCGTCGCCGGTGCTCTGTTTGGACACTTGAGGTGCATTGTTGCTTTCTAATCAGCTCTAATTTTCCCTAATGGTTTGTGTGCCGATTCTTGTTTGATTTCTTTTGCTGATTATCAGTCATTGTGTTTAATGGTAATATGATACATTCTTGAGAATGCCAAGACCTTTCTTCTATCTGAAGAGTGATACCGTGCTTTGTTTTCATGGTTGCCTTATATCATACTGCATCTTTTTGAACGGGGATTTTAGACATTCCAATAATGTGGTCTAAAGGAAGAGCCACTGGTGAGGTGCTTCTCTAACTTCAATTTTTTAATTTTTTTTTTTCATTTTATGATTAATATAAGGAATTACATCTCAGTTTATGCCTGTAACATTGATTCTCTAGCTGATATAATTTCATTAAGATACTTGTTGAAGTCATTCTCCCTTAAATGTTATAACCCGATTGTGCATATCTAATTGCTAGTATGGTGATGTTTCCTGCCAAATATAATTGCTAGTATGTAACACATGTAGATGATATGCTATATATATGTTACAATAATCCTTGTATGGTCTAATGGTCCTGGTTAATTACTAAATAGTATAGAAAGACATTTGTGTTCAGTTTTAATACATACAGATCTGCACATATAGTACAATTTAATTCATGGTATGTTGAGACCACACAAGTGCTGTATGTTGAGACCACACAAGTGCTGTATGGAAGTACATCTTGGGTAAATATGTAACTCCTGTAGAGCTAGTTGTTCACATGTAATCTATACATTTAAGCCAAATCATGTTAGAAAATAATAATATACATTACAACTCCTGGTATCGTAATGATAATTTGCTTTCTTTATGATACAATCAGCTGCTGAATGTCCACTTTTGGCATCTTTTGGACAAATGGTCAGATTTGCAGTGCAACCTCCCCTCTTATACTGCATGTAAGTATGGTAGATAGAAGTTACATCACTTACTTCGATTTCCTTCTAAAATTGCTTCTCTTAGAACTGAACATATATTGCTTGTCAATTCAACAACTCTAGATCATGTAGTTAGTGGTAATTTTCTATGACATAAAACAGCATCAGGTAAAGCATAGGTATTTTACTAAGCTTGTTGATTTTTGAGTTATAGAGTCGATAATTGAAGCCATGCTAGTGTGTGAATGTGATTGCATTGTAAATTAGGGAGCTGTTTGAGTGTTTTCGTTTTCGAGTTTTCGGTACTTTACTCCTTGTTTGTAAAAATGAAATAGGTATGTCTGTGGTGCTAAAGTACAGCTTGTGTTGCCATCTTAAGTAGCTGCTCATGATTATAACCAAAGTAATCATATATAATTTTGAAAAGTTTGGCTAGGGTATAGATCTTGGTTTCTGTCAAGAAGTGGATTTACTTTCTTTTTCTGTACTAGGCATGGTGGGTGGTTATTGAATGCTGTATCATTATTTTCAAACTCTTAGTAATGGTTTTTCTGTTCAGCCTTGTAGCAATGCAGATTGTATGTATCTTCATGATTTTGGCTCTCAGGAAGATAGCTTTTCCAAAGATGAACTTATTTCGGCCTTTCATAGTTGGTTGAGGTAGTAGAGTTGCTGCAAAGGCTCTTTCATTCGAGGAAAAGCAAATGGGCAACAAGTCCTTTGTCTACGTAGACTTTTAGGTGAAGTTAGAAATTTGTTTTTGGAATCTGTATGCCATGTTTGAAACAATTGTGTACACAGGCTACTTAAATGATATGGAAGTTTTATGCAATGTTTTAATGGTAATGGCTAGCTGATACTATTTTTATGGTAAAGCTTCAGGTTTTGATATACAACAGTTTATGTTTTTGTGAATATCATGTGTTGTACAATATGACTAAAAGCCACATCAAACCTGTGTCACAAAATCCTCAAATCTGTTGTTTGATTTGTAGAATCATACAACTCAATAAAAATGAAACGAAATCAGTTGTCTGAATCAGACAACTAAATAAGTGGGAGATGAAATCTGTTGTGCGAATCAGACAACAGAATAAAATTGCAATATTCTGTTGTATGTTTAAAACTTACACAACATAAAAGTATGTATATTATGTTGTATGAACTAGACATGTCAGTGCAGCGAATGCCAAGCCAGCCATGGCATGGCATATAAGTTGTACAACAGAAATTATAAGTTGGTTGTTGGACGTTTCATCACACAAGCTCGAGATATACGACGGTTTTTTCGAACTTACACAACGGTGCAGCACCGTTGTGTATTGAGTTTTTTGTAGTAGTGTATTTCTTAAGATATCGCCCATTGATGGGGTTTCTGTATACTTCCCCATCCAAGTCTCTGAGCTGGTACGCCCCCATTCCCACAATACGATCAATGACAAATGAACCCTCCCAGCGAACACTCCATTTACCACGACCCGGTTCGTCCAGGGGCAGAACGACCTTCCAGACCAAGTCTCCTTCGCCATAGGATTTACCCTTGGTCCGCTTATCATATGCCTTGGCGATCCGCTGCTTCTCTAGGATGATGTTGTCCAAGGCCTCTAGCCGCTTCTCGTCATGATCTTCATGTTCCTGGAACATGGCCTGCACATAGTCGTCACCAAGCAGCTGGTGTTGCTCACGAACTCGTAAAGAAGCTACATTGATTTCCAATGGCAGAACAACATCATGGCCATACATCAACGCATAAGGAGTAGTGCCCGTAGGAGTCCTTTTGGAAGTCCTATAGGCCCAAAGTGTGTTATCAAGTTGAGTGTGCCATGATCTTGGGTTATCCACGAGCATCTTCTTCATGATAGATATGATAACCTTGTTAGTAGCTTCTGCTTGACCGTTGGATTGAGCATAATAAGGAGAAGAATGTAGGAACTGGATACCATAATCCGCTAGCCAGGTTTGGGTTTTCTCAGCCATAAAGGCTGCCCCCCGGTCCGCCACTATGCATTCTGGAATGCCATACCGGCAGATGATATTTTGAAACACAAAGCGGATGACGGTGTCTGCATCACAGTTCCTGGTTGGTATAGCTTCTACCCACTTCGTAAAGAAATCAGTACCCAGCAAAAGAAACTTGTGCTGCGAAGATGAATGTGGGCGAATCTCGCCAACAAAATCCAATGCCCAACCCCTGGCGGGCCAAGGCTTGATGATAGGTTGTAAGGGGATGTTTGGAATCCGCTGAACTGGTCCATGTCTTTGGCAATCCTGACAACCCTGAGCAAAACTATGGCAGTCCTTCAACATAGATGGCCAATGGTATCCGTATCTTCTAATAAGCCACCTCATCTTGGGTCCGGACTGGTGCGAACCACAGACCCCTAAGTGTACCTCCCTCATAATCCGCTTGGCCTCAATGCCAAAGATACACTTTAATAGGACTCCATCCTCCCCCCTACGGAATAGGTCTTCTCCCCTGAGAAGGTAATTAGTCGCAAGGTGTCTGATTTTTCTCTCAGACGGTGCAGATGGGTCCTTTAAATATGCTATGATTGGTATCCGCCAGTCAGTATCGATGGGCTCGACTGTAAACTCCTGCAGCAACCCTATCAGTTGCTGCTTCAGATCTGGTTCAAGGTACTGACTAATCCCCACTTCCATGGGCTCAGCTTCTGTTCCCAGGTTGACCTTTTCTACGAGATCACGTACCTTGAGTGGAGTATCATCCAGCACTGCTGGAGCAGGCTGAATTACTTCCACCCCTGTAAAAGCCTCCATATCTTCCTCCTCAATGCACTCGACCAGTGCAACCTCCTCCCAGGCCATTTGCTCCAATCTATAGATAGCCAATCGTTGCATTAAAAGAGCAAACGCCTCTGACTCCTCTTGTGAGAGGGCGTCATTCATTGGATACATTGGGAAGAAGCTCAATGGAAACTGGCCGGCTGTAATCTGCCATAGCCTGGGCAATTCCCCATTGAGACAGTTCATTCTGGGTCACCCCGATCGGATGCCCCTTATGATCGACCCCCTCAATTCTGAGAGGTCTCATATTCCTATTGTAATAGCTGGCCTCCAACTGGACGGCCGCTACAGAATAAGGACGCTCATCCGCCTTGATGAGCACTGGTAAATCCGCGACTGGATCCCACATGATCATCTCTTGATGAAGTGACGAGGGAACTGCTAATGCTTTGTGGATCCAATCCCTCCCTAGGATCATATGATAGGGAGCGTTTGCCTCTGCAACGAAGAACGCTTGATAAGCCTCGGATGGTCCTATCTTTATCCTGAGCATGACCACCCTAGCAGTAGGAGTAACATTCCCCGAAAATCCTTTCACCTTGGAAACAGACTGAATAAGCTTTTGCTTTGGAATCTTGAGCTGCTCCATGGTAGTTGTGGTGACGATGTTCACCGCGGCCCCTGTGTCTATTAAGATCTTGCGGATCTTGATCTCTTCCACCTCTGCCGTGACATACAAAGGCTTCATATGTTGGGACATGTTGAACGTGGGCTTGGCGAACATCACGCACTGTTTCAAAAAGTCTCCAGCCCCTTCAGGATATTCGTGGTTGGACCGAAAAACCCCAGGCTCTGATTCTGCTTCACTCTCATCCTCAGGTTCCTGTACTGAATAAACAGGATTGGGCGATTCCTCATTGTCAATAAAGTGAGCAGTGGGCACAGGCTCTGGCAGAGCATAAGCCGATGAAAGTATGAAAGCCATGTTGCAATGATGAACCATAGCTTCGTCCTCAGGCTGCTCTTCGTCCATCGTCACCTCCTCCTCATCCGCCGCTTCTGGTTCCTCCTCGTAGTCGACCATTTCATCCTCCTTGTCGATGTCTGCGTCTCCTACTTCAGAGTCAGCCTTCGCACTGGAGGCGACTGAGGATGGCCTAGTTGGCACATTCATCTGCAGCTTTTTAGCTGCATACTCCACAAAGTTAGTAGGCGCTTTCGGTTCCTTTGGCCTGGCCTGAGATATGGTAGCGGGCAGCCTGCTTGATTCTGCCAAAGCTACACTGGATTCCTTGAGAGCATTCTCCCTCACCGGAATCCCCACGTTACCCGTGCTGGCAGCCAATGATGTGCTGCTCTCCTTAGGGACCCATCTCATAACGGTGGAACCCTTACTGGTGTCAATCACCATCATATCCTCCTGAGCCTCCGATACCCCCTGCTTCCCGGCAGCTTCTGGTTCTTCTGGTTGTGTCCTCCTTGGGGGCGACTGCCTGGCTTTTGAACGCTCAGGAGAAAACTCCAGCCTTCGCCTTGGCCTGGACTGAGGTGCTCCAGTGGATCTTGGCAGATCCGCCACCCTGTCGTGCACATTCCTCCGAGATGCCGGTGGAGCTTCTGTGTGTCGCTGTCGTCTAGAATCCACGTAGGACTTAGTTCTTACTCTGTAGCGCCTATGGACTTGCTCCACCTGCTCCACAGGTACTGACAGCTCATCCTCAGTTACCCTTCCCGAAGCCAGATCCGCCAAGGTCCTCTTTGCCTTCCCAAAGCGTCTCCTTTCGTTCCGGGTGGTCACTGCAGCAAGCTCAATCGCCTTGCCGTCTCGCTGGGTGTACCATCTGTCCGCCTTCGGATCATTCCTAGAAGCTGGCGGAATATAAACTTCCACATATGGCTCTGGATTCGCAGCCTTGTGCGAACCCCCAGCCGTAGCTGACTTCACCCCGGACGGTCCTGGATCCTGCCTGGGCCTTGCCCTGCTAGCATAACTGTCCTCGGACCCATGATGGTATTTCATCCGCTTGTAACTCTCCTGGCCTGACTTCTCGGGAGGCGGATGCTCTAACTTAGCCTTCTCGAAGGCTCTCTTCTCAGCCTTCTCCTCTGCCTCTTTCAAAGCCGCCTGAAACTCATCATAAGTAATCGGCTGCCCTGTATTCAACCTACAGGTGAGGCAGAGCTTAAAACGAGGGACCAAAATCATGTCCTCTTCTTCCACAGCCCCAATCCAAAACTCTGGGCCGGGACTAGCCTTGTTCTCAGAAAACTCCAGCTTGCCATCGTTCAGCCACTCCTGCAGCTGATCCTTCAGACCTACACAATGAGAAGTGTAGTGGTCAAATGAACGATGGAAAATACATGCATATCCGCTATCCCCACTATTGGGATGGCATTGGTAGAACTCCTGAATCTCCGGTGCCTCCTGGTGCACCATAGCTTCCCAGATCTCTTCCGCCCTGCTTGCGTCGTACGTGTATTCCTGAAACTTGGAAACCTGCTTCCCAAGATGTTGTGTTAGATCTAAACCGATGCTGATTTCAATCGCATTGATCTGCGAGCCGTTCTTGGCCGTTACCCATTTAGGCTCCTTGGGATTCTCCAACTGCAGGGTGTTGTCGTTAATCCAAATCTGCAGCTGGTCCTTCAGCTTCACACAATCCTTGGTGTTGTGATTGTTCATATTGTGGTAACTGCAGTACGTCTTCCCCGCCATGTAATCAGGCTTGGGAATAAATCCGCCATCATGGTGTAGACGCCTCAGGTTGAATAGCTCCTGCAGAATCTCCGGAGCCTTGTGGGCGTTGTAGGTATACTCCTGAAAAGCTGATTTGGTTGGAAGCGGGGCTACTAACTTCACAGTTTCCCTGACCGGCCTCGCTATTTTGGACTGCAAAGGCTTCTGATCGGTCCGCTCAATAACCGCCACCTCGTGCTCCAACTCCTCATCATCAACCCAAGTTAGGATTGGTCTAGGCACAGCATCCGCCTGGATAGTTGCCACGGTCTTAGCAGCAGTCGGAAGTGGAGTTTTGGGCTTCAGAGTTCCCGGATAGTAGGACATATGAGTCCCCTTCCTTCTTTCGTTCCTCTCCTTGGACCGATCCACATAGTGCTGCTCCTGACCTAGGCGATTAGTTAGATCCGCCATAGTGGTCACGTGAACCTGCCTGAAACCCTGGCGGATCTCATCTACCAGGCCATCGATCGCCATCCTCACTGCATGCTCCTCTGGAATCTCCATCTCGCAGCGGGTTAGTTCCAGCTTGAACCTTCTTAAATAGTCAGTGGCAGATTCGTCAGGCCTCTGTTCAATTTCTGCCAGGTCCTTGACCCCGATCTTCGCTTCCACAACACCAAACATGGTTCTGAAAAGAACCTCCATGGTTTTCCAATCTGGAATTGATCCAGGATTCAAGCGCTTATACCAGATAGCTGTTTCCCCAGCCAAGGATGTAGGAAAGAGCTTCAACTTCATGACTGGGTCCTCAGCATACTGACCCGATTCATTGGTGAAACGCATGATGTGCGTCTCAGCATCCTCCGACGTCTGGCCGGTGAACGGAGTAAAACGAATTGGCTTAAACCCAGCAGGGAACGAGATCGTGTTGACCTCTTGAGTTAATGGGTTCTCGTACGTCTTGTCGACGTCGGGCAACTCCTGTAGTTCCCTGAGCTTTTCAGCAAAAATCCTGCTAATATCATCCAAAGTTAGCTGAGCCACAACATTCGCTGGTGGCTCCAGCGGATTGTTATTAGCCTGCCCCGTAGGAGGGACATGACCTCCATTCTGATTGATAGCAGCCCCGGTATTTGGTCCGCCGGTTCCGCCACGACCAGTTGTTCGTCCTCGCCTATCCTTTGGCTGGTTAGTATTCGCATTTGTACGGTCAGACCCCTCAGATTGGTCGAACCGATCAAACAGCTGCCCCATCAAGGTATTCATGTTTTCGAACGTGGCGTTGGTAGCCGCCAACTGCTCCTGTTGCTGTCGCCAGCAGATATCAGAGTTCTTGACATGGGCAGTCAAGTTATCCCCCAGCCGGCTCTGCTGTCCGGCAAGATACTTGAAATTGGTAGTGAACCCCCTCTGCTCCGTCTCCATTCGCCTAACGGATTCATTTAGATTAACGACCACATTATTGGCCTTCTTCAGAGTTTCATCTGTCCGACAAGATTTGTCGATTAGCATCCTCAGAGTGTCCGTCACCTCTGTGGGAGATGCGGTCTCCCCAGTAAATTGTGCCATAGGTGACGCAGGCGGATCCGCGGACTCATCCGCGAACCCCTCCTCCAAGAAACCAAATGCAGTTGCCCGGTTGACAAAGCCCAGAGCGCTGTTGTCAACCTGAGAAGCAGCCGTCACTTCTACTATCTCCCCCTCAGTCTCCACAACTAGTGTCGCGAAAACCGGGTTCTGATTCTTCCTGCTTCGCACGGCCTTAAGGGATGCAGCAACAATTGCCTCATCCCCCAAAGTCCCGCCAAACACATCCTTAGCTTCAGCGTCAGTTAATCCCCTACACTCAGCTGTACCATGTTTGATCAGCTCCTTGTGGGAATTCTTCAAACAATACATGGTTACCCTTTTGTAAGGATGACCCGTTGTAGATCCCGCAATCTTGACACTGTCCCACTGGGCGTGCCAAAATGTTCGTGGCAGATTCAGCACCCGGCGAACAGTCAGCACTGGGGGCGGAGGATGCGTGCTCCTCGCGTGTCTTCTGTGTGCTTAGGCGTGCCAACACCCTTGGAGCGGTGCCACTCGACTGCGTGCGACCCCTGGCGAGTCTTCTCGTCTGCTCCCAATTGACTCTGACTTCCTGATCAAGCAACTGTTACGCGGGCGCTGACTAAGCCGGCGTACATGGTTCGAACAAGACCTAAATAGAACTCTCTAACAGGATTTCCTTCCCAACCCCCTAAGGATTGAGGATCTTACTTTGATCCGGAGAAGCAAAGCAGAGCTAAACCAAGACCACGGGTGTGTCACCTGAGTGACGACTCGATTGCTACCGGAGTAGCGGACTGACTCGATAGGCTCAGCAACCGCTCGACACGAATACGAGATTAGATCAATCGCAGGTGGAGGCAAATTGCGTGAGTTGCTCCGGAGAGGCTTTGGCAAGTTAGCGGTGCGCTAGAACTTGTGGTTGTTTGTGTTTGGTTGAGAACCATTCCTTCGCTGTAAAAGAGTTATATTTATATGGTTCCCGAAACCCTAGGGCTGCGAGATCCAGCCTGGCGGATTTCGAATTTCACTAGGATTGTCTTTCTTTATTCTGCCTTCAAACAAATCGGCTAAGAATACAATGAGATCAGACCTCTTCTTGATTTAGGGAACTCACTCTTTATCGAATATTGCCAGGATCACCATTCATTAAAGCCGAGATAAGCCAAATCGAGTCCATGGCGAATCAATCACTGATCCGGCAAAGATATCCTTTCGAACGGATTGTTACCCGAAACAATCCCTAGTTATCCCAATCAGTATTTACACCTCATTTTTATTAAAGAAATTCGTATATTGTGTAATTGGATTACTACAAAATAACCCCGATCTGATTAGGTAATAAATCAATATTCTCCCTCCAAGTAATCTTTCCTAAATGAATCGGGAGAACATTTGTTTCTGCTAAAACCCGGGGGTCTAGTAGATACTTGATGAATCCAACTGTCTCCTGCAATCCTGCTCACTAAGGAGAATACCGGGCGGGCCGGCCTTCACCTCTCCGATGCCTAAGTTAGTATAGTTGGAATGTATATAACTGAGGCACGTATGTAAGCGGGGAGAGAGACAAGTTACCTCATAAATAAGGTAGTTGGGGCCCATATATAGGTGGTTGGGGGCAAGGACTGGCCTTACTCTTCGATGTGGGACTGATTCCCTTCTGCTTATACTTTCTGAGGCCCTCTTAGGCAGGCTGGCGCCCCCGGCCCCTGGGTCCTGGAGGCAGGATAGAGTGCCAGGCCCCGAGGCCGGGTGCTGATGATCCGGTCCCGACCCTTGGGCCGGGCCCTGGTGCGCTTGCCGCGGGTCTGTGGGCCTGCTGTAGCCTCTCTGCGGCTACTGTCAACAAGTCCCCCAAGTTCCCGGTCAAGTGCAATCTTGAATGAGGACTTAAATCTGTCTTGCTCTTGTCCCGCAGACCCGCGGGGTTACCCATCTACCGGTGCCCAGTCCCCCAAGTCCGCGTTAAAGATTGGGCGTGACCGAGGCGAGTACCTGTTACCGATGGGAAGCAATAGTTTATAAGCACACTTGTAATATAAGCAGCAATATGGCTAAATGTGGTGCTATGAGCATGGAGCCAAAATGATAATGATGATGCCATGATGTTATGATGCCATGCGACAGACGTGTGCATGGAATGACAATGAGGCGTTGAAATCCGCCATGCAAGAAATTTGTGCATGGGATGATAATGAGGCGTTGAAATCCGCCATGCAAGGAATGTGCACGGAATTTCGGCCGGGCACCCTGCCCTGTTGGCACGAAGCGGAGCTTCACTAGGCCTCATCTAGGCGATCTGCCGAAACGGGATTCACTGAGCCTCTACCGGGCTATCTGCCGAAACAGGATTCACTGAGCCTCTACCGGGCTATCTGCCGAAACAGGATTCACTGAACCTCTACTGGGCTACCGTTTCCTATTGCTAGGCTGCAGGGAGATTACCCTGGTGTTGCGGCCTGTTTGAAGCACCGGTGAACACTTGCTAGTTCTTCTCAGCTTATACTGAATAAGCGTTGAGGTAAGGGGTGGCATTGAGGTGACAAAGCTCGCCATGTAGCCCCGTGTTTGATCGCCTTTCAATGCGATGCAGGGTTTTTATCCTGCTGGACAAGCGTGCATGGGTTAGATGCAGACTCACCCGGGTGTATAAAGCCCGCCGGTCGAATATTTTCGACCGGTGTCAGCCATGGTATTGGGCGGAACTCGACCGTTGACCGGACCTCATGCCGTCTCCGGGCGAGTCCCCCAGTGAAGAGCCATGGGCCAGGTGCATTATATTCCTGGTAGGGGGGCGGCGTTGAGGTGACAAAGCTCGCCCTGCGTCCCCCTGTTGCCGCAGCTAGTGCGATGCAGGGTTTTTATCCTGCTGGACAAGCGTACATGGGTTAGATGTAAACTCACCCGGGTGTATAAAGCCCAAGCCGGTCGAATGTTCTCATGACCGGGGTCAGCCATGGTACTGGGCGGACCTCGACCGTTGGCGGACATCATGCCAGCTCCGGACGAGTCCCCCAGTGAAGTGCCATGGTGCCGGGTGGATCCTATTCCCGGAATGAGCTCTGGAGCCGGTTGAATGTACCGAAACCGGTGGGCAGAACTCAACCGGTGTCCGGACGCATTTGCATATCCGGACGAGGTCTGCAGTAATATATGATGAAGAAGCCATGCAGCCGGTTGAATGATCATAACCGCGAACTGCCATGGTGCCGGGCGGAGTTCGACCGGGCGGTCAGCCGTATTGGGTCGAGGCTTCATACCCGGATGGGTGCTCTCCAAGCGGTTGGATGATCATAACCGCGAGAGAGGTCTTCGAGAAATGCAGCGAAGAAGCCATGCAGCCGGTTGAATGATCATAACCGCGAACTGCCATGGTGCCGGGCGGAGCTCGACCGGGCGGTCAGCCGTATTGGGTCGAGGCTTCATACCCGGATGGGTGCTCTCCAAGCGGTTGGATGATCATAACCGCGAGAGAGGTCTTCGAGAAATGCAGCGAAGAAGCCATGCAGCCGGTTGAATGATCATAACCGCGAACTGCCATGGTGCCGGGCGGAGCTCGACCGGGCGGTCAGCCGTATTGGGTCGAGGCTTCATACCCGGATGGGTGCTCTCCAAGCGGTTGGATGATCATAACCGCGAGAGAGGTCTTCGAGAAATGCAGCGAAGAAGCCATGCAGCCGGTTGAATGATCATAACCGCGAACTGCCATGGTGCCGGGCGGAGCTCGACCGGGCGGTCAGCCGTATTGGGTCGAGGCTTCATACCCGGATGGGTGCTCTCCAAGCGGTTGGATGATCATAACCGCGAGAGAGGTCTTCGAGAACTGGCGCGAAGATTGTGGTGCAAGCGTGGAATCTGGGGAAGTGGGAGGGCCTGACTCCTTGATTCCCGCTCCTACCTTCCTGTCGTCAGTGTGTGGGACAAATGGCTGACATGCATTTAAGGAGGAAGTCCATCAATCCCGTCAGTTTATGATGGCGTGGGGAGGTTACCAATGCTGGGACACGTGCCAGTGCGGGGCGGTCTTGAGATGGAGGGCCTGGATTCGCAGGCTTTTGAGTTGCTCTGATTACTTGTTTTGGGGGGATTTTGATTGCCTAGGGCATTGGTCCCCTCTATAAAAGGGCCTCTTCTGCTCTTCTTTCTGTTTGCTACTTCTTACTTTAGAGAGACTGAGAGAAAAGGAGAAATCCGGCGAGCACTCTGAGCCTTTCTTGCATTTCGAGATCTGGTTTCCTTGAACGCTCCCTACCATTGCGCGCTGCTTTTCGCAGGCCGATTGTCCTCGGTTGAGCATACTAATCGGTAAGTTTGATTTCTTTGCCCCTTCGTTATTCTTCTCTGCTTTGTTGCTTTGCCTTTGGGGGGGAGGGATCTCTGCCGTTGACGGAACTGCTTTGCGGCGAGCTTGGGGAGAGGCCGCAGAAGACGTTGTTGTACCCTGTTGCTGACAAGCGCTAGGGTTTTGTGTTCTTCCCCTAGGTTAAAATGTCGTCTTCAGGCTCTGACCGGGTTTCCGAATCGGCTGCCAAAGGTCCCCTCGTGGATGAAACGCAGAGGCTGGACGATTGGCTGAATTTGGAAGCTCCGGAGACCGAAGGTGCTGACTGCTCCGGGAGCAGGGTTTCTACTCCGTCCTCGGCTTCGTCTTCCGGGGCTGAGTCCTCTGAGACCGAAATACCGCACGGGGTGCGATTCGTGGATGCTCCGGTTGCGAGCTACACCATGGGGAAAGGGAAGCACGCCGTGGTGTGTGACGAACCGGAGGAGAGCATGACCCTGGAAGAGATTGAAGAGCTGCGGGAAATGTGGGGTATCCCGGATAACATTCTGCTTCGGCCCTTGAATCCTGGAGAGTCAGCCTGCAACCCGGAGAAGAATTGGGTTGCTGCACATCCGGATCAGTTCCGGCATGGACTGTCGTTCCCGCTGCCCCACTACGTGCAGTACATGCTCAGCGCGCTGCAAGTGTCACCCGCTCAGCTTCCTGGGCTCCAATGGAGACGACTACTGAGCCTCGGCTGCTTGTACGAGCTCTCTGGGATGAACATTCCCACGGTGAACGAGTTCCGGGCCCTGTACCGGCTGTCGTACTCCCGGAAGCAGGGGTCCCGTGGTTGCCTTTCCTTCAACAGCCGGAGGCCTCCACCGATCGTCACCAATGTGCCTTCATGGGTGGACAACAGCTGGAGGAAGAAGGTAGTGATGGTGGGCGGGAAGTGGCAGACGAAGAATAGGATGTACTGCGTCACCGGCGCCTTCCAGCCAATTGGCGACCAGGCGTACGAACTATCGGACCTGGAGCGCGAGAGAATCTCGGTCATTATCGGGTGCTGGAACGACCTGGAACGGAGTTCGTACAACTTCATTCGGCGGGAAGTGCTGGAATACTGCCAGCTTGGGCGGGGTCCCGGTGCGTAGGAAGCGCTTGAGCGGTGATACCTTGTGCTAAGCTTGTGCCATATACTAACCATTTGCTTTCCTTGCAGGTGCATCTTCTCGGGCGACTATCAAGCCCGAAACCACTCTCTCCATGGACGGGGAAGATCTCCTCAACCAGCTGAGGGAGAAAGGCGAGATTGCCTCGCGGACGTCGGTGGAGGACGAGTCCGGCCAGCTTGTGACCCACGTGGAGCGGAGGGCCATGGATGTTGATGAGGACGCCTATGTCCTGAAGCGGGTGAAGACCCATCACTCCACAGGCCTGCTGGCGCCTGGGAAGGGCAAGAGCACCGGGGCCATGGATGTTGATGAGGACGCCTATGTCCTGAAGCGGGTGAAGACCCATCACTCCACAGGCCTGCTGGCGCCTGGGAAGGGCAAGAGCACCGGGGGGACTTTACGGATTCCCGGGGGAGCGAACAAGATCCCCAACCGCCCGGTGGCTGTACCGCGCATGGCTCGCGCTCCTCCTGCTAGCGCACGATCTTCTTCTTCTGCCGAGGGCCGGGGAGAAAAACGGAAGGTTGGGGACGTTCCTACCTCCGCGCTGGTGACGCTGACCGGTGAATCGGTTCGGGAGAGCCTGGCCAAACGGTTCAGGAATACCAGCGGCGCGCAGGCCACCGCTGCCGGGGAGAATGCTGCTGCTGCTGCTCGGCAGAGTAGCCCATCGCCTGCGGGTGCATCCGGGGGAGACCCGAGTGGTGCCATCGCGCAGCGGGTGGCGGCGGACCTGGCCGGGCTTGGTCTGCATAGGCCAGGGGTTGCTGGAGTCCTGGCGGGCGGGAATCGTCCAAAATGCAAGGAATCCGTCCTCCGGGTAAGTACCGCATGGTACCACTTATACTACTTCATTAATCTTGCCTTACTTTGCTGCTTGACTAACTCTTTGGTGCTGCGCAGTTGTTGTACAGCTTGTACGAGCCGGACGCGAGCAAGGGGCTGTTGGAGCTGCAGAGACAGATAACTGCGATATCCGAAGCCCGGCAGCGCCTGGAGGTGGAGAAGGCTCGCTCGGATCGGGAGAAGGCCAGGTCGGAGGGGAGGGCCAAGAAGCTGGAGGAGCAGGTCCGGACCCTGGATAAGGAGAAGGCCGAGCTGAAAGAGCAGAACCGGCTCCTGGAGGAGGAGAATGCCGCCCTGGAGTCCAAGGTGGACGAGCTCCAAGTGGGAGCCGCTGCTCTGCACGCAGGCCCTGCTGCTCCGGCCGGGGAAGATGACCCGGAGCTCTTCGAGCGGGTCGCTCTGAAATACCGCGAGAGCGATCAGTTCCTGGAGTTTCTGGTGAAGGCCAGGGAAGAAGGCATCTCAGATGCGTACACCGAATGGGCGGGGAAGGGATGGTTAGACACTTCCCTGATGTCGACTGCTACTGAGGGAGATATCCATGAGCAGTCGGACATCCACCAGGAGGCGGTGGAGGATCAGCCGGGTGAAGCTATTCGCTCGGACTTGGATTCTTTTACCACTGGTGCCGAGGCTTCCCGGGCCGAAGTCCACACCGGAACTAACGTCGACGACGAGGGTACCGCAGGAGAGGCTGGCGGATTGCCTGTCGAAGGCGCAGTCGTAGGCCCTTAGAATTTTGTTGCCCTTTCCTTGTACTGTTTCCGGATCGGTTACTGCTTGTACACTTATCTTGAATATGAATATAATGGAACTGGCAGAGCCGGTGAAATTTTCTCAAAAGTAGTTTGCATATACATTTATTGTTGTTTTTCCTTTTTACAACGGTTAAACCGTGAACTATGCCAAACTAACCGCTCAGACTAGCGGGTTTTCTACAAAGATTGGTCATTCTCCCGGTCGGGGTCTATTCCTGTTTTCCCCACGTACCGCTGGAGCTGACCGTTGTCAATCAAAACCTGCACCGCTTGCCTGAGGGCGTGGCACTTGCTTGTTCGATGAGTAGCCTCATCATGGTACGAGCAGTACTTGCCCGTCTGCGCCGTTGTAAGTTTCCCCTTCGGGAACCTTCTCGGGGGCGGTGGAGGAATGACACTCCCGTTCTCAAGTAGGATATCCTCGTAGGATGTGGTGAGAGCGGTGAAGACTTCTTGGTTGATCGGGGGTGCTGGCATGATTGCCAGGGGGCGCTCTTGGCGGAACTGCGCTGGCTTGTTCTCGTTCTGCGGCTTGTCAGAATAGAACCTCTGCTGCCGCTGCGGCCAGTTTTTGTTGTTGGCGTTCCTGCTGGGCCTGGCGGGGCGGTTATCAGTCCCCCAACTCGTCGGGTGGGGGGTTCTCTTCCCGGGGATGGTCTTCCTGCTCATCATCCCGCTTCCTCTTCAGCAGGTGGTGCCCATAGGTCTCATGATCGGCCTAAGCATGCCGGATGGCCATAGCCATCAACTCGTCGTACCCCTGTGGGAGTTCTACCCGGACGGCGTAGGAAAATTTCCCCGCTCAGAGCCCTTGCTTGAACGCCATCTCGGCGATGCCCTTGTCTAGGTTCCGAACTCCGGCCGTAGCCGTCTGCCAGCGGTTGACAAAGGTTCTCAACTCCTCTCCGGGGGCTTGCCTGCAATTGAAGAGGATGGTCGACGTCCGGGCTCCCTCGACTCAGAGGATGAAGCGGCCCACAAACCGGTCGGCCAACTGCTCGAATGCTTCGATCGAGTTTGCCGGAAGCTCGTAAAACCAGCTGAGTGCTTCTCCGGACAACGTCTCCTGGAAGATGTTGCAGCAAACTGCATCGGAATATCCCTTGGCGCAGGTTTGAGACCGGAAGCTGTCCAGATGCTGGTATGGGCAGCCGGATCCTGAGTAGGTGAGCTTGAGGGACTTCTGGTTGCCAGACCTTCCCGACTCTATGACCCGGTGCGAGAAGGGGCCCATACGTTCATTAAACCGAGCGCCCTCCATCGGCCGCGCAGCCCTTCTTTCGCTAGCCTCCATCTGGGCCTTCAAGTTCGACACGGTGCTGGCCAGCACCTGCAGTGCTCGCGCAGTTGGCGTCTCAGCTTCATCTACTGACGAGGCGTCGGGCTGGCGGGAGGTCGTCGCGCTCTTTGGCTGGCCTGCACTCAATGGCGGCTTCTGCTGCACGGGGTTACCGGACCGATCGCCCGAAGATCGCCCTCCATCGGTGTGCTGAGGTGGAACTGGCGGGATTGCCGCTTGCGCCTCGGCCATGGCGCCACTGCGCTGCTGCCCCCTCTCCAGGGCGGCCACCAGTGCAGTATTCAATGCCTCCATCTCCTCGTACCCAGCGTTGGACCTAGCTCGGTCCCTGCCGCTCTCCTCTTTCAGACGACTGACCTCTGCGGCCATCGCCCGTAGTTCTCCCGCCATACCGCTATGGCCGGGGCTGTACGTGGGGTCCTGCCCCGGGCTCTCCGGGCTCTCGGATCGATCGCTTGAATCATCCGAGAACGTCAAGGCGAAGCCCCGCCGCTCTGGGCTATCTTCTTCCTCTGCCTGGCCTTTGCCCCGCGAGCTGTCGCGATGGGGATCCGGCAGGCCGGATGGTCCCCCGTAGCTTCCTACCTCCTGACCGTCGCTTTGGTCTAGGCGCGGCTCCCTTTCAACGGCTGGGGTGGAGGCGAGCACCTGCACTACTGCAGGGTTTCCCCCCTCGGTGGTTCCTTTCTCTTGATTCATCTCCGATCTCACTCTCAACGGTGTTGCTTACACGACTTTTCGTACGACTTCCCACAGACGGAGCCAATTGTTTCTGCTAAAACCCGGGGGTCTAGTAGATACTTGATGAATCCAACTGTCTCCTGCAATCCTGCTCACTAAGGAGAATACCGGGCGGGCCGGCCTTCACCTCTCCGATGCCTAAGTTAGTATAGTTGGAATGTATATAACTGAGGCACGTATGTAAGCGGGGAGAGAGACAAGTTACCTCATAAATAAGGTAGTTGGGGGCAAGGACTGGCCTTACTCTTCGATGTGGGACTGATTCCCTTCTGCTTATACTTTCTGACGCCCTCTTAGGCAGGCTGGCGCCCCTGGCCCCTGGGTCCTTGAGGCAGGATAGAGTGCCAGGCCCCGAGGCCGGGTGCTGATGATCCGGTCCCGACCCTTAGGCCGGGCCCTGGTGCGCTTGCCGCGGGTCTGTGGGCCTGCTGTAGCCTCTCTGCGGCTACTGTCAACAACATTAATGCTGGGTCCGGTTTCCACATAAACCCTTTTGGGCTTCGGGATAAAAACCCAATTGAAATAAATTCCAATTGTGGACCAAACACGGTTTACTCTCAATCTCATATCTAAAAGAAGCGGAAAAATGGTGAGAATCAGCGTCTGCTGGAAGAATCATGGATCACGAGGAAGCTAGGAGAAAGAACGTTGGTTGCAAGGTACGTTATCAGTTTCTTTTATTAAATATATATTTTTTATGATTCCATTGGATTATGGTCTTTACATTTGGTGGTTGAATGCGTTAAATGCAGCGTCACATTGAAAGAGAGATGACCAATCAAGGGCGTAAGTAAAACCCGTCGCAATTGAAGTGGTCATATCTTCATCTCAGACGGCAGCATCTATATAAAAGCGACAACAATTATCTGTTCTCAACTACTTCACCATCTCCCAATACACCAAAAGCTTGATCAAAACAGTTTCGATTGACTCAACTTGTTGCCGGCGAAGATGGCCAAGAAGCGCCTCATGGTTGCCGCCGAGGATGTCGACGTGTCCGCCGTCAAATATGAGCGGGAAGAAATCAAAGGTCTGTCAGTTCACTCTTGTTCACTGAAATTTGACTTTGAATGTGTCAAGTAATTGGGTTTTATGTTGCTGTGTTTGTAGCTCCGCATTTGACGGGTTTGTTGCTCAAGTTATTTGTGTGGATCGTTGAGGCCCCCATTGTTGGTTCCTTCGTTATCTCATTGCTGAAGAAGCAGAACAAGATGACTCAGGTCTGTTGTGGTTTGAATATTGCGTGTTACTTTCCTTGTGTAATTGGAAGAACAAGAACTGAAAGCCTTCTATTTGTTTGTTTGTTGTGCAATTCGCAGTTATTAAGGAACACTTCAATTCCGGAAACACCCATGTTCAAACCTGAATTTCCTCCTCAAGGTTTTTATCTTTCTTTGATAATTATGTTTGTGAAATATGAGTGGATATATATTTTTTGGTTTATCTTAATCTATATTAATCGAGTGAATGTGAATATTTGATGTGAAATTAGAACCAGAAACTGGGGTGGTTGTTGTCGAGGAGGATGGACAACCAGAAGGCAGAGTTGAAATGGCTTTGAAATGTCTTCCAAACTATGATCCTGCTCCCTGTTTGAATGGGGACACAAGTCTATCTTTCCAGTACTGGAAGATTCGTGATTATGCTTATGCTTATCGCTCCAAGATTGCCACCCCATCTATGGTAATTTCTTATGATTCTGTTAAATTTATGAACTGCATTTCTTATATGTGGTTGTACTATATTTTTGATTGATCTACTACATTCTTAGGTTGCAGAGCACGTTATATCAGCTTTAGAAGAGTTCAGCCATAAGAAACCTCCTCAACCTTTGTTGCTTTCTTTTGATGCTGTAGAACTGAGGAAGCAAGCTGCAGCTTCAACAAGGCGGTTCGAGGAAGGTATTCTGGAACCCATTAATTTTAAACTTCTGTTAAAACTATTCCATGTGTTTTGAAAACACAAACTATTGCATGTGTTTACACAAAGAAGAATTTGGGAGGTATAAGCATGTTGACTGTAGCAGAGTAAATTCCAATAGTCTCTACACTACTGAGATTCTCGTTGTTTTTGTTGGTGTAGGGAATCCAATATCTATCTTAGATGGGATTTTTGTGGCAATCAAGGATGATATAGATTGCTATCCTCATCCGTCCAAGGGTAAACACTCATCACACTATCTTTAGAAGATATGTAGGTAGACGATCCTACTTAAGTTATGTCAATAATGATAGGTGGAACAACATGGATGCATGAGGTTCGCACTGTCAGTAAGGATGCAGTTTGCGTCTCAAAGTTACGTAGTTGTGGTGTCATTTTTATTGGGAAGGCAAATATGCATGAGATGGGCATGGGTACGACAGGAAATAATCCAAATTATGGGTAAGCATCGTGTCTTAGCAACCACAGGATGGATATTAATGTGGAGTGATGTTTTATATGGCAAAACCTGTCTGTCGGAGACCTTAGATTTTCTTATAACCATGCCCATTCACCTTCAACTTTATGGTGGACGGTGGCATTACTTATGCTTATAATGTACCTCTTCATAACATCATTGAAATTCATGCTAATCATCATTCAGATGATATTTTATCTGGTTTTACTCATTTAGGGACATTTCATTAGGGCCATATGTAAGCTGGCCTCATCATTAAGCCCGCGGATTAAGTGGGCCGATGAAGGCCCGCAACTCGGCCCGGCCCTAACCCCTAAACTAAGCTCGACCCGTTAAAAGCCCGTCAAGCCCGCTCCATCCAAAGCCTGTAATGCCCGTTAAAATTCCTACCCTGGGTCGGCCGGGCCGTATCAGACCGGGTGTTGGAATATATAAATATATAATTTCTTACCGTTAGATTCCTACCGTTGGAATATATATGGGGTTCTGGGCCATTGGGGTATATATGATTGTATTTGTATTGAATGTATTTATTATGATTGTATTTAAATATATATATGTGTATATATATACAAGGTTTTTCTGGTGCGGACGTCCGCACGCACTGTTCATGGTGCGGATGCAGCGTTTCCAGCCACCGGCGAGGCGGCGACGGCGTATCCGCCCATTGGGCTTTGCTCGCCCCACGCCGGCGACCCCGTCTGTGCCGGCCCGAGCTCCATCGCCGGCCGGCAGCCGGCCGGAATCTGTAAAAATGCAGAAAAATGAACAGTACTTGTCATTTTTATGCATTTTTGCAGATTCCGGCGGCTGCCGGCCGGCGATGGAGCTCGGGCCGGCACAGACGGGGTCGCCCGCGTGGGGGGGCAAAGCCCAGTGGCCGGATACGCCGTCGCCGACTCGCCGGTGGCCGGAAACGCCGCATCCGCACGGTGCGGACGTCCGCACCTGAAAAAATTTATATATATATATAGAGCGAACCTTCGCCCTAGAATTAACGTACGAAGTTTTTTTTTTGACACACTTTTTGGTCATATTTTAACATCTTCACCGTTCAGATGTTTGAACCTATATATATATATATATATATATATATATATATATATATATATAGAGCGAACCTTCGCTCTAGAATTAACGTACGAAGTTTTTTTTTTTGACACACTTTTTGGTCATATTTTAACATCTTCACCGTTCAGATGTTTGAACCTAATGTATAGATTATTCATACAAAATTTCATCTAATTTGGTTACTGTTAAGGGATCGAAACTGTATTAAATCAATGAACAAACCGAATATGTTCAACCTGAACTGTTCGTGTAAATCACCATAAGTTCTGTATTTCCAAAAACCTTTGCCATCCTTTCATTTTATGTTTTTTTTTTGTTTCACAAACATGTTGAATTTCGTATATATTACTGATTTGTCATTCTCAATTTGTTTTGTTAGAACAACAAGAAATCCCCATGCACTAGACAGGTATACAGGTGGGTCTTCCTCAGGCCCTGCAGCAATCGTAGCTTCTGGATTATGCTCTGCTGCCCTTGGAACTGACGGGGGAGGTTGTACTAAATACATATGAAAGGCTTATTATGGTTTATTATTTTGTTCTCTTCTAATTTTTTTCATGCTTAAATCAATGTAAAAAGGCAGGTTCAGTCCGTATTCCTTCTGCGCTCTGTGGTGTAGTGGGCTTGAAGACAACGTATGGACGGACTGATATAGGCGGGTGAGTTTTTTCTTGTTAAGTTCAAGTTCAAAGATTACTTCTGCACGACATGCTTCATTTTTTCCATAGCCTCTATTGTCCCTTTACCAGTTTAATTTCCAAATAATTTTTACTTATTTTATATTCCAAGCTAAATTGTCAACACTCATGAATCAAGAATTCAATGAGGCAGAGGCTTAATGCTAAGAGAATTTAGCTGTCACTAATTTATAGAACTGTTGCCTCATTCATCTATCTGAAAATATGGGTATGTTGGAGACGACTCCTTTCCTTTTAAAACGACCTAGCATACACTCTCAAGAGAAAAATTTCACCAAAACAAAATATATGTTGAACTTCAAAAATATGAATTGTTAACTGATTACTATCATGATATTGTAGTGAAATTGGCAATGACCAAAGCATTCGATTATGTTATATTGAGATAAGTGTTATGCCAGTTTCATTTGAGTTCTTTCGCATCACAGGGCATTATGCGATGCTGGAACTGTGGAAATTATTGGACCAATTGCTTCTACAGTGGAGGATGTTATTCTAGTGTAAGTAATTCATCCTTCTGATCAATATTTTCATTGCATTAGCTTGCCCTTGGTTCCAGCCTGCTATGATTTTGTGATCAAGTTTATCCGATTTGTTTTTATATGGAGCGACTGGCAAGAGAATGGTAGTAAGATACATTGATTATATATGATGTTTTAGATGCAAAGATGAAGTGGTTATTTTGGAAAAAGAAAGTTAGATGTAGCTATAGAGGTGTGGTTAACATTTGAAGATGAGCTAATGCACATATATAATGGTTCTGATTTCCTTCAAACCAAGTGGGGTCTAGTTTGGTGAAATTAATGCTTTCAGTTTATAGTTGATGAAGAGAGCATAGGAAGAAATGTCAGAGAAATGTGGGTTAAAGGATGGAGGAAGGAGGGAGGGAGGAAGAAAACAGAAGACAAAATCTAATAAACAAAAACAAATTCAAGTAGTTTTCTCTTTACAGTTTTTGTTTTATGTAGTCTCCTCCTCTCCCGTTCCCTATTGTATCCCTCCTTTCACTGAAAAGTTAAAAACATGGTTCTGATTTGAATCAACCAAGTGGGAAACTGATTATGAGGTGTTGAAACTCAACACATCCTTGTCTCTGGTGCATTGACAATAGTCACCTTGTAGGCTTGTACTTCTGTTCTGACTATATGAATGATTCATCAGGTACTCAGCTATTTTGGGCGCCTCTGTTTCAGATAGAATTAGTTTGAAACCGGTAACTTTTGAAACCCTATTAGTTATTACATGCTTAAAAAATTTAGCAAAATAGCTTCTCATCATTATTTTCATATTATTTCTTTAGAACTGGCTTAAGAAAAAAACCTTATTCATGGCCAAAATACTATTTACTGAAGAAAGTGACTTGCTGCATAAAAGAGATTGATGCAGTTTTGTATATATATACTCTACTGTATTTTAAAATTGTATTGTCAATAATTAATTCGTATCTGTTTCTAGTTATATTGTGTTGATTATCTTATATTGTTTGAAACATGTGATCTATCAATGTGGGATTCGTCTTGTTTGATTCAATTTTAATGAGTTGTTTACATCTTTCTGCACAATCTTAATGTCTCAGTTTCTACAGTCTTGATCAGCTTTATTTTCTTTATATACTGTTTACACTTCTCTTTCTCATATATCTTAGATTAAATGTTCATTCACTACTTTCTGTAGTCCCCACCTTCTGTGCCAGATTTGTCATTACATGAAAGTTTGAATGTTCTGGGATCCTTGCGACTGGGGAAGTATACAGAGGTAACTCCCTTTCCTTTAGGTGGTTTTGATAGTTTGAAATAGATACACAACGTCTTATAAATCTACAAATATTTCTCTTGCAGTGGTTTCATGATGTGCATTCAACTGATATCTCTGATAAGTGTGAGGATGTTCTTAATCTTCTATCAAAAAATCACGGTTGTGAGGTAAGTCATCAAGATTGTACTGTATATTTTCTTTACATTCCTGTTTCTAAAGTTGAGAATGGCTTTCATTTGATAAATGTGGTTTAATTGAGACATTAACTTGCCCAATCATATAGATTGCAGAAATTGTTATACCTGAGCTCCATGAAATGCGTACTGCTCATCTTGTCTCAATTGGGTCTGAATGTGCCAGTTCCCTAAGTCCAGATTGTGAGGATGGGTACGTATCTTTAACATATGCCTAGTGGCATGGCCAATACTTTACACAAAAACAGAGATGACTTCTATGACGTCTTCTTCCTTAAAAAGAAAAAAAAAAGAGAGTTGTGAATACATTTGAACTGTTGGATTTTATTTTTCATTGTTGGATCAGTAATATCTTTCATTATAGAGTCAGTACTTTGCAAATATTGGACATAGAAAGTTTGAAGTTGATCAACAAGTATCTACCATAAAACTTTTGCTTTTAATAATCTGGAGTAGGTGAAATAATTTATCATCTTGGTTGCATGGAATGAATCATACACAAAATACAAGAAGGAAGTGAACAGAATAAATTTCTAAGAGAAAGAATTTTCTGAAAAGTATCAGAATAATTGAACACAGGATTTTGTTATTATATCTATAAGAATATACTGTATATTATATATCATTCAGAGAATGTCCGGTGACTGACATATGAAACGCTGCTAGATTTATCATACTGAAATTATGTATCTCTTCTCTTTCATTCCTTCTTTCTTATACTTTGTATTTGTGTGTGTGTGTGTGTGTGTGTGTGTGTGTGTGCAGAAATGGTGTCAGATTGACATATGATACACGTACCAGTATGGCCCTGTTCCGATCATTTTCTGCGTCAGACTATGTTACTGCCCAGTGTGTTAGGTGAGTCAAGTTAATACCAGAAAACAAGTTATATGGATGAAGTTCTTAATACCTTCTCATGGAAGTCTGAAGGCTTGTTTGAGATGATTAGTTATAACACGTGTTAAAGTAGTTCATTATTTGTTTTTTGTGCTAAAATTTTTATCCTAGAAGTTACACTAGTGTTCAGTATTAACTGAAAACTAATTTAGGCGACTAGATTGTATGCTGGGTTTGGAATAGGAAAGGTTATTCCTAGGGGATTATGTTTTCTTATGATGTACTATCTCTGTCCTCTTACTAATATTAAATCTGCCTCAGGAGAAGGGTTATGTACCATCATATGGAAATCTTCAAGAAGGTCGATGTGATAGTGACTCCCACAACTGGGTATGTGAAAGGATTGGTCACTGATTTACAACCAATCCAATAATGTCAGATGAGCTACTGCATTCGGTGACAAATTTATGTCAACTGAGTTCCGTAGTAAACTAGTAATTGCATTTGATACTTGATTATTAGACGTTTAAATTTATATCATCTGAAATTAAAGAATTTCTAATCGTATCTGGTCTTATTTATGCTCTCTAATAGAAAGCTATGACAGTCGGCGTATATTCTAAATCAAAATTATGTTCTTCTGAAGATAGATTTCGGAAGTCAATGATTGAACATAGTTTCTGTGTCTCTCATGCATATTTTATTAATCTTTTTCCTTTTCATATTGTGACTGAACGAGATACCTCATTCCTTTACAATTTATTTTATGTACAACAGCATGACAGCACCCAAAATTCCACCCAGTGCTCTTAGAGAAGGGGAGACAGACATGCAGGTTACAGGTCTGCAGTTCTACAATCTGATCCATCTTAACAGAATATCTTTTCATTAATTTCTCTTATGTTCAAATTTCGTAGCGAATGATATACTTTGGTATGGTTTTCAAATATTTCAATTGATTCTGTTCGTTGAGTTTTCTGCTTCTTTTCCAGTTTAGATGATGCTCTTGACAGTATGACTCTAGGAAATACAAAAACAGTATGATACAATTTTCAAAATCTTCCAAACTTGAGTTTATACAATACTTCCTTTGTGTCAGGTGATCTTATGCGGTTTATCATTGCTGCAAATCTTCTTGGACTTCCTGCCATTTCTGTACCCGTGAGTATTTTCTTTTTCTTTCTTTTGTGAAAATATCAGTCGTTGTAATTTAGTTATCGGAGATACTTAATGTCAGTCTTGATGTACATATGTGTGGCTTTCCCATACTAAATGAACAAATCTCTTGCAATACTTTCATCAGAGATATTGAAAAGCCATTCTCTTAATGTAAGTTAATTTGACTTTGTGAAACATTCACAGAAAACATAGATGAAGATAGGACTGAGTAGTTTTTGGAACCTTTCTTCTGTCACTTTTGTTTTATTTAGTATATTTATCCATTAAGGGTACTGTGCTTATGATATGAATACATACTTGAATTTGTTGTGTTGGTACTCTGAAGCCTTTACAAGGTTATATAGCATAATTTCAGTAAGTACAGTATGGATGTCTATTGTTGTTATTCATCTTTTTATTAGGGCTCTGCTTTTCCGAGCTGATCTTGTCTTTGTTGGTACTTCTTCATTCTTCAGGTTGGCTATGATAAACAAGGACTTCCAATAGGACTGCAACTAATCGGCCGTCCCTGGGGTGAAGCTTCAATTTTGCGTTTGGCTTCTGCAATAGAGGTAACAAATACTTTTGAGCTTTTGAGTGGATGAAAGAACAATTCTGCATAATACATGAAAGAGCACTTCATTACATATTTGTTCTCTGCTTTTTCCCTGATTACACAAATTCTTCTACGCGAAAGAACGGTTCTTGTAATAAAAAAATAAAACGACAAATACTTTAATACAGCTTTGAATGCGGAGGCATTCTGCAAACCATTGGTGGAAGGAGAGAAAGGTTCATTCTAAGGCATTTTTCTCATGTTTTTCAGGAACTCTGCGTGAAGTCCAAGAAGAGGCCTGCATCATATTTTGATGTTTTAAAATCTAACTAAAGAGGAGCGTTCCCAGCAAAAACAACCATGTAGGCAAGATTCTTTGTTTATGAATGGGAAGCAATTGATTATCATTACTTGACGGTTGTCCCCAACAAGAAAAACCTTGAAGCTTGATATGTATTATTGTAAAAATTAAAGAATTATATTCTAAAGGCAGACACATGCCATGTTAAGGTACTGTAGGAAATTTATAAAATAAATAATAATTTTATTTACGTTCCAAACTCTAAAGACCCAAATTCAGTGTGCGAAGGCAGAAAATCTGAATTTGCTGGTATAAAATGTAACCACCCCCAACTCTGGCTTTGTACGCTGCCATTGAGAACATACCAAATCTTTAGTATCTGTGTTTGTGACATAACTAGCGCTTAATGGTGAATTATTCTTTTGTCACTGCCAACTTAATGATTTGAAAACACAAATGTTTCTGATATTATTTTTTTTTCACTTCAATTCACAAATGTCTGTTGTTTATTTCCAGTTTCAGATTTTATTCACACTTATCATTTTCTTTCTTCATGAAAATGTTTGAAGAAAAAAAAAACCAAAACAAAAACAGGTAAAAGAAACTGATTCAAATAAATTATGCAATTTTTTTTCTTGTGTGGTAACGTTGGTTGAGTGGCCTCATATGGAATCCCACACCTATCATTTGAGCCACAATTCCAACCGGCCAGCAAGTTTGAATATGGTGGTGACTGGGTGTACTGTGCGTTAGTAATTCACTTAAGTAATCAAGGTGGTTTACATTACCCCAATAAAACGAAAGAACAAAAATATGATATAAACAATAAACATGACAAACAAAGACCTAGGACCTGTCACTTTGACTCTGATGCATCAATCTCTGGCATCTATGTAAACGATTGTGCAGTGATCGTGTAGTTCCCGCTTTGCCAGTATTTCAGATTCTTTGTACTCCTTTGACAGAACAGTCAACTCCTCGTTTCTTCTTGAAAATGACACTCCTTTTCTGTCTTCTCCTATCTAGACCTTATAAAGTTTCCATTGCATGCAAACGAATAATCAACCTTGACTCCAAGTTTGCCGTAGCTTCATCTTCATCAAAAGCTTTCCATTGGTTAAGCCTTGTGGGCATCATATGGCTTCAATCCATAAATGGTACAAACACCACCTTCCCTGCTAACTCTTCCCAACTCAAGAACACACTCTCCATGTCCCAACTACAAATCAAGAATCTCGTCTTCGCCTCCGACGCAGGCAAACTCTTTGGTTGGATTTCCGGCATTGCTGTTGTTTACCTGCCCTTTTGGTTAATCCTCATTATAGGCTCACTTCTCGGCTCAGTTGGCTACGGCGTCCAATTTCTATTCGGAACCAACCAAATCTCATCTCCAGCATATTGGCTAATGTTCTTGCTCACCATAGTGGCTGGAAAGTGTGTGTTGGATCAACACCGTTTGCTATGTGTTTGGGTCTAAATAAATCCGGAAGCCCAATTAGGGATTTTGGCCCATGGACTGGTTATTTGGAGAATATTGTATTTAGATTGATTTTCTATTCCTACTAGGGATAGGTCTTCACGGAGATTCTAGAATGGAAGTTAGAGTTGGATAATGAATTATTGTTCTAACTTTTATTATCTTGATCCACAAGGATAGAGCTTTTATGATCACTATATAAAGGGATCTCGGGTGTACAAGAAACACACACATCGTCAATCATACAACCTTTCCGCATCGCAAATAAAAGCCTCTCCAGAGCAACTATAACTTTCTCGCACCAACACTGAGTCACATACGTGCACCAGCCCTGTCGTTGCTAACTTGCACCGTTTTCGCGCTGCAGAAGCATTCGAGTCAGTAGCTACGCTCTGTAGCAATCAAGTCACTATTTCGGTAGCAAATTCATTCACATTCCATACACCCCAGTCTCAATTTGATAGCTCTGCTTATTCCCCAAGCGGTCTAAGTAAGATACAATTATCTTATGGAAGTTGACAAGAAAATCCTAGCAGATCATCTGTCGCAGGTCTTATTCGAACCCTATTGCCGGCTTGGTCAGCGCCCGCACACAGTTGTTTGATTAGAAGGAAGGAAGGAAGGACGCACACCAACATCAACTATACCAGAGTTGTACCTGACTCACATGTACTGGTACACCAATGCACTACAATCACCGGCAGAATCGCAAAAGTTCGCCACCCCGCGTGCTGACTATTTGTGAACTTAAAAATCCAAATCGAACATTGGCACGCCCAGTGGGACAGGGTCAAGATTGCAGACCAGGGTTTTTACTCAAAACCATATTCATTATGCAAGAAACCAGAGCAATCGCTTTGTGTTCCGCATAACACAACGACTTGTATAGGTTTATCTGCAGAGGACGCCATCAAAAAGTTTGGAAACATGACACCTCCTGAGAAGAACGCAACTCCTAAGAAGAACGCATCTTCTGAGAAGAATACAAGTCTTGAACCGAACAACGTCACGGAAGCCATAAAGCAACTAATGGTCGCCATGAAGACAATGGGAGACAACCTGGGAGCAAGGATCACCGCCGTTCAGGATCAATAGACTGTTCAAAATACTCAAGATAACCAGCTGATCAAACAAACCAACACTAAGGTTATAGAGCAGGTGGCACAGGTAAATGCTTGGTTTAATGAAACCAACACGAAGGTGGAGTGTCTCTGCGTGCTTAGGCAATGAAGGACACCTATATGCACCTAGAAGGACACTTCGCGCACATTCAACAGATTGAGGAATGCTTAGGTATCAGTCGGGAGTGCCTAGAATTTATTGAAACAACAACAACTGAGGAGGCAAGAACTCGGAAGCCAAGAGTTGACGAGGAGCCGGCAATTCAGCAAATTTTCCCTCTAACAGTCCTTCCATAAGGTGGAGTGTTTTAGTTGACTGCCCCAGCAACTACAGCTCCTGTACCACCGCCAATTGCACAAAGGGCAGGATAGCCTCTGATACGGCCGCCAGTGGACACCAAGGGGAGAGCAGCCACTAGCTCCTCAGCGAGTTGTATCACCAGCAGGAAGGGGTGGTACAACAAATAGAAGGCGGGTGATAAATAATAGAAGACCACTACCAGTACTCGCACCTCATATTGAGGAGCTGGAAGATGAATAAGAAGAAGAAGAAGAGGAAGACATGGCGAATGTTCGGGACATGACCCTTGAACAGGTCCAGGGAATGATCCAGGAAAGTTTTAGGATCTTGCAAGGTTTGCAGCCTCTTAACCAGGGATATACCAATCCATTACCAGAATGGGTTAACAATTCTGCGTGGCCGGCAAACTACAAGCAAATTTGTTTCACACCATTCTCCGGCGAAGGGACAGAGAATGGAGCTGATCACATTACTCATTTTCATAATGAATGTGGTCCTTACGGGTTGATCCAGTGTTCAAACTAAGGGTCTTTGGTTTATCCTTGTCAGGGTCCGCCTTGGCCTGGTACACCAAACTAGCTCCAAGGTCAGTTCCTGATTGGGGAACCTTGGAGACCACGTTTACAACAACTTTCAGAAATGTTGAACCGGAGGTAGACCTATCGTCTCTTCCCTCGATGCATCAACAACCAACAGAGTTTGCAGTGGATTATTTAAAGAGATTCAAGATATAGCAGGCCAAGCGCAAAACCATTCTCTCCGAGCAGGATGCTATTCGCATAGCGGTCAAAGGTCTCGAGAGGCGCTAGCGTCAGAAGCACCATGATGTCCACTTCTCTAGTATGGCGGACTTGATGAATAAGGTGGGAAGCTTCCAGATGATGTTAAATGAATTTGAAGATGCATGACGTTAGTACGCCAAAAAGAGCTCATGCTTCGTATTACCTAGGAACTTTAAAGCCACGTTATGTCATGCCACCTCGTAACAAGACTGTATCGACAATCTACACTCACATTAATCCTTACTACACCCCTCGACCTGAGCTACAATGGATCAGTGATGAGGAAGACGTTGCGGTAGTTGAAATTGCAGGGAGACAGATGATCAAGTCGAAGGCCTTGAAGTTTTCTCGGGAACCAATGAAGATCACTACATCTGCTGTCACCAAGTCAGAGTATGAGTCTTACACCTACAATGCCAATAGGGTCCCAGAGATATTGGATGACTTGTTCGCCCAAGGTCGGGTACGACATGACAATAGGGTCGTTCCCAAACCAGGGACGATTGAGGGTAAGAAGTACTGCAAGTTCCACGACATGTACAACCACCACACTGCAGATTGTGTTAAGCTCAAGGATCAAATACAAACTTAGATTAACAAGGGTTTGCTATATGTGGATTCTGGTAGAACAACAACATGGGTGGATATGGAGCCTTTTCCGGCAGATTCAATGGTGGACATAGTCCCAGTCTCAGCTCAAGTGGATGGCCAGCGGAAGTCTAAGTTTGCTAAGTACACTTACAATGCATCATGGGCTCATACTATCTATGACCAAATGATCGAGGAGGACAAAATAATCTTCCAAGCTTTTGACCCGCTGTCAGATGAAGAGATACAGGGACGAAGATATTGCAAATTCCATGACTCTTGGAATCACTATGCATTTGCCTGTGTCTAGTATAGGGGTGGATTCGGTTCCATTCGGTTCGGTTTTTGACCAAAACCGAGAACCAAACCGAACTAAAAATTCGGTTCGGTTCGGTTCGGTTTTTTATTTTTGGAGGGAGTGAACCGAAAACCGAACCAAACCGAACGGTTCGGTTCGGTTCGGTTTTTTTTCGGTTTATTTTTTTTACAAAAAATGTAATATTAAATATTTATATTTAAAAAAAACTTTGTGAAAAATTCAAAATTCGCTAATTCGACAATTCAAGTAGTTGAGTTTTTTTTTTGTTCCTGATAGTTCCTTATTTTTATAAGCATACGCATACAATCTATTGGTAATATTTATGACAAAAAATCATCAATCTACAAAAATTGTAACCACCAAAGTCTTAACTCTTAAAAATTCAAACTATGACATCATAATTTAATATTTTTAAATTAAAAAAATATGGCCTTGGATTTTTTAGGCAACACAACACTCTTAATATTTTACCTAGAGTCCTACACGGACATTTTGAATATTTTGACATGCATACAACCTCACGCAAAAACAAAATAAAATATAAAATATAATCATAAAACCTAAAATCACATTAATCAAATCAAATATTTAATAATAAAATACAAAACGACATCTTTTTAATGAGAATTCGGTTTTTTGGTTCGGTTCGGTTTTTTCCTTTCGGTTCGGTTTTTTTTCGGTTTGATTTTTTTCGGTTTCGGTTCGGATTTCGGCTCGGTTTTTTTCGGTTTTCGGTTTCAAATGTCCACCCCTAAGTGTCTAGCTAAAGGACCAAATTCAGGAGTGGCTAAATGATGGCACACTGTTCTTTACTAGAAGGTTTGAGATCTTCTTAGGCATTGCCGTGATTGATGTAGGACTTATTATAAAGGAAATTAGGCTACCCACAAAGCGGAATGGAGGCGGCAAATGTCAGATCAATCTAGCAAAGGAAGAGCCTGTTCCCGTTCCTGCTTCACGGTTGTGTTCACATTGTAAAATACAATGTGGCATACCAATAACTTGTGAAGAGTTTGAGGCAGCAATTCAATCAGCCCAGGAGAAGGAGTTGCAGTCGCAGTAGGTACAACATGCTCATACTGATTATAAAAAGGTCAAGGTTGATAATAGCAGGAAGTCTTATGCTAGCAAGGCAAAAATAAACAAAGACCTACCCCTAACACATGAGCCAGTTCATCAGGAACAAAGTCGCCGCTGATTAATATTCCTAAAGTTCAGACTAATCTTGATGCATTAACAAAGCCATACATACCACCGACATCTAGGGCAGTCATCAAGGATGACAATTGGTACGTGCGACAGAATGGTAGATCAGTGGAGGTCACTCCTACTCAGACCAAGAATGTCTAGAAGCGGTACGATAAGGCCAAGCGAGCGTTAGCAGCCTTGGAAAGGGGTGAGAAGACTCCATACCAGCTTCACCAGACCGTCGAGCAGCTGCAGGAAACGGTTGATAGACTAAAAGCAAAGCTTTATGTACATGTACACGGTCGCTGTACATATGGCAGACATAGGCAGACCGCACAAAAAAGGAGTATTTGAGAAAATCTCTGAACAATAGGCGAACGGTCAATAGACTAGAGTTTCAATGCATGATAGGTTATCCTATGCACGATCGGAGCAAGACACACCATCTTCTAAAATAGTAAAGATAACCTCAGGAGGCCCTCAGGACAAGAGGGCTAAGCGCGAACCACCTGCCCGGGAAAAATGGAGACCTTAGAAGGTTTCTCAAGTGCCAGCGAAGGTAGTGGCTCAGACTAATGTTGAGCCTACAAATGAGGCTGTAGTTACAGAGGCACCTAGAGAGTTGTCCCTGGTTGAAATAGTGGCGTAGCAATTTCCTACACATTCGCCGAACATTAAGGAAGGGGGTGAATCATGTTTAGACTTCTCAGATTAAGAGGAAGAGATGAACAAAGCTTGGGAGGATCCAGTCATGGACTGTAACATGGTTTATATCTTCCCAGTTAAATATGCTATTCTGGAGCCCATGCCAACTCACTTGTTCATCAACAATGGCAGGCGCGACAAGGATGATATCCCAGTTATTGAACCATTAACTAAGGTGGTGGCGAATGTTAAGGTCGAGCCTAAGGAGTGTGAGCCAGGGAAGCCTACGAAAGAGTCTGCTTTCCAGAAGCTTTTTATGATGTTCAGTTTGCCTACCATGACTGTCTCAGCATCTCAAACCATTGTACATCTCAACAGAGATGGAGGGCAGGAAGGTCAACAAAATTCTAGTAGATGGTGGAGCTGCTGTGAGCATCATTACAGTCAAGACTATGGAGGCTCTCTAGATTCCCAAGGAGAAGGTTTTGAGTAGCAATTTAAAAGTCCAGAGCTTTGCTGACAACTTAACCAAAACCGCAGGGGTTTTGGACATCAAGATCAAGATTGGGCCATCCGAGCTTTTCCAGTCTTTACCACTGATTGTACTGCTCCTTACAGCATCATTCTTGGCAGGGATTGGATAGACCGTCCGTTTTGTGTCCCATCTTCCATGCATCAAGAGATGCTCATGTGGAATCCAGCAATGGACCAAGCTGAGCTCATCAAGGCAGACTAGAGGTCGTACTCTATTGCAGCCTGCACGTTGGATGCTGAGTACTTCTATGGTGACATGCGACCTCTAGGTGTTATAGGGGTCGACTCAAAAGGACATCCAGTTAGGGTGACTTCAACAGAACTTACACGATGGGGTTTGGCACAGGTTCGAGCTGACATTCACATACCTGTCTCCATCATGCTACCTTTAAAGAATCACCCATGAATACACACCTCACTAAGGATGGGGTGCAGGCTTACACGTTCCTGCTTCAGCGATTGTCGGGGTACAAGGGGGAACAAGGAGCCTGGCAAGACGTAGCAATAGTAGAGTGCATTAAGGATGATTTGTCAGAATATAAGGAGCTAGAGGTAGAGATTATCCCGCCAGCACCAGCTGCCTTGGATGATACTCCACTTAAGGTAAAGGATCCAGTAGAGAAGATTCAAAGTGAGCTGTCCAGGAGAATCCGTAGAAATTGGATAACGTGCACATGAATTTTTTCGAAATTAATCAGGATTCTTTTTCTTTCTCTTGTTATCCGAGTTCTTTTCTTCTAGACTCTTCTTGGTATGATCTTGGACTTGAATCTTCTCATTAAGTTAGTATGGACATGTCCAACAAGTTTTTAGGTCCATTACAGCTGATCCATGCTTTAAAAATCCAAAGGAAAGCTTTCCTGATGCAACCGGAAAACTACAGTTTCTCGGCAGATTTGACATTGCTTCAATAAATCCAGCATAACTCCCTCCTCACTGCTCTGATTGATGTGATTCCAAGTCCTAGAGAAACTAAACTCATAGTGGTTTCTATCCATATAAGACACGTTCTCTGATTCTAAGTGATGAGTCATATAGGAGTCCTGGAAATCAGAACACAGTCCCAGGAAAATCCTAGTAGTTCCTGGATCTTTCTGCTCAAACTTCCAAGTTGCAGCCATCTTTTGAGTAACTTTCCGAACTCCAATTGATCTAAATTTTTAACACAATATACTCCAGCTTGGCAACTATATGCCTGCCAAATTTCATCAAATTTGGAAAAGAATAAGTCAGTTTAACACAACCCTCAAAATCATGAAAACAACATATTTTGCACTTTTTTCTCAGATTTCTATACTTAGTCGTTTTTTCTGACAATTAAGTATATTTTCGCCAAACTCTACCAAAACGACAGTAAACTATATTATGACTCTATCTTATACAAAATAGACTTAACAAAACAAAAATAAGGGATAATAACACATTAATATCGTTGCACATTGTGCTCCTATCACCAGCGACTGATATAGTTGTTGCAAGAGTTTAGGGATTGTTTCACCGAGAAGTACGAGGACGTGCTAGGGTTATCTCCCAACATTGTCTGCCATCGTTTACCTATCATGGACGGATATATACATGCTAGTCAAACAGGACCAGAGGCGAATGATCGCTGAAACTGTTGAAGCGGTCAAGAAAGAGGTTCAAAGTATGCTAAAGGCAGGGATTATTAGGCCGGCCAAGTACTCTCAGTGGCTGTCCAACATTGTTCCTATTCGTAAGAAAAATGGCATGATTTGAGTGTGTGTTGATTATCGTGATCTTAACACAACTTCGCCAAAAGATATTTATCCAATGCCAGAAAATTAAAAGCTAGGGAGGGAAGGAAGTCTATATCAAACAAAATATTTATTATGAACATTCAATCTGGCGAACAAGGTCGTCAATTTATAGAATTGGTTGTAATTAGCAATTGGATCACATACAACCGAATCGGTAAAAGCAATAATACATCATCATTCATCATTACATATAAGAAACCAAAAACAAAAACCTCTTAGCTAGGCTGTGACATACACCATGATATGAGAAAGATGATATACAAATGCCATATGAAAGTAATCCTCTATCCATATATATATATGATACAAACGTCATAGAGGATCGGAGAAAGATGCGCTTCTCCACCACAAGAACAAAATGGGCCACTTGAACGAAACTGTGAAGAGAAAAGATCGATATATAAAGGATTTTGAATACCACACAATCGGTGAATGTTTAACATGCCTGAGGAGAACTATCAACTATGCTTTCTTCTTGATACAATGGACACAGAGTTTTAACCAAAAGCCCTCATCCCGAGGAGGCCTCCATCATACATCGAGCCAAGACCTCCACCTCGATCTTTCACTGTACGAGTAGATTACCACACCCCGAATAGAATACACGACGATGATCTCCATGTGGTAATCTACTACACAAGTTGAATGATCTATGGCAAGCTCGAGCAGTTGAGGCAAGCCATGGAGCAGGGAAAGAACAACTAAACGAAATTTCGGGCTTCTTTAAAGCCACAAAAATTGAAAAGATGAGAAACATATTTAGATGGTAAATCATAGATTCAATTTTTGAACCCTAGCAGTACAAAAAGTTTGATAGGAGAGCACCAGGATCTACCTCTTGTTCCAAGCTTTCAGAAGCCTGCTGATATATGCCATCTGTAGGTATATTGGCCTCCATGAGTTGATGGAGATCAAAGTTTAATTGCATGGCTAATTGCATGGAGCTTTGGAAGATAACTTTGGAGAAATTAAAGCAAGATTATTTCCGAAAAGAAGAAAGGATATTTTCCTTGTTGGTCTTGGAAAGTCATGAAGTCAAGTTAGAAACCCTAAACACCCCAATAAGAGGTTCGGCCGTGTGTGATTACTATGGTATATCTCCCTTGATTAATTTGATTGAATATAATTCATTCAATGGAGTTATGTGTGGCCTTAACCTAGTTTGGTAGGAAATATCTTGTTAAGGCATATGACATATTTTATATTCAAATTGAATTAAAATATGGAATATACCTTTTATATATGTGGTGTAAAAGGTAGTTAGCATATTTGATTGATTGTGTAATCAAAGACAAAAAGATGTAACCCTATTTATAAAGGGAAGATCGGCAAAGAAGAGTGTGTCGAATCATAGTGAGTATTCGAACCAAAAAGAAAAGAAAAAGAAAAGAAGAGCGTGTCGAATCATAGTGAGTATTCGAACCAAAAAGAAAAGAAGAGGGTGTCGAATCGTGTTGAGTATTCGAACCAAAAGAGAAGAAAGTGTAAGACCTTCGTAGCATCTCGAGTGTAAGACCTTCGTGGCTTCTTAACGTAAGACCTTCGTGGCAACCAAGACCTTCGTGGCATCGAACACTTGCGTGTTTAGTCAAGTGTGAAATACTTGCGTGTTTAGTCAAGTAAGAAATACTTGCGTGTTTAGTCAAGTGTGAAGTAATTTATTTTTGAGAATAAATTTATCTTATTTTTGAGAATAATTTATCATTGATTGTAAACTTTTATTCAATAGTAAAATAAATTTCTTCGTTAAATTTCCGCTGCATTAACTTTATTTGTTTCCATCTAGTATTTTCACCCTCACCATTCCCTCACAAAACCCTAACTGTAGATGACATATAGATTTGTTGTGTGACAACTGACTCGATCTGTATGTCTATTTTATAGGAGACGAGGAGGGTTCTAGAAGAGTGGTTTTACAAAACCAGTGGGCGGTCAGTCATGGTTTAAACCCATGCCAGGTAGAATGAAATATATGGTTTAAACCAAAATGGAAGAAAATTAAATAACTAAAAACAAAGGTTAATGAATCATCTATTTCTGGAATTGTAAATATGGTTGTTGTGACACATTTTAAAACATTGGTTGTAGGCTGCTTCTTTGGTGCTTTTGCGGAGCAATGAGTAGGGAAGCTGCCAGATGCTTGCTGACCTAGCTTTGCTAGCAGCATATATATGGAAGCTTAGTTTGTTACCAATAGTGTACTACCTTAAGGCAACTCTAACCATTAGTCTTATTTAGGAGTGCTATTCTCATTTTAGCACCCTCTTATTGAACTACTGAATTCTCATCTCCAACAATGAGGTGGTATATGAGGGGTTATATTTAATATTATAGATTAAAATATAATAAGAGTATTTGAATTATGCTATTTGGACCCACTCAATTCTTGCGGAGCCCACGACACTATTTGGGTCTTGATCTTGGAATTGTCTCATATATAGGATATGCAATGAATCCAAGTCTAATAATTGCAAGACCAAGTCCTCCTAATATGTGTTGTTGGAGATGAAAAGTTTTATTTTGAGACTAGTATTGGTTTTTAAGGCCATGGTGGAGTTTCCCTTACAAAATTAGAAGCTTGTTACAAAGTATCGGGATCGTAATCGAGTTGCACATTTGCGATTTCAAAGAACTCTGTATAATTGGTTAGAAGCCTTTTTTTTTTTTTTTTTTTTTTAAAGTGAAGTTAGAAATAGCCTTTAGATGGGTTAGGGACTGTATTGAAAGTACGTTGCAATTCTAATTGATTCTTTTATTTTGTCTTATTAAAATATCTTTGTAGAATTAGTATGGACTATATACGTACATGTTGGTCGCATCACCTAACTAATATTATGTGCGAATTTTTGATGCTTCCTACTCCCAAGAATAGGAGGTTAAGTTTTAGTATAGGGAGAAAAATAAGAGTATCGTACCCAAAAGATTGAGTAACTCTGCCCTAACTAGATTACTGCTAAATGAAACCTAGAAAACACATGCATCTACCTTTTTACAATTCACAACCTTAGCCCTTTGGAAGCTAAAGGTCATAGGGATGGTATTCAGAAGTGGTAGAGAATATCGGCTTTGTTGATTTTAGATAAATTAAAGCTAATGCAAACATAAAGCAAACTAAACTAACAAGTGTAGAGACTTGATCAACGAGAGGAATAAAGACTTATGCACAAATGTAACCCATAATTGATGTGAAAACACGCTTGACAAACATCCCCCTAGTGCTTTGGTGAAGCTACCAAGAAACTAACTAATCATGTAATTTAACAAAGTCTTTTGGAGCCAAGTTAAATCACACAACCTTAATCCCAATTATATTACCTTATAATACAAGTGGGCTATGTATCGCAAGCCTAACACCCCCTTAGAGTAATTAAACTCACGGAACAAGCATTAAGTTCAAAGTAAGAAATCTAAGCAACTTAATACTTTCTGTAAGAAATACTAAGCCACCACTTAAAGACTACTCATGCTCGCGGATTCAAGAAGTTGTCAATATCATGTTCCGATTAACTTACCTAAATATGCTTTCTAGGTGACAAAGCTAGTTAACACATTTAGTAGGTATAAAGAGTAGAAACCCATAGATTCAAACATGCATCAATCATCAAATTTAAGGAAATTACATTGTTTGCTCATATCCACTACTCACACACATGGGCATATATATAAAAGCTTTATAAAAATAATACATCATGAAAGCAAAGAGAAGGTGAGAAAGAACCACAATACCCATGAGCTTCCTAGATGTAAACAAAGAGGGTGTGAAGTTTCAAAGTATAGTATTTTCGGTTTTCTCAAACCCAAAACACTATACAAATATACATACACAATGGAATTAAGAACATGGCTTCATGGATTAACCCACAAGTGTGATTGATCAAGGGGTGGAGAATCTTCGGTTTTGGTTATCAACCAAAGATGTGGATCTAGTCTTTATAAAATGACCAAAAACCTCAAAGATATTTTAGTGGAGAAGGAAAAGATAAGGGCACTCATAATATTTGACCATAAGGACAAGGGGACAAGGTCAACATCCAAGGAGATAAAGCCAAAGATATCTTTTTCACTTGTCTTCTTCTCATTTGAATTTGAATCAACAAATATTTTTCCCTCCAATGCTCTTTCACTTGAATATCAGCCATCACCATCTTCCGACCGCCGGAGTTTGACCGGAATTCTGTCCGTTGACCGGCGTTGACCGGTCAAATTCGTCTTTTAGTGTAATTTCTGATTTTGCTCATTTGGCTTCAATTCTTCACCCGGTTTCTTCAATATGTGTTAGATCTATCCTTTTGACTCGTTTCCAATCCTTAACTCACTTTCCTAGCATGAATAGGAAACACAATAAGAAATATATAAAACACAAAAGGATATAGTAAAAGAATAAGAATAAGAATAAGGCAACAACTACTAGGTAAATAATGACCTAACAGTACATAGCCATGCACGTATTAAGTTTACCTGTTTTTCTTTACTAAGTTTGTTGACAGTAGTCGCAGAGGGGCTACAACAGGCCCACAGACTCGCAGCAAGTGCACCAGGGCCCGGCCCAAGGCCCAGGACCGGATCACCAGCACCCGGCCTCGGGGTCCAGCACTCTATCCTGCCACCAGGGACCCTGGGACCGGGGGCGCCTGCCTGCCAAAGAGGGCACCAGAATGTACAAACATAAGGGAACCAGTCCCACATCGAAGGGTGAGGCCAGCCCTCACCCCCAACCACCTATATGAGGGCCCCAACTACCCTCATTAATAGGTAACTGATCTCACTCACCGCTTACATACGTGCTCAGGTTATATATATTCCAACTATACTAACTTAGGCATCGGAGAGGAGAAGACCGGCCCGCCCGGTATTCCCCTTAGTAAGCAGGTTGGCAGGAGATCACACGAGGATTCACCTGTATCTACCAGGCCCCAGGGTTTGAGCAGAAACAATTGGCGCCGTCTGTGGGAAACTTGAACAAGAAGCCGTGTAAGCAACACCGTTGGCAGAGAATTCATAAATGAGTCAAGAGAGAGGTACCACCGAGGAGGGACGTGTTGCATTAGTGCAAACACTCACCTCCACCCCGGTCGTCACGCGGGAGCCGCGCGGCGACCAGGGCAACGGTCAGGAAGGAGGGAGCTGTGGGGGACCGTCCGACATGCCGGGGCCCCACCACGACAGCTCACGCGGAAAAGACCCGGCAGAGGACAACCCAGTGTTCCGGGGTTTCTCCTTGACGTTCTCAGATGATCCGAGCGATCGATCTGAGAGCCCGGACCGGGACCCTACGTACAACCCCGACCATAGCAGTATGGCGGGAGAGATACGGGCAATGGCCGCAGAGGTCAATCGACTATGAGAGGAGAGCGACAGGGACCGAGCCAAGTCCAACGCCCGGTACGAAGAGATGGAAGCGGTGAATGCTGCCCTGGTAGCCGCCCTGGAGAGGGGACATCAGCGTAGTGACGCCATGATCAAGGCGCAAGCGGCACCTGCCCCAGTCCAACCTCAGCAGTTCGAGGCAGGGCAGTCTTCGGGCGACCGGCCCAGCGATCCCGTGCGAGAGAAGTCACAAGCCGGCGCAGGTCCGCCGAAGAGCACGCCAACCTCCCGCCAGCTCCACGCTTCGTCTGTGGATGAAGTTGAGACTCCGACCGCACGGGCGTTGCAGATGTTAGCCAACACCGTGTCAGACTTGAAGGCCCAGATGGAGGCCAACGAGAGAAGAGCTGCACGGCCGATGGAGGGCGCCCGGTTTAATGAGCGCATAGGCCCTTTCTCGCACCGGGTCATAGAGTCAGGGAGATCTGGCAACCAGAAGTCCCTCAAGCTCACCTATTCAGGGTCCGGCTGCCCGTATCAGCACCCGGACAGTTTCCGGTCCCAGACCTGTGCCAAGGGCTACTCCGATGCAGTCTGCTGCAACATCTTCCAGGAGACTCTGTCTGGAGAAGCGCTCAGCTGGTTCTACGAGCTTCCAACGAACTCGATCGAGGCATTCGAGCAGCTAGCTGACCGATTCGTAGGTCGCTTCATCCTCCGAGTCGAGGGAGCCCGGACGTCGACCATCCTCTTCAACTGCATACAAGCCCCCGGAGAGGAGTTGAGGACCTTTGTCAACCGTTGGCAGACGGCTACGGCCGGGATTCGGAACCTGGACAAAGGCATCGCCGATATGGCATTTAAGCAGGGGCTCCGAGCAGGAAAGTTTTCCTACGCCGTCCGGGTAGAGCTCCCGCAGGGGTACGATGAGTTGATGGCTATGGCCATCCGGCATGCTCAGGCCGATCATGAGACCTATGGGCACCACCTGCTGAAGAGGAAGCGGGATGAGCAGCAGGAAGACCATCCCCGGGAAGAGAACCCTCCGCCCAGCCAGGAGGACAAGCCCAGTCAGCAGACCGAGAACCGCGCCGCTCGACCCAGCCGGAACGCCAACAACAGAAACTGGCCACAGCGACAGCAGAGGCCCTATTCTGATAAGCCCCAGGGCGAGCACAAGCCGGCGCCGTACCGCCAAGAACGTCCCCTGGCAATCATGCCAGCACCACCGGCCGGTCAAGAAGTCTTCACCGCTCTCACCACTTCCTATGAGGATATTTTACTTGAGAACGGAAGCGTCATTCCCCCACCGCCCAAGAGAAAGTACCCGAAGGGGAAACTTACAACGGCGCAGACGGGCAAGTACTGCTCTTATCATGATGAGGCTACTCATCGAACGAATCAGTGATGCGCTCTCAAGACAGCGGTGCAGGGTTTGATCAATAATGGCCAACTCCAGCGGTACGTAGGGGAAAGAAGATCAGACCCCGACCGAGAGCATGACCAGGCCTGGTAAACCCGCTAAGTCCGAGCGGTTAGTTTGGCATATCACCGGTTCAACCGTTGTAAAAATCACAAATATATGCAAACTACTTTTGAGAAAATCCTACTGGCCCCGCAAGTTCAAGTGTATTCATAATCAAGCAAGTATACAAGCAGTAACCGTTCCGGAGAGTTTACAAGAAAAAAGAGAGCAAGGGCAAAATCCTAAGGGGCCGCGCCTCCACCCTCAGCGGGCAATCCGCCAGCCCCTCCTGCGATAGCTTCGTTGTCGACCTCTGCTTCGGCTCTGGCTCCGGGAGACTTGGTACCGTTGGTAAAAGAACCAAAGTCCGAGCGAACCACTTCTCCAGGCTGCCCCTCCGCCGCCTGCTGGTGGATGTCCGACTGCTCATGAGCATCTCCTTCAGCAGCAGCATCCGGCATTAGGGAAGTGTCCAGCCACCCCTTGGCCGCCCATTCCGTGTATGCATCTGAGATGTCCTCTTCCCTGGCCTTCTTCAGGAACTCCAGGAACTGGTCACTCTCTTGGTATCGAAGAACGAACCGTTCATATTGTTCCGGGTCATCTTCCCCAGCAGCAGCAGCGGCAGCGGTGGCTCCCACCTGAAACTCGTCCACCTTGGCCTCCAGCTCGGCCCTCTCAGCCTCGGCCCGCTCCTTCTCCTTCTCCAGGCTCCGGTTCTGCTCCTCCAGCTTCTTGGCCCTCTCCTCCAGTCTGGCCTTCTCCCTGTCCGAGCGGGACTTCTCCACCTCCAGGCGCTTCCGGGCCTCTGATAGAGCAGCTATCTGTCTCTTCAGCTCCGGCAGTTCCTCGCTCGCGTCCGGTTGGTACAGACTGTACAACAACTGCACAACAACAAAGGCAATTAGTCAAGCAGTAAAAGAAAACAAGCTATAAGCAGTGTAGTGGCACCTCGCAGTACTCACCCGGAGGACGGATTCCTTGCATTTTGGCCGGTTCCCGCCCGCCAGAACACCGGCAACCTCGGGTTTGTCCAGACCAAAGCTGGCCAGGTCCGCTACCACCTGCCGGATGAATGCAGCGTCCGGGCTTCCCCTCGATGCCTCCGAGGGTGCAGGGCTACTCTGCCGGGCAGCAGCAGCTTTCTCCCCAGCAGCGCTGGATTGTACACCGCTGGTTACCCTGAGCCGTTTGGCCAGGTTCTCCCGGGATGACCCGCCGGTGACTGTCACCAGCACGGAGGAAGGTGATACGACCCGAACCTCGAATTACCTTTTAACTGGTGTATTTCTACTTTTACTCCTCGGGAATTGTTTTTACGAATCGGAAGTTCTAAATGTTGACTTTTAAATAAGTTGACTCGATCGAGGTTTTTGTTGCATGATAAGGTAGAGGACGTTGAAACGAGTTCGAGGACACGTAGCACGCCTAATTTGGAGTTTGTATGAAAAAGTTGTGACGTAAAAACGGGATTTTGCCGTTTTTGGACGAGTATAAATAGTCGGGATTTTTCCCGAAACGGCAATTCCTCTTTTCTTTTCTTTTTCTTTTTCTTTTCCTTCTCTCCTTCTATTTCTCTCTCCTCTTCCCCGACTCCGGCCGAACCCCGCCGTCCGGCCGAACTGGGCCGGTCCACCGGTCACGTTCGGACCGGCTGGGCCTTCTCTTCACGCCTGTGGCAGCGTGGCGGCGTGGTTCGCCGCCGTTCGGCCGTGCTGGGCCCGAAACAGTCCGCCACCGATCAGACGGTTCTCCCTCCTCCGGCCAAGGTTCCACCCGATTCTTGGGGGGAATTGTTGACCTCGACGTGTAGAACAAGCCCAAGGAAGGAATCGAGCCAATTCGTGACAGGTCGAGAGGTTATTCGACGGGACGAGAGATCAGTTTAGCGGCGCGCTCGGCATTACTGTGAGTGGATTTTTATTTTAAATAAATGCATGCATAAATATTTTTATTGAAATGAAGTTGATATTAATTAAAAGATTTCTTGAGGTTGATATGAGTTATAGAGATTTGATTATGATAATTGTTTCATTTACTATTTAAAGGAAAATATGGATTTGGGGTATATGTTTACTACTATTTTAAATAGTACGAAATTTTACTCAGAAAATGAGATTTTCGAAAATAGTATGAATTGATAAAATCATATTTGAGCATTCTAAATATATTTATATTGAAAAGACCGGAAATGAGATTTCCGGGGATTTTATGATTTCGTTATTTGTGATTTTCGACATGGGAGATGTCAAAATTATATATCATTTTTTCATATTTATTTTGTGACATGTAAGACATGTCGGATGTATATATATTCTTTTGAGGTTACGAGTTTATGTGATTATATATATATGAGCCTCGGGTGTACGGTCGGGGATCGTACGGATTGTTATATATAAGGGGAAACGTGTTTTTGGTTTGTTTTCGGATTTTCACCATACGAGGGTCAACGGTATTATTATATTGATGCTAGCTAGCGAGGCCTCATCCCACGCGAGGTGACGACTTGACCATATAGGTCAGATTCACGCTCGGTGGTCGACGTAGGATTGTATATATTGAGGCGGTGACGTGTCTAGGTGGTAGACTTAGACACGGGGGGAGTCAATAGGACTCTCGGACCCGGAGCCTGACGAGGTTCCAGTTATTTATGGTGGGTAGACTTTCCCCTGTTGCATGGCCAATGAGATTTGGTCATGATGATGTTTTTTCACTGTGATTGCGGGAATATTTCCTCTGTGAAGCTTTCAGTTTTAATAAATTCCCGCATCAGTCGATTGAGATTTTTATATTATTATATGACGTGATTGAGATTTTTATACGATTATATGATGTGGCTTCGGGAATATTTCATTTATGAGACTTTCAGCTTTTGATAGATTCCCGAAGCAGTGGATTAAGATTTCTATATTTTTATATTATCTAGTTTCGGGAATATTTCCTTTATGAGGCTTTCGATATTTCATAGATTCCCGAACCAGTGGAACTGGGATTTTATATGACTAAAGAGATTGATCGAGATGTATTATAAGTTGATTTTCAAATGGTTATGATTATATATATGTATATATATATATATATATATATATATATATATATATATATATAAACAAAGGAGTTTTGTTTATTTGAGTTGTCAGTGAGACTGAGTTGTTTTAATAGAGTTTTTCATAAAATGTGGTATGTTACTATTTGATTTTCAAAGTATTTATTTTGAAAGTATAAAGAAAATATTATTTGTATTTGAGATATCAGCAGAGCTGATCAATTACTATGATTTTTCTGAAACGTGAACGTTTTATGAAAATGCATGCATCGTGGTTTTTAATTATATAATAGTGGGAAAGTAAAATAATACTTTTTATATACGATATTGTTTTCATCCAGTCACTCTAACGTTTTTAAATTACTTTCCCTGGGGCCCTTCATTTTAAATCGCCCAGTGTGCAGAGTATTAGTCGGAGGTCAAGAGTACTCGGAGTCGAGGCATAGCTGTCATCTTTGTTGCTTTCGCTAGGTGGGATCTGTGATCCCTTACTCTTTTATCTTTATATTCTAGTACTTGTTTTGTATTTTTAATCCATTGTATTAGATTGCTCTGATTACTTGTGAGTAAATTGAGATTGTTTTTGTGTTTATTTGTGGCGGTTGTTGTGAATTGGGGAGCAGGTGGCTCCAGGTGTTGAGGATGGATCTGGATTTAGAAGTGTTTTTGGTTGTTGCAGGTCTTAGGGTTGTCCATCCTAAGATTGACTTTATCGAGGTATCGATAGAGTTAGTCTTAAGGTGGTCCCCGCAGGACCTTATCCGGGTTTCAGGGTGAAATCCGGGGCGGGTCCTGTCAGAAGGAATGTTCGGGCCCCTCCGCTTCTCTCCCCGGCCTTCGGGAGAAGAAGATCGTGCGCCTACATGGGTGACCCGGGTCACGAGCGGCACAGTCACTGGGCGGTTGGGGATCATACCCACTCCACCGGGAATCCTCACTGGCCCCCCGGTAGTCTTGCCCTTTCCAGGCACCGCCGAAGGCGCAGCAGCATGGGTCTTCACCCGCCTCAAGAGGTAGGCGGAGTCATCAATATCCATGGCCCTCGGTTCCGAATGAGTCGTGAGCCGGCCAGACCCCTCGTCCACCGAGGTTCGTGCGACGGTCGCGCCTTTCTCCTTCAGCTTGTTAAGGAGGTCTTCCCCATCCATAGAAAGAGCGGTTTCGGGCTTGATGACCGCCCGGGTAGATGCACCTACACGACAAGCAAACGGTTAGAATTTCACAGCAGAACCAACACAAGTACCACCGCTAGGGCTTGCTACACACTGGGATCCCGCCCGAGACAGCAGTATTCCAGCACTTCTCGCCGGATGAAGTTGTACGAACTTCGTTCCAGATTGTTCCAACATCCGAGTACAGTAGAGATCCTCTCCTGCTCCAGCTTGGATAGCTCGAATGATTGGTCGCCAATGGGTTGGAAGGCGCCAAGAACCCGGTACATCCTCCTCCTCACCTGCCACCTCCCGCCCACCATCACCACCTTCTTTCCCCAGCCATTGTCTACCCATGAAGGCATGGTGGTGATGATCGGTTGATTGTTCCGGGCATTGAAGGACATGCAACCCTGGGACCCCTGCTTCCTCGAGTAGGACAACCTATACAAGGCCCGGAATTCGTTTACCGTCGGCATACTCATTCCGGACAGCTCGTATAAGCAGCCGAGGCCCAGTAGCCGCCTCCATTGGAGCCCGGGAAGCTGCGCGGGCGACACTTGCAGCGCACTCAACATATACTGCACGAAATCTGGTAGCGGGAGGGAGAATCCGTGCCGGAACTGATCCTGATGCACGGCAACCCAACCTTCCTCCGGGTTGCGGGCTGATTCTCCAGGATTCAGTGGTCGCAGAAAAACCTCGTCCGGAATACTCCACGTTTCCCGGAACGCCGCAATCTCTCCCGGGGTCATGCTACCCTCCGGTTCATCACACACCACGGCGTCTTTTCCTCTGCCGATGGTGTAGCTCACGGCCGGAGCACCGGCAAGGCGCACCCCGTGCGGTATTTCAGTCTCCGAGGAATCAGACCCGGAAGACGAAGACGGAGACGAAGCCCCGCTCCCGGAGCGGCCAGTTACTTCGTTCTCCGGGGCTTCAGAACGGAGCCAGTCCTCCAATCTCTCCACATCATCCACGATAGGACCTCTGGCAGCAGGTTCGGAAGCCCCGTTAGAACTTGAAGAATACATCTTGACCTAGGGGCAGAAAACAAAACCCTAGCGCTCGTCAGCAACAGGCTACAACAGCACCTCCTACGGCCTCTCCCCAAGTTTGCCGCAGAGCAACTCAGTCAGATCCCTCCCCCCCCCCCCCCCCCCCCCACCACAAAACAACAAAGCAAAAGCAAGGAAAACATCGGGGCAAAGAACGCAAGAACTTACCGATTAATATGCTCAGCCGAGAAGGGTCCGCCCTGCAAAAGCAGCGAGCAATGGTAGGAAGAGGCTAGGGAGCGCTTGAAACAACGGATCTCGTGGGGCAAGGAGCTCAGGGCTTTTCGCTGGATCTTCTCTCTTTCTCTTAGTCTCTCTAAAATGCAAGAAGCGAAAGTAGAAAGAAGAGCAGAAGAGGCCTATTTATAGAGGGAACCGGTACCCTAGGGGTTTTGAAATCCCCCCAAAACACGCAATCAGAGCAACTCAAACGCCTGCGAATCCATGCCCTCCATCTCAAGACCGCCTCCTGCTGACACGTGTCCCAGCATTGGTAAACTGCCCATGCCATCATAACTGACGGGACTTATGGACTTCCTCCTTAAATGCATGTCAGCCACTTGTCCCACACGCTGGCGACAGGAAGGTAGGAGCGGGAACCGAGGCGTCTGACCTCCCACACTTCCCCAGGCTCCACGGTTGCACGCCATCTTCATTGCAAGCCTTGAAGACCTCTCACCGGTTGTGATTTCCCAACCGCTTTGAGAGCATCTATCCGGGCATGAGCCATCCGCCCGGCACCATGGCAGTTAGCGGTTATGATCATTCAACCGGCTGCATGGCTTCTTCGTTGCAAATCTTTAAGACCTCTCACCGGTTGTGATTTCCCAACCGCTTCGAGAGCATCTATCCGGGCATGAGCCATCCGCCCGGCACCATGGCAGTTAGCGGTTATGATCATTCAACCGGCTGCATGACTTCTTCGCTGCATATCTTGAAGACCTCTCACCGGTTGTGATTTCCCAACCGCTTCGAGAGCATCTATACGGGCATGAGCCATCCGCCCGGCACCATGGCAGTTAGCGGTTATGATCATTCAACCGGCTGCATGGCATCTTCGCTGCATTTCGCTGGGGGACTCGTCTCGATATGGCAGGACGCCCGGTCGAGTCCCGCCCGGCTCCATGACAGTTCACGGTTAGGTATCATTCAACCGGCTGCATGTCATTTCACTGGGGGCCTCGTCTCGATTTGGCAGAACGCCCGGTCGAGGTCCACCCAGCCACATCTCACTTGGGGGACTTGTCTCGATATGGCAGAACGCCCGGTCGAGATCCGTCCACCGGTTACGTCACATTCAACCGGCTCGAGACCATCTCCCCGGTTATGATCATCCAACCGGCTCGAGAGCATTTTCCGGGAACGGGATCCACCCGGCCCCATGGCATTTCACTGGGGGACTCGGCTCGATATGGCAGCACGCCCGGTCGAGTCCCGCCCGACACCATGGCTTGACCCCGGTCATGAGAACATTCGACCGGCATGGGCTTTATACACCCGGGTGAGTTTACATCTAACCCATGTACGCTTGTCCAGCAGGATAAAAACCCTGCATCGCACCAGCTGCGGCAAACGGGGGCTGCACGGCGAGCCTTGTCACCTCAACGCCACCCCCCTTTTTACCTCAACGCTTATCCAACACAAGCTGAGCAGAACTAGCAAGTGTTCACTGGTGCTTCAAACAGCCCGCAACACCGGGGTAATCTTCCCGCAGCCTAGCAATATGGGACTCGTCTCGTTATGGCAGAACGCCCGGTTGAGGTCCTTTACTCCACCTCGTCTCGATATGGCAGAACGCCCGGTCGAGGTCCAGTACTTAAGTTCACCTGGGACTCGTCACGATATGGCAGAACGCCCGGTCGAGGTCCCATGAACTCCGCTCCTTTCCGCTTTGGCAGATCGCCTGGTAGAGGCTCAGTGAACTCTGCTCCATTCCGATTTGGCAGATCGCCCGGTTGTGGCCCAGTGAGCTCCGCTTCGTACCGATAGGGCAGAGTGCCCGGTCGGAATTCCATGCACATCTCTTGCATGGCGGATTTCAACGCCCCATTATCATCCCATGCACAAATCTCTTGCATGGCGGATTTCAACGCCCCATTATCATTCCATGCACACGTCTATTGCATGGCATCATGACATCATCTCATACACTCTCCGGGTTCCACCCCACTCTATGCTCATAGCACCACAACACTTGAGCACAGTACTACTTATATTACAAACGTACTTATAAACTATTACTTACCATCGGTAACAGATACTCACCTCGGTCACGCCCAATCTTCAACGCGGACTTGGGGGACTGGACACCGTTAGGTTGGTAACCCTGCGGGTCTGCGGGACAAGAGCAAGATAGACTTAAGTCCCCATTCAAGATTGCACTTGATCGGGAACTTGGGGGACTTGCTGACAGTAGCCGCAGATGGGCTACAGCAGGCCCACAGACCAGCAGCAAGTGCACCAGGGCCCGGCCCAAGGCCCGGGACCGGATCACCAGCACCCGGCCTCGGGGTCCAGCACTCTATCCTGCCACCAGGGACCCTGGGACCGGGGGCGCCTGCCTGCCAAAGAGGGCACCAGAATGTACAAACAGAAGGGAACCAGTCCCACATTGAAGGGTGAGGCTAGCCCTCACCCCCAACCACCTATATAAGGGCCCCAACTACCCTCATTAATAGGTAACTGATCTCACTCACCGCTTACATACGTGCTCATGTTATATATATTCCAACTATACTAACTTAGGCATCGGAGAGGAGAAGACCGGCCCGCCCGGTATTCCCCTTAGTAAGCAGGTTGGCAGGAGATCACACGAGCATTCACCTGTATCTACCAGGCCCCAGGGTTTGAGCAGAAACAAAGTTAGATATAGAAGAATGAATATTTCCAAATCAGACTCGTACGTACACATGCATATGATATTTGTGTTTGCTGTTTAGGCACATAAGTGTAATACCAATTCGTTTCAGAAAAAAAGATTGTGATTACACATAATCAACTGCCCCTATGTATGCACAAAACCGCCAAATGAGAAACTGTTCCGGGTGCATGATTATAAACGTAGTAGGATGTTAGACACAGTAAAATTTTCTAGGTACAAAAGTGGAGTTGAAGAATTATAGAATTGAATTTAGTTTTGTAGTTGGGGATATATGAAAATTGGGGATATGAATTTATCTTCTCTTATCCGGTAAAGTTCTAATGATGTTAGTTGTGCATGTACTATCAAATTTTACATACCTCACTCAAGAATGTTACAAGCTTACATACCTTAAATTTTTAGCACTAGATTTTTAAATTCATAAATTAAAAGGGAATACTCCATCCGGAGAAGAACTTGTATCTCAGGGCACATTTGCTAACTTAGAGCTCGTCTTATTTTTCTTCGAGAGTCCATCACTCCTGAAGCATCGCTTATGCTACACAAGCCTTGACCCATGTTTTGTGCAAACATGACTATTTACCATCAACATTATCAACATGCAAAACTATCTGCAAAGAGCCTATGCGCCATTTAGCTTATAAAACATCATCACCATGCCTGCGCCTAAATCTTAAAATTTATCCCACAAAAGAAGTTGGGTATTAATCAATCTCTCAAACAAATGCCTCGTTTCTTCCTCATGATTTAATATATGAATGGATCGAACTCGTAATCTGTTTTAGTCAGTGCCTCATCATTTTCCGCTGCCTCACCATTCTAGCTAAGTAATACATGGAAATGACTGTAAATGCATCTGTTTAAGTCCAAACTCTAACCCAAGACTCAGTGCGTCACTATTTTCCATTGCCTACTATAAGGCCAACGATCCCAAGAGACATGATTGATACTCGCATCCCTCTTTCATACCACGTCTGAAAAGTGAAAATGGCCAAACCACATGCAACGACAATTCACATATCAAAATCAAGCTTGCTAAGTCACCTCAAACTCGCAAAGCTGTGGATTAGAATAAGACCATTCTTCTCAATGGGAAAAATGAGTCCTCAACCATATTTACATTAAAAAAATAAAAACAATAATAAATTTTAATTTTTTTTAGGGAATGACAATTTGTAAGTAGACTAAACGGCAACGGAATCATGAATCATATAAGGTGCATCCCCGTGTCTTAGACATTTGCAACAAAAGCGATAAGGACTTCCATTCGACACTTACCAATTGCTTGAATATCAAATCAGTAAGCAAGTATTATCCAGTTTACAAGATCCTAAGACATCCGTGGTTACATATGCTCCTCTTAACAGGCATTCTGCTTCAGGGAAGCACATATGCTTCTCTTTAGAGACGAAAATGATCAAATATAAATAATGACATGAACCTCTAAATTTGTTTTCATCACCGTCGACCCCCGCTCAAACCCACCTTGTAATCCCTTCTACATTGCATAAGTAAAAATTAGAATTTTAACAAGTCTCCTATGAACTACATAAACTAATATGCATACAGAAAATATGGATCATCATGCATCCTATATATATCTAGGGCCATCAAAAGACTGAATAGTTGAAGGGAATGAAAGCAGTAATTCTTGGGAGAAGAATAATTGAACGAGTGCTAAAAAAAATTATAAAGCGAATATATTATTTCAGAAAATGATGAATTTGTAATTCTTGGGAGAAGAATAACGTATTTCAAGTCCATTAGGGTGTTCATTTTCAACTATATATGGAACTCCAAAATATCTCTTTCTAGTGATTCTAAGAAAATTCTATAAGACTGATTTTCTTCTTTTCTTTACGTGTTCTATTGTTTTCTTCAGTGTTGTTCTGCTAGCAGCTTCATACTCTTTCTCTTTTTCAATAAAAGAAATTTCTATCGGAAAAAGAAAGAAGGGAGCGGATATGTATATGCATCTCGCATGTAAACAGATGTTCAATAATGGTACAAACTACCATAAGAATTTAGTGAAAGCACATGGATACCATGTCTTGGACTTATTGCATGTCTAAATGTCTAAAAGAGACTTCCATTTTATTGTAGTAAGCAACCCTTTTGTGGTACTCACCTTCGTTCCATGTATGGACGAAGTAGTAGTATGATGACTGTAACAAGTTCAAATCCCACACAAATGTAACCCTTTCTGCTCTTACAACCATCTGGCAACAGAAAAATGAGGACTGAGGAAAGTAATTAAAAACAGTGTTGATTTGGAAGTTCGAATACATTTCCAAAGCAAGCGTTTAATTAAGATGAAAGATGGAATACAAGCAAAAAAGCATGCATCTATTCATTTTCTCTAAATGAAAGACACACCTTGGATTGAGGTAACTCGTATTAAAGCAACTTATGCAAATTAACAAATATATCTGATTTCGCAAGTGACAGAGGATAAGATCAACACCTGACCATTTCTGCACACAGAATTCAAACAGAAGTTGAATTTGGTTTGGTCACTATAAGCAGTAGCAGTCTGTGGGTGAGTTTCCCACTTCAAAGAAACCCAGTAATTTCATCTGTAAGCCAACCAGAAAATATGCCAATTATTTGCAAAAAAATAAAAAATAAATAAATAAATAAATAAATAAAACAGATAGAGTAATGGGAAACTAAAAGCAGCATACTAGACATGACAGGGTTATACCTGTTTACTGCTGCGCTCTGCAGTTGTTATGTTCCTCTTTCGAAAGAGACATGTCATGCTTGTGCTGGTCACTCTGGTCACTGCAGCACGATGAAAGTTTGAATGACGCCTGTGGAAACATGAATGTCACAATGAAATGTACGAAATTCATGCACTAAAAGCAACTTATGATAACCAACAGCTCCTTACCACAAATAAAGGACACCCAAAAGCAGTAGGGTTAAATATAAATATCGTATTATTTGATAATTACTAGGCTCTATTAAAAAAAAATTATATATATATACTAGGCTAAGGACATCTATGATTTACGGGACATATGCAGCTCAAATTTGGACCTTATGATGAAATTGTCTTATGGCAGGGAAAAAAAGGAAGCCTCTGAATTCATGATGAGATTATCACTACCCAAATCAATACCTAGTTCTAACAGAATTAATAGTAGATCCAATGAATGAGACCGTAAACTTTAAGAAGCCAAAGATGTGAATGGACCAGAAAAAAAAAGCACCTTAACTTTCTTGCAAACTTATTGAGAAGCGATTTTTAATCAGAATCACATTCACCAACCTGAAGAACTTCAAGAGAGCATATCCCATTACTCCAACAACATTGATCAGATTGGTCATTTGATATCCTGGCTTAGTTCTCTATCCTCTTATCATCCCCTTTATTCTCTCCACATGATGACCCTGTGACATAGAAAAACAATTACAAGGAGCACAGAAATAGAGGAAAACACTAACCAGAAGTGTCAAATCAGGGAAGGATATAAATTAAGTCCAAAAAAAATTGCAACAGATTTCCTTGATGCTAAATAATTCGTACAGTAATCAAACCCCCTCTGTACCGACCAACATATAGGCATATAATCTTAATCATGCAGGACAGAACACAATTAACTACCATGAACACATATTAAACCATATGTATACCCGAGACGTGTGATGAACCTAAAACCATTAAAACGCTCATGCATTCACAATAAGTAAGGCATGTAACTTTAATCATGCAGGAAGGAATCAACCAATGACCATGAAGATATCATACGCCATATCTTTACCAGAGACGAATGATGAACCTAAAACCAACAAAATGCCCATGCATTCGCAATAAGTAGCAAGACTATCATGAATTCTAAGCCCCTTCCATAATCAATTTTGATTTTTTCTAGAGAAATGGCAGGTGTTCAGAGTGAACACTTCTGGCATTGGGGGTCTCTAGCTTCAATCACTTGATCATAAAATGATCAAGAAAGTAATCCATGCAGATGCTGTTTGAAAACAATTAATAAATCTACATTAACATTATCCAACCCATGGCAGTTTCTAAGAGATAAGGAACCAAGAAGATGTAAACTGTAGATGAAAAAATGAACCATCCTGATTTCAAGTTTTGGAGGTGACTGCTATAGTCTTAGTTGATTTTAACCGTTGCATATAAACCACATCTTTAGACATGGTGCCTTATTGGACAAGCAGTTTGTATAATTTTGACCTAGTGATTGATCAACAGCAATATTGCAATAACAAGACCTTGTTAAATCCAAAACTGTTGAAGTTATAAATGTGTGACGTACGAACAATAAAGCTTTTTAAACCAAGAAAGGACAGAACCCACAAGCAGAGCCAGAGAGAAAAAGTGAAAATTATAAGGAATCAAAAGAAATTGGAAGCGATTTTGAAGTTGCTCCAATTCGAAAGGCACATACCTGGAAAAAGACAACTCGAACATGGAGAAAATTGAGCAAGGGCACAATAGTCGTCTCTTGTTAGGCAGAAAGAATTTGAAAGTACTGCTCTCCAGGCATAATTTTAGGACGTAGCTAAATACCCATAAAATTGTAGTCCCTCCTCTAAAAGTTTGCAAATGGTGCATCTAAAAACTAGGTACTACTAACTCCCACACCTCAAGTCCCATAGTCATCTCCTTCACCCAAAGACTGTTTCAAAATAGTAGCATCAATGTCCAGCCTTTTGATTTCGTCCATTATGATTCTCAATACAAAAAATATCTTTTCACACTGAGGGTGTAAATGATCTTCTGCTTTGAATGCCTGCACCTCATTGTTGAGTTCTATCCAACTCCAACCAGGGACTTTCTTAACACCCCTTTCTCTCATAAGCTTCTTTACACTAGCTTTAGCATCCCACCTTTTAAGATTTCCATATTCCATATATGCAGATAGAAGAACATAAGTGCAGTGCTCTTCAGGCTCTAGCACTAGCAGATAGTCTGCTACTTGACTTGCTAATTCAATATTGCCACAAGCCCTGCAGCCAGCCAGTAAAGTCTTTCACACCATTGCATCAGGTTCAAATGGCATTTCTTTAATCTAGGCTTTCGCCATATCTAGACGCCCAGCGTGCCCATAAAGATCCACTGCACAAGCATAATCCTCCATTCGTGGTGCAATTCCTTATTCAGATTTCATAGACTTCAGAAAGTTGCATCCTTGTTCAACCAAACCCATGTGGCTACAAGCAGTTAAAAGAGCCACGAATGTTATGTGATCAAGTTTCACCTTTTCCTTCTTCATTTGGGAAAAGAGGCCTAGTGCAACATCTCCTTGCCCATTTTGTGCATATCCAAAAATGATTGAATTCCAAGTGATTGAGCTGTCTTTAAGGTCTCTTCAAAAGACTTTTGAGCATCGGCAATGATGCCGCACTTGGAATACATAGAGATCAAAGAACTGGCTACAAACTCATTGGATTCAAGCCCTGATCTCAGTGTCAAAGCATGCCTGTTGACCCAGGTTGAGGGTTCCTAAATCAGAACAAGACCGAAGAACGGCTGAGAACGCATAATGATCAACCTGCACCTCTCCATATCTCATATCCCCAAACAATCTCAAGGCATCCTCATTCCTCCCATTCTGTGTAAACCCAGTCAAAATGGTGTTCCAAGAAACACGGCCCTTCAATTCCATGGTTTCAAAGATCTGTAGTGCTTCCTCCATGGAACTGTTACTTGACTTGAGATACATAGCAACAGACGCATTCGAGATTGGTCCGGAATTTTCTAGTCCTCTTTTTATAACCAGCCCGTGGAAGGATTTCCCATTATTCTTGTGTATCCCTTCAGAATACGCACTAATGATGCTGGTATAACTGTAGATGTCGGGTTCAAACCCAAGCCTTTGCATGTCCAAGAAGAGTTTGCAAGCAAGAGAAGCAAGTACGCGGCTGGCATGGAATTCCATGTCACCACATCTCTTTTAGCAAAGGTACCATCAAACACTCTTTTGGCCTCTTCTATTGACCCACATTCTGCATACGAAGTTATTGTGGCATTGCATACCATGTTTTCACATCCTAGCCCATGTTTTATAATCTTGCAATGTACCTGCACCAACGACTTATAAAACTCAGGACCATCAAGCAATGTCAAAACCGGAGCAATCGTTCCGTCTTCCATCTGCACGCCCTCCTTCGCCATACACTTCAACAGCCGAAACACCGCTCGGCGATCCCCACCTTGCACGTACCCATCAATCAGCGCATTCCACGAAACAGTGTTGCTCTGCGGCAGCGACTCAAACACCACACACGCATCCCCAACTCTCCCACATTTCACATACATATCCAAAAGAGCACTCCCAGAGTACACATTACCCTTGTACCCCACCTTAACAAGCACACAATGCACTTGCTTCCCGACATCATACCTTAGCGTGCAAGCAACACCCTTACGTAAGCTTCCGAATGTGTACCCATCGAAACCAAACCCGCATCTCGTCATGCTTCTAACCACCTCCCAGTCCGGCTCGCCGCAGTTGACTTGTCCGGCGATAACGGTGTTCCAAGAGACGGTGTCTCTGTGAGGCATTTCGTCGAACAGCTGCTGGGCAATGGACATGTGCTGAGATTAGGGGTCGCGGTTCAGGACATTGTTGGCAATGTACACGTCAGCCAGGGATCCTGACTTGATTTGCCGGCAGTAGGTTATCGAGACCTCGCGCAAACTGCCGACAAGTGAATGGAACGTCCTCATTCATGAAAGAGTGGACGAGCAAGTGAAGAGACGCATACAGCAGGTTTTCAAGTCGCGTGGAGGCTTGTCTAATTTCGTTAAACATGAGGGCATATAAGTAAGACCTTTTACCTACAACTTTCATGGAGAATCACATGCAGGCCTAATTGGTTACTAGGAATGAGACTTTAAGTTATAGTTAAGGGTAGAGCTGGGCGTTTGAGCCCGAAAAACCAAAAATCTGGCCCGAAAATAGGAAAAAAGCTTAAAACGAGCCGAATTCAATTTTTTTTAAGGACGGGCTCGAAAATAAGAAATTTAGTCCGAACTCGGGTCCCTGTTTTTTTGGGACCGAAAGTTCAGCCCGGACCGAAACTAAGTTGAGACCAATAAGCCCACTGGCCCAGGCCTGTTCCCACAATCCCACATTCTCAGTCTGAATCACTCCGCAGTCCGCACTTCCCGTCCCGCCCCCCGCAGCCACTCCAGCCCGAACCTCCACCGAACCACCGCATCCACTCCTCTGGGCCTCCACCGCTCCACCGCCTTGGCGCGTTCACTCCCGAGCTCCTCCTCTTCTGAGTCTCCACGACCCTGCGTCCGTGCTGCCACTGCGGAGTGCCCTAGAGTCCCAAATCGGAAATCGCGACCTCCGACTCTTCCTCCTCGATCGGCTCCTCCTCCTTCCTCGCCTCTCTTCCCGAGCTCCCTCCGCCTCAGAAGTTTCACTGTGACTACTGGAATACTGGATTGGTGGATATAAAAGTAGCAGTCGATCCCTATTGTTTTCGAAGACCATTCTGTTTGCATAATTGTTCTGGGTTTCTAAGCAAATTGGAAAGAAGAATATTGAAGATGACCATCAACCAGTAAGTAGATTCCCACTTGTGATTTTGATGTTTTTCTTCACATTTCCTCGGTCGGTGTCTCCCATGCTAATCCACCTACAAACACCTTGGTAAAAGTTGGAGAGATTCTTGAAACTCTGATTATTGCTGATAAGAATACAGCAAAATCTAAAGGAAAATTCTTAGATGGGGCTCTCCCCACCACCTGGCAATGGGACAAGCCAATCAAAACCCACCAAATTTTTTTTAAGTTCCGATTTTACCCTCACTTAAATAAAACCTATACCCAAAATACCCCCCCTGCTAAGTCCTGATTGGACAGTCCCAGGGACACGTGGTGGGACTGTCCCATCTAAGACTTTCTCAAATCTAAAAGATAAGGATTTGTAAGTGTTTGATCGCCTACAACAAAATGTTTTGGAATATGAGCTGGTTTCTATTCCATTTTTTCTGAGTTTGGGTACTGATTAATGTAGGTGACATTTCGTGATGCTGAGTCGTTGTTGAATGAGATGGTGATGGAGGTGCACTCATCTTCATCTTCATCGACCGTGAAGCTCCAATTTCTCATGTCACAAGAGCTTGAAGAGGAATGGTGATAGGAGCACAATGTGCGACGATATTAATGTGTTTACGCCCTCGTTTATGCTTTGTTTAACCCTTATTTATGTAAGATAGAGTCATAATTTAGTTTAGTGTCGTTTTGGTAGAATTTTGGAAATATGTGCTTAATTATCTGAAAAATGACTAAGTTTAAGAAATCTGGAAAATAATGCAAAATATGTCTTTTTCTTGATTGTGAGACGAGTGGAAAATTGACCTATCTTTTTTCCAAATTTGTTGAAATTTGGTATGCATATAATTGGCTAGCTAAAGTGTTTTTTTTTTTTCTAAATTTCAGATCAATCAAAGTTCGGGAAGTTAACCAAAAGATGGCTGCAACTCAGCAGTTCGAGCAAAATGATCCAGGGACTTCCAGGAATTTTCCTGGGACTGTGTCCTGACTTCAAAAATTTATTCCGGACGTTTCACTTAGAATATGAGGAAGCCCTTGTATATGAAGAAAGCTCTACGAGTCTAGTTTCTCTGGGACTTGAAATCACATCAATCGGAGCAATGAGGAAAAAGTTATGCCAATTGCAACGCAACAAGGTCACTGTCAGCCGATTCCACAAGTTTCTACCTCTTTTCCTTTGTTTCTGTTTTCGATGGACATTTTGTTGGCGTCTCATCCTCCAAATGGAGGTGAGGTTGCGTGTTCAACGTCCCGAAAGATGGCAAAAACTAGGTAATAGCATCGTTTTACGATCAAAGTCAATTGATGATGATCAATCCGCTAGTCGATGACGTAAAGAGTAGAACCAAAGTAGAAACTGTAACTCCGATTTAGGGACTTGTCTAGCAAGTAAAGGGCCAGTAGTGCGAGACACACTTAAAACCGCTAGCCGAGACTAGATTCCTTAATTTCTCCCTGACATGAACATCACACTTACAAATTAGATGTGCATACTTATGAATTGACTATGGTCAAATTCGTCATCAATTGTAGAACACGCGTTGATCACACTTGATCAAAGTATACATCCAGTCTTTCGAGAAAGAGATAAGGAAACGATACATCCAGTCTAGATCCGAAGCAGGTTCAGCGACATTCACGTTTTTATCGTCACGCGTATCATCTTCCATGATGTTAGCCTCCAATGAATCCTTATATCTCTTATAAGCATTGACCACAAAACAAACCTCAGAACTTCATAGGCGCCGTGGAAATAGACTTGACGACTTGTTTAGAGACTATTTGAGTATTTTTATGTGGTTTAGAACCACTATTTTGTATGGTTAAGTCCTTGGGGATTTATAAGCTTATCTTTGTCCTCCTTTAGTAGAGCATTTTTGTACCTGCAAGGAAACATTCACACCAACTATAACCCGGGATAAAGACAACAAATGAATAATGTAAAAAGACAGCACTACCATCAACATTAGAGGGAAAAAAAATTTTGCTCATTAATCATAAGGAAGCTTGAAAAATTAGTACCCACGTTTGTGCAAATGCAAGAAGTGACTGATGCCATATCACACGCATTATTCTTGGTTCCTCCCAAAGGTTTATAGTCCGTAGCCTAGACTTCTCACCATGTGTGTTGTGTGTTCATCATGCCATGTGCAGCTCCGCAGTTGGGGCAGCAGCCCCTCTCGGCAGTAGGATTTTCTTGGCAGGCAAGCTTCTCTCGGCAGACGTGTCTGCTTCTCTTGAGGCCTGATTTTGGGTGTGTTCCACTATCCTAATACAAAAGTGTTCTGAATAAATGTTGTAGTGGACACACAGAGCTTTCCAACGGTATAAAATTCGCCTCAATCGGACCATCAGAAGTATGCTTTGTTTAGCCTTTTATCGGACCGATTGATCTGCCCAGTTCTCTGTTCCGCCAGATTGACCTTGCTGTACTCAAATTGAAACTGGGAACGGTTCGTAGCTCCAAATCCACTTCTATAAAATCCTACAGAAAGTAGACTCAGAGACCTTTTCAACGGTGTATGGCTCAGCATCCCAGGTTTTGTGAGCTGAAAACGGCAGCCATTCAAAATTGACATACAGTACTGCCGGAATTCTGCTTTGGGCAGAACTTGGTATTTCCTGCACTTTTTTTCTTTTCAATTCAATCTGCACACGCACAAGACACTTCAAAACGAACTAAACCAAAAATAAATATAAGAAGAAAAAGTTGAGTTAGAAAAGAATGAGTTAGAAAATCAGAGTTAATATGTTAAAGTTAGTAAAGGTTAGCAACAATTACAAGTTAGAATCAAGTTACAAGTTAAAGTTAGCATCGAAAATTTTCTACAATACATACATGAATTAGCAAAGTTAGAGAATATTTATACAAAACCGAAAATAAAGCTATACGAAATTTGCACAAATATACAAAGTTAACATTCAAATATAACAAGCTTTTATAATCCCCGGCAACGGAGCCAAAAATTGACGAGTCGCCGAAGCGACTCAAGCAATCAAAAACCCTACAATCGTTAGTAGTATAGAATAAGTAGGGATCGTTCTAGCCGGGGATTAAGGGTACCTGAAATATGAGAATGTTAACACAAATATTCACAAACATATATGCACACAATTGTCACACTTATATACATATATACGAATTTATCATGGGGGATAAAGATGAAGTTCGGCAGCAAGGACTGCCTCTATATCTAAGACACGAAAATAAACCTAAACTACTATATACAAGTGATCATCATCTCTCACAAAACATTTAGCACCAAAGACTCTTTAACATATAAACTCACATGCAAGAAAGTAAGGAACAAGTACCAACATGCTTAAATTCAAAATTAGTTCCAACTACAACTTAGTTGTAAGACCTCTCAAGTTTTAAGACCGAACTTTTGGTTATGGGCCCTAAAGTTATGTTAATCCTTTTGAGACTTAACAATTGTGCGCAATGGTCTAAATTGGAGACACGCAAAACAAGTAAGGTCGTCAATCTTCTTATTTTAAACATGCAAGTATCTAAGGTATTAAACCCTAAGTGAGCAACACAAATCATAGAGTCCGTCAGGTCCATCTAGTTTGTAATTACCCTAGCAGATTAAACCTAGCACCTAGATCAATGTTCAAGACAACACTAAGTACCGATTTTCATGCTCAATCCTTAGATACTAACCAATTTTGAACCTAAAACATGCATCTATACCACTGTCCTAATTATCTAACACATGAATTTACAAGTTACATATTACAAATTAGCATGCAAAATTCATTGTTCTTGTCGAAACCTAAACATAAATCTAAGCATCGATTCAAACAAGTCTTTAACATACAATTTATAAAACCAAAATCGATTCATACATAGACATATAAACCAACACCAAACATACATGAGTGTTTCATAGACAAAACTAAACATAACTAAACAAAAAATACTAAACCGAAGAAGGGAGTGGATCACACTTTGAGACACCTTGAGAGCTTCACGTCGTGTGGATCCGGCGAAGTATGGAGGCTGGGGTGAGGCTGCACGGCAGTAGGTTGTGTCGGCAATAGGTTATAGAGGCAGAAATTCCAAGGTTTCGGCAAGGCAGAAACTTGGTTGAGGTGAGGTGAAGGTGGTTTTCGGTTTAGGTTTTTGTCTAGGATCTTTGGGGAATTTTGGTAGAGTTTAGGCCTTGTGTCTAAGCTTGAGATGAGATGATTTTTCTGTAGGAAAACATGGCTATATATAGAGGCAAATTCGGCAGAAACCCTAGGTAGAAAACCTAGTCCAAATCGGCAAAGGCAATCCTTGTGCAACAAGGTTTTGGTTCCTTCCTTTCTTGGTTCTTCTAGGAAACTTCTTTTTCTGATTTTTTTCTTCAATGCCTTGGCTTGGTGTCATCCTCTAACCTTCCTTAAGCTTGGACCATCATCACATATGCATTTTTACACCATTTGGTCCATTAAAAACAGAAAACACAAAAAGGAGGCAGTAGGTTCCTGGAATCGGCAGATTTGACCTTGATGCAGTAATTACGGCATATCTCCATCCGTGGAGCTTCGATTGATGCGATTCCAAGTCTCAGATAAACTAGACACATATAACCATCTCCCCATAAAATATCTCGATACAATTCCTTGTGAGTCGTCGGGAATGATTTTTCGAAGTTGGATCAAAGTCCCAGGAAAATCCTGGAAGTCCCTGGATTGGTTTGCTCGGACTGCCGTTTTGCAGCCAACGTTTGGGTGACTTCCCGAACTCCGATTGATCTGAAAGTTTAACACAACATTCCTCAGTATATGAATAATAAGCACACCAAATTTCAAAGAATTCGGACAAGGATAGATCATATTTTTACTCGTCACAAAATCGCGAAAAAGACATATTTTGCACTATTTTCCAGATTTCTCATACTTAGTCATTTTTCGGACAATTAAGCACATTTCACCAAAACTCTACTAAAAATGACACTAACTATATTATGACTCTATCTTAGACAAATAAGAGTTAAACAAAGCATAAATGAGGGCATAAGCATATAATATCATCGCACATTGTGCTCCTATCAGATCTCCCAGACGCGATAAGCCTAAAACAAAAAAAATAATTCAGCTCTGTAGAAGAATGGAGGCGGAGAATAGAGGGCAAAAGGTAGCACGAGGCGGCAGGAGGAAAGCAGAGGGGACGATAAATAGGGCAACAAGAAAAGTGAGGCAACCCCAGCCGTGGATCCCCTCCATCTCAGACCACTCCCTGCCGACACGTGCCCCAGCATCGATAAAGGATCCCAGGCCGTCATAACTGATGGGACTGATGGGCTCTCCCTTTCATTGCATGTCAGTCACCTGTCCCACTTACAAGCGGCAGTTAGGGAGATAGGAGCAAACAACGAGGCGTCCACTCCCCTCGCTTCCCCAGAAAGTCAACTCCGAATCAATCCGGCACCATGGCAGTTCGCGGTTATGATCATTCAACCGGCTGCATGGCATTTTCACTACATTTCACTGGGGGACTCGTCTCGATATGGCAGAATGCCCGGTCGAGCTCCGCCCAGCACTATGGCATTCCACCGGCCGTCTGACATTCAACCCACTCCAAGGCATTCTACCGGTTGTCACTTTCCTTCGCCTACAGGCAGGAACGAGCCAACAACAACTCAAGGCTTCTAAACGCATGGGCTTTATAAACCCGGGCGATCGAGCTTACATCTAACCCATGTACTCTTGTCCAGCAGGATAAAAACCCTGCATCACACTGAACTGTGATACATTTGGGGATACATGGCGAGACTCGTTATCTCAACGCCACTCCACTGGGCAAATTGTTTCTCTAACACAGAACAAGTCTCCCCGCAGGCTAACAAACCTGCACATTACCTCAACGCTTAACCAACAAAAGCTGAGAAGAACTAGCAAGTGTTAACCGATGCCTCAGTACGGCCGTAACACTCTCCGGGGTACCTGTTGGCTTAGTCCACGCACCAACAGGCCCTCCCGCAGGCTAGCACTCTCCGGGACTCGTCTCGATATGGCAGGACGCCCGGTCGAGGTCCCATGAACTCCGCCTCGCACCGTTATGGCATAACGCCCGGTGGAGGCCCAGTCTGCAAGTTCATCCGGGACTCGTCTCGATATGGCAGGACGCCCGGTCGAGGTCCCATGAACTCCGCCTCGCACCGTTATGGCAGAACGCCCGGTGGAGGTCCAGTCTGCAAGTTCATCCGGGACTCGTCTCGATATGGCAGGACGCCCGGTCGAGGTCCCATGAACTCCACCTCGCACCGTTATGGCAGAACGCCAGGTGGAGGTCCAGTCTGCAAGTTCATCCGGGACTCGTCTCGATATGGCAGGATGCCCGGTCGGGGTCCCATGAACTCCGCCTCGCACCGTTATGGCAGAACGCCCGGTCGAGGTCCAGTCTGCAAGTTCATCCGGGACTCGTCTCGATATGGCGGGACGTCCGGTCGAGGTCCCGCGAACCCCACTCCATGCTCATAGCACCCCAACACTTGAGCACAGTACTACTTATATCACAAACGTACTTATAAACTATTACTTACCATCGGCAACAGGCACTCACCTCGGTTACGCCCAATCTTCAACGCGGACTTGGGGGACTGGGCTCCGTTAGGCTGGTAAGCCTGCGGGTCTGCAGGACAGGAGCAAGACAGACTTAAAGTCCCCATTCAAAATTGCACTTGACCGGGAACTTGGGGGACTTGTTGACAGTAGCCGCAAAGAGGCTACAGCAGGCCTGCAGACCCGCAGCAAGAGCACCAGGGCCCTGCCCAACGCCCGGGACCTGATCACCAGCACCCGGCCTCGGGGTCCAGCGTTCTATCCTGCCACCAGGGACCCTGGGACTGGGGGCGCCTGCCAGCCAAAGAGGGCACCAGAATGTACAAACAGAAGGGAACCAGCCCACATCGAAGGGTGACGCCAGCCCTCACCCCCAACCACCTATATAAGGGCCCCAACTACCCTCATTAAGAGGTAACTGATCTCACTCACCGCTTACATACGTGCTCAGGTTATATATATTCCAACTATACTAACTTAGGCATGGGAGAGGAGAAGACCGACCCGCCCGGTATTCCCCTTAGTAAGCAGGTTGGCAGGAGATCACGCGAGGATTCACCTGTATCTACCAGGCCCCAGGGTTTGAGCAGAAACAATTAGGGATAGTTATGTTTGGAGAATTGATGGTGAAATGTTTTGGCCGCTGTTTGGGGGCGGCTGCATGGAGTCGTAATGGCTGAGATGAGGGCAGTAATGGTAGATAAGTGAATTGAGAGGTTAAAGAGTAAAGGGAGATGTAAATAGTGCTAAAATTTAAATGGTAAAGGTTAAGGGGAAAGATTTTGGCGGGTTGAAGTCGCCTAATTACATTAAATTAAGTCTTCCCATATATTTAAGGAAAATTGAATTAATGATGTTATTTGTTCAAGACGTGGGGACGCTCTTTGTGACGAGACTTCAGAGAGGCGTCAGGCTTAGGCCATATTTGTGAGTGGACTTTTATTGAAATAAATGTGCATGCAATTATGTTTTAAGTGATTATATTGACATTTATAATTGAAATATGTTCCATGGTCTTTTGATTTGATATTGTATTTTTTTACGCTATGGAATGGTGATTTTTGATACGGAAAATAAGGTTTATTAAATCCTTTGAGGTTTTATTGATTTTTCAGATATTTTATGATTTCTTGATTATGAATTTCACGACATGTTGAATTTATATATGTTGTGTTCGATATTAAATTTTTGGTACGTGAGACATGTCGGATTGATACGTTTTCTTCGAGACTACTATTTTAATTTGTTATATTTATAAGCCTCAGATGTGCGGTCAAGGAACGTATTGATTTTAATTAAATGGGGGAGTGTGTGTTGGATTTGATTTGATTGTTTTTACACCACTTATTGGGTCGTCTTGATTGCTAGCTAGCATTTGCGTGGGATTGTGTTATTGTAGCCCTAGGAGGTTCCGACCTGCAGCCTTGGAGGCTAAGCCGTTATGAATTGGAGCAGACCTAGTAATGTGACAGAGATCCGGAGTTTTCTAGGATTAGCAGGATATTATCGTCGGTTCATTCAAGATTTTTCCAAGATTGCTACTCCTCTTACAAGTTTGACCAGGAAGGGTGTTAAGTTCGAATGGTCTGATGCGTGTGAGCAGAGTTTTCAAGAACTCAAGGAGCGGCTGACTAGTGCTCCAGTGTTGGCGTTACCTGATGATAGTGGGGAGTATGTGGTTTATTGTGATGCCTGTTTACTAGGTGTGGGTGCTGTATTGATGCAACATGGTAGGGTGATTGCCTATATATGCTTCTAGACAACTAAAGTCTCATGAGAGAAATTATCCAACTCATGATCTTGAGCTTGCAGCTGTGGTTTTTGCACTCAAGATATGGAGACATTATCTCTATGGAGCCAAATGCCAGATTTTCACCGATCACAAGAGTCTCAAGTATATTTTTGAGCAGCGAGATATGAACTTGAGACAACGGAGATGGATGGAGTTGATTGCTGATTATGATTGTACTATTGAGTATCATCCTGGGAGAGCTAACGTAGTGGCTGATGCACTTAGTCGTAATCCCACTGTGTCATTGGCATATCTGAGGGCAGTACGAGTCCCATTACTTTATGAACTACGTGCTACTGGTGTTAACTTGATGCAAGATTGGTCTGGTGCTTTGGTGGCTAGTTTTCATGTGAGACCTGTATTGGTGGATAAGGTGCGAGAGGCCCAATACCAGGATCCCTATACAATTGAGTTAATTCAAAGAGCACTGAAGGTACTATAGAGAATTATTCGGTTAGAAGAGATGGAACCTTGTTGTTCAAGAAAAGACTGTGTGTTCTGAGTAGGAGCGAGGAGTTGAAGCAAGAGATAATGGATGAAGCTCATAGTTCTGCATATGTTGCACATCCGGGCAGTACGAAGATGTACCGCACTATTAAGGACTATTATTGGTGGCCAAACATGAAGAGAGAGATTGCAGCCTTCCTAGGTAGATGCCTAATTTGTCAACAAGTGAAAGCAGAACGCCAAAAGCCTTCAGGATTACTTGAGCCTTTGCCTATTCCAGTGTGGAAGTGGGAAAATATAGCTATGGATTTCGTTTTCAGTTTGCCTCGTACACGGGATGGTCATAATGGCATTTGGGTGATTGTGGATCGACTCACGAAATCCGCTCACTTTCTTCCAATTGGGGAGAAGTATACCTTAAATAGGTTGGCGGAACTCTATGTAAACGAGGTGGTGAGGCTCCATCACTACTACAAAAAACTCAATACCGTTGTATATCTCGAGCTTGTGTGATGAAACGTCCAACAACCAACTTATAATTTCTGTTGTACAACTTATATGCCATGCCATGCCATGGCTGGCTTGGCATTCGCTGCACTGACATGTCTAGTTCATACAACAGAATATACATACTTTTATGTTGTGTAAGTTTTAAACATACAACAGAATATTACAATTTTATTCTGTTGTCTCATTCGCACAACAGATTTCATCTCCCACTTATTTAGTTGTCTGATTCAGACAACTGATTTCGTTTCATATTTATTGAGTTGTATGATTCTACAAATCAAACAACAGATTTGAGGATTTTGTGACACAGGTTTGATGTGGTTTTTAGTCATATTGTACAACACATGATATTCACAAAAACATAAACTGTTGTATATCAAAACCTGAAGCTTTACCATAAAAATAGTATCAGCTAGCCATTACCATTAAAACATTGCATAAAACTTCCATATCATTTAAGTAGCATGTGTACACAATTGTTTCAAACATGGCATACACTAATTAGCCAATCCTAAAGTAAGTAACTATAACTAAGCATTCATACAAAAGGTAATGCAAAATGTGCGTTCTCAATGCCTCTCAAATCAGCTGCCTTATAACCAGTATATTCTTGCAGTGCTGGACACTGAAATGATCAAATTAATACAATTCAGTAACTGCCCTTCATTATATAGAGACCAGCAGTACTACCATTAGCAAATCATCAGAACACATACCCAAGGATTCATCTTTGATCTAGTAATAATAACTCTCGCTAGAAATACAGCTGATGCAGCTATCAAATCGAGCAGCAGGAACTTCCGTGCTGCCATTTTCGATTGGTGTTCACTCTTGGCTCCTGTATATGGATAAGTGGTAATAAAGGTAAATAACGAGAGAGAGAGAGAGAGAGAGAGAGAGAGAGAGAGAGAGAGAGAGAGAGAGAGAGCAAAACGCTGCACATATGAACACATGATTGGTATTCAATCGAAAAAGACACATAAGTGCTTACCATTTTACCAGATGCAAATATCAAAGCAGTAGTTTTCGGTTCTCTTATTCTCATAATCACAGCTGCAAAACGCTGCAAGAGGATTATGATTAAAATGCGATGATGCAATATAATTATTGGAAAGGAAATCTCTATTCATGTACACAAGACTATAATAACAATACTTAATTTTTTTGTTCGGGTCAAGGTTAAATTAACAATTCCTAGCAACCAACAATATAAATAATAATCCCAATTAAACTAACAGGAAAAGCTGTTCAGAATTCCAGATGCACAAAACAGGAACAAGAAAAAACATAGTCCTGAAATAAAAGAGAGGGGAGAGAGAGCTATGGTCAACAGACACCTTGGGATTGTATTCTGCATTACGAGCTCGCAATGCAATGGCCTTGAGATCCAACTTGCAGTCTAAGTTGACTGTAGAAACGATATTCCTGAAAGCACAAACAACAAGTTAACATTTGATTTCGTGTTGGAGATTAAACTTGTTGATCACATAAAGCACTACTATATATATATATATATATATATTAATGGTAACAGTTTCAGCAATCTCTGAAGTGGTAGCATTCCAGCTTATGGACCAGATAACCCATTTAACTAGAAGAGTTTATAGTTTCAGGTCAAACTGCACCAAACTGAATCATGTAAATTGAAAGAACAGGCACATAAGACAGTTTACAGACAAAAAAGGTCTGAAGCCAGAATAATTTTATTAAATAACTGATGTAACCAACCAAACTGGGTATAGGGTTTGATCAGAAAACGATAATCAAAATATAGTTTAAGCCCCACATGTAATGATATTCATTTAGAATATCACAACCACGAGAAATGTTTTACCCAAAAAATGGAGTGAAGACAAAAATAAAGCTGTAATATTTACTCAAAACAAAACATCTAACATGCAGATTCAAGAAACAATCATCGAAATGGTTTTAGCTCAAAATCTTACCTGTACAATCACAATGATAGCCGCCACAATCGGTGGACCGAGGATAGCCATAAGGCAAATTCCTTTCAACATGTCTCTAAAGAATAACCATATTGTTTGCTGTGGAAGTGATGGAAATGTTAGAACGAACATTAGTTATCAGAATATAGCACTAAATGAATAATAAATCGAAAGAAAATACTAAGATTCACGATACTAATTTATGAATTAATGAAATAGTATGAACTGATAAGACATGGAGCTGGTGAGAAAGGTCTGATTCCAAATACAAACCTTATTGAAACCATGACGTGCCTCAACCACAAATGTGGAGTAGAGAGAAAATGGCAAATCAGTGATCTGGTAGAAGAAAAACAGATAGCAAGTAAGCCAGCAGAAATCAGTAGATATATATTTTAATTTTATATGAAGCTTATTTACCAGACATCAGAATGAACTTGGTACAATATCAACATAGACATTCCACACTCCACTAAAACTTAAAACCAATAAGATGAAAATGAAGATATTCATAAAACCAGTAGATATAGTATGATTCAATTAAGTTATAAGATACTTAAAGCAAATTTTGTCATCCACAATAAAGCTGAGAAAGATATGCAGGGATGAAATCAGGTGTGCACCTGTGACCAAATCGTTACACCAGCTAAGAATGCAAGTGTATGAAGAATTTCATTCTCTGCATCGAGCCCAGCTAAAACCACAAAGTCTCCAGATTTCTGCATTGTAGAAACAAAAGAAAAGAGTCAATATCTTAAACAGTTTGTACTGTAGTCATAAGGGAAGTTTGCAACAAACCAATTACTAACCTTCCAAAACCAAGGCAAAACCCGATAGAACAAAATTGCTGAGTCCATCAGTATTGTCACAAACTCATGAACAAAATGGAAATGACTGCAAGTGAAGAAAGATACATCAAAACCATGAATACGCTCAAAATCAAAAGTATCGACCACACGACCAGAGAGTAACTCAGATATACCTCTTTTCAAGACTGTAGGCTCGTGACTTCTCAAACTTCTCTTGGCTGATTACTCCTTCCAAAGTTTTGGGAAGGGTCGGAAGTTTGAGAGCAGAGTGTTGCCGTGTATCCAAATAAGTCTCAAAGAAGTACATTAGTATCATGAAACCTGCAAACAACCAAAAAGCAATTAAAACATACAGAACAGGAAGGGACGAAAATTGAAGACATACTGAACAAGAACCCAAGGAGCAGGAAGTTATTTCAACAGAAAATGACTAGAAAACAATGAATAAAACCCGAAAGTTAATGTCACATATAACAATAACATCATAAACAAGAAAATGTAAAAACATATTAGTAAAAACAAGAGGGGTTGGTCTTCATTTGGTTATAATTACATATCAAATCCAAGAATCAAAAGTTCAGTTCCATCAAACTTAACTGTTCATTGTATTATAGGAAACAACAGTATAACCCATTTGAATCACTGATGTCACAATTTCGAAAAAACCCAAAGTCCAAAGTCCAAACTTTGACCCAGCTCCCATTATTCTAGCTTCTTTTCTTGTATTAGACTCTTCCAATCTCTCTTCTAAAACATGAAAACTCTAAAATTCAAGACCGAAGATATAGAAACAAACTTTAATCCGGCAAAAACCCTAGAACATCATCAAAATCAAAATTTGGATACCAAGTCAAGAAATACAGCTGATGCAGCATAAGTAACACAAAATCGAGCAGCAGGAACTTTAAAGCAAAAGAGTGCCAACCTATGTTCTAATAGTAATACTCACTCTTTCAGCCAAGCTGTGGCTATCAGTGGCCTGTCCTCGGCGTGCCCGGACATGAATGTAATCGGGCTTTTGAACCTCGGAAGCTTTTGAATTCTCCTTTGACGTATCACCAGAAGACTCTCTGTCGTTGTTCTTGGTGCTATGTTGTTCTGTGATCTTGGAGTCACCCTCCCTGCAAACCATTTCATTCTTTTGTCCGAGGAATCATCTTCTGCTGCAGCCTAGAAAACCCAGAAAGAGTTGCATAAGCCAATTTGCAAAAAGTTAACCAAAAGAATGACTCTTTTCAGAGTTAACTTACAAAACCACATTATATAATCATCAACATCGATATTAACCCAAACATTGTCACCTGGGGTCAAATGGGTCCTCTCAGAAGCCCTTGCCAATATCTTCTCCGTCATCGTCATTCCCGTCTTGACCTGCGCACATCAACCAAAACCCAACACCAATACTAAGCTTCCCAATTAACCCACATAAAAAAACCAATCAAAAACAAAACTTGACTAACCGAGCCAGTAGTGGCTGGCTTTCTCTCCGATGGGGCAATGACGGCGCAGATTCTCTTGGAGATTGACCTCTTGCATCGCTGTAATGACGCCGGCGATGTGGAAGTGAAAGCAGAGAGACCCAAATCCTTCTGCAGAAAAAAAAAAAAAAAAAACTTAAGAGGTAAATATGAAAACTTTAAGGTAAAGATGAGAACTTGATAGGTAAAGGTGGGAGCTTTATGGGATTGGAGATGAGATGTTGACCTTGGTGGTGGTGTTGTTGATGAAGGAGGAAGGGGAGGGTGAGAAAGAGAGACAGAGAGAAAGAGGGCGAGAAAGAGAGAAAGAGAGAGAGATAGAGAGAAAGAGGGAGAGATAGAGAGAAAGAGAGACAGAGACAGAGAGAAAGAGGGAGACAGACAGATCGAGAGAAAGAGAGAGGGAGAGACAGAGAGAACGAGAGAGACAGTGAGAAAGAGGGAGAGAGAGAGAGACCTAGGCGGAGGGGCGGATGCCAAGAGGCGGAGGCGGGAGCGGCGACCGAGGTGGAGGGCGGGAGCGACGAGGCGGAGGAAGAATCAGAGGAGGATGGAGAGCTAGGGCAGGGGGCCGGCCACAAGGCGGAGCTTGGGGCAGGGGGCTAGGAGGCGGAGGACTGAAGCGGAGGCTGGGGAAGGGGCGGAGGCTGGGGACGGTTGTTGGGGTCCGGAACCAGAGAGGAGAGAAAACTGTTTGGGATTTTGAGAGAATCAGAGATTGGGATTTTGAGAGAATGAGAGATTGGTTTCGAGTGATGTGAGGCGAGGGTTTTCTCTGGGTTTGTAAGACCGAGGGTTTCTCTGGGTTTGTAAGAGAGAGCTGTTGGTTTTTGTGAGAGTAATAGAGTAATGGGTTTTTGTGAAGAGAGGGGGTTTTTGTGAGAGTAATAGAGCTGTGGGTTTTTGTGAAGAGGGAAATTTGCCGCTCCCCTAAAATTTGGCAAGTTTGGCATGACCATATTAGGTTTACATTCACACAACTAAACACTTTTAAACAGTTGTACCAACTTACTTTGCTCTATACTAGGTATTCCATAAGAGTGTCCTAGTAGAAGCAGCAAACCAATTGCACAACAGAATCAAAATACACTGTTGTGAGAATTGTAGCACATGTATGTTTTTCAAAACCAAAAAACCATGGAGGCAACTTTCCCGCTTTCAGAAATGCTGCCTCTGCCATTGGAGCCAAAATGAAAATGGGGCAATGACAAGCAAACCAACTCACACAACCAAACTATGAAACTCTGTTGTACAAGTATTTGTCACTTTGCACTTGGTGACACCTAATGCAGGATGTGACATTATCACACAACACAAAAAAATAACTTTGTTGTCTGTCTATCTAGATGATAAGAGCACAATGTGCGACGTTATTAATGTGTATTATCCCTTATTTATGCTTTGTTATGTCTATTTAGAGTAAGATTGAGTCATAATTTAGTTTAGTGTCATGTTGGTAGAGTTTTGGAGAAAGTGTGCTTAATAATCAGAAAAATGACTAAGTATAGAAATCTGAGCAAAAAAGTGAAATTTATGTTGTTTTCGTGATATTGAGGCTCGTGCTACACTGATCTATCCTTTTCCAAATTTGATGAAATTTGGTATGCATATAATTGGCAAGCTAAAGTCTATTGTGTCAAAATTTCAGATCAATCGGAGTTCGGGAAGTCGCCCAAATGAAGGCTGCAACTTGGCAGTTTGAGCAAACCTATCCAGGGACTACCAGGATTTTCCTGGGACTGTGTCCTGACTTCCGGAATTTCTGTGGGACACATCGCTTGGAACCAGAGAACGTGCCATACGCCGTTGGAAAGCCCTGTGTGTCTAGTTTCATATGCAACTAGAATCGCAGAAAAAGCTCTCCTAAGTAGAGAGTTATGCCGGTTTGAATGCAAGAAGGTCAGATCTGCCGAGAGGAAGAACCTGCTGCCCGTTTTGAAGGATTTCTATTTTTCTACAACAATTTCGTGTCCAAGGTTGTAAGTGATGAGCTACTGAACATATTGGAGCATTAGAGAGTCATCCTTTCAAGGAAGAAGTCGAAGAACAAAAGAAAAGAAGTTTCCCTGATGCAAGCAGGAAAAGAAGATACAAAAGATGCTTTCCTGGCTCAACTAGGGAAAGCTACGGCTAGCTCTTGGATAAATTGTCCAAATGAGTTATGAGCCTAGTCCATTATTCAGTCCATCAAGCATTGATCCATGAAGAATTTGGCTGAATTAAAAAAGAAAAGAAAAGATTAATTTCGGAATGGAAAAGAAGAAGCAAGCCGAGTTCTACGTGGATTTGGCTTACGAATGTGGACTGAATTCCATCCTTTGTGCAAGATTTTTGGCTGAATTAATTCATGGAAAACCTAAAGAGATATTGCTCAATTATTCAGCCATTATCTTGGGAATTTTCGGCAGAAAATAGAGGAAGAAAATCGCAACAAATCCTGATTAATTTCGGGAAAATTCCTGTGCACGTCTCTCAACTTCCACGGACTCTCCCGGACAGCTGACAATGACTCAGAATTCGAGCCTTATATGGATAGAAAGCTACGGGAGTCTAGTTTCCAACCCAACTGGAATCACCTCAATAGCTATTTTCTAGAGAGCGTTATGACGTAATCAATGCACGGAGGTCATTCTGCCGAATTCAGAAAATCAAGGAAACCTAAACCAATTCGGTTTTGGTTTGTGGCTGGCTTCTCTAGGTTACTTCCTCTATAAATACCAAGGCTTTTGCACAGAAAATCATCATCTCTCTCTCCACAAAATCCTTGCCGAATCCCTGCCAAAATAAATCCACAAATTTCATACCAAGAACCAAGGCCGAATCCACCATATTCTACCAACAATCCGATCATCATTCACCAATCCTTGCCGAATCTTTATCAAGGTTGTAACATGGATTGTACTCTATTGGTTTTTGTTTCTTTGTATTTAAACATAACTTTGTCTATGAAGTATGTTTTGGTTTCTGAATTTATTTTCGGTATTGATAATCATATATGGGATCTTTGGATCTTTGTTATAAATGTTTGGGAATTTTATATATGATTGCCGATTTATGCATGTGATATGATTAAATATGTTGTATGGGCAGTAGGTTTTGAATGTGTTCTTGATTTAATTAGGTTTATTTTCTTAATTCGTGTGGAACCGAAGGAGATGTCTAGATGCATTCGCAGGCCATGAGTGTTATCTAGATGTTGAATTCATATGCCGATTTAATACATGTTGATTCACACGCGTTGTTGGTTTTGATATGTATTAATCTAAGGGTTAGAGTAATTATGGAAATTTACATGTCGATGTGAGATGGGTGACGCCATACTTGCTAACATGTTCCAATTCGACAATATGTGCTTATGTGCTTTTTGTGTTTAATTTACATGCGTTGTGTTATTAAACCGATTAGTACCATGTTTAGGATTGCGCGCGTTTCGGATTCTAAATACTTATGATGTCTTGAATAATTAGGATAAGCTGCGTTGGCCCTAATTAAATTGGAACTTAATTAATCTTGAAATCGTTTTATGTTTGCTGCCCCTATTACTTGTTTTAATTTTGTTGCATGTATAATGAGATTTGTGTTTGGTGATTGTGTGAAAGGTGATGATCAATTGTATATAGTAATCTAGGATTTAATTTTCGTAAACTAGTAAGTAAATAATAATTAAAAATTTCGACAACCCCCCTTTTATGCAATACTTTGTGTGATTGAAAGCCCTTGATTTCCCCAGATAGAACGATCCCTACTTGTCAATACTACACTCGACACAAGAAGGGTATTATTTGTATGTAGTTGTTTTGCAGGTATTTTATGCTTGGATAACACCTCCATCACTAGACCTTGCCCAAATTTGAGTTTCAATGTCGGAGGGAATTCTGCCGCCCAGATTTTCATTAATCACACAACAGAAAATGTGTCTCAGAGTTGTGTGACAAAATCTGGAAATTTTTTTTTCAGAATATGAAAAATGTGTACCATCATACAACACAAATTATTCACTTTAGGTCGTCTGAAACAGTTAAGTGATTCACACAATATGTAACTTTCAAAGTGTTGTCTGATTTGTGTTGTGTATTGAGTTTTTTGTAGTAGTGCATGGTGTGCCGGAATCTATAATATCAGATCGAGACCCTAGATTTGCGTCCAAATTTTGGAAAGCTTTGCATGCAGCCTTGGGGACGCAGTTGCATTTTAGCACCGCTTATCATCCTTAGACTGATGGGCAATCTGAGAGAACTATTCAAACATTAGAAGATATGCTGAGGTTAGGTGTTATGCAATTCAAGGGGAGTTGGGACAAGCATTTGTCCCTGATGGAATTTGCCTACAACAATAGTTATCATTCTAGCATTGGAATGGCTCCTTATGAGGCACTTTATGGTAGGCAATGTCGCACTCCTTTGTGTTGGAATGAAGTTGGGGAGAAAGAGTTTTGTGGTCCTGATATTATTCTTCACACGAACGAGAAGATCAAGTTGATCAGAGATAGACTTAGAACCGCTCAGAGTAGGCAGAAAAGTTATGCAGACAATCGGAGAAAGGACCTGGAGTTCCAAGTTGGTGATTGGGTATTCTTAAAATTATCCCCTTGGAAAGGTACAGTTCGGTTTGGTAAACGAGGGAAACTCAGCCCGAGGTATATTGGTCCTTATGAGATTACGGAGCAGGTTGGTTCAGTGACCTATAGATTGGAATTGCCTTCTAGCTTATCTCGGATACATGATGTCTTCCATGTATCCATGCTCCGCAAGTATGTTGCTGATCCTTCTCATGTACTGCAAGAGCAATCTATCAGTTTGAAGAGAGATTTGACCTATGAGGAGGAACCAGTTCAGATTTTGGATAGGAGAGAACAAGTGTTGCGGAATAAAACGATACCACCTGTTAAGGTACTTTGGAGGAGTCATCAAGTAGAGGAAGCCACATGGGAACTTGAGGAGCAAATGAAGCGGCATTATCCCTATCTTTTCGTGTAGCAGGTACGTAAATTTCGAGGACGAAATTTTATAAGGAGGGGAGAATTGTAACATCCCGATCCTTGGTATAAATTAAGTTATCTAGAGTAACTTTTGTTATCCCGTGGTTACCGGGTTATTAAATTAAAGAGTTAGAAAATTATTTTAGTAGAGTAAATTAAGTTAGAATATTTTAAAGAGGTCGTTGTTACGAACTTTTCGGTATATTTTTCGTTGGAATCGGAATTAAAGCGCAAAAGTTGTGATGTAAAAACGGTAGTTTCCATTTTAGTCGCAAGTATAAAAGGAAAGAATTGAGGGTAAGATGGTAAAAAGGTAAAAAATCAGAAAAAATTTGTGATTTTCTCTTCCTCTTTCCCGACCGAACTCTCTCTTCTCCTCCCTTTGGTTTTTCCGTCGCCGCGCCGCCTTCCGGCCACCATAGGTGGCGTTCTTGGTATCCAGACAAAGCTGCTCTCCAACTCTACAAGTCTAGGTAGGTATCTCATCCCCTCTCGCCTTCGTTTGAGCGGAATCAATCGGTTTATACCGATTACTGTTCATGCTTTCAATTCATTGATTCTTGCTATTCGGGCTGTTGTTGGTTGAGTTCTTGGTATTGAATTGAAGCTTAGGATGTCAGGAACAATCTCCTAAAAGGAATTGGTTCAATTTGCAGTAAGTATGGAGAAATCAACAAATTCAAATTCTAGGGTTTATGATGAATAGTGTCGAATTGGAGATTTTTATAAATTGACCCCCTTGGGCTTGAAATTGGTGATTGTTGTAGAAGGGAAAGATGTTAGAAATGATGAGAGGAACCTTCTATTCAAATTTGGTAATTTTTGGTGGCGGCGGCAGTGTTGACCGCCGCTGCCGCCGGCGCCGGCGCCGCCGTGGGGGTATTTTGAGGATGAAATTTGGTTAATTATGATGATTGCAGTGTATTAACATTATTTTGGAATTTTTGAAGGAATTTTGAGGGGTTAAGGAAATTGTACAAATTTATTAGGGATAGTTATTTTTGGAGAATTGATGGTGAAATGTTTTGGCCGCTGTTTGGGGGCGGCTGCAAGGAGTCGTAATGGCTGAGATGAGGGCAGCAGTGGTAGAGAAGTGAATTGAGAGGTTAAAGAGTAAAGAGAGATGTAAATAGTGCTAAAAGTTAAATGGTAAAGGTTAAGGGGAAAGATTTTGGCCGGTTGAAATCGCCTAATTACATTAAATTAAGTATTTCCATATATTGAAGGAAAATTGAATTAATGATGTTATTTATTCAGGACGTGGGGACGCTCTTTGTGACGAGACTTCAGAGAGGCGTCAGGCTTATGCCATATTTGTGAGTGGACTTTTATTGAAATAAATGTGCATGCAATTATGTTTTAAGTGATTATATTGACATTTATAATTGAAATATGTTCCATGGTCTTTTGATTTGATATTGTATTTTTTTACGCTATGGAATGGTGATTTTTGATACGGAAAATAAGGTTTATTAAATCCTTTGAGGTTTTATTGATTTTTCAGATATTTTATGATTTCTTGATTATGAATTTCACGACATGTTGAATTTATATATGTTGTGTTCGATTTTAAATTTTTGGTACGTGAGACATGTCGGATGGATACGTTTTCTTCGAGACTACTATTTTAATTTGTTATATTTATAAGCCTCAGATGTGCGGTCAAGGAACGTATTGATTTTAATTAAATGGGGGAGTGTGTGTTGGATTTGATTTGATTGTTTTTACACCACTTATTGGGTCGTCTTGATTGCTAGCTAGCATTTGCGTGGGATTGTGTTATTGTAGCCCTAGGAGGTTCCGACCTGCAGCCTTGGAGGCTGGGTCGTCTTATTACTAGCTAGCAGTAGCGTTGGACGCTACTTAGTAGCCCTGGGAGGTTCTGACCTGCAGTCCTGGAGGCTGGGTCGTCTTGTTGGTTAGCTAGTACCCACGCAGTAGCGTTGGACGCTACTTAGTAGTCCTGGGAGGTTCCGACCCGAGCCTGGGAGGCTCCGATTATGGTGTAACCCCTTCCCCATTTGTTTTATATTGTGGATTATATGGTTTTTGGTTTTATGGTTTTGTGATTTGATGATTTGGTTGGTTTACAAAGTTTTTATTGAAATTATTAATTGCGTGCACAATGTTTTAGTAAATATATAAAGTTTGGGAGAGCATTGACAAATTTTATTTGTCTTCTAAATAAATTTAATCTTTACATATTGATCATTTTTGTCTACTCACGCTAATGTTTTAAATGTTTCTCCCTGGGCCCTTTGTTTTAAAATGCCCAGTCTGCAGTGTTCGATCGGCGACTAAGGAGCGAGGCATTTCTCCTGTTTTCCCTTATCTTCTCCTTCGGAGGTTAATAGTTAACCTCCTTGTTGTATATTTCTATTTCTAGTTTAGACGCTCTGATAACTAAGGATTGTAATTATTCGGATATAGATTTTGGGACTCTAGGTTTCCTGTTGGGAGTTAGTAAGTTTGTTGACTATAAGTTGTGAATTTATTGAATTATTTATTGTTGGTTATTGGTGTTGAATCTAGGAACAGAGGGCTCCAGGAGTAGGTGGTTGATATTGTGAGAAGTGTTAGGTGATATTTTTGCAGGTAGGGTTGTCCATTTTTAAGGGAGGTTATGCCAAATTTTTCGGTATAATTAACATTAAAGTGGACCCCGCAGGATTTACTCCAAATTTCAGGGGGAAATTTGGTGTGGGTTCTGACACCATCCATTTAATACACATAGATATACATATTACATTTTTTAAAAACTCGACTTCAAGTACCAACAAAAAAGAATTGAGTCCCCCGATATCCGCTTTCTATAGTTATTAACCAGAGAAACGAAGGTTAGGGGTGTGTCAGCGACTTCGAGGTGATCCAAATGAAGGTAGCCCAGCGTCAGGAGGTGGCTGGGCGGAGAGATTCTACTTTGGTCTTCCTCTGTCCTTCAGCCGAGTTAGAAAGCGAGTAGCATTAGAGAGTCCCCTGCATTGGGGCGTCTCTGTGTAAAACCACCGAAATAAGGGTTTTGGGCTTGCACAGTCCATTAAAAATAGTCCATGACTGAGCCAAACATTGGACAAGTCTTATTTTCTTAAGGAAGACAGTCCAATCCCATCAAATCCCATGAAACAAGCACCCCTAACTGTTGATAAAAGAGGAGGTAGACATGGGATATGAATTGCCAAAACCAAACATGACTTGCTACCAAACATGACTTGCTTTCCAAATTGCTACCCTTGATGGCCAAATGGGCACAACACGTGAGGGCCTTTTCGTAATTTTCTTTAAATTTAATATATCTCAGTTTCCAAAACCAACTTATGTATTCCTTTCACACACACACACACAAATCTTGATTATGCATAGATACAGACCAAGCAAAACTCATGCCTGTGACGACAACAATTACACTATTCAAGTTAAATATCTAAGAACTCATATAGAAGGGTTTTTGATCATTAAATCATAATCACATAGTTTTATCAAAATGGGGTATGGGCGGCAATTTGACCAATTTGACCAACTTGTGAATTCTAGAGTAGTGAAATGGCTAAATAAGTCTTAGGGTAGCAATTTGACACTAAAAGGAAAGCCAGAGTATCAAATTGGCAATTTTGAGTTAGAGGTATGAATAGATTATTTATAATTATTATTATTTATTATCATTATTATTATATGTCTTTATTGAAAAAGAGCAAAAAAGAGCACTATTACCTAAGAAGTATACTGATAGTTCCTCAGTTCGGGTCACGATAAGAAGATAAATGTGAAACGCTTAAATCCTCTTTAATATAAAAAAGATAATATATATATATATATATATATGTCTTTATTGGTAATTTCACTTGAGCTAACAAAGTGAATTGCACTATAGAAATAGGGGAAAATGTCCATTTAGTGCCAATTTGGCCCCTAATTGCCCATTCAAATAACCATCTTATTTTTCTCCCTTATTGAACATAAGGTTACAACTCTATTGCCCATTTGAACAAATTTTTTTCAACCTTAGTACAATTTTAATTTTTTTTCTTCCTTTTTTGTGCTTCTGTCTTATCTAACATATTTTTAAATTATAATATGTTGAGAAAGTGGAAGATAAAAAAACTTTGCCGAAAGGTCACCCAACTCCGCCGGCCTCCCATGGCCGGTCGCCGGATTCCGGTCACCAAATTTTTTTTGCCGGATTTTTTTTTTTTTTTTTTATAATCAGATTTTTTTTAGGGTTACTGACCCCCAATAATAAGATTTTCCCAATCGGATTTTTTCACAGGAATTTTTTTTTTCTTTCGCCGGAATTTTTTTTTCAATATTACTTTAGTCGCCGGATTCCAGTCACTTGACTCAAGTTACTGAGGGTAAGTAATGAGGGTCGGTAATCAGGGTCAGTAATGTGATTACTGGGGGTCAGTAATGTGATTAGTGAGTGTATTTAATGTGATTACTGGGAGTCAGTAATTTGTTACTGACCCCGAGTAATCGATTACTGACCCCCAGTAATCAGGTTACCGATTCCATATTTTCCAATAATTATGTTACTGACCCCGTTACTGACCCCAGTAATCGATTACTGACATCCAGTAATCAGATTACAGATTTCATATTTTCCAGTAACTAGATTACTGACCCCCAGTAATAGTATTACTAACCCCAGTAATAGTATTCACAATTCGATCAAAACCCTAATGTTGGAGGAGGAGGACCCGCCGCCAATAGTATTACTGACCCGAAGTGTCGTCAGTAAGATGGAATAAATGAAGTGTCATCCCGATCATCAAGAAACCCCAAACTAAGATGGGTTTCTGTTCGAATCCCCTCGCTTGAATATTGATCCACTAGTGACGGATCTCTGCGGCTCGCACAGGTTTTCAATGTCGCTCAGATCGTTCCTCGTCGTCAGATCTACAACTTGGTCTCAGCGTTGATGGTCGTGGCTTTTCGTCGACAGTGGTGCCGGAGGGAGAGAGAGAGAGAGAGAGAGAGAGAGAGAGAGAGAGAGAGAGAGAGAGAGAGAGAGAGAGAGAGAGAGAGAGAGGTCTGGTGGTTAGAAAGGAGGAGGGGAATGAGGTTTTTAGGGTTTAGTATAGGGTAATTAGGCATTTTTGACAAGATTCATTGGAATGGGTATGTAACATTGGAATGAGCAAGTTTTTCACCCTTTTTGTGCAAATGGTCTTTTTCCCTAGAAAAAGAGAGGGGTCCAAATGCCATTTTATGAGGTATGAATAGAAGGTCCTATCGAGAATTCAATTGTACTAGAGAAAAACAAACACACACAGCGGATTGCCTTTTGACATATTAAGAATTAAACTATAATAGAGAAAAACAAACACACTCAGCAAACACAAGATTTAACGTGGTTCCCTTATTCTTTGGTGTGATTTGATATTTCATTTACTATTAGGAATAGTGAGAAAAAAAAATACAAGGTGCATCACTCAAAATCCATAACCCAAACCAAATCTTTTGAACCCTCTTACACCCCTCACAACTCACATTCTGAACACCCAATAAATATAACTCTCCTACAACACTTGATAGAGAATGAAATTCTCTCTAAACTAGATAGTAAACAAAACTCGAATGCTACAGTACACAGTGTCAATCATTAATGGCTATTTATAGCCAACTTTTACTTGTCGCCTATCATGTACCGCCCATGCCTCTGCCAATACGACAACGGTGCATTCCAAATGTGGAGGTTGTTTTTAAGGGAAACGTGAGGGATGGACTTACCCCTAAGAGCATATGCACCCATGTTTCTCCATCAATCCATCAATATAATTGCCTCCATCATATACTATTCACTGTAAATTATTTTTCTGGGTCAATTTTTATGCACCCATGCAGCTCCATCACTCTTGCAATCACTATTCATCAATTAAATTTTTTATTTTAAAAATTTTGTACATGATAATCAACCAATAGTCAAATGACATGTGGCATTTTCTTATTTTTTATTTCCAAAATAATTGTATAGATTTTCGATAGGATTTTAGACCAACCAAAATTCGACACGTGTATGTTTGTCGATCATATAATCTCGTTGGATTTTCGATAGGATTTTTTATGAGATTTTCGACAAACCAAAAATTGACATTTGTGTGTTTATCGGTCAAATAATGTCATTGGATTTTCAATAGGATTTTTGATGAATGACGATTCGACACGTAGCATGATCTTCAAACTCTATGATCCGAAATTTACCATAAATAAGGTTCATCACCCACTCTATACTCACTCAACCTTCACAATTCATATCTAAAATTTTCCGAAACACAATCCCTCACTTACTTCTCCACATTCCATCAGCACTACAATGAGCTTCTTTCGCAAATTGTTGAAGCAGAATCAACAACACACAGCCAAGAAGACGATGAGATGATGGATACGATGATGAATAACGCGGCCATGATGATGGCGCATCTTGATACTTTAGATGAACCACAAGGACGCGGTTCACGTCCTCTCCCAATCACCCAAAATACAGGTTATCAAGGGGAAAAAATCTCATGGAAAATTACTTCATCGAGCGTCCGATCTTCGCACCGGAAGAATTTCGTCGGAGGTACCGGATGCACGGCCATGTGTTCAACCGCATCATGACGGCCCTTTGTAACCACGACCGTTATTGGCATCAAAGAGCAGATGCTCTTGGAGTACTAGGGTTGCTGCCACAACATAAAATGACAGGTGCCTTGCGTATGTTGGCTTACGGCTCAGCTGCTGATCAATGTACTGAGATAAGCAAGATGGGGGAATTAACTACGTTAGAGTGCATGAAGAAGTTCTGTCAACAAGTGGAAGGTATTTTTGGTCCAGAGTACCTCCGTGCTCCAACAAAGGCTGACCTTCGAAGGCTTCTAGCAAGGGAAAATCACCGAGGATTTCCAGGTATGATCGGAAGCATCGATTGCATGCATTGGGAGTGGAAGAACTGTCCAACCGGATGACATGGGGCTTTCACTGGACGGAAGGGACGTCCCACAATTATTCTTGAGGTAGTGGCCTCCTATGACACAAGGGTATGACATGCTTTCTTCGGTGTGCCAGGAGCTCAAAATGATATTAACGTGCTCGATCAATCACTGGTCTTTGAAGGGCTCAGCAGGAAACATCCCGTCTGTGATGTTTCACGTCAACGGAAGAAGATATAGCAATGCTTATTATCTGGCTGACGGAATATATCCAAGGTACTCAACATTTATTAAAACTATGCCAAACCTGAATCATAAGCACAGAAACTATTTGTAAAGAAACAAGAAGCATACCACAAAGATGTAGAGAGATGTTTCGGAATCTTGCAATCTTGTTGGGCGATCATTCGGCATGGAGTTCGGTTGCACAAGAGGTCAACACTTAGAAGTATAATGATGACTTGTATTTTATTGCATAACATGATTGTAGAGGATGAATTTGTCGAGCCGGAAGAAGAAGATCTACTAAACCCACTAGCTGCAAGAGTTTATGATGGGCCGGTGGATGATCAAGGGATTCGAATTCCTTTTTACCAGTGGGAAGAGATGGACGAAACCAACATGCATTTTGGGACCGTATTGACCACCTCGAGTTAGCTTATATCCACAACATTCTTCAGAATGATTTAGTGGAGCACAATTGGGCTTTAGAAGCCAACCAACAATAATCAATTATGGATTTGGTTAGGTATTGTATTTTAATTTGGTATTGTATTTTAATTTAGTATTGTAATTTGATTTTTCATTGTATTTTAATTTGGTATTGTATTTTAATTTAGTATTGTAATTTTATTTGACATTATTATTATATTTATATTGTTTTATTTCGTATAAAAAATAACTTGAAAATGAGAAACATAAAATTACTAGTATTAGAACATAAAATTATTTCATATATAATAACTTGAAATTGAGGAACATAAAATAACTATAAAATATTACAACAACATAATATCACTCTTCATCAAAGTGAACATAATAAGCATCACTAGTGCTACTACTCTCATTCATTTTTCTCATGATCACCGCTTTCCTCTTTGTGTGCCACGTCAACTTTCCCGGGGTCATCGTACTCGTATCCATTGTCATAATTTTTGTTTCTTCTTCCAACTCCAAATTAGCATCACATCGAGCCAACCTTGCTTCTTTTTGTTTTTCAAGTTCTAAGCCCTCCCTAGCCAACCGAAGGTTCTCCTCATCTCTTCTCATGCTAGCCTCCATAAATGTTTTTTGATTACATTGGATATTATGAAAAACCGCTAAAGACATCTCTTCTTTCTCCGTCATACCTTTTTTACCTTTCTTTTTTGCTTCCTTTGCAGCCTTTATTACCATAGGTTTAACAGGACTCAAGGGACGATGTCTCTCTTGGTTAGATGGTGGAGTTGTGTATCCATCATCCTTGTCGATATGCTCATCCGTGTCAACGGTAGGGGATGGAAAATTTCGCTCCCACAGAGAAGGAGTACTACTCTCAACCGTCACAAAATGAGGATGATCTTTGATCACTTCATAACAATCTTTCTTCGTAAATTCTTTTTAAAAATCTTTGTAATATAATGATTGAGCTTGAGTTTCCTAAAATAAAAAATAATAATTAAATTTAGACCTATACGTAAATTAAATCTAAACAAACAAATAATTAAGAAAAAAAAATGACAAAACGATTATGAAGAATTTATTAATCAAAATATTAAGTCCATGACAAAATCGTACATGAAAATCGATTACACATACCTCATCAACAAATTCGTCCAGCTAGCCGCACGAGTTCTTGATTTTGCTACACATGTATGCCACTTCTTAAGCATTTTCTTCAAGCGTGGAAAACGTGATTCGAGCGCAACTTTGGAACGAGCTTGTTGTGAAGGATCGTCGGGATTGCCACACCAATTCTTGGCGTAATCTTCATAGACTTTCTTCCACAAATTGTCTTTACATTGGTATCGACCGGTTACAAGTAGATTGTCGCACCCAAGAAACATATAGTTGCAAATCTTCGGAAGAAAGCCAAGTACTCATTTTCTAATAACACTGAAAAAAATTATTGAGGGGAAAGGGAAAAAGATGTGGGAAGATTGAGGAGAAGTGTATGGGAAGTGGTGTAAATTGTGAAAAATAGAGTTATGGTATTTATAGGGAAAAAATGAGGTATAAAAATATTATCGTTCGGACCGTTTGGAAAAGAATAGAGTCGTTGGACAACACTGGCTACGTGGCAGCCAGTGACTGGCCACGTGGCAGCCAGTGGCAGCCAGTGGCTGGCCACGTGGCATCCAGTGGCTGGCCACGTGGCATCCAGTGACTGGCCACGTGGCAGCCAGTGACTGGCCACGTGGCAGCCAGTGACTGTCCAACGGTTTTGTGTTGGTCGGCAACCTTTTTTTTTAATTTTTTTATAGGCTCGTGCATTACACGCGCCAGTATTAAAAAAAAAGCTGCTGGCAGAAGCCCACGTGCGTGGGTCCCACCATTTGCCTCTCCATCACAGAGGCAGGCAACATCTTCTTGCCGGTCTGATTATTGATGGTCTGATATGAGGGCCCCACATGCTTTTCTCCTTCTCTTTCACCCCGCTGCATCTTCAAACTTCATCAATCCAGCAGCAAAGCTGCCAAACTGAGGTAATGGACCTCTCGGGTGCATATGCTCTAAGAATGGAAGCACATCTACAAGTTCTCCCTGACAACACGACCGTTTGCGGGGAAAGACCTACAACAAACGAAAGAAATGTGAGAGACCGTATTTTTATTGTTTTCTTTTATTTTCTGTTTTCAGTTTTGAAAAATGTCAATATACCATAACACTAGAAAATGTAATAATATATATATGAGTCCGGATCAAAGGACACATTTTTTGAAAGAATGTTTTATACTCTTTTATAGCCCTTAGATTTAAAAGCATTGAATGGTTATGAGTAATTGTCTTTAATGACATGACATTAAATTTCTTTTCAACAAGAATATAAATAGAAATTCATTAAAATTGCTTTATTAAACAAAAAACTCAAACTAAAATAATTAAGAGATTGGAACAAATCAACAAGTACTACAAGACCAAAATCTAACAAGAACAAGGATAAGAACTCCAGCTTCTAGCTTCCATTCGTTTGGTTGAAAAATAACAAAAAGAAGAGTGAGGTTAATCAATTTCAAAACCTAAATATTTACAGTCCTAACTTGATGGACATATCCACCCTTCCTATGGATTCATAATTTGTCTTTACGCAAATTTTTTTTGTTTATTGACTTAGGGGGGTGTATTGTATATGGATTTGTATGGATTTTTTTTAATTCATAGACTTTCAGGATAGTCCACAGAATTTTTAAAAATACCACAGACTTACATAGATTTCTGTCGATTTCTTTAAAATCATTGATTTTGATTATAGACTTTTATTGATTTATGAAAATCCACGGAGTTCATTATGAACGACTTCTACAGATTTCACCTTAAAATTATAACAAAAAATAATTATAACTTAAAGGAAAAATATCTCAATGTAACGAATAAAACCACATGTAAATGTATCAAATACATAACAAAAAAAAAATACCAAAAAAATGGAAGAAAAAAATACTTTAACAAAATGCCATGTTGGTGAACGAGTCCTTAAAACAATGAAAAGATCATTCTTCTCCTTCATCATCACTTTCTTCATTGTTATCGTTTTCATTATTGACATTTTGTTGAACATTTGGTTGGGCATCTTCCCACATATGACTGGCAATATTCATTCTCCATTCATTAGCACTATCTCTCTGCTGTTCCTGTGTTTGAAAATCATCTCATTCAAAATTATTTTCTTGATCGTCTCTAGGGTCCTCTTCTGGATCTGGAGGAAATTCATCGGAACGACATTCCTGTCGAAGAAAATTGTGCAATCCTGCACAAGCCAAAACTAGCTCTGCTTGTGTCTTGTATGAAAATGGTGGTGCTGATTTGAAAATAGTGAAACGTGACATGAATACTCCAAATATCCTCTCAATTACGTTCCTCAAGGAAGCATGTCGAAGATTGAATAACTCAATTGCATTAACAGGATGATTTCCTTCACCACCAAAGTCTTTGAGATGATATCGGGTACCTCGAAATGGAGCTAAAAATCGGCGTCGGTTAGGAAATCCGCAGTCACCTAAGTAATATTTACCTAATAATGAAAGAAACATATAGTAATTAGTGAGTTATATATTAGGTCAACTGAAATTATTTTATGCGCTTCAAACCATACTTGGTGGCACTTTGAGTCCATTGCGTCTGGAAATCGCATCACTTAACACTTTTGAATCATGAGCAGAGCCTTCCCATCCACAAATCAAGTAGATAAATTGTAAATCAAAGTTACAGGCTGCTAACACATTTTGTGATATCTTCCCATGGCGATTTCGATACCTGCTTACCTCACGTCCAACTACCATTGCTGGGATGTGTGTGCCATCAATAGCTCCACCACAATCCTAAAACAATTAAACAAATATTACAGTAAATGAAAAAATAAATTATTATTTCCCACTCGTGCACATTGATAATAGTATTTGTGTATAGAAAATATTGCATTACTTACCTTAAAGTAAGGATAGAATCTTGTACTTTCTCTTATGTTAGATGGTACAGACTCCGGTTTAGCCATGAACTGTGGTGCTATCGTATTCAAGGCTTGCAAGATTCTGTTGAAGTTTCTGCTAACGGTGAAATGAGATCGCTCAAATATCATTCGAGGTTCACTATATCGATTATTTTGGCCAACAATTAGTAAAAATGTAGCAAGCATCTCTTCAACGCAGATGTGTCTTGTATCCCGTAACGGCGTTTTCTCTTTTATGATGCTACATAATTTTCGAAACACATCAGGAAACATTCTGAAATTTTATCGAAATATTTGAGGATCTCTCTCTAGTATCTTGTTCATATATATGTACCCATTTGATGTCACTGGTCGCCGAGCTAATGGACGACTAATACGTTCATCACGTATGCTGATGACAATGTCGTATAACACATAAATCACTGCTTGTATTGCCATTAGTAAAATCTTAAGAGCCTCGTAAAACTCTTCTTCCTCTTCATCAAATCCATACATGTATGCATTAGGCATTGCTAATAAACAAAGCACATAAACATATATATTAGAATACAGTCAACGTCACAATGCATAAAAATATTCATTCAAAAGCGAATCAAAATTCATATTTATTCAAACCAAAATCAAGCTCTAATCCAAAACAAATAAGTTCAAAAATAAATTAAAATAAGATGCAATGCAAACAAAATAATGTCAAGCTAGATAAATCAAAATTAATAAAAGAGCAAAGCCTATTGCATTTCTGCCCAGGTGATCCAATTACGGCGTTGGTCAGGAGACATCTTCAAGAAGATGTCTTGCCTTGCTTTAGTGTTAAGAAAGTTAAAAGCCGTAAAGCAAGCCTCCTGAGATAATCCTGGGGTCTCCTGAAGAGCAATCCAACATTCAGTCTCTCTTGATTCTCTCTTCTCCATTAAACCACAAATTGTATTAAAACTTGTGACAATTTTACTAATGCCAGTTGATAAATTGTCTACAACTTGAGCTTGACCAGTTGCTCGTTTTGAACTGCTACTCATATCATAGTCAGTTCTACATCTTTTTGCTTGTTCCCTGTTATGTGGTGGAGCATCAACATTGACACCCTGAGAGGGTTGTTGTGGGAGAGGTGGCGTGCTTTCTTGATGTAATGGCTCATTTTCACTATGTTCAAATGAGTGAGTACTTTGATCAAACATCAAACCATCTATACCCCATGATATATCATTAGCCCCTCCATATGTCGTGGCATCTGTATCATCACCAAGACTGATTGAGCCCATCCCAGTTGCAGTGCCATTACCAACTGCAATTTTCAAGTCCTCATAGTCAGGAGAAGTTTCTGTTCGAAAGTTCCCATGCGTTGGATGTGCCTAGAATAACAAAAACAAAATTGTAAGTATGCTAATAACTCATAATCGTTAGTCACATATAATATGATATAAGACAATGAAAAGTCACCTTCAAATAGTCTTCCCATACTTCTTCATTAGCTGTGATTTTTTTTGTAATCGGGTCCCACCCAAATCCAGAACTGTGACGCATGAGCTGAGAGTAATTGGTGTACTGTTTCTTAAACCATTTCACTCGGCTTTGATATTGGCTGAATGTTATTTCACAACCTAGTTTTTCCTTGAGTTTAGGAAGTAGTTTCGTCTCTACAGTTTGTTTGCTTATCACACCATTAATGTCACGAAACCCAAGTTTAGCACCTTCAACCATGAGCTTAAGCAAAACATTGCTCTCTTCAACGGACCAAGTTTTATAATCTTTTCGTTTACTATTCCCTTGTGAATCTCCCATCTATATAATTGTTAAAACTAATCATATATATGCAAGTTTTTGTCAATGGAAACATTCAAAGCAGTAAAAAAATGATGGTACACGTGTAGAAGCACATTTCTTGTACAACTGATTGATTTATAAGCAACATAGCATAACACATGCACTAACTCAGATCATGAGTATCAACACCAAATTAATTAACAATATGATAATAACAAGCATGAAAGTCAAAGAACTATATGCGACAACAATTGGCAAGCATGTATAAGCAGCACTGAATATATAGTTCAACTTTCTGGGCATTCATGAAATTACCAGTATGACTAACACAAAAAAGCTTCCACATTTCTAACAAAAAATAGAACCCAAAAATTCAAAATGGGTGAAACGAAGACGTACCGAGTTGGGAGAGCTTGAAATGCGACGACGGAAATGCAGGTGCAGTCGGGACAGAGAAAACCTTCAAAAACAAAGCTTTAATAAGGAGGATGGAAAAACCCAGAATACTTTGTTTGGCAGCCAAGAAAACAGAGGAAAATAACATGAGAAAAACAAAAACAAAAACAAAATGAAAAACTCATCAAAATCCCAAAGCTAAACAGAGACCAAATACAGAAGCTTTTTAATGGAAAATCAAATACAACTTGTACCTAAAATCGGAGAGCCTCTTCTCAAATTTGGAAGTAGACCCAAAAATAAAATATTAAAAACTATGGACAATTTCAAAAACTCATGATCGACGTACTAACAAATTATCTCGCCAATAGCTATCTGTCAACTGGTGACACTAGAAGACAGAGAAAGCTTGATTATCTCCCAGAGATCTTTGAAAGCTAAAGGTGGAGAAACCCTTCCACGTTTCTGGACATCCTCCACATATTACAAATAAAAGTTGACCAACATTTGGTATCCAATATGCTACTATTATAGACACCATGACAACATGTATCCCTTAAACTTCACAGTTAAAAGCCATGAAAGAAGGACATGGATTACAAGAGTAACTGATGATCAATGATGATATATTTTTTGTTTTATTCTTTTACCAGGGTAACCGTGCAAGACATGGTTTGTAGGAAAATTGCACAAAGTTTATTAAAATTTTTAGAATCCAATCTGCTAAAAGACAAAAACTCGTAATCATTCTCCTGCAAGAATTAAAACGTGTGTGCAGTTGTATCTCTAACAGAGAGAGCAACATTGTGTACCGTATTTAATAAGTCAACAAATACACAAACTAATATAGTCGATTTCAATTTGAAGACCCAGAAAACTGTGTTAATTAACATAGTCTATGCTAACACAGTCGATTTGATTAACACCTGCTCAAAGCCTCAAAAGTATGAGTGTCAGATTTTTAACACAGTTTCCATATACGCAATATACATTCATAAAAATTCACCCACAAAAGATTAGAAAAGATAAAAAAGTGGTCAAGAAAGAGAGATGATGGAACACCAACCTTGGTGTACAGAGAGGAACCTCGATAGACTTTTCTCTCGCTCAAAATCTTTGCTCTAGAGGCTGGCAATTGTTTGGGGGTTTGTATTTATACTAAACCCTAGAAAGTCCACAGTTTTCCATGATTTTCTAATTCCATATAAATGAATGATATTTTGAATACCCCAAAATTTGGATTCATATTAAAAAGTCTATAATGAATACCCCTAGATTTTGGTAGACTCCATATTGATTTTTTAAAATCCTAATTGAATACACCCAGATTTATATGGACTTTTAGATTTATATTGACATCTGTTAAACTCCCACTAATTCCATGCACAATACACCCCCCCTAGTTTCAATGCCAGTTCGATTTCCTTTGTGGAGGATTAGATCACTTCAAATAGTTTTTGCATAATACATAATAATTTGCTAAGATATTCAACAAAAGGATATATTTTCACTGTTTGTCTCGAACAGTGGATCTGGGTTTCATTTTTGATTTTTAGTAAGAATTTCATCATTCTTCCATATGTTTTGCCTAGAACTCGACTTCTTGTTCATCTCTTCTATTTTTTATTCGATCGGGTTTTATTTTAAATCTTTATTTTCATTTTTATTTATCATTTCAAAGAAAATATAATATAAAATGTGTTAAAACGAAATTTAATGCCATGTCATTAAGGAAAATTAATCATAACCATCGGATGCTTTTAAATCTAAGGGCTATAAAAGAGTGTAAAATATTGTGTCAAAAAATGTGTCCCTTGATACGGACCCTATATATATATATATATATATATCCTTATCCAGAGCGAAAGATCTTTCTGAAATTAACGTGTGAAGTTTTTTTTTACACACTTTTTTGTCATATTTTAACATCTCCATCGTTCAGATGTTTAAACCTAATGTATAGATCATTCATACAAAATTTCGTCTAATTGGTTACTGTTAAGGTATCGAAACTATATTATATCAATGAACAAACTGAATATGTTCAACCTGAACTGTGTGTAAATCTCCATAATGAAAAGTCAGACGATTATCAAGTTGGATGAAAATTTGCAGAGATAATCCAGACATTTTGACAGGACCCGAACCAGATTTCACCCCGAAACCCGGATCAGATCCTGCGGGGACCACCTTAAGAGAGATTTTACCTCAAAATCGGCATGATCTCTCTTAAAATGGACAACCCTCACCTGTCAAAAACACAAAACACTTCTAAATCCAGAACCATCCTCAACACCTGGAGCCACTTGCTCCCCAAATCACTACAACCGCCACAAATAAACACAAAAGTAAAAATCACTTTCAAACATCTACAATTTATCAGAGCATTCTACAGAAAGTAACTAAGGAGACAAAATCAAAAGATAAAGGATCAAAAGATCCTACCGAGCGGAAGCAATACTGACGCTGACTATGCCTCGACATGAGTATCTTTGACCTCGACTACTAGTCTGCACACTGGGCATTTTAAAACGAAGGGCCCAGGGGAAAGTAATTTAAAAACGTTAGAGTGAGTGGATAAAAATAAAATATTTTTAACTAAAACTTTTCGTTAAAGACATTATATCACTTTCCCACATTTTCATACTAATCGGAAAATCACAATGCATGCATATGTATATATAAACGTACCACATTTTATGAAAAACTCTATTAAAATAGTTCAGCCTCGCTGACAACTCAAATAAACAAAACTCCGTTGTTTATATATAATATATATATAAAATCATAACCATTTGAAAATCAACTTATAATACATCTTGATCAATCTCTTTGGTCATATGAAAATCTTAGTTCCACTGGGTCGGGAATCTATGAAATACCGAAAGCCTCATAGAGGAAATATTCCCGAAACTAGATAATATAAAAATACAGAAATCTTAATCCACTACTTCGGGAATCTATCAAAAGCTGAAAATCTCATAAATGAAATATTCCCGAAGCCACATCGTATAAAAATCTCAATCACGTCATATAATAATATAAAAATCTCAATCGACTGATGCGGGAATTTATTAAAACTGAAAGTTTTACTAAACAGAGGAAATATTCCCGCAATCACAGTGAAAAACATCCTCATGACCAAATCCCATCGGCCATGCAACAGGGGAAAGTCTACCCACCATAATTAACTGGAACCTCGTCAGGCTCCGGGTCCGAGAGTCCTATTGACTCCCCCCGTGTCTAAGTCTACTACCTAGACACGTCACCGCCTCAATATATACCACCCTATGTCGACCACCGAGCGTGAATCTGACATATATGGTCAAGTCGTCACCTCGCGTGAGATGAGGCCTCGCTAGCTAGCATCAATATAATAATACCGTGGACCCTCGTATGGTGAAAATCCGAAAACAAACCAAAAACACATTTCCCCTTATATATAACAATCCGTACGATCCCCGACCGTACGTCCGAGGCTCATATATATATAATCACATAAACTCGTAGCCTCAAAAGAATATATATACATCCGACATGTCTTACATGTCACAAAATAAATATATAAAAAATATGATATATATAATTTCGACATCTCCCATGTCGAAAATCATAAATAACGAAATCATAAAATCCCCGGAAATCTCATTTCCGGTCTTTTTACTATAAATATATTTAGAATGCTCAAATATGATTTTACCAACTCATACGGCGGGAACTCGTCCCCGCCGCCAAAAACATCGCCGCCAATATCATCGCCACCACCTCGGGGACTCGTCCCCGCCGCCAAAAACAGCCCCAGCCGCCGCATACGGCGGCCGGCATGGCGGCCCGATTTCCCCAAACTCCATTTTCTCAAAAAATCAACCAATCGAACCACAAATTACATTCAATCGACTCCAATCATCGTCCTAAACTCAAATCTAACCTCCAATTTCACCAAAAACTTCAAAATCACAACCTCCAACAAAAACACCAAAAACCCTAAAAATTTCAATTCCTAATTCCTCCTTACCTGGTGCAATTCGGTTCGATTCCTTCCATGGAATGATTGCACACGTCGACGTCTTCATTTCCCCCCAAGAATCGGGTGGAATCTTGGCCGGAGGAGGGAGGACGAGGTTCGACACAGTCGAACCTTGCTCGGCTTCACACGGCATCACGGCTGTGTTTCACGCCACGCCGCTGCCACCAAGAAGACGAGGAGGCCGAGCCGGTCCGAATGGGACCCGTGCGCCGGCCCAATTCGGCCGGACGGCGGAGATCGACCGGAGGCCGATCCGGATCGGGGGAGAGGAGAGAGAAAGAGAAGGAGAAAAGAAAAGAAAAAGAAAGAAAAGGGAAAATTGCCGTTTCGGGAAATTTCCCCGCGGCTATTTATACTCGTCCAAAATCGGCAAGTTTCGGTTTCCACGTCACAACTTTTTCGTACCAACTCCAAATAAATCGTGCCACGTGTCCACGAACTCGTTTCGACGACTTCTATTTCATCGCGAAATAAAATCCTCGGTCAGGTCAACTTATTTAAAAGTCAACCTTTTGAATTTTCCGAATCGTAACAATTCCCGAGGAGTAAAAGTACTCGTAACACCGTAAAAAGTTAATTCCAGATTCGGGTCGTATCACATTTTGCAGAGATAACATCTGAACGGTAGAGATGTGAAAATATGACTAAAAAGTGTGTCAAAAAAAGAACTTCGCATATTAATTTCAGAGCGAATGTTCGCTCTAGATAGAAACTATATATATATATATATATATATATATATATATATATATATATATATATATTAGTCTAGTTTTTATTTTTATTTTCGAGTCTTAGGCTAACTCTCAATTATCGGTGATGAGATTATATCTTTGAAACCATATTTAATTAAGAGATGATCACGAGATAAAACATGCTTATGTATTTTCTTTGGCTAAATACGACTTAGATGTGGCATATACATGCCTAGTTGATAATTATGTATTAATGATGAGATAAAGTCCATTTAACACTACTCGAGTCATGTACAGGGCTTTCCATGGAGGGGGAATATTCTGCTAGTTCTGCAATTCATATACGTACTACAGATCCGCTCACAATGTTTTTTATTTTAATTTTTTTGAAAGGAGATTCCGTTGACAACTGAACGTGCTGAAAAGTTGCCAATTTGCAGATCGACTAATAACCAAAGAAGCCGTTAGCTAGTCATGGCATGGTTTCTGTCAATGTTGAAACAAACTTCTTTGAGGTCATAACGTACAACGGTAAAGTATTAACTTTAACAAAGTAGGCACCGCTGTACGCCAAAAAAATAAAAATAAAAATAAATAACGTACAATGGGGCCGACAATGCTTTCCTGTTTGAATTAGGAGACTGCTGGAAATATGCTTTCAAGCTGCTTTAGCTACTGTTTACTCCACTCAAATTAGCTGAAAATTTTGTGTATCAAAAGTACACTTATAGTCTAGTTTAATATCTACTTTTTAAGATATTTAGTTGGTCATCTTGATCCCTATATAAGGGAAATGATGTTTGTGTAATATCACTACGAATTCTAGATCTGATAATTGAAATGCACAAGTTCAGCATTATATTCAAAGTTATAATTATTGTTCTTCAACTTCATTTACTACTGCAAATTGATCGATTATACAAGTTTGTGATTGATCATACTTTGTTCAAATACAACGTAGAGGTACCAGTTCTAACAGACCTAATTGAAGGGTGAAGGTATATTGGCCTCCATGAGTTGATGGAGGTCAAAGGTAAATTGCATGGTGTTTCGAAAGGAAGCTTTGAAGAAATCAATTCTTGATTTATTCGGAAAAGAAGAGATTGGAACCAAGTAGGAATGGCTATTATGAGAAGAAACCTTCCTATTTCTACAAGGAATGTTTGGGTGTCCTGATCAATCCGACGGTTCGGATATGTACGACTTGAACAAACCCTAGAGCTAATATTGGTGCGGCAGCTCTTTGCTAGGGTTGTCTTGAAGAATTTTCTAGCCGACTAGGAAGAAATTGAAGCCATGAAGATTTAATACCTAATTGGTATTGGTTTGCATTGAAGACAAAATAAAGGACTTTCCTAGTGCAACTAGGAAAGTATTTATTTCAAGGATTCTTTCTGCATGGTTGGTGCGGCCGGCCTTGATGTTGAAGAGTAAGTGTTTGCTTAACCTAGTTGCTAGGTTTAATTGTTAAGGCATGTATCATATTGAATTAACTTTTAATATGATATATACCTTTCATGTATTGATGTAATAGGTAACTAGGTTTAGCCTATTGAATAGAGTTTGTGCACTCTATATATTGTGGCCGATTGATACCTTGAGAGGTGTCGACATTGAAAAAGAAAAAGAGAGAGAATAGTTGTGGAGAGAAGGAGACCTTAGTGGCTCCTAGTGTGAAGACATGTGTGGCTTCAATATTCAAGACCTTAGTGGCTTGAAGGAGACGACCTTAGTGGCATCTCGGAGACGACCTGTGTGGCATCTCTCAAGAAATATTGATCGACCTTTGTGGCGACATCGACCTTTGTGGCGACTGTTTATGTGTAACTTTGTATCGAATTAAATTATAATCATTTGTGATATTGGTTGTGATTTACATTCAATAAATGTTACGAAATTTATCTATTTATTCCGCTGCGTACATTATTATTGTTCCGTCTAATATTTTCAATTGGCATCAGAGCAGGTTCTGGATTTATCCGGTAGATCATACGAAAGATGGAACGAAATGCAATGAATCAACCTCCACAGCTTGTAGGAATGGATTTTGCACAATGGAAGATCCAAATGAAATCTTTTCTATATGGAATAGATTTTTATGCATGGATGAGCGTTGAACGTGGATGGTTTTCTCCAACTAAAGACGAAAAGCTAAAAGATCCAAATGCTCCAGAATGTTCTACAATTTTGAAACCTGTAGAGGATTGGGATGCAAATGATATCAAACTCAGTGAGGCAAATCATAAAGCTCTAACGGCACTTTATTCTGCCCTTACCAGAGATGAGAAGAAAAAGGTACAGAACTGTACGACTGCGAAACAGGTATGGGATAAACTTTGTGTATTGCATGAAGGTAATGATTTAGTAAAACAACAAAGAATTCAACAAGCTTATGCTGAAATTGATACGTTATTACAACATGATGAAGAAACTATTGATGAATTCTATATTCGTTTTACTGATCTAAAGAGTTTAGTTGAGAGTCTTGGTAGACCTATGTCCGAATCTGATATTGTTAGAAAAATCCTGAGATCTCTTTCGGAAAGATACTTGGTGAAGAAGACCACAATTCAGGAAAATCACAACTTGGATGACTACCCCGTGGATCTACTCATTGGAAATATCAAAGCTTGGGAAAATGAACTTAAAGGTAAAATAAACCAAAAGGTATGGGATCTAAAAATCTTGCTTTAAATACTTCGGATGATTGTGGTAGTTCTGATAAAACTAAGGATGATGATGAGATGTTATTGTTAGCAAAAGAGTTTAAACGTATTATTAATCAAAGAAATTCAAATACAAAAAAATTTCATAATTTTCAGAATGCAAAACGATTTTAGAATAATAAGAGTTTTCAAAATCAAAATGGTTTTTCTTCTCAAAGGAGATTCAGTTCACAAAATAATCGTAATAAACCTCGTTGTTACAACTGTGATGAATATGGTCATATCTCTACTAACTGTACTAATAAATCTCCTAATACTGAGAAGAAAGCTTATAGATCCTCTTGGAGTGATGAAGACAATGAAAACAAGGTAAGAAAAAACAAAGGTTTTGCACTTGTTTCGTCTTTTTCTCTATCTGTTTCAGATTCTGAAGAAGAACTGGATGTAGAAGATGACGAAATTTTGGCCTATCAGAAGAGAATCATTAAAGTTGCCGAGTCTGTGTCTGAAAAAAATAAAGATCTGCAATCACAGGTTTGTCAATTACTAAATGAGAAACAAAGTTGGTTAAATGGGGAAGGTACATCGTCTACTAGCAATAATGAGTTTATTTCAGAAAAGAAACGTTTGCTTACAAAAATTAATTTTCTCAAAGATGAATTAATCGAAAAAGATAATCATATTAGTATGTTAAACACTAAAATTGATATGTTACAGGATACCTTGGAGAAAACAGAAGATAAATTTGGTCAATTTAAAATGAGTTCTAATGCTTTATCTGAAATAATTAATTCAAGTAGATCTTATAATGACAAATCTGGTCTTGGCTATGATAAATCATCAAATCATAATTCTGTTGGTAATTGTGATTTGACGAAAGTAACAAAAATGAATGAAGTAAAGGTGTCCGGTTTTGTATCTTCTTCAGATTCTAGAATCGAAATTTTTGGTACTAATGTTAGAGAAATATTTTAATAAAGTTAATTCCAAACTTGACCAACATAGTTCTTTATTACATGATATTTCTCACTTTGTTGGGCTAACAAAGTCTTTTTCAGAAACAAAGAAACTCGGAACAGGTAAAATGGTGTGGAAAAAAAAGAATGATTCTAAATCCTCCAATATCTACTGTAATTTGTCTACTGTGGAAATTGACTATGAAACTGAATATATTGAAACTACTTGTAATGTTGCTTTTACTGCTCTATATGTTAAGAGAGAAGATATTTGGTATATTGACAGTGGTTGTTCACGACACATGTGTGGAAATAAATCCTTCTTTTCTAAATTCCATGAAACAGGTACTTCTGGTTCAGTTACTTTTGGTGATGGGCGTAAAGCTAAAATTAGAGGAAAAGGAACTATTAAATGTCAAAACCTTACATGTTTGAACAACGTTCTTTATGTTGAGGGACTTTCTACTAATCTTATTAGTGTAATTCAATTAGCTGATGAATTTGAAGATATCTGGTTTAACAAACAAAAATGCATAGTTTATGATTTAAATGGTAAACTAATCTTGAGTAGATTTAGATCTGATGATAATTGTTATCATATTTCTGCTGATGTCTCTACTAATAGTTCTTTTCCGTGTTTGAGAATTAGTTCTGCAGAAGAAACTATGGAGCTATGGCACAAGAGACTTGGTCACATGAATTTTCAGGATTTGTTAAAATTATGTACATAAAAATTGGTAAGAGGTTTACCTGCATTGAACGGACGTACTGATATCATATGTGGAGGATGTAAGACAGGTAAACTAACTAAAACAAGTCATAAAGTGGTTAATTCATCTCCTTCAACTAAACCTCTTGAGCTTCTGCATATGGATTTGATGGGACCGTCTGCCACAACTAGTCTGACTGGTAAGAAGTATATTTTTGTTGTGGTTGATGATTATTCTCGTTTTACTTGGGTTGACTTTTTGGCTGATAAAGGTGAAACTTTTAATTCATTTTATACCTTAAGTAAACGTCTTTTAAATGAAAAATATAGTGAAAAATTAAAAATTACTAAGATTAGATCTGACAATGGAACTGAATTTAAAAATTCAACGTTTGATAATTATTGTCAAGATTATGGTATTTTTCATGAGTTTTCAGCTCCTATTACTCCACAACAGAATGTAATTGTTGAACGTAAGAACAGGTCTCTTCTTGATATGGCAAGAGCCACGATTCATTCTTCTGGTCTCTGTGAAAACTTCTGGGCCGAAGCTGTTAACACTGCTTGCTATGTTGGAAATCGTACTCTTCTTCGTTCAGGTACAAAAATTACTCCTTATGAGCTATGGAAAGGTAAGATGCCCAATGTAAGTTATTTCCATGTCTTTAGTAATCCTTGTTATGTTTTAAAAGATCGTGAAGGACTTGCAAAGTTTGAGGCTAGAGCTGATGAGGGAATTTTTATTGGTTACTCTCTGGATAGTAGAGCATATAGGATTTATAATAAAGAAACCAGATCTGTTATGGAATCTATAAACGTTACAGTTGATGACAATTATGATGTTTATGTCTCTGTTTCATCTGATATTTCAAAATCCAAAATTAATTATATTTCTGCGCAGATTGAAACTAGTGAAACAGATCAGAATGTTGAACTTGATAATAATTTGCAACCTGTCCCAAGGCATAGAACTGGTTTTAAACAGGTGCATAAAGATCATTCAGCTGATGATGTGATTGGTGATATTAGGGAAGGAATGAAGACCAGAGGTCGAATTGCTCAATATCAGAACAGCAGAAACGGCATTGAGGAAGAAGAAAATCTGGATTCTGAATTTGTTGAATTAAATAAAGCTTTGCATTGTTTTGTTAAAACAAAAATTAAAGAAACTAATGAACTAACTTGTTTTGGATTTGTTTCTTTAATAGAGCCAAAAAATTTCAATGAGGCACTCGCAGATAATGAATGGATCATTGCTATGCAAGAAGAGCTAAATCAGTTTGAGAAAAATGACGTCTGGTTACTTGTTCCTAGACCAGAAAATGCAAATGTCATTGGAACTAGGTGGATTTTTCGAAACAAGATTGACGAGCACGGTATTATTACCAGAAACAAAGCCAGGTTTGTGGTTCAAGGTTATTCACAAATTAAAGGCCTTCATTTTGATGAATCGTTTGCTCCTGTTGCACGTTTAGAGTCTATCAGAATATTACTTGCTATTGCTTGTTTTCGTCACTTCAAGTTATATCAAATGGATGTAAAAACAGCGTTTTTAAATGGTGATGTGCATAAGGAGGTTTATGTTGAACAACCTCCTGGATTTAAAGACATACATCATCCAGAATATGTGTGGAAACTAAAGAAAGCTGTTTATGGTCTTAAACAAGCTCCTCGTGCTTGGTATGAGAAACTCTCTACTTATTTTATTTCTCAAGGATATACACAAGGTATTGTTGATAAAACTCTTTTTGTGAAGCATGCCCAAGTTTATGTTGATGATATTGTTTTTGGGTCTACGTCTGATTTTCTAATTAATGAATTTACCAAGGTCATGTCTGGGAAATTTGAGATGAGTATGTGTGGTGAATTGTCATATTTTCTAGGATTGCAGGTAAAACAGGAAGAAAATTGTATATTTCTTTATCAAACAAAATATGCTGAAAATATGCTTAAGAAATTTGATATGACTAGTTTAAAATCTGTCAAAACTCCTATGAGTACTACTACTAAATTATGCCATGATTTAACTGGTAAATCTGTTGACTAGACTAAGTATCGTAGCATGATTGGTAGTTTACTTTATTTAACTGCTAGTCGTCCAGATATCGCTTACAGTGTTGGTGTGTGTGCAAGGTTTCAAGCAAACCCAAAAGAGTCACACTTAGAAGCTGTTAAAAGAATTTTTCGTTATATATCTAGAAGCATTAATTGTGGAGTTTATTATACATATGCTACTAATGGTGAAATTGCAGGATATTCAGATGCTGATTGGGGTGGAAATTTACATGATCGAAAAAGTACTAGTGGTGGTTGTTTCTTTATTGGTAAGAATTTAGTTGCATGACATAGTAAGAAATAAAACTGTACTTCTTTGTCTACGGCAGAGGCTGAATATGTGGCTGCAGGTAGTTGTCGTACTCAAATGCTTTGGATGAAAAACATGTTAGGTGACTATGATATTCCACAAAGAAAACTTGTCATATTTTGTGATAATACAAGTGCAATAAATATATCTAAGAATCCGGTTCAGCATACTAGAACTAAGCCTATAGATATTAGGTATCATTTCATACGTGAACTTGTTGATAAAAATATTCTTGCATTAGAATATGTGTCTACAGAATATCAATGGGCCGATTTGTTTACTAAACCGTTGGACACGGAACGCTTCATGACCTTGCGAAATGCCATTGGCATTTGTTCTCAATATTGAAGATGTGTTTTTTGGGAACTCACACAAGGTACGGTTTCATAGTCCATACATGTATTTAATCTTAACGGTGATATCTGACGGTTGGAATAGATTTTCTAAACTTTTAGATTCAAAATCAGAACATATGCACTAATGTTCCTTAACTTGTTTACTAAGTGTTTAAGTGAATGTATAGTTTCAAATAGTTACTATACGTAGACTCTTCAAATCCAAAAATGTTGTGAAATAAGATATGACCAAAATAATGAAATACGTCTACGGTTGAAAAATGACAAGATTCTGATAAAATCTGTGTGCCGAATGTTGTGGTTAACTGTTTTTTACTTTCGTTTTCCTATGGGTAGCCTGACGTTCGTTAAATCAATTTTGTAAAAATTTTATATTAGTTGCATCTTATTGATTTGAAACTATTATCTGTTGAAGGTGAGGCTAGAAACCGTCGTTTAACTAGACTAAAATTTCCGTTTTTAAGCATTTAGAGGTTTGACTTAGTGGTTTGACCTATAGTTTAGCCGACGAAAATTCTATTTCGTTGGCTAAACTCTTGCGATCCGCGCCTTTTTATTGTCCGCCGTTGGATGGCTCAGATCCGACGGCTGTTGATCTTCCAAAGTATAGCCGACGATGTTCATAGAATAGCCGACGACATTCAAAGAATAGCCGACGAAATTAATGTATATCTTTGGCTATTCAAAGAATAGCCGACGAAATATTCTAAATCGTCGGCTATTCTTTCTGCTATAAAAGCTGAAAGTCACTTTCTCTCCGACTTTTTTCTCTCCTCCTCCGCAAAAACTCCTCCTCCGCTCCTCAAATCGGCCGCTCTCCTCCTCCTCCTTCCCCTCCTCCTCCATCCGGCCTCCTCCTCCTCCTTCCCCTCCTCCTCCGGCCGGCCTCCTCCTCCTCCTTCAGCAATCATCCCGTAAGTTTTTTTGTTTTTTTTTGTTTTTTTTTTCAATTTATTTTAATTGTATAATTTATGTATATAATTTAGATATTTAAGTGTGTGTTAAATTGTTATATATATTGGTTATATGTATAAATTGTTAGATTAATTATATATATAAATTTGTAGATTAATTATATAAATTGTTATATATTTGTTAATATTGGTTATATGTTAATGTATATTTTAATTGTTATATATAAATTGTTAAATTAATTATATATATAAATTGGTAGCCTAATTATATAAATGGTTATATTTATGTTAATATATAAATGGTTATTTGTATGTATATATATGTTAATGATGAAATATAGTTATATTTGTATATAAATGGTTATATTTATGTTAATGGTTAGTATTATTTAAAATTAGTTAAAATTTAAATATTAATTTGTTAGTATGTTTTAAAATATGTTAGTATTATTGGTTATTATATTAATTAGAATTTGTTATTTAATGTAATATAATTTAATATTAATTAATGTATTAATGACTCAAGCCCCAGATGGCCGATACATTTAGACAGTTATTCGGAGGCCGTCGTTCCAGATCTAGGGGTTCTGGAAGTTCTGGCGGATCCGGAGACTCCGAGAGGACCCTTAGCCAGCCTGAGAGGACCACCAGCCAGCCTCAGAGGATCGATTCATCCCAGCCGCGGAGGAGTGTGAGCAATCGGCACCAGACTCTTTTATTGGCGGGGCGGCCGTCGAGCAGTTCACGTCCCCCTCTCCGGCCAGATCCTCCGAGATGTAGTACGCAGCTATTTCAGGACGACATAGCTCCAGACGTTCATCAGGTCCGTATTCCTGAGGTTCATCGGGAGCCGATGACGAGTCCTGCGTCGTCTGCTGCTGACTCTACTGAGGGGCCTACTCTCCCTAATCAGTTGTACCTGCCATACCCGAGGTCGACGAGCGTGGTGTGCCCATATGGCCTGCTAGGCCTCAGTACGTGAGTGTTGCGGAGGCATACCATTATGAGCCATTTGAGAGACCTGAGCTCCTGATTTCGGCGAGATTAAAAGCAAAGCCGACAGAAGGGTCATCGAGTTCAGGTAACATTTGATTTTATTAATTAAATGTTTTATTAAAATTAACGCACTAATATTTAATTTAATTAACCAATCGTCGTTTATGTGATAGGGACCGCCGGTAGCAGTTCAAGTAGGAATACGAGAGGTGTCATATGTTTTGATACGCTCAGGAAAAGTGTTGAGACCAGCGGGAGGATCCAGATCAATGAACCCCCTAATGAGGATGTTAAGGGGAAAAAACGCCACGATTACGCGGGTTGCGTGGGAGCACTAATTAGGGATAGAGTCCCTATGTTGTGGACACGGTGGGCTAATATGCCGGAAGAGATCAAGAGGGAGGTCAACAACGCGGCGTCGGTGAGTAATTTAAAAAACTTAATTTCTTTATCGTAATATTTAATAATTTTCGGTATTGTTATAATTTTAAAACTAATAAAATATTATCTTTCAGGCATACTTCGAGATTGCCGAACACAAGCAGGCTTGGGCGTACGCGATGCAGAACTCGAGGTACGTTGGGAATTCCTCATCTTATAATTTGAAATATTTTATAATATTAATAATATTTCTAATGCACTTTTGTTTTTTCCGTAGGTTCAAAGAGTGGAAGAACGAGCTCCGTACCCACTTTACCGAATACGACAAACATGGTCGTATGGGTAATTCAAGAGAGTTCATGTTCAGGGAGTACGAGTGGCGTTGGTTGAAGACAGTAGACTTCAACAACCCAGTTATGCAGGTAAATACTAAACTTAACTATAAATGTTTATTTTGTTAATATTTTAATTATTAGTTTAATTATTTTATAATTATTACACTAATATTTTTTTATGCATTTTTCTAATATTTTATTATTTGTTTAAAGGGACGGTCTCGGCAGAACTCTGTGAACCGCCGCCGTAACACAACCCCCCATCATGGTGGTTCTAGGCCATTTTCACAATATTAGGAGAAGGCGCTTAGAGATTATCCTAACTGCAACCCGTACGTAGAGACGTTCAAGAAGGCTTATCCATTAGCGACAGAAGAGCTTGTAAGTCGTTGATTACGATTTTAAAATTTTAATTATTAATTTTACTTAATTATATTTTTGTTAGAATATTAATTTTTTTTTCTCCCGTTCAATTAGGTGAGGGTGAACCGGGCCGAAGAAGAAGTGTTGCAGGCAGTAGTTCGGGAGACACAACCGAACATTTCAGAGGAAGATCTGCAAGAAGCCCTAAGCTAGGTCGACCGATCGAATGTCCAAACTGCAGCGAGGATATTCGACGCAGCCTTCCCAAACCGGTCAAACGACTGCTACTGCCGGTGAGATGACCCGGCCTTAGGGTGGATTGTGTGGACCTGACTTGACCTGGCTAGGGAAGCTAGCAGGTAGGTAGGTCACAAATCTCACATCGCCCAAGGGAGAGTGGATGCGATGCTTATATGTGCAAGGTTAGCACAATATGTAGAGACGCGTTTTGGGGGCTCAATTGCTTCGGAGGGGATGAGAACTCCAAAGTTAAGCTTGCTCGCCTCGTAGCAATCCCAGGATGGGTGACCTACTGGGAAGCTCGCAGGCAGGCAGCTCCCCAAGAAAAACCGTGTTGGGTGATTCCCAAAGCGGACAATATCTCTACGGCGCGTGTCGGGCTGTTACAAATGGTATCAGAGCCTGTCCTCGACCGGAAATGTGCCGACGCGGACGTCGGACCCTAAGGGGGGTGGATTGAGATGACCCGGCCTTAGGGTGGATTGTGTGGACCTGACTTGACCTGGCTAGGGAAGCTAGCAGGTAGGTAGGTCACAAATCCCACATCGCCCGAGGGAGAGTGGATGCGATGCTTATATGTGCAGGGTTAGCACAATATGTAGAGACGCGTTTTGGGGGCTCAATGGCTTCGGAGGGGATGGAAACTCTGAAGTTAAGTTTGCTCAGCTCGTAGCAATCCCAGGATGGGTGACCTACTGGGAAGCTCGTAGGCAGGCAGCTCTCGAAGCAAAACCGTGCGGGGTGATTCCCAAAGCGAACAATATCTCTACGGCGCGTGCCGGGCTGTTACAGCCGGGGTTTGGGAAGTTCTGGAATAGGGGTCCTGAAGACCACTAAGGGAGCTTAAAAGAAGGGAGCGAGGCGGGGACACCCAACAGATGAGGGGGGAAATGCAGAGATTGGCAGAAGAAAATGCAAGATTGGCGGCCTGTTCCAGAGATCACAGGAGCAACAACGCAGAACACAGCAATATCAGATGGAAATGGAGCGTTGGCATGCTGAATGCGAGATAATTCGGCGACAGAACTACGCCGGCCAACAAAACTGGTGGTATGCTATGTTCGCGGCACAACATCAAGGCCTTGAACCCCCGCTCCCATTTGAGCCGTTAGATGAACCTCGAATGCCGAGAGCTCCCGAGTTCATTCAGCAAGATGACGAGCATGATGGACAGCAGGATGGTGGCCAGGATGATGGGCATGCTGAGGATGACGTTGTGGACTTTAGTGCTTTAGGTGATGATTAGGGTTATATTTTATGTATATTGGAACAAATTAAATAAGTCATTTAGACGTGTTTCTTGTTGGTGTAAATACATGGATTGTCATTGTGAATTGCAGGTTGCTTGGAATGGTAATTTAGAAATTAATTTAATTTTTTTCCCCAAAATGTAAGAATAGCCGACGATATTGGCATTATTTCGTCGGCTATAACTGCTATAGCCGACGATTTTTATCAAATTTCGTCGGCTATAACTTTTATAACCGACGAAAATCACATTATTTCGTCGGCTATAACTAATTAATGCCTCTTAAAATATTAATATATTCCGAAGAAATAACCGACGAAATAGATGAAATCGTCGGCTATATTTCAGAACAAATAGCTGACGATATCTTCTGTTTCGTCGGCTATTTGTTCTGAAATATAGCCGACGAAACAGAAGATATCGTCAGCTATAGTTTACGATATCGTCGGCCATACTTGAAAATATCCGACGAATTTCGTCGGATATTTTGCCAAGGTTTGGTCGACAAATGAATTTTCGTCGGTGATAATTTTGGAATGGTCGACGATTTCGTTATTTTCGTCGGCCATTCGTTTTACCGACGCCCTTTTATCGACGAATTAGAGCCGACGAAATTTTCGTCGATAGAAGGAAGAAACGACGAAAATTTGGCATTGTAGACGAAATTTTTTTCGTCGGCTATTCTGTCCGATCTGGTAATGAACTGTTGAAGTAACTCCACAAGTCACCCAAGTCACTCCGCCTTCCAAGTCGAAAGGAAAATCTATTGCAAGCTCCTCCACAACCAGATTATCCAAGTCAGAAAAATTAAAACAATTGGCACAACAATTATTGGCCCAAGCAGCCTGTCTATCTTCTGAAGACTCAGAAGATGACCAACCCTCCTCTTATTCTACTTCTCCAGCTCACAGTCAAAAAAGTCGTTATTCTACCCAACCTTTCAGATGGGCAGACGTTGAAGATGACAGCCAAGACCTGTTGACAGTAGCCGCAGAGGGCCTACAGCAGGCCCACAGACCCGCAGCTAGTATACCAGGGCCCGGCCCGAGGCCGGGACCGGACCATCAGCACTCGGCCTCGGGGTCCAGCAGTCTATCCTGCTACCAGGGACCCGGGGACCGGGGGCTCCTGCCTGCCAAAGAGGCCACCAGAACTGCCCTTTGGTGTGTAAACAGAAGGGAACCAGTCCCACATCGAAGGATGAGGCCAGCGCTCACCCCCAACCACCTATATAAGGGCCCCAACCACCTCATTAATAGGTAACTGATCTCACTCACCGCTTATATACGTGCTCAAGTTATATATATTCAAACTATACTAACTTAGGCATCGGAGAGGAGAAGACCGGCCAGCCCGGTATTCCCCTTAGTAAGCAGGTTTGCAGGAGATCACGTTGGATTCACCTGTATCTACCAGGCCCCCGGGTTTGTGCAGAAACAATTGACGCCGTCTGTGTGAAGTTTGGAGAAAGAACCATGTAAGCATCTACCAATGACAGAGAGTACGGAAGCAAGACATGAGAGAAGTACCACCGAGGAGAGGCGTCGCGCTGGAGCCGCTCGACGACCAGGGCAGTCAGGAAGGAGGGAGCTGTGGGTGGCCGTCCGGCACGCCGGGGCCACACCACGACAGCTCGCGCCGGAAAGGCCCGGCGGAGGAAGACAGACCAGTGCACCGGGGCTTCTCCTTGACGTTCTCGGATGATCCGAGCGACCGATCGGAAAGCCCGCACTGTAACAGTGACCGGGACCCCACCTACAGCCCCGACCAGAGCAGTATGGCGGGGGAGATAAGGGCAATGGCCGCAGAGGTCAGCCGTCTGCGTGAGGAGGGCGACAGGGACAGAGCCAAGTCCAACGCTTGGTATGAAGAGATGGAGGCAGTGAATGCTGCCCTGGTAGCCGCCCTAGAGAGAGGACAACAGCGCAACGACGCTATGATCAGGGCGCAAGCGGCACCCCCGCCAGTCTGACCTCAGCAGTTTGAGGCAGGGCAGTCATCGGGCGGTCGGCCCCGTGATGCCGAGCGAGCGAAGTCACCGGCCGGCGTAGGTCCGCCGAAGAGCACGCCAACCTCCCGCCAACTCAACACTTCGTTTGTGGATGAAGTCGAGACCCCGACTGCACGGGCATTGCAGATGTTAGCCGATACTGTGTCGGACTTGAAGGCCCAAATGGAGGCCAACGAGAGAAGAGCCGCACGGCCGATGGAGGGCGCACGGTTCAATGAGCGAATGGGCCCTTTCTCGCACCGGGTCATGGAGTCGGAAAGGTCTGGTAACCAGAAGTCCCTCAAGCTCACCTATTCCGGGTCTGGCTGCCCGTACCAGCACCTGGACAGTTATCGGTCCCAGACCGGTGCCAAGGGCTACTCTGATGCAGTATGCTGCAACATCTTCCAAGAAACTCTGTCTGGAGAGGCGCTCAGCTGGTTCTATGAGCTTCCGGCGAACTCAATCGAGGCATTCGAACAGTTGGCCGACCGGTTTGTAGGCCGCTTCATCCTCCGGGTCGAGGGAGCCCGGACATCGACCATCCTCTTCAACTGTATGCAAGCCCCCGGAGAAGAGCTGAGGACCTTTGTCAACCGTTGGCGGACGGCAAGGGCCGGGGTTCGGAACCTAGACAAGGGCATCGCCGAGATGGCGTTTAAGCAGGGGCTCCGGCCAGGAAAGTTTTCCTACGCCGTCCGGGTAGAACTCCCGCAGGGGTATGATGAGTTGATGGCAATGGTCATCCGGCACGCTCAGGCCGATCACGAGACTTATGGGCACCACCTGCTAAAGAGGAAGCGGGATGAGCAGTAGGAAGACCACCCCCGAGAAGAGAACCCCCCGCCCAGCCAAGAGCACAAGCCCAGCCAGCGGACCGAGAACCGACCAGCTCGACCGAACCGGCCCAACAGAAACTGGGCACAAAGGCAGCAGAGGCCTTATCCTGATAAGCCCCCGGGCGAGCACCGGCCGGCGCCGTACAGCCAAGAATGCCCCTGGCAATCATGCCAGCACCACCGGCCGGTCAAGAGGTCTTCACCGCTCTCACCTCTTCATATGAGGATATTTTGCTTGAGAACGGGAACGCCATTCCCCCACCGCCCAAGAGAAAGTACCCGAAGGGGAAACTTACAACGGCACAGAAGGGCAAGTACTGCTCCTATCATGATGAGGCTACTCATCGAACGAACCAGTGCTGTGCACTCAAGATAGCGGTGCAGGGTTTGATTAATAACGACCAGCTCCAGCGGTATATAGGGGAAAGGAGAGCAGATCCCGACCGGGAGCAAGACCAGGGCTGGTAGGCTCGCCCAAGCCTCTGATTAGTTTGGCATACATCCGGTTCAATCGTTGTAACATCACAAGATATATATGCAAACTACTTTTGAGAAATTCTACCGGCTCCGCAAGTTCAAGTATATTCATATTTGAAGAAAAATACAAGCAGTAACCGTCCAGGAAAGTTTACAAGGAAAAAGAGCAAAGGCAAAATCCTAGAGAGCCGCGCCTCCCCCCTCGGTGGGTAATCCGCCAGCCTCTCCGGATGAAACAGTCGTGCCTTCAGCAGGTTGGGGTCCGCCCTCCTCGTCCGGTTGTTCTTCCGCCGACTGCTCATGGATATCTTCTTCAGTACCAGTAGGCATCTGGGAAGTGTCCAGCCACCCCTTCTCCGACCATTCCTCGTACGCATCTGAGATGCCCGATTCCCTGGCTTGCTCCAGGAACGCCAGGAACTGATCGCTCTTGTGGTATTTGAGAACAACCCGCTCATAGAGTTTCAGGTCATCTTCCCCGGTCGCAGCAGCTGTGGCGGCACGCAGAGCAGCAGCTCCCACCTGGAGCTCGTCCACCTTGGCTTCCAGCTCGGCTCTCTCAGCTTCGGCCCGCTCCTTCTCCTTCTCCAGTCTCCGGATCTGCTCCTCCTGCTTCTTGGCCCTCTCCTCCAATCTGGCCTTCTCCCGCTCCGCCGGGGACTTCTCCACCTCCAGGCGATGACGAGACTCCGTTAAAGTAGTTATCTGCCTCTTCAGCTCCGGCAGTTCCTCGCTCGCGTCCGGTTGGTACAGACTGTACAGCAACTGCATAATAACAGGGACAATGAATCAAGCAGCAAAAGATAATGGGTTACAAGCAGTATAAGGGCACCAGGCAATTCTTACCCGGAGGACGGATTCCTTGCATTTTGGGCGGTTCCCACCCGCCAAGGCTCCGGTGACCCTGGGTCTGTCAAGACCGAGGCCAGCCAGGTCCGCCGCCACCTGCCGGATGAACGCACTGTCCGGGCTTACCCTCGGTGCCTCCGCAGGCGTGGGGCTACTCTGCCGGGTAGCGGCAGCCGTCTCCCCAGCGGACCTAGATTGTGCACCGCTGGTTACCTTGAGCCGTTTGGCCAGGCTCTCTCCGGACGACCCGCCCGTCAGCGTCACCAGCGCGGAGGGCCGAACATCCGTGCCCCTCCGCTTCTCTCCCAGCCGTCCGGAGCAGGTGAAGATTGTGCGCCTACCCGGGTGACCAGGGTCACGAGCGGGGCTGCCCCCAGAAGGTGTGGGATCCGGCTCACTCCACCGGGAATCCTTACTGGCCCCCCGGTAGTCTTGCCTGTACCGGGCACCGCCTTGGGCATAGCAAGATGGCTCTTCACGCGCCTCAAGATGGCTCTTCACGCGCCTCAGGATGTAGGCGCCATCATCAAGATCCATGGCCCTCGGCTCGGGATGAATCGTGAGCCGACCGAACTCCTCGTCCACCGTGGTCCGCGCGACGGTCTCGCCTTTCTCCTTCAGCTTATTGAGAAGGTCTTCACCGTCCATAGAGAGAGTGGTTTCAGGCTTGGTGACCGCCCGGGAAGATGCACCTGCAGGACAAGCAAACAGTTAGTACTTTAAACAGAGCTAGCACAAGTGTCACCGCTATGACTAGCTACGCACTGGGATCTCGCCCCAGTTGACAATATTCCAGCACTTCCCGGCGGATGAAGTTGTAAGAACTCCGTTCCAAGTCGTCCCAACACCCGAGCACGGTCGAGATCCTCTCCTGCTCCAGCTCGGACAGCTCGAACGACTGGTCGCCAATGGGCTGGAAGGCGCCAGGAACCCGGTACATCTTCCTCCTCATCTGCCACTTCCCGCCCACCATCACCACCTTCTTTCTCCAGCTGTTATCTACCCATGAAGGCATATTGGTGATGATCGGTTGATAGCACCGGGCGTTGAAGGACAGGCAACCCCGGGACCCTTGCTTCCTCGAGTATGACAACCTATACATGGCCTGGAATTCGTTTACCGTTGACATACTCATTCCGGACAACTCATACAGGCAGCCGAGGCTCAGTAGTCGCCTCCACTGAAGCCCGGAAAGCTGCGCAGGCGACACTTGCAACGCACTCAGCATATACTGCACGTAGTCTGGCAGCGGGAGCGAGAATCCATGCCGGAACTGATCCTGGTGCACGGCAACCCAACCTGCCTCCGGGTTACAGGCTGACTCTCCAGGATTCAGTGGTCGTAGCAAAACCTCATCTGGGATACTCCACGTTTCCCGGAATGCCGCAATCTCTCCAGAGGTCATGCTACCCTCCGGTTCATCACACACCACGGCATCTTTCCCTCTACCGATGGTGTAGCTCACGGGTGGAGCACCAGCAAGGATCACCCCGTGCGGTATTTCAGTCTCCAAGGATGCGGCCCCGAAAGACGAACATGAAGACGAAGCCCCGCTCCGGGAGCGGTCAGCGGCTTCAGACACCGGGGATTCCGAACCGAGCCAGTTTTCCAGTCTCTCCACATCATCCACGATCGGACCCCTGGCCGCCGATTCGGAAGCCCCGTCAGAACTTGAAGAAGACATCTTAACCTAGGGGAAGAAAAACAAAACCCTAGCGCTCGTCAGCAACAGGCTACAACAGCGCTTTCTACGGTCCCCTCCTTAAGCTCGCCGCAGAGCAACTCAGTCAGCGACAGAGATCCCTCCCCTCCCCGCCGCAAAACACCAAAAGCAAAAACAACAACAACAACACCGGGGTAAAGAAAGCAAGAACTTACCGATTAGTATGCCCAACCGAGGAGAGTCCGCCCTGCGAAAGCAGCGAGCAATGGTGGGGAGAGAGTAGAGAGTGCTTGAGACAACGGATGTCGTGGTCAAGGAGCTGAGAGCTTTCGCCGGATTTCTCTCTTTTAGTCTCTCTGATGGGAAGAAGCAAAAACAGAAAGAAGAGCAGGAGCGGCCTTTTTATGGAGAGGACCGGTGCCCTAGGCGTTTGAAATCCCCCCAAAACACGCAATCGGAGCAACTCAAACGCCTGCGAATCCAGGCCCTCCATCTCAAGACCGCTCCCTACTGGCACGTGTCCCAGCATTGGTAAACTGCCCATGCCATCATAATTGATGGGACTGATGGACTTCCTCCTTAAATGCATGTCAGCCACTTGTCTCGCACGCTGGCGACAAGTAAGGGTAGTTAGGAGCAGGAACCGAGGCGTCAGCCCCCCCCCCCCCCCCCTTCTCCACTTCTCCAGGCACCACGGCTTGAAGACAACTCACCGGTTATGATCTTTCAACCGGCTTGAAGACCTCTTATCAGTTGTGGTTTCCCAAACCGCTTCGAGAGCATTGTCCCGGGTATGAGTCATCCATCCGGTTCCATGGCAGTTCTCCGGTTAGGTATCATTCAACCGGCTGCATGGCATCTTCACAACATCTCACCGGTTATGATCTTTCAACCGGCTTTAAGACCTCTTATCGGTTGTGGTTTCCCAAACCGCTTCGAGAGCATTGTCCCGGGTATGAGCCATCCATCCGGTTCCATGGCAGTTCTCCGGTTAGTTATCATTCAACAGGCTGCATGGCATCTTCACAACATCTCACCAGTTATGATCTTTCAACCGGCTTGAAGACCTCTTATCGGTTGTGGTTTCCCAAACCGCTTCGAGAGCATTGTCCCGAGTATGAGCCATCCATCCGGTACCATGGCAGTTCTCCGGTTAGGTATCATTCAACCGGCTGCATGGCATCTCACTGGGGGACTCGTCTCGATATGGCAGAACGTCCGGTCAAGATCTGCCCACCGGTTACGTAACATTCAACCGACTCGAGACAATCTCCCCGGTTATGATCATCCAACCGGCTCGAGAGCATTCTTTTTCCGGGAACGAGATCCACCCGCCCCCATGGCACCTCACTGGAGGACTCGTCTCGATATGGCAGGACGCCCGGTCGAGGTCTGCCCGGCTCCATGGCACGACCCCAGTCATGAGAACATTCGACCGGCATGGGCTTTATACACCCGGGTGAGTTTACATCTAACACATGTACTCTTGTCCAGCAGGATAAAAACCCTGCATCGCACTGAACTGCGATCAACGTGAGGCTGCACGGCGAGCCTTGTCACCTCAACGCCACCCCCCCTACCTCAAGGCTTATTCAACACAAGCTGAGAAGAACTAGCAAGTGTTAACCGGTGCTTCAAACAGACCACAACACCGGGGCCACCCCCCGCAGCCTAGCAATATGGACTCGTCTCGATATGGCAGAACGCCCAGTCGAGGTCCCATGCTCCACCCCGTCTCGATATGGCAGAACGCCCGGTCGGGGTCCAGTACTTAAGTTCACCTGGAGGACTCGTCTCGATATGGTAGAACGCCCGGTCGAGGTCCCATGAACTCCGCTTCGTACCGATATGGCAGAACGCCCGGTTGAGGCCCAGTAAACACCGCTTCGTACCGATATGGCAGAACGCCCGGTTGAGGTCCAGTGAACTCCGCTTCGTACCGATATGACAGAGTGCCCGATCGAAATTCCATGCATGCATCTATTGCATGGCGGATTTCAACGCTTCATTATCATTCCATGCACACATCTATTGCATGGCGGATTTCAATGCTCCATTATCATTCCATGCACACATCTATTGCATGGCATCATCTCATACACTCTCCGGGTTTCACCCCACTCCATGCTCATAGCACCACAACACTTGAGCACAGTACTACTTATATTGCAAACGTACTCATAAATTGTTGCTCACTATCGGTAACAGGTACTCACCCCGGTCACGCCCAATCTTCAACGCGGACTTGGGGGACTGGGCACCGTTCGGTTGGTAACCCTGCGGGTCTGCGGGACAAGAGCAAGACAGAATTAAGTCCCCATTCAAGATTGCACTTACAGGGAACTTGGGGGACTTGTTGACAGTAGCCGCAGAGGGGCTACAGCAGGCCCACAGACCCGCAGCTAGTATACCAGGGCCCGGCCCGAGGCCCGGGACAGGACCATCGGCACCCGGCCTCGGGGTCCAGCAGTCTATCCTGCTACCAGGGACCCGGGGACCGGGGGCTCCTGCCTGCCAAAGAGGCCACCAGAGCTGCCCTTTGGTGTGCAAACAGAAGGGAACCAGTCCCACATCGAAGGGTGAGGTCAGCCCTCACCCCCAACCACCTATATAAGGGCCCCAACTACCCTCATTAATAGGTAACTGATCTCACTCACCGCTTATATACGTGCTCAAGTTATATCTATTCCAACTATACTAACTTAGGCATCGGAGAGGAGAAGACCGGCCCGCCCGGTATTCCCCTTAGTAAGCAGGTTTGCAGGAGATCACGTTGGATTCACCTATATCTACCAGGCCCCCGGGTTTGTGTAGAAACAAGACCCATATGTCTAAAGAATATTATTATTATGAACAGTAAATTGCTTTTTACTATTCACTTGATTTGACAAAAATATATATAATCGTGCTGCTTCCTATTTTGTCTTATCCTGAGTGAAACCTACAGTCAACCACCGAAAATCAGATTCTCGGCAGTAATCCTACAGTCAACAATCATTTACCTTGGAAAAAGGAGATCAGAAGCTTATATAAGAAGCGTCACTCTCCCTCATTAAGGCAGGCTCAGAATTCAGACTTATTCCCGAAGTGAAAAACTCTCTCATGTGTTGAGAACTCTACCTTAGTATAGTTTCCCCCTCCTATTCTTGTAATACCTTCCCCTTCTCCTCATGCATTAAAAGTTTGTAAGTTTTGAGCCTCAAGTCAATCAATAATTTCGTTATTAAAATTATTTTTGAATGTTTCTGATTTAGCTTTTCAAATTCAGTTTATTACTTAAAATCAATTTATTACTTACTTCCGCTGTCTTATCCTGAGTGAAACCTACAGTCAACCACCGAAAATCAGATTCTCGGCAGTAATCCTACAGTCAACAATCATTTACCTTGGAAAAAGGAGATCAGAAGCTTATATAAGAAGCGTCACTCTCCCTCATTAAGGCAGGCTCAGAATTCAGACTTATTCCCGAAGTGAAAAACTCTCTCATGTGTTGAGAACTCTACCTTAGTATAGTTTCCCCCTCCTATTCTTGTAATACCTTCCCCTTCTCCTCATGCATTAAAAGTTTGTAAGTTTTGAGCCTCAAGTCAATCAATAATTTCGTTATTAAAATTATTTTTGAATGTTTCTGATTTAGCTTTTCAAATTCAGTTTATTACTTAAAATCAATTTATTACTTACTTCCGCTGGGTTTCTAGCCACAACTTCACCCAACCTGAAATTGTAGATATCCTAGCTACAGGATTTACCGGAATGCTTCATTCCTGATGGAAAAAACACCTCACACTTGAGTCCAGAAATAAAATTTGAAATGCAATTAGACAAGATGAGGATGGAAATCCTACTCTGATGAACGTATAGGAATGGGAGTTCCCGATTCTATTAACACTCTATTCTTCACCATTATTCAACATTACATTGGTACCCAGTCATATTACCTCCAGAATTCACGACCAACTTAGTAATTAACCTAAGATGCCCAACATTAAGTGATTTCAATTAGTATAAAAATGTCTTCATTTCCAGAGTCATGCTTAGAGATGATAGCAACCAACCATTTTGGAAAGCAAAATTTATAAACGGTTTACCGAAATTATTTGCACAGAAAATTAGACAAGTTAAACCAGAAAAGGTCTTAATGCATCTGTTCTTCTCTGTCTCAGAGATGCCAGATTTACTGATTTCAGTGATAGTACACTTGGTATTATCGAGTCAAGCCTTTTAGTCTCTCAATATGATCCCTTTATAGTAATTCTCCCTATTCCTGCTCGCCGCCAATATCACCCAAGATCTTCTCCTCATGTCCTTAAAGATACAGTTAATCTCTTTGAAGTCGAACCTTTTGTGGGTCATACTAAAAACCCCACAACATTAGTAAAATATTACTTTCCTCGAAATTGTCATTACCTTCCTAGTCATCCTTCTTATACCCTCAGCTTTTACAGAGGCAAGGTTTTAACATGACTTTTAATTTTTTTGACTAGTGATGTATGTATAGAGGTCCATAGAGGGGGGCTTTTTTGTAGTCAATCAAATAAAGGCTTGCATTGTTGTATAAGATTTTGGTAAAAATCCGCAACATAATTTAATGATCCTAAAAATCGTTGGAGTTGATTTTTGTCTAATATAATATCAGAAAATTTATCAGCAAATTGAATAGCTCTATGGATTGGAGTGATTTGTAAATAGTGGATGTTAAATCTGAGGAACCGAATGTTTGTTTGGAAAAGTTTAATTTTTGATGCTGAGACCACCAGGCCATTGACTTTTATTATGTGAAAGAATTGGTTTAAATGTTTCCAATGTGGGTCTATGGACTGAGAAAAGATGAGAACATCATCTATATAGACAATAGAGAAGTTACTATAAGGATTGAAAATATCGTTCATGATATTTTGGAATTGTCTAGGTGCATTTTTTAGGCCAAAAGGCATAACATTCCATTCGTAATGACCAAAGGGTGTGACGAAGGTAGTTTTGTATTTATCATTTTCGTTTATCTGAATTTGGCAGAATCCAGATTTCATATCAAATTTGGAAATAAGTAAGTATAATTGATATATATATATATATATACACACACAAAAGTTTTCAGGTCCGGAGGCCCGGACGCACTGTTCACGGTGCGGATTCGGCGTTTCCGCCCACTGGGCTTTGCTCGCCCCACGCCGGCGACCCCGTCTGTGCCTGCCCGGGCTCCATCGCCGGCCGGCAGCCAGCCGAAATCTGCAGAAATGCAGAAACATGAACATTACTTGTCATGTTTCTGCAGATTTCGGCCGGCGATGGAGCCCGGACCGCCACAGACGGGGTCGCCGGCGTGGGGCGAGCAAGGCCCAGTGGCCAGATACGCCGTCACCGCCTTGCCGGTCGCCGGAAACGCCGAATCCGAACAGTCCGGACATCCAGACCTGAAACGGAGTTCTTTTTGGTCATATATATAAATCCTATTCAGAGCGAACCTTTGCTCTGAAATTAACTTGCGAAGTTCTTTTTTTGACACACTTTTTGGTCATATAATCACATCTCTACCGTTCAGATGTTAGAAGCTAATGTCTAGATCATTTATACAAAATTTCATCTAATTTGGTTACTGTTAAGGTATCGAAACTATATTAAATCAATGAACAAACCGAATATGTTCAACGTGAACTGTTCGTGTAAATCACCATAAGGAAAAGGTCAAACGATTATCAAATTGGATGAAATTTTGCATAGATGATCTAGGCATTAGGTTCTAACATTTAAACGGTAGAAATGTGAAAATATGACAAAAAAGTGTGTCAAAAAAAAAAACTTCGCTCGTTAATTTCAGAGCGAAGGTTCGCTCTGGATAGAATTTATATATATATATATATATATATATATATATATATATATATATATGGTTGCATCTCCGGTCGTACACTAGAAAGAGTACCGGTACAGTACTACCTGATGCATGTCTTGAGTTTATTCTTTGGAGAAGAAAATTTGATGTCTTAAGTTAAGATCACCTAGAAAAAATTATCAACTAAAGAAATATATTTCGTCTTGCAGCCCAAAAATATATATACAAATTGGTGTAAAATTAATTCATCTACTGAGATCAAACGACAGAACGACTTCCATATCACCAGGCAACAGAAGCTTACAAAATTAATACATATTCTCATAAATTATCCGGATTGTTGCATAGCAAGGAATACAAAAGTGGAACTACTACTATCACCATTTAATAAAGTTATCACATACCATTATAAATGATTAAGATCTACAAGAACATTTCAAGGGTTAGAAGCTGAAAAAGGGTAGGCAATTTCAATAATCGGGTTCATTGATATTCCTAGTATAGCTAACATTTCTAAAGCTGCAAGTCCAACCACTTTTCGGGAGGCCGGCTTCCGTTTTCTTTTCAAGCGTGTTGCTCCAGGGTCCTCTACATAGACATATTCAATGTTAGATAACAGCATTAAACTGATGTAAGTGAATAAAATAAACACGAACAAGATAGAACAAGATACCAGGAAAAGATAGAAACAAACTGTTTCATACTCTACATAACCTGATTTCAACTCTGACTTTAGTACAAATAATAAGATAGTGCACACCAACTCAATAAGGGAGTAGTGGCTTGATGACATATTCTAAAAGGGTCAAGGCCTGATGCCTATTCTGCAGTATAATTTTAGTGCATAGAAAGAGAGGGCTATTCTCTGGAAAGCAAAAAAATGAACAGACACCCAGAAGTAGACACATAAATTTGCATGTGACATCTAATCTTACCTTCAAGTGGACTTGATGCATGATTCGTTGCACGTCCATTTGGTCTGCCCTCATCTGAAAGAGGGGAGCCAGAATTGTTACTTTCCACCAACTTTGATGAACTTTCTAAGCACTTGTCATGTTGCTCTGGAGCATCAGGCAAAGGAATTGCTGGCAAGAAGCACAGCTCTTCCTGTGACATATCTGAATCACTGAAAGCTGAATCCTTTTCCACCGTCTTGATATCAACTTCATCTTCTTCATTAACATTAGATTCTTTTGCCTGCATGTATACATTTATATTAGACAACCGAATTTAAGAAAGAAAAAGAGAGAGAGATATATATATATATATACACAGTCTGTTTCAGGTCCGGACGTCTGGACTGTCCGGATTCGGCGTTTCCGGCGACCAGTGCGGTGGCGACGGCGTATCCGCCCACTGGGCTTTTCTCGCCTCACGCCGGTGATTCCGGCTGTGCCGGTCCGAGCTCCATCGCCGGCCGACAGCGGCCGGAATCTGCAGAAATGCCGAAAAAAGCTGAATCTAATTCATCCCGTCATTTTTCTGCATTTCTGCAGATTCCGGCCGCCTGCCGGCAGGCGATGGAGCTCAGGCCGGCACAGACGGGGTCGCCGGCGTGGGGCGAGCAAAGCCCAATGGGCGGATACGCCGGTCGCCGCCGCGCCAGTCGCCGGAAACGCCACATCCGCACCGTGAACAGTGGTGCGGACGTCCGGACCTGAAAACTTTTGTATATATATATATATATATATATATATATATATATACAAATTTAATCGGCTCTAATCTTTTCAGTTTCGGGAATCAGATCAAATTCATCTTCTCGTTCTATGTACTCCTCATTTTCCTCGAGCTCCTTAAAATCAGGAGCAAATGCACTCCAATTCTCAGTGGAATCTTTAGCCCAAATATAAACCAAGCCAGTCAAGGAAACAGAGACAATAATGGGATCAACAGGATGCCACACTAAATCGATCAAGGCTTCCTTTGGCCCTTCAAGAATTTTAACAAGATGCCCGGCCCTGTCCCATATGTAAATCTTGTGTTCACCTTTGTTGCAGAACCACCAATTACCCACTCACCATCACCACTGAAACCAGGTGCTTTCCAATGCATCTTCGTGATGGTATCTTGAAACTCACGGAAAAGCATTAAGCATTTTGAGCCAACAACTTTCAACTTCTCAACATCATCTAATCCATCAAGGGTAGTTACGCCATGTAGGGCTTTAAGTCCATCTTTCAAGGGAAGAAGGCTCTCATAAATCCTCATTGTTCTATCATTTGAATTTGTAAGTAGATACTGGCCATTTCTGCTGAATACTATGTTCTTAATCACAGAACCTCCAGAAGTAGGAACCATGGAAAGCACTCGGACACTTTTATTATCTATTAGGAGTATTTCCCCTTTGGAGTTCCCTGCATATACCAGATCCCCGTACTTATTAAAGCAAGCAGCAGTAGGACAAAAGGCCGGAGTTCCATCAGAAATTTATTCCGTGACGGAGGGGCTAATCCTGGATTAGTGTCCGGAATGGAAACTGGAAGCATAGTTGCACTTCCTGTATTCAAGTCAACAATCATGGGAGCAGATGAGAGAGGGAAAGCCAGGCAGATGGATGGAGTAGAGGAACCAGGATGTAACCGAGCTTTTAGAGGGGTTTGTTGCAGTACCGTTCAAGTTATCTTCTCACCACTGACAACATCCCATAGTGTCAACGACTTGTCCGCTGCAGACACAAGAACACGATGACCATATTTTGACCAACAGACACTAGTTATGGCAGCACACATTCTTTATCACGAAGCTCCTTAGCAATGCCCCTTGTCTCAAAATTCCATATTATGCAATTACCATCAGAGCACCCAGCTGGAAGAAAATATCAAAACCACAAATCAACTGTGAGCAACAGATTACTTGGACAATCTCCAGTAACAATTGGAAGACAGAACATGCAAAGATTATTATTGTGTAATGAAAATAAACAGTAAAAGTATTAGGTTTTAGGTTCCTAAAAAAGATTCCTATATAAGTTTACAAATGTAAATTAATAATTTTCATTAAACAAAAGTACCGAAATTGATATCAAAAGTGATCAACACCTAATATATTGCTTGGTATCATAGCCATTTTACATATCCATATCCGCAGCAGTAATCAAATCGATGAATCTCCAGGACATAGTGGGGTGCCTCTTAATCAGCTCATTATGCACAACATACAAAATAATGTACACAGAGATAGCTGGTACCAATCCCATTTACATATCCTTCTCCACCACAATTATCAGACCGATGAACCTCCAGAACATAATGTGGGTAGCATAATCAGCTGATTATGCATCCCACACATTGAAAAGTTGACACAGGCATTCACAATTCAGACATAGCCAACTCTTAAATATTCCCAGTTAACAAGATGAATTCAATAGTTTAACTACTTTTCAATCATATAGTCCATAAAACCAAAAACATATAAACCAAACAAATATCCATTACACTGATAAGTTGTCAAAGAAAGCTATTTTGGACAACAAAGGGCCTATAGACAGGCAGTATAACCTTACATCTTACTGTACAGTCATACAATTGCAAATCATGCACATTGCGTAGGCTTATTTCCAAAATAAGTTCTACAATGGATGAGCAGCAAAGACATTCAAGCCACTGTTAGACCATTAAACTGGGATGTCTAGCAAATCTAATTTGTCACATAAAATCTAATTTGTCACATAATTCAGGATAACTACTATTTTTTATCATGCAACAAATTGTGGATCGATCTCCATATTTTCCGTTCAATATAAACAAGAACTGTGTAAAGCGCGACAAAGAAGAAACGACGCTTATAGTACAGTGGTAATGTTTTACACGCAATGTACTGGAATATTCACAAGTTCTCTACTTTCCTATCTATGAATAAGCAATGTACTAAGCAAAAACAATTGTCAAAAGCACTAAAAGAGAAAAGGTAAAAGCATAATGGGGAAGGTAGAAACATACCAGCAAGAAGAGGACCACGGCGATTAAAGGCAATGCATTTCATAGTCCCATGTTCCAAATACTCCTCTATCACTTCTGGGAAATCACCTTGCAGTGGGTCTTCACCAAAAAAACAAACAAATATACAACTCAATTAGCCATTCAACACCCAACAATTTGAAGCAAAATTAGCAATGGGAAGTCAGAGCTTACCGATTATTGAAGCGTTCATCCTTGCTCTCTATCTGGTGGGTCTCTCTCTGGTCAGGCTAGAAGACATGAACCAACCCAAAACCCAATAATGAGTCTGAAATGAATAACAGAAAAGCTAGCACAGACCCTTTTATTGATGTGAAACCCACATTGCGTAAGCACCCAGTACTCAAAACCGATTCCGATACGAAACCGGAAGACTAATCTTACTTCTTTTATCAGGAAACCAAACCCGGCAAAGAAACTGAAACCAAAACCCGAAAGATTCGCTACCCAACAAATCAGAAGAGCCAAAAAACGAAGAAAATCAGCTATTTAATTGTTTGACAAATCAGCTGGTTCAATGCAATTTAATAGCTAACCTCCCCCAACTTTCGTCTTCTGAAAACAAGAGTCCCACCCCTAATCAAATATAACCATCTTTCGGAAGACTGTCTTCGACATGGACTTGGTAACCCGATGCCATCAATTATTATATAAGGGGCTCGAATATATACATATATATATACACACACACACCGGGAAATCATATTCCTGTGTTTATCACTTGGTCTTGGTGTTTCTTAGCTGAAAGAAAACCCTAATTAGTGGTCCGATGACTCTGATCAAATCACCACCAAAAAGACGATGTCCATCATTAGATTCAGGCTTTTTCATGGATAGTCTTAATATTGAAGATCTCCCTGAGGTTCTTTTGGTTGAAATTCTGTGCCGAGTTCCTTGCAATAAGCTTATTTTTCAATGCAAGTGTGTGTCCAAGCGTTGGTCGGATCTCATATCCTCTACATATTTTGTTGGCCGCTATCTGCGTATCCAACGTGACTTACAAAAGCCTAGCCATCTAACTACTCTTGTTTGGGGTCCAATTGAGTCATATTCTCTCCTTACATCGTCTGACCATCCCGTCTTCCAGTCAGCAAGTTTCTCCCTTCGTTTCCTCCCATGCTATCAACCCGAAGCATTTGCAGAACTAGCAAAATCATGTCAGCGAAACTTTCTAATTCATCAAGGTGGTTGCCGAATAGTACCACGTCCAGTTATTGTAGCGACGTATAAAGACTTGGTTTTGTGCTGCGCAACCGAAAATAATCACCGTGATTACTACCTCTGCAATCCCTACACCAAGCAATGGACTCGTCTTCCTCCCACCCGTCATGTACAGGACAATAAGCTACCCCTGGCCTTGGTCTGTGATCCATACTACAAGTGCGAGGGTGAAGAGCAATTCTTCATTAATCCCGAGTATAGGTGGAAGGTGGTGCGTGTAGTACCAAATACATCAGATCCTCACTTCCATCTGGAGATCTTCTCTTCTGAGACCCATCGATGGAGAGAGTTTGATGTTTCATGCTCGCGACCATTTAGGTCATTTGACTGCTATAAAGAGTCTTCATCCTCCATTGCCTACAATGGAATGTTGTATTGGTGGTACTGTGACGGGTCTATATTCGAATTGGATTTGTCTAGTTGCAGCGGTGACCATAACAACGTTGCTAAATGTCGATTCATTGAGCTGCCTGCGGATTTAATACGAACGAATTTTATCCGACCCTATCTAATTGTGAGCCAAGGCAGACTGTTGATGTACACGTACTTGTACGTAATTGAGTCTGATGATATCCACACACTCAAAGCTTGGGAACTAAAACAAGTGGTCAAGGAGGACAATAGTGGCCAAGTCAAATTCAAATGGTTAGTCGATAGAGTATCCCTAACGTCCAAAGGATTTAAGTTAACAAGAACACCATACAGATGTCACGAATTTAGAGTGGAAGCTTTCCACCAAAATAATGAGGATATTCTATATTTACTATCGAGTGACCAATTGATCACTTGTCACCTCAATGAAGGAAGGTTAGAAGCAGCAGCTACACAGATTGGGTTTCGTAGGCCTATCCGGAACTTCAGCTATCCGTTTGTGCTCCCATGGTGGCCTACACCGATTCTGGCCTCTAGACCGTAGAGTGTAGGGTGCTGCCATGGGTATCATAGTTGTCTTTCAGGCTACTCCAGGAGGACGCGTACGTCTGATTCGAAACTTGATTTGATTTATGTACCGCCCTAGTTTGTTCTCTACATTTTTGTACAAATAAGGGCCTTGACGGTCTAGTTTTACTTTCTTTTCTAAACGGAGCGGATTTCATACACGAATGTGTACAATGTTCTATTTCAATTTTGTTCATATTAAAATTATGGAAAATTTTATTTATAATTGAAATATGAGTTGCACCTCAAAATAAAATAAAAAATATCAAAAATCGAGGTGTGACACTTTTTTACAATGGGTGCATCTACGTCCTCAGCACATCTGAATGGAGACCTAAGCTCCTGCATGAACTCCACGAGACACTCCAGGCTGGTCACTCAGGGTACCTTCAAACCTTGAATCACTTGACAAGGAATTTCAACTGGCCCCGGTATGCGCAAAGATGTTAAATTGTATGTCGCCTCCTGTGACCAATGCCAAAGGCAAAATTACAAAGCCATACACCACTACGCCATATATCATTTTAAGCGACAGACTGTGAATACGTCTGTCGCCTAAAATGGACTAATACCACGAACAAAATTTATGTCGCCTAAAAAAATAGGTATGTCGCCTAAGAGATCTTATGCGACGGCACCTATGCAACACCTTATGTAAGTCGCTTAAGAACCTCTTATGCGACGGTATCTATGCTCTGGTTTGTGTCTGTCGCTTAAGGACCTCTTATGCGACGTATTTGTTGCTAGTCGCTTAAGACTCTATCTTAAGCGACGTATAAATAACATGTTCGTCGCTTAAAGTTTTTAAATCTGTTATAAAGTCCTTTGCTTAGACAGAACACAGAAGAAGAAGAAAACGCAGAAAAATACTGTAGCAGATGCGAAAAATCCCCAAAACTGCTGATTTCGTCAATTTCGGGGTCTAAAAGCTTGGGTCTTCTCTTCCAATTGCTTTCTAGGTTAGTATAATCTCTTCTCTTCATTGTAATCACCATATTTGGGTTTGATTGGTTGAATTTAGTGTTTGAAATCTTGAGTTGGATTTGGTTTATAATGTGTTTTGTGTTGTTTTTAGTGTTGGGTGTTTGAATATATGATGGAGTTAGTGTTGATTTTGGTGACAATTGTAATTAGGTTAATTTGTGAAATTTTGTGAAATTGAATTTTAGTGAAATTGTGAAATTTAGTGAAATTAAATTTTAGTGAAATAGTGAAATTTAGTGAAATTAGAATTTTATGGTAGATTATGTTAAAATTTTTAATTAATGATGTAATTGGTTTGTGTTGTGTGTGGATTGTGGTAGTTAGGGTTTCTGAAACATGTGAGTGGCTTAGTGAGGGAGTGTGGTGCCGTGTGTAAATTTATGGTTTCATATTATATATAATTGTGGTGTTTATCAGCTTAGAACTCCCATTTGAGAATCAACAAGTCATCAAGTTGATCGAGATGAGTTGTTGATTCTCGAATTGTCCCATTTTTAGACACTTTACACGAACACGACTTTGTTGATACTTTTGCTATTCATGTGCTTTCAGCTACAGTTTTGGGATATAGTTTCAACAGTATCTCTCTACAATGTTCCTCGAGTGTAAATTATGTTATTTAGATTTTTGTGCACTTGAGGGACTGTAGGGAGATGCTGCCGAAATTTTCCAAAACTGTAGCTGAAACCACATGAATAGCAAAAGGATCAACAAAGTCGTGTTCGCCTGAAGGGGATAGGACCGAACCCGGAGACATAAGAAGAAGAAGTGTTGGGACAAGATTTGATTGTATCATAAATGTTGTGTGTTAACCTTATGCATATTATGTCACATCCCGAACCCGATTTAATTGTGTTAATTATATAAGTTTCTCATAAATTACTAAAAGCATAAATTACGAGTAATCGGAAGTATGTTCAATGATTTAACTCGAAAATGTTTTAAGTTTTAATAAAGGGGAAAGTTGACTTGGCGATCCGTTATTATTTTTGAAAAGTTTTCTTCATGAAAGTTGTAGAGCACGACGGTACGAGTTCGTAGACACGCGGCACGCGTGAAACGGACGTCGTAGGAAAAAGTTATGACGTGAAATTGGGAGAGGAAATTCCGGAAACGAGCGGAATTTTCCAGAAAGGAATATTCGGGAATCTTGGAGGAATATTCCTTTCCTTTTTATTTTTCTTTTCTTTTCTTTTTCTGACTCTCTCTCTCCCCTCCCCTTTCTCTCTCCCCGATCGGCCGAGCCTCTCTCCCTCCCCCTCTCCTCCCGTTTTTTCGTCCGGCCACCAATCCGGTTGATATCGGTGGCGGACGACGCGGCTTCTCTCCCTCTCTCTGTTGGTGGTAGCGGCGTGGCGCCAAGCGCCGCCGTGCGGCCGATTCGAGCCCAAAACAGGGGGGAGGTGGAGAGGTCGGAACTCCTACTTCCGGCCACCGATCGGACTGATTCTTGGGGGGGAAAGGAGCGTCTCGACTCGCACAACCTCTCCTCAAGAGGGTTTGATCCAATTCGGCCAAGGTAAGTGAGAATTTCATTTTGAAATTCTATGGTTTTTGAACCCGATTTGAGGATTTTGATTTTGGGTGTTGTTGTTGTGTTTGGTTGTTAATTTCGAGTTTAGGAGGTTGATTGGTGTTGATTAGGTGTTGTTTGTTGTGTAATTGGGTGAATTTTTGGAGAAATCCCGATTTGGGGAATGTGGGCCGCCGTATCGGCCGCCGTACGCGGTAGATGCGTGGGTTTTCGGCGGCGGGGAGGCCGGGGATGAATTCCCGAGGCCTTGACGGTGCTAGGGTGAAATTTTGGGCCGGATTGGAGGTGTTTGGGCCTCCGGTGGCGGCGCTGCGGCGGCGGTGGCGGCGGCGAGGGGTAAATTGGTAAATTAGAAAGGTAAAAAGGTTAAATGGTAAATCGGTAAATTTGTAAAAAGGTAAATCAGTAAAACGGTAATTCAGTATTAGTAATTATTAAACGGTAAAAAGGTAAATAGTAATAGTAAAAGGTCAAAAAGTAAAGTAAACAGTAAAGGTCAACGTTGACCGTTGACCAGTCAACGTTGACTGTTGACCAGGGACTGCGTTGACCGGTGACGCGTTGACCGCCGTTGACCGCCGTTGACCGATGCTCGAATTTGACCGATTCCAGAACTGCGGCGATTCGGTCGAACTTTGTTCCCAGTGGGTGGGTGTTGGCGGTTTGGGAGCAAAGAAACATTTTTATTTTGTTTTTGGGGTATTTCAGGACCTGTTTCGAATTTTCCGAGGGAATTTTCGGGACGGGTCCTCTCAAATGGTATCAGAGCCGGTTCAACTCTCGGACCATGACTCTGACGGGTTTTCTTGAATTTCGAAAACTCTAATAGTTGTGTTGAAATTACTCTATTTTAAATATTGTTATATGCATGCTTTATCTATAATCAGTATATTGTGCTTTGATCGGGGATATGTTTCTTGGGGGTTAAAGAAATAATAATAAATCCTTAGTGGCCTATATGTTAGAGATTATGTATGTCGGATAGTAATGATTAGATCTGTTTCATTTTAAAGTGAATGCATGCATAATTATTTTAATGAAATTGAATTGTTTTAATTGCATGATTTGAAAGGCATAAGAAATTTGGTGATTAAATGAGAAAGTATTTTGTTGAAACGAAAAGCTATATGAGAAATTTTTGAATTTTATGAGATATTTGAATTTCTCTGGATTTTTGATTTAATTTGATTTGACTTGATTTTGACATCTAGTTTTGATTTGATTTTGACAGCGGTACTGTTTTATTTGGATTTTGATATTTTTCTGGAAAATGAGTTCCCCCATGAGATTTCATAATTTCAAATTATTTGAGTATTTACTCGGTAGACCGGAACTGAAGTTTCCGGGAATTTTGTTGAGTTTATGAATTCGAATTTCTTGACATGCCGACTTTGATTATTTATTTCGATATTATTTTGGGGAATTTACGTATTTCTGATTTGACGGCATAGTGATTGCCGGGTATATTTGATTTGACGGCATAGTGATTGCCGGGTGTTTGTGATTTGACGGCATGATGATTGCCGAGTATTTGTGATTTGACGGCATGGAGATTGCCGGGTATTTGTGATTTGACGGCATGGTGATTTGCCGGGTATTTTGGATTTCGGCATGTCGATTTAACAGGGAAATGTATTTCGAGATTTGTTTTTCACCACACGATGGTCCACGTGATTATGATATTGATATGGATGCTAGCTAGCAGTGCCTCATCCCACGCGAGGTGACGACTTGACCATATAGGTCAGATTCACGCTCGGTGGTCGACGTAGGGTTGTGTATATTGAGGCGGTGACGTGTCTAGGTAGTAGATTTAGACACGGGGGGAGCCATTAGGGTTCTCGGACCGGAGTCTGACGAGGCTCCAGTGGTGGTTAGACATTTCCCTGTTGCATGGCCAACGGGGTTTGGTCATGAGGATGTTTTCACTGTGATGGCGGGAATATTTCCTCAGTGAGGCTTTCAGTTTTAATAAATTCCCGCATCAGTCGATTGAGATTTTTATATTATTATATGACGTGATTGAGAATTTTGTGCGATTATATGATGCGGCTTCGGGAATATTTCGGTTACGAAGTTTTCAGCTTTTGATAGATTCCCGAAGCAGTGGATTAAGATTGATATATTTTATGTTATTATCTAGTTTCGGGAATATTTCCTCTACGAGGCTTTCAGTTTTTAATAGATTCCCGAACCAGCGAGTTTGAGATTTTTATATGACCAATGAGAATGGTCAAGAGATTTTATGATTTGATTTCAAAGACATATGATTTTGAGTATATATTTGATTTCCAACGTATATGATTTTGAGTATAAATTTCAAACAAAGAAATATTTGTTTATTTGAATTATCAGCGAGGCTGATGTGTTTCAAATGAGATTTTCATAAAACGTACCTATGTTTTATACACAAAAATGCATGTATTGTGGTTTTTAAACAAGAATGTTTTGAACACGTGAATATTATGAAAATGTTTATAATTTAGTAATTTCTTGAATCCGTGGAAATATTTGAGAAGAGACTAATAGGGTTGACCGGTGATAGTTATTTGAATTAATTATTTGGACTATTTATCTTTAATTGATTGTTTGCACCTACAAATAAATTTGGTGAAATTGTGTTTTTGTATGTGATGGTCGGTGGTGAGGATTTGTATTAAGGAGTGTTTTATTGAAACTTATGCAGGTAGGGCTATCCAAATTTAAGGGGAGATTATGTCAAAAATTTTAGACATAGTATCTCCTTAAGATGGAGCCCACGAGATCAATAAGAATTTGGATTCGGTTTAGTAACTTGAAAATTGTAAACATTGGTTGATTTGTTAAGTGGCTTACAACTGGGTTGGTTATCTCTTTGTAATTAGAAATGTTGAGTGGTTTAAATTTTACAACGTTTGGCAAGTTGTGTACCAGTTTAGAAAGGGGCAATGAGATAATTGTACCCTACCTGTGAGTTTAGTGGCCTCGTAAATTTCGAGGACGAAATTTTATAAGGGGGGAGGAATTGTCACATCCCGAACCCGATTTAATTGTGTTAATTATATAATTTTCTCATAAATTACTAAAAGCATAAATTACGAGTAATCGGAAGTATGTTCAATGATTTAACTCGAAAATGTTTTAAGTTTTAATAAAGGGGAAAGTTGACTTGGCGATCCGTTATTATTTTTGAAAAGTTTTCTTCATGAAAGTTGTAGAGCACGACGGTACGAGTTCGTAGACACGCGGCACGCGTGAAACGGACGTCGTAGGAAAAAGTTATGACGTGAAATTGGGAGAGGAAATTCCGAAAACGAGCGGAATTTTCCAGAAAGGAATATTCGGGAATCTTGGAGGAATATTCCTTTCCTTTTTATTTTTCTTTTCTTTTCTTTTTCTGACTCTCTCTCTCCTCCCCTTTCTCTCTCCCCGATCGGCCGAGCCTCTCTCCCTCCCCCTCTCCTCCCGTTTTTCCGTCCGGCCACCAATCCGGTTGATATCGGTGGCGGACGACGCGGCTTCTCTCCCTCTCTCTGTTGGTGGTAGCGGCGTGGCGCCAAGCGCCGCCGTGCGGCCGATTCGAGCCCAAAACAGGGGGGAGGTGGAGAGGTCGGAACTCCTACTTCCGGCCACCGATCGGGCTGATTCTTGGGGGGGAAAGGAGCGTCTCGACTCGCACAACCTCTCCTCAAGAGGGTTTGATCCAATTCGGCCAAGGTAAGTGAGAATTTCATTTTGAAATTCTAGGGTTTTTGAACCCGATTTGAGGATTTTGATTTTGGGTGTTGTTGTTGTGTTTGGTTGTTAATTTCGAGTTTAGGAGGTTGATTGGTGTTGATTAGGTGTTGTTTGTTGTGTAATTGGGTGAATTTTTGGAGAAATCCCGATTTGGGGAATGTGGGCCGCCGTATCGGCCGCCGTACGTGGCAGATGCGTGGGTTTTCGGCGGCGAGGAGGCCGGGGATGAATTCCCGAGGCCTTGACGGTGCTAGGGTGAAATTTTGGGCCGGATTGGAGGTGTTTGGGCCTCCGGTGGCGGCGCTGCGGCGGCGGGTGGCGGCGGCGAGGGGTAAATTGGTAAATTAGAAAGGTAAAAAGGTTAAATGGTAAATCGGTAAATTTGTAAAAAGGTAAATCAGTAAAACGGTAATTCAGTATTAGTAATTATTAAACGGTAAAAAGGTAAATAGTAATAGTAAAAGGTCAAAAAGTAAAGTAAACAGTAAAGGTCAACGTTGACCGTTGACCAGTCAACGTTGACTGTTGACTGCGTTGACCGGTGACGCGTTGACCGCCGTTGACCGGCGTTGACCGATGCTCGAATTTGACCGATTCCAGAACTGCGGCGATTCGGTCGAACTTTGTTCCCAGTGGGTGGGTGTTGGCGGTTTGGGAGCAAAGAAACATTTTTATTTTGTTTTTGGGGTATTTCAGGACCTGTTTCGAATTTTCCGAGGGAATTTTCGGGACAGGTCCTCTCATATTATCTGTTTATGTTATGACAGGCAAAATGCACAAGAGTTGGATCGGCTTATCTAGAGGTGATCCGAAGTTCATTCAGGGGATAATTGATTTCTGTGCGTTTGTCAGACGGAATAGCAGTAGTGACACGGAATTGCACAGGTGCCCGTGCAAGCGTTGTCAGTTGCAAAAGCGAAGGGTTACAGTACATGAGATGTATACACACTTGAGGGAAAACGGTATGATGTATGAATATACTACATGGATATATCACGGTGAGGTTGCAAGCGGTTCTTCATTGTACGAGCAGAGGCAAAAATACCTTGAGCAGATGACATCTTCTAGTGGTAGTGTGGGTCCTCAAATAAACCCCATTATGGACATTCTGTATGATGATTTTCCATATATTAATAGATTTTATGAGGCAGAGAATGTTGATGGTTTAAATTATGGAAATGATGTAAATGATTTAGACCCTATTGCCAGAGATGCTTATGAGAAGTATAACAGGCTTTTATTAGAAGCTCAGACTCCGTTGTATGATGGTAGTGATGAGACTGTTTTAACCATCATCCTTAAAACAATTAAGATAAAAACGCTAAATAGATGGTCAGACAAAATTTTTGATGAAAACTGTGCAGTGATCAAGAGGGCACTTCCTCCAGGAAATAAGTGTCCTGATTCATACCGAACTGTAAGAAAGATCCTAAAGAATATGGGCCTAGGTTATCAGATCATCCACGCATGCGATCATGGTTGTGCATTGTTTTACAAAGAGAATGCAGACCTAGACAACTGTTCCATATGCAATGAGTCAAGATGGATATATTCTGAACATGGTATAAAAGTTCCTGTAAGAATGGTTTGTTACTTCCCTCTAACACCCAGGTTGCAACGCCTATATATGTCGCCGCACACAGCAAAGGAAATGCGGTGGCACGGGGAAAGGATTTCAGATCCAGATTTTCTTAAACACCCGGCAGATGGGGAAGCATGGCAAGAGTTTGATAAGGACTTCCAGATTTTGCCAACGACATTAGGAATGTGCACCTCGGACTAGCTACAGACGGGTTCAATCCTTTTGGTGCAACCGGTCTTTCTCACAGTACTTGGTCTGTTGTGGCGATGCCTTACAATTTGCCTCCTTCAATGTGTATGAAAAAGGAGTTTAACATGCTTGTATTGTTAATATCCGGTCCAAAGTCTCCAGGAAAGTGTTTGAATGTGTTTATGAGACCGGTGATCGATGAGCTAAAGATGTTGTGGAGTATCGGAGTTCAGACTTATGACCGACATGAGCAAAAGTCATTCACAATGAGAGCAGCAGTGATGTGGACCATTAGCGACTTTCCCGAATTAGGGATGTTGGGAGGCATCCAGACAAAAGGCTACAAAGCATGTCTCATTTGTTTGGAAGATATTGATTCAAGCAACTTGACAGGGAGAAGGCATACCAGGGTCACCGCAGATAGCTACCCCGGAGGCATCCATGGCGTCTAGCAGCATATAAGTTTAATGGGAATGTTGAGTTAAGGGAAGCACCACGCTCTTGGTCTGGGGATAAGATTTATAGCAGTATCCTCTCTCATGACTACCCTGAACTGAGTTTGCATCTGAAGTTCAAGCCCAAAGCAACTGGAGAGAAACTGTGTTGGACTCACGTGAGTATATTTTGGGAGCTGCCGTACTGGACCACATCGAGAATAAGGTATACCTTAGATGTCATGCACATTGAGAAGAATGTGTACGACAACATTAGTGGAACCATTTTCGGTCTCGAAGGAAAGACCAAGGACGATCCAAAAGCTCGTGAAGGTCTGGAACAACTAGGGATACGGAAGAGGCTGTGGAAGAAAGTGAAACCCGGGTCAAGTAAAAAGAAAGAAAAAGTGTCTCAAGCACCGTATACAGTTCTTCCTGAGGCAAAGAGCGAGATTTTCGAATGGATTAAAGATGCACAGTTTCCTTATGGTTATGCGGGAAGTTTGAAGAATAAGGTAAATGTGAATGATAAAAAGTTTTATGGATTGAAGACGCATGACTGCCATGTACTCCTGCAATGTCTTCTTCCAGTCATTATCCGACCATATCTGCCATATCACGTCGTTGAGCCGTTAATAGCGTTGTGCAGATGGTTTCAAAAACGATGTGCTAGAGAGTTGATGAAAGAGGACGTCTGGCACATGCAGGAAGAAATAGTAATGATTCTTTGTAAATTGGAAAGGATCTTTCCTCCCGCTTTCTTCACTATCATGGTTCACCTCATGATTCACCTTCCCGAACAGGTTCTGTTTACCGGCGCAGTACATTTTACTTGGATGTTTTCCATGGAAAGGTATTGCGTTAATTTTGTCATTTTAACTACATGATCCTCTCTCTCTCTCTCTCTCTCTCTCTCTCTCTCTCTCTCTCTCTCTCTCTCTCTCTCTCTCTCCTCTCTCTCTCTCTCTCTCTCTCTCTCTCTCTCTCTCTCTCTCTCTCTCTCTCTCTCTCTCTCTCTCTATATATATATATATATATATATATGTGTGTGTGTGTACTAACTATAATATTTGACAGGCAACTCGGGGATTATAAAAAAAACTGTTAGAAACACACGTTTCCCAGAGGGGTGTATTGCTGAGCAATACATTACACATGAGTGTGTGACATACTGCAGTTTTTATATGGATGATGCTACGGGAGATGCAACCGTCGCCAGTTCACCTCGATTCAATATCTCTGTTCCGAACTCGTGAAACCCGCAGGTTTTGTAGCAAATGCTCGCTTAAGTAGGAACGAATTGTATGAGGCTCACTGGAATGTAATGGAAGCACTGTACAGAAGCGGCTTACTTCATTGCGGTTCATCATAATGAACTAAAAAAAATCAATCCACGGATGACTGATGAGCAAGGTATTCAGAGTTTTCTTCCATACTTTCAAGATTGGGTATACAATATTTATAATTTGAACATTATATACAGTTGAACATTTATATTACATTGCACTAATGGTTTATATTAATGTTACATATCACGAAGCTGCAAACAGAAGGAAGTGAGTATTATACGCCTGAACTGCACATTTTGGCATGCCGCCCTCAAGCACACAATATTTATTCACAATGTTATGTGAACGGAGTTAAGTTTATCACGTGGCAGCGAGACCATAAATTGAAGACTCAAAATAGTGGTGTCATGGTAGAGACTGAAGGCATCTCATACTACGAGATTCTTGAAGCCGTTGTCGAATTAGTATATTCAGAAGGCATGCGGGTTGTTTTGTTCAAGTGTAAATGGTACAATACTGACCCTACCGTTCATGGTAGCATAAAGATAGATCACAGTCTTTTATCAGTTGACACATCTACCAGCTGGTATGAGGATTCACCATATATTCTTGCCGCCACAGCAAGACAAGTGTTTTATCTAGATGACCCGAAGGCTGGTGAACCTTGGAAAGTTGTTAATGTGATGTCACACAGAGGTACGTACAGTGCTAGCACACTTGCAAGGGATGAAACTAACAGACCTCCTAGGAGGAATGAAGTTGATGAACCCTATCAAGAACTTACCGCGGACTCAATCCCAACTTACACTCCTATATCTGGTTTCACCATCGACTTCGGTTCTCTTCCACACATTGATGTTCCCATTCAATGTTACAATGATGCAGATGACGAGGAGAATGAATACGAGGATGAAAGCAACGATGACGAAGAAGATGGAGGTGAAAGTGAGGAAGATGAAGATGAAAGTGATAGAGAGGATGATTATGCTGAATATGAGGAAGACCTATCAGATGAAAATTGATCATTTCATTAAGTATTTTATGTAAACCCTAAAATAATCAAGTTAACACCGTTTTTTATTTAGTAAAAGAGCATCACAAAACGAGGCTCTTATGGTGAGTGGTATAAAAATATTGTTTGAAAAATATTAAGGCAATATTTTATATTTAAGCGACGCGAATAAAACTAATATTTATAAGTCTATCGTTTAAAGTTAATATAAAATATTTTTTTATAAAAAAAATAAGGAAATAGTTTATACTTAGGCGACACACATACGTCAACGCGTCGCCTTGTGTTCTCTTAGGTGACTATCAAAGCTCAAAGTCAGTCGCCTAAATCTATCTTAGGTGACTAGTATTTATATATATCCGTCGTTTAAGATTAATATCAAAGTATTTTTGAAAAAAAATTAAGGAAATAATTTATACTTAGGCGACACACACTACCAGAAAAAACAGTTTTACCGACGAAAAAAAAAACAACGGTCGACGAAACACTTTTTTCGTCGGCTATTCCCAAGAATAGCCGACGAAAATTTTTCTCGTCGCAAAAAAAAAAAATTCGTCGACTATTCCCATAGAATGGCCGACGATTTTTTATTTCGTCACTAAAAATGAAAAATTGTCGGCTATTCTACAAGAATGGCCGACGATTTAAAGTTTTCGTCGGCTATACTCTGAAAACATTAGCACTACCAGATACGGCCGAATAGCCGACGAAAATTTTTTCGTCGGCCATTCCATTTTTTCGTCGGCTATACCCTCTGCCGACGAAAATTTCGTCGGCTATACCCTCTGCCGACGAAAATTTCGTCGGCCATAAGTCGTCCGTAATACGCCGTCGGTAATACCAATGGCCGACGAAAAAAAAAATTTCTTCGGCTATAGTTAAGTATGGCCGACGAGTCCAAAAATTCGTCGGGCAAACGTGGGTGAAATAGCCGACGAATTTCGTCGGGTATTTTTGAGTATGGCCGACGAAATCCATTAAGTATAGCCGACGATTTAATAAAATTTCGTCGGCTACGGTGTTTTAACTATAGCCGACGATTTAATAAAATTTCGTCGGCTATGGTGTTTTAACTATAGCCGACGATTTAATAAAATTTCGTCGGCTATTGTGTTTTAACTATAGCCGACGATTTAATAAAACTTCTTCGGCTATTTCCTCGAACTATATTACTATTTTAATAGGTATTAATTAGTTATAGCCGACGAATTTTACCAATTTTCGTCGGCTATACAAGTTATAGCCGACGAAAATTGGTAAAATTCGTCGGCTATACTTGTTATAGCCGACGAAATAATGCAAAAATCGTCGGCTATTCTTGCATTTGGGAAAAAAAAAATTAAATTATTTTCTAAATTACCATTCCAAGCAAGCTGCAAATCACAAAAACAATTCATGCATTTGCACCAACAAGAAACACGTCTAAATACCATTTTTATTAAATTCGTTCCAATATACATAAAATATAACTCTAATTATCCCCTAAACTACTAAAGTCTAGGATGTCGTCTACAGCATCAGGCGCATCATCCTGCTGACCGAACTCGAGAGGGTCAGGCATTGGAGGCTCCACTAACTGCTGAAACGGGAGCGGGGGTGGACGGCCTTCTTGTTGTGCCGCGAACATCTCATAAACCCACTGTTGCTGGCCGTCGTAGTTGTATTGCCGAATTCTGGCGCACTCAGCATTCCAACGGACCATATCCAACTGATACTGCTGGTACTGCTGTTGTCTGCGGCGCAGCTCCTCTACTGTCTGGGACGAGGTCGCCAATTCTGCGGCCAATCGCTGCACTTCCCCCCTCATATGTTGGGTCTCCCCGCCTCCCTTCTTTTGACCTCCCTTAGTGGTTTTTCAGGAGCCCTTGTCCAGAACCTCCCAAACCCCGGCAGTAGTACTCGTTGGACTGCTGTGAGAAGGCTGCGTTGAACATCCTCGCCGCCGTTTGGATATTGGTGCGGTCGACCCGGCGCACGGCTTCTTCTATATCTGCCTCTGAGATGTCCGGTTGTGTCTCCCGAACTATTTGCTCGAGCACCTCTTGTTCGGCCTGGGTCACCCGCTCCTAATTGGACGGGGAAAAAAAATTAATATTCTAACAAATGGATAGTTAAGTAAAATTAATAATTTAAATTTTAAAATCATAATGAACGACTTACGAGATCTTCTGTCGCTTGTGGATAAGCGATCTTGAACGTCTCCACGTAGGGGTTGCAATCAGGATGATCTCTGAGCGCCTCCTCCTGGTATTGTGCAAACGGCCTTGAACCACCGTGATGGAGGATTGTGTTACGGCGGCGGTTCTCCGAGTTTATCCGAGACCGTTCCTTCAAACAAATAATAAAATATTAGAAAAATGCATCAAAAAATATAACTGAAATAATTATAAAATATTTAAACTAATAATTAAAATTTTAATAAAATAAACATTTATAGTGAAGTTTAGTATTTACCATCATAGCCGGGTTGTCGAAGACTACGGTCTTCAACCAACGCCACTCGTACTCCCTGAACATGAACTCTCTGGGAGTACCCATACGACCACGGTTGCCGTACTCGTTATAGTGGGAACGGAGCTCGTTCTTCCACTCTTTAAACCTACGAAAAAAACAAAAGTGCATTAGAAATATGATTAATATCATAAAATATTTCAAATTATCAAATAAGACATTCCCAACGTACCTCGAGCTCTGTTGGGAGTCCGCCCAACCCCGCTTGTGTTCCGCAACCACAAAGTATGTCTGAAAGATAATATTTTATTAGTTTTATAATTATAACAATACCGAAAATTTTTAAATATTACGATAAATAAATTAAATTTTTTTATTTACTCACCGATGCGGCGTTGTTCAACTCCATCTTGATTTCTTCGGGCACATCAGCCCACCGAGCCCACAACATAGGGACTCTGTCCCTAATGAGTGCACCCACGCAACCCGAGTAGTCGCGTTTCTTTTTCGCCCCAACCTCCTGATTAGGAGCTTCGTCAATCTGGATCCTCCCGCTCCGTTCAACCGTTCTCCTGAGCGTCTCAAAACTGATGACACCTCTGGTATTCCTCTGGGTTGAACTGCTAGCGTCTGTCCCTATCACATAAACGACGATTGGTTAATAAAATTAAATATTAGTGCGTTAATTTTAATAAAACATTTAATTAATAAAATCGAATGTTACCTGAACCCGATGATTCGGTTGCCGTCGACTTTCCTTTTCTCCTCGCCGAAATCAGGAGGTCAGGGCTCTCCCATGGCTGCTGCTGGTATGCCTCCGCAGCACTCACGAACTGAGGCATATCAGGCCACTGGGGCCGACCCTGATAGTCGACCTCGGGTATCGCAGGAATGTTGTAGGGGAGGAAGAGCTGGTTTGGGAGAGTAGGCCCCTCAGTCGAGTCACCAGCAGACTGAGTCAGACTCGGCATCGGCTCCCGATGAACATCAGGCATACGAACCTGAGGAACGTCGGCAGCTATCTCCTCGTGAAACAGCTGCCGACTAAACCTCGGCGCCACAGAGGGACCGACATGCGGAAGTGAAGTGCTCGACGGCCGCCCCGCCTGGAGAAGGGTCTGGTGCCGAGCACTCACACTCCGCCGCGGCTGGGCTGCATCCACACTCCTCCGCGGCTGGCTGGTGGTCCTCTCAGGCTGGCTAGCCGTCCTCTCGGAGTCTGGGGAACCGGCGGCATTTCCAGAACCTCTAGATCTAGAACGACGGCCTCCGAAGAACTGCCTAAATGCATCGGTCATCTAAAGCCAGACGCATTAATACATTAATTAATATTAAATTATATTATATTAAATAACAAATTCTAATTAATATAATACCCAATAATACTAACATATTTTAATATCTACCGATTTATATAATAACCAATTTATACATATAAATTATACAATTACACCTAAATTATACAATTAAAATAAATTTTACAAAAATTACCTAAATTAACATAAAAACCTAAAAATTACATACATTAACATAAATACCTAAATTATAACTAAATTAACATAAATACATAAATTATACCTAAATTAACATAAATACATAAATTCTACCTAAATTAACATAAATACATAAATTATAACTAAATTAACATAAATACATAAATTATATCTAAATTAATATAAATACATAAATTATACCTAAATTAACATAAATACATAAATTATACACAAATTAACATATAAATACATAAATTATACCTAAATTAACAATTATATCTAAATTAACAATTATATATAATTTATTAACCATAATTTAATTTATTAACAATTAAATAACAAACAAAAAAAAAAAAAAAAAAGGGAGGCCGGGTACCGAATCGGGGAGGAGGAGGAGGAGGGGGAGGCGGCCGGAACAGGGAGGAGGAGGGGCGGCCGGAACAGGGAGGAGGAGGAGGAGGAGGGGCGGCGGATCGAACCAAGGAGGAGGAGGAGGAGTCGCCGGGCTGCCGAACCAAGGAGGAGGAGGAGGAGGCGCCGGGCTGCCGGAATAGGGAGGAGGATCGGCGGATGAAGGAGGGCCGGATTCGAGGAGGAAGATTGTTTAGGGAAAATCGGGCAAATGGATGCTAGGGTTCGGCTGCATTTTACTTATACCCGATAGTATAGCCGACGAAATAAAGCGATTTCGTCGGCCATGCTATAGTATAGGCGACGAAATAAAGCGATTTCGTCGGCCATGCTATGGCATAGCCGACGAAATTACATAATTCATTTTTCGTCGGCCATGCTATGGCATAGCCGACGAAATTACATAATTCGTCGGCTATAGTCTTCGTCCCTCAGCATCCGTCCGATCTTCCCCATCCAACGGTGGATAATGGAAAGGCGCGGATCACCAGACTTTAGCCGACGAAATATAACTTCGTCGGCTATACTTTTGGTCAAACTACAAAGTCAAACCTCTAAACGCTTTAAAACGGAAATTGGCCCATCTAAATGACGTTTTTTGGCCTGACCTTCAACAGAGAATAGTTTCAGATCGATGCGATGCATCTAATCGTTTAAAAATTTCCCCCAAAATATTTACCGACCGTCAGGCTACCCATAGGAAAACGGGAGTAAAAAACAGCAAACCGCAACATTCGGCACACAGATTTTGTCGGAATCTTCCCATTTTTCAACCGTAGCCGTATTTCAATATTTCGGTCATATCTTATTTCACGACACATTTGCATTTGAAGGGTCTACGTATAGTAGGTATTTGAAACTATACATTCACTTAAACACTTAGTAAACAAGTTAAGGAACATTAGTGCATATATTCCGATTTTGAATCTCAAAGTTTGGAAAATCTATTTCAACCGTCAGATATCACCGTTAAGATTAAATACATGTATGAAAAAAAATCCAACTACATCTGACAACGTTGAAGGCTCGATCGGGACGGTCAAACCGCAAAGTCAAACCTCTAAACGCTTTAAAACGGAAATTGGCCCGTCTAAATGACGTTTTTTGGCCTGACCTTCAACAGAGAATAGTTTCAGATCGATGCGACGCATCTAATCGTATAAAAATTTCCCCCAAAATATTTACCGACCGTCAGGCTACCCATAGGAAAAGGGGAGTAAAAAACAGCAAACTGCAACATTCGGCACACAGATTTTGTCGGAATCTTCCCATTTTTCAACCGTAGCCGTATTTCAATATTTCGGTCATGTCTTATTTCACGACACATTTGCATTTGAAGGGTCTACGTATAGTAGGTATTTGAAACTATACATTCACTTAAACACTTAGTAAACAAGTTAAGGAACATTAGTGCATATATTCCGATTTTGAATCTCAATGTTTGGAAAATCTATTCTAACCGTCAGATATCACCGTTAAGATTAAATACATGTATGAAAAAAAATCCAACTACATCTGACAACGTTGAAGGCTCGATCGGGACGGTCAAACAGCAAAGTCAAACCTCTAAACGCTTTAAAACGGAAATTGGCCCGTCTAAATGACGTTTTTTGGCCTGACCTTCAACAGAGAATAGTTTCAGATAGATGCGACGCATCTAATCGTATAAAAATTTCCCCCAAAATATTTACCGACCGTCAGGCTACCCATAGGAAAACGGGAGTAAAAACCGCCTAACCGCAACATTCGGCACACAGATTTTGTCGGAATCTTCCCATTTTTCAACCGTAGCCGTATTTCAATATTTCGCTCATGTCTTATTTCACGACACATTTGCATTTGAAGGATGAAGCAATGGTTTGTCGATAGTGATAGAAAATGGAAACTGCTCTTTTTTTGTTTAATCATAGCCGATGAAATCAAACCTAGTATTCGTCGGCTATTGTTTTGTCGTTTTCTGTTAAAAACTTATGGCCGACGAAATATTTAATTTTCGTCGGCCATTGCTCGTAAAATAATTATTTTTTTAAAAACTTATGGCCGACGAAATACTTAATTTTCGTCGGCCATTGTTCGTAATATTATTATTTTCTAAAAAATTTTGGCCGACGAAATAATTATTTTTCGTCGGCCATTATAGGAGTATAGCTGACGAAAAAAATTTTTTACCGACGACGGAAAAATCGTCGGCCATTCTGTGGGTATGGCCGACGATTTTTAATTTTTACCGACGAAATAATGAATCGTCGGCCATTCTATGTGTATGGCCGACGAAATTTTTTTTTGGCCGACGACAAAAATTTTCGTCGGCCATTCTTGGGAATAGCCGACGAAAAAATTATTTCGTCGGCCGTTTTTTTTTTTTTCGTCAGCAAAGCCCTTTTCTTTTGTAGTGTAGCCGACGAAAATTTTGAGAGCAGCAGCTGCTCATTTAAAAAAAAACGGGAGAAAGAGTGAAAAATCGGTGAGTGTTGTTGAAATCTGTCATCTCTTACATTGTGGAGTTATATATAGGTACGTACATGTGTGTGTGTGTGTATATATATATATGTTGATTTTGAGTTTTAATATATATATATATATATATATATATAGTGATTTTGATTTAGTAAGTGATTTTTTGTTTTGTTGTTGTTTTAGTGTATTAGAATGTATGTATATATGTTGATTTTGAGTTTTAATTAGTATATATACTTGAGTTGATTTTGAGTTTTAGTGATTTTGATTTATTAAGTGATTTTTTTGTTTAATTTGTTGTTGTTTTAATTAGTGTTAATTAGAATGTATGTATATGTTGATTTTAAGTTTTAGTTGAGTTGATTTTTAGTTTAATTATGTGTTTTAATTTGATGTTATTTTAATTAGTGTTAAAAAAAAATATATATATATATATACATATATATATATATATATGTTAATTAATAGTTGTTGATAATGTAAATAACTTAAAAAAATGGTTGATATATAGTGTAACTTAAATAATGGTTGTTAATTAATGGTATATATATATGAGTTGATGTTGATAATATTAATATATATTGTAATATAAATGTGTTAATTAATTTCTTATTAATTAAAGTTATACATATATATTATTACCAGGCTATATATGGATCGGGATAAGAGTTGGATTTCGCTTCCAAGGCATGACCGACGATACACTACAGGAGTTGTGGATTTTTTGCAGTTCGTTGAGGAAAATGCAAAGGGGGATTACCATTATTGCCCGTGCAAGAAATGTAAGTGTCGCAGTGATATGTTTCGATTTCCGATTAGGACAGTATGGGAGCACCTAAAGAGTAATGGGTTTTGGCCGAAGTACACACGTTGGATATATCACGGTGAGCCATCATTAGATGGATCGCATGATCATGGGCAATATTTTGAGGCGGGCAGTAGTAGTACATTCAACGATCCAACAATGGCATTCGTCAACGACGTGTTTCCTTTTGAAAGCGGTGTACATGGGGAACAATATATGCAGGACCCGGTGCAGCCCTTCCCACAAGTTGTCAACACTGCTGCCTTTGACAAGTACAACAAACTGATTGCATTGCAACAGACCCCTGTGTCTTCAAGCTCTGAGAAGACAGTTCTTGAAAGTGTGATGGAGGTAATGAGGATTAAAGTCGAGACAAAAGGGAGCATCAGGCAAGTGGATGAATATCTACAGTACACTTCTTCGTTGTTGGAGGAGGGTCATCGTAATCCTACCAATCACCGTAAGGTCCGAAGTATCCTCAAAGATCTAGGGTTGTCCTACATTAAGATCCATGCATGCGCATTTGACTGCGTTCTCTTCTGGGGTAAAGATGCAGAATGGAATGACCTTGCTAGCCTTGACGCATGTCCGATATGTCAGTCTGACTGATATAAGTTGACCGGAGCAGGCAATAGGAAACCTGTGAAAGTGCTTCGGTATTTTCCGTTGAGAGATAGGCTCGAGCGGTTGTACATGTCAGAAACCACCGCAAAAGCTATGAGATGGCACAGTGAGCGGGACGCGTGAGACGCAGATATCATGACACACATCTCTGATGGAGCGGCTTGGAAGCATATAAACAATGAGTTTCCTCATTTTGCGTCAGATGTCAGAAACGTCAGGCTCGGGCTCTCAACCGACGGGTTCAACCCTTTCGGCACCATGAGTTTTTCATACAGTATATGGCCGGTGGTTTTGGTACCTTACAACCTTCCTCCGTGGATGTGCATGAAGAAGGAATATAATATGTTGACGTTGTTGATTCCGGGGCCTGGTTACCCAGGTAAATGTCTCGATGTGTACATTAGACCATTGATTGAAGAGCTTAAGGTGTTGTGGGACGTTGGTCATCCCACTTTTGACAAGTACAAGAAGGAGACGTTCCAGATGCATGCCATGGTTATTGGTACCATCAGTGATTTTCCCGCTTATGGGATGTTGTCGGGCAGCGTTGTTAGGGGATACAAGGCTTGTCCAGAGTGCCTCAGCGATTATGGGAGCACCCCTCATTGCAACAAGATATGCAGAATGGGTCATCGTGTGTTCCTTACGGCGGATCACCACTGCCGTTACGAGTCCGCCGCATTTGATGGAACCGAAGAACACGGCCGTCCTCCCAGAAGATGGATGGGAAGAGAAATTTTAGCAAGGCTCAATGAGTACAATTTTGGGCCCCTCAGCAATCATCCCGATATTGTAGCGGAAATACCTGAAAGGCCTGAGGAGTACAAATTCTGGACACATAAGAGCATATTGTGGGAACTCCCGTACTGGTGTGAGTTGCTGATCCGGCACTTCCTAGACCACAGTGGCCAAACCTCACCAAACGAGGCAAAATTCACCAAAAAGGGCCACCACAACCTCGGGGACTCTTCCCCGACACCGGAACAGCCCCCAGCCGCTGCAAACGGCGGCCGGTACGGCGGCCCCGAAAACCCCAAATTTCCAAATCCTCCAAAATCGATCAATTCAACACAAAATCATACTTAAACAAGTCCAAACAATGCATTAAACCTAATTCTAACCTCTAATTCCAACCAACAACAACAAAAATCATCAAATTCATAACCCCCAAATCGGGTTCAAAACCCTAGAAATTTCAAACCGAAATTTCTTCTTACCTTGGCCCAACCGGGTCGATTCCATCCATGGAATTGACATACAAGGCGAGGCGCCCGTTTCCCCCTTAGGAACAAGGCCGATCGGTGGCCGAATGTGGTGGTTCCGGTTCGACCCGATCGAACCTCCTCGGCCCAAAATCGGCCGAACGGCGGCTAGCCGAGTCACGCCGCTGCCACCACTGTGATAAGGAAGTCAAGGCCGTCCGAACACGACCGGTACGGTGGTCCCGTTCGGCCGGACGGCGAAAATCGGTGGAGGGGAGGAGGAGATCGGGCTCGGTCCCGATCGGGGGAGAGAGAGAGAGTCAGGAGAGAGAGAGAAGAAAAAATAAGAAAAACAAATAAAAATGGAATATTCTCAATTTACCTGTTTTCATTTTACCGTTCCTTCCCCGTCACGTTGTGGAGCCGTTAGTAGCGTTGGCAAGATTTTTCCAGAAGGTATGCACACGGGAAGTGAGAAAATCTGCCCTCGGGGAAATGCAACAAGAGATCGTTCATATCATGTGTAAATTTGAGATGATATTTCCTCCAAATTTTTTCGACATCATGCCTCACCTCATGATCCATCTTCCTCGGCAGTTGTTGCTTACCGGTCCTGTGCACTTCACTTGGATGTATCCGATGGAAAGGTACGTATTTTACACCTTCTGTTAATTTCCTCATCAATATATGTGATTTAGTATTAATGTATTATCATAACACTTTAAAAACTTGATTTATAGGCAACTTGGACAATACGGTGGTTTTGTCCAAAACAGATCCGCACCTGAAGGATGTATAGCTGAAGCGTGTATTGCGCATGAGTGCGTCACCTACATGAAGCTGTATTTAGGAGCGTTACAGGAAAGCATATCGGAAGATGTACCTTCACAGTTCAATCTTTCCATACTCTCTGACGATGTTGTAGTCGGTGGAAACATGCCAGTTTCCTACAAGTTGAAAGATTATGAGGTAGCCATTGCACATTGGTGGGTACTAATCAATTGTCCAGAAGTTCAGTTTTGGAAGGACATACATCTACACTGTGAAGGAATAGCAGGTGATCGCGATTACCACAACCAGACATTCGCAGAGTATTTCATATTTACAGTTGATATATTCTGATGGTTGCAGATGGACCTTATTCAAAATGATAATCACCCTAAGTGGTCGCACGAACTCAGACTTCTGGCGATGAAGCCGGTCTATGCCAAAGTTTATGCGACGTGCAAGGTGAATGGTGTGTTATTTCGATGTGAAGACAGAGACCTCAGACTAAAAACACAAAATTCAGGGGTTATGGCACATGGTGGGGATGATGGAGTTGACTATTACGGTGTTCTCCATTCAGTTGTGGAACTGCATTATGGGGAAGGCATGAAAGTGCACCTTTTCAAGTGTAGATGGTTTGACACACGGCCGCAGAGCATGAAAACCGATCAGTACGGCATAACTTCTGTGAACACTAGTACATCATGGTATGAGGACGACCCGTTCGTTTTAGCCACATGGGTGAAACAAGTGTTTTATCTTGATGATCTCGCCAAGGGCGACCCGTGGAAAGTAGTCAACACTATCAACCATCGCAACATTTACCGGGCGTCTACACTTGGAGTGGCTGAAGAGAACGAGGAAGGGGGCGCCGCTTATCAAGAGCCCAACTCAAACGGTATTCCTGACTCCGATTTTATTCGCCTAGACACGCCGGTGCGAATTCGACGTGAAGAGCCACTGCTTGTTGATGTTGATCCAAATGAAGAAACTAACGAGGACTCTAGTGGTGAGGAAAGACATAGATTACCCCTATTGAGCAATTCAGAAACCGAAGAAGGCTCATCCGATGATTCCGATTACAATCCGACGGATTAAGTAATTTAGATGATGTAATCCTTTCATTTGTAATCCACTCATTTCTAATGAACGGGCGTGGGGATGAGCCTCCCAGCTAGGCTGGGTTCCAAACCCCTTAAAAAAAAATTTGAAATATGTTGACTGTTGGGTTTATGTTTTTTTATGTTCAATTTTGGTTATATATGAACAGGACATAGGCATACGGGAGGTGTAACACCACTGATTTTTTTATTTTTTTTCACAGAATAGCCGACGAAAAATGCAAAATTTCGTCGGCCATTCTTTGATTGAAAAATACATATTTTAATTTTCGACAGAAAATGACAAAAGAATAGCCGACGAGTACTAGGTTTGATTTCGTCGGCTATGATTAAAAAAAAAACAAAAAAAAAGCAGCTTCCATTTTCTATCACTCTCGACAAACCATTGCTTCACCCTTCAAATGCAAATGTGTCGTGAAATAAGATATGACCAAAATGTTGAAATACATCTACGGTTGAAAAATGAGAAGATTCCGACAAAATCTGTGTGCCGAATGTTGCGGTTACCTGTTTTTTACTTCCGTTTCCTATGGGTAGCCTGACGGTCGGTAAATATTTTGAGGAAAATTTTTATACGATTGGTTGCGTCTCATCGATCTGAAACTATTCTCTGTTGAAAGTCGGGCCAAAAAAGGTCATTTAGACGGGCCAATTTCCGTTTTAAAGTGTTTAGAGGTTTGACTTTGTAGTTTGACCGTCCCGATCGAGCCTTTAACGTTGTCAGATGTAGCTGGATTTTTTTTCATACATGTATTTAATCTTAACGGTGATATCTGACGGTTGGAATAGATTTTCCAAACTTTTAGATTCAAAATCGTAACAATGCACTAATGTTCCTTAACTTGTTTACTAAGTGTTTTAAGTGAATGTATAGTTTCAAATAGTTACTATACGTAGACCCTTCAAATGCAAATGTGTCGTGAAATAAGATATGACCGAAATATTGAAATACGTCTACGGTTGAAAAATGAGAAGATTCCGACAAAATCTATGTGTCGAATGTTGCGGTTAGCTGTTTTTTACTTCCGTTTTCCTATGGGTAGCCTGACGGTCGGTAAATATTTTGAGGAAAATTTTTATACGATTGGTTGCGTCTCATCGATCTGAAACTATTCTCTGTTGAAGGTCGGGCAAAAAAACGTCATTTAGACGGGCCAATTTCCGTTTTAAAGCGTTTAGAGGTTTGACTTTGCAGTTTGACCAAAAGTTTAGCCGACGAAAATTCTATTTCGTCGGCTAAACTCTGGTGATCCGCGCCTTTTCATTATCCGCCGTTGGATGGGGGAGATCGGACGGCTGCTGAGCGCCTAAACTATAGCCGACGAATTAAAGAATTTCGTCGGCTATTCTTAAGTATAGGCGACGAATTAAAGCATTTCGTCGGCTATACTTAAGTATAGTTGACGAAATCTTTTTAATTCGTCGGCTATACTTTCGGGTATAAGTTGGTTGCAGCCGAACCCTAGCCTCCATTTGCTGCATTTTTTCAAAACCGGCTCTCCTCCCTCTTCCTCCTCCAATCCGGCCCTCCTCCCTCTTCCTCCTCCAATCCGGCCGAACCCTAGCCTCCTCCCTCTTCCTCCTCCAATTCGGCCCCCGGCCTCCTCCCTCTTCCTCCTCCCTATTCCGGCCGGCCACTTCCTCCCTCCTCCTCCTCCGTCCGAACCCGAGCCTCCCTCCTCCGGCCGAACCCGATCAATGTAAGTTTTTTTTTTTTTTCATTTATGTTAATTAATTGTTAATATAGATATAATTGTTAATTTAGGTATAATTTATGTTAATTTATGTTAATTTATGTATTTATGTTAATTTAGGTATAATTTATGTATTTATGTTAATTTAGGTATAATTTATGTATTTATGTTAATTTAGGTATAATTTATGTATTTATGTTAATTTATTTATAATTTATGTATTTATGTTAATTTAGGTATAATTTATGTATTTATGTTAATTTAGGTATTTATGTTAATTTAGGTATAATGTAGGTATTTATGTTAATATATGTGTTTCTGCCTAAACCCTGGGGTCCGGTAGATACAGGTGAATCCTCGTGTGATCTCCTGCCAACCTGCTCACTAAAGGGAATACCGGGCGGGCCGGTCTTCTCCTCTCCGATGCCTAAGTTAGTATAGTTGGAATATATATAACTTGAGCACGTATGTAAGCGGTGAGTGAGATCAGTTACCTATTAATGAAGGTAGTTGGGGCCCATATATAGGTGGTTAGGGGTGAGGGCTGGCCTCACCCTTCGATGTGGGACTGGTTCCCTTCTGTTCGTACATTCTGGTGCGCTCTTTGGCAGGCAGGCGCCCCCGGGTCCCAGGATCCCTGGAGGCAGGATAGACTGCTGGGCCCCGAGGCCTGGTGCTGGTGATCCGATCCTGGGTCCTAGGCCGGGCCCTGGTGCACTTGCTGCGGGTCTGTGGGCTTGCTGTAGCCCCTCTGCGGCTACTGTCAACAAGTCCCCCAAGTTCCCGGTCAAGTGCAATCTTGAATGGGGACTTATCTGTTTTGCTCTTGTCCCGCAGACCCGCGGGGTTACCAACCTATCGGTCCCCAGTCCCCCAAGTCCGCATTAAAGATTGGGCGTGACCGAGGCGAGTACCTGTTACCGATGGCAAATAATAATTTATAAGTACGTTTGTAATGTAAGTAGTACTGTGCTCAAGTGTTGTGGTGTTATGAGCATGGAGCGGGGTGGAAACCCGAAGAGTGCATGAGATGATGCCATGCGATAGATGCGTGCATGGAATGATGATGAGGTGTTGAAATCCGCCATGCAAGAGATTTGTGCATGGGATGATGATGAGGCGTTGAAATCCGCCATGCAAGAGATTTGTGCATGGGATGATGATGAGGCGTTGAAATCCGCCATGCAAGAGATTTGTGCACGGAATTCTGATTGGGCATGCTGCCCTATCGGAACGAAGCAGAGCTCACTGGACCCGAACCGGGCATCTTGCCAAATCGGAAGGGAGCGGAGCTAACTGGGCCAGAACCGGGCGTTCTGCCAAATCAGAACGGAGCGGAGCTAACTGGGCCAGAACCGGGCGTTCTGCCAAATCAGGACGGAGCGGAGCTAACTGGGCCAGAACTGGGCGTTCTGCCAAATCGGAACGAGTTCGCATATTGCTAGGCTGCGGGTGATTACCCTGGTGTTGCGGGCTGTTTTAAAGCTCCGGTAAACACTTGCTAGTTCTTCTCAGCTTGTGTTGGATAAGCGATGAGGTGAATGTGCAGGTTTGTTAGCCTGCGGGGAGACTTGTTCTGTGTTAGAGAAACAATCTGCCCGGTGGGGTGGTGTTGAGATAACGAGTCTCCCATGTATCCCCAAGGGTATCGCAGTTCAGTGCGATGCAGGGTTTTTATCCTGCTGGACAAGAGTACATGTGTTAGATGTAAACTCGCCCGGGTTTATAAAGCCCATGCGTTTGCCATGGAGGCGAGCGGACTCGACCGGGCGACATGCCATATCGAGACGAGTCCCCCAGTGAAATACCATGGGTCCGGGTGGTCTATGCACCCGGAAAATGCTTTCGAGCCGGTTGGATGCGACGGAACCGATGGGCGGATGCCATATGGAGACGGGATCCCCCAAGTGAGGTGTAACTGGATGGACCTCGACCGGGCGACATGCCATATCGAGATGAGATCCTCGGTGCAATGTAACGACGATGTCATGCAGCCGGTTGAATGATCATAACCGCGCACTGCCATGGTACCAGGCGGATCTCGCACAGGCGACATGCCATATTGAAACGAGATCCTGCTCGGACCCGGATAGATGCTCTCGAGGCGGTTGGATGATCACAGCCGGTGAGAGGTCTTCAAGCCTTGCAGCGAAGAAGCCATGCAGCCGGTTGAATGATCATAACCGCGAACTGCCATGGTACCGGGCGGGACTCGCACGGGCGACATGCCATATCGAAACGAGATCCTGCTCATACCCGGATGGATACTCTCGAAGCAGGTGGATGATCACAGCCGGTGAGAGGTCTTCAAGCCTTGTAGTGAAGAAGCCATGCAGCCGGTTGAATGATCATAACCGCGAACTGCCATGGTACCGGGCGGGACTCGCACGGGCGACATGCCATATCGAAACGAGATCCTGCTCATACCCGGATGGATGCTCTCGAAGCGGGTGGATGATCACAGCTGGTGAGAGGTCATGACCAGTTGACTTATAGCAATGATGGCGTGCAACCGTGGAACCTAGGGAAGTGTGGGGGAGCCTGACTCCTCGGTTCCTACTCCTACCTTCCTGTCGCCAGCGTGTGGGACAGGTGGCTGACATGCATTTAAGGAGGAAGTCCATCAGTCCCGTTAGTTTTGATGGCGTGGGCAGTTTACCAATGCTGGGACACGTGCCATCAGGGAACGGTTTTGAGATGGAGGGCCTGGATTCGCAGGCGTTTGAGTTGCTCTGATTGCGTGTTTTGGAGGGATTTCAAAATGCCTAGGGCACCGGTCCCCTCTATAAATAGGTCTCTTCTGCTCTTCTTTCCACTTTTGCTTCTTGCACTCAGAGAGACTAAGAGAGAAAAAAGAGGAGATCCAGCGAAAAACCCTAAGTTCTTTGCCCCAAGAGATCCGTTGTTTCAAGCGCTCCCAAGCCTCTTTTTACCATTGCTCTTTGCTTTGGCAGGGCGGATTGTCCTCGGCTGAGCATACTAATCGGTAAGTTGTGTTCTTTGCCCCGGTGCTTTTCTTGCTTTTTCATTTGTTGTTTTGCGGCGGGGGGGGGGAGGGATCTCTGTTGCTGACTGGGTTGCTCAGTGACAAACTTTTGGGGAGAGGCCGTAGGAAGTGGTGTTGTAGTGTGTTGCTGACGAGCGCTAGGGTTTTGCTTTCTGCCCCTAGGTGTACACTTCGAGTTCGAACGGGGCTTTTGAATCTGTCGCCAGAGGTCCTATCGTGGATGATGTGGAGAGGATGGAGGACTGGCTTGATTCTGAAACCCCGGAGCACGAAGCCACGGACCGCTCCGGGAGCGGGGCTTCGTCTACGTCGTCAGCTTCTGGGTCAGATTCCTCGGAAGCTAAAATACCGCACGGGGTGCGCATGTCCGGTGCTCCCGTGGAGAGCCACACTATCGGTAGAGGAAGAACTGCCGTGGTGTGTGACGAACCGGAGGGTAGCATGACTTCTGCAGAAATTGCCGCGTTCCGGGAAACGTGGAGTATCCCGGACGATGTTCTGCTTCGTCCACTGAACCCCGGAGAGTCAGCCTGCAACCCAGAGGAAGGTTGGGTAGCCGTGCATCCGGATCAGTTCCGGCACGGGATGTCGCTACCGCTGCCTGACTTCGTGCAGTATATCCTGAGTGCACTGTAAGTCTCGCCCGCGCAGCTTCCCGGGCTCCAATGGAGGCGGCTACTGGGCCTCGGCTGCCTATACGAGCTGTCCAGAATGAGCATGCCAACGATCAATGAATTCCGGGCCTTGTATAGGTTGTCCTACTCGAGGAAGAAGGGGTCCAGAGGTTGCTTGTCCTTCAATGGCCGGAACAATCAATCGGTCATCACCACTATGCCTACCTGGGTAGACAATAGTTGGAGAAAGAAGGTGGTGATGGCGGGCGGGGCTTGGCAGGTGAGAAGGAGGATGTACCGGGTTCCTGGCGCCTTTCAGCCCATAGGCGACCAGTCGTTCAAGCTATCCAAGTTGGAGCAGGAGAGGATCTCGACTGTTATCGGTTGCTGGGACCATCTGGAACGAAGCTCGTACAATTTCATCCGGCGAGAAGTGCTGGAACACTGTGGGCTCGGGCGGGATCCCGGTGTGTAGCAAACCCTAGCGGTGGTATTTGTGCTAGCCTTGCTTAAAAATTTCTAACTGCTATTGCTGCAGGTGCATCAACCCGGGCGGTCATCAAGCCTGAAAACACGCTTGCCATGGACGGGGAAGACTTCCTGAGGCAGCTGAGGGAGAAGGGTGCAAGCGTCGCACGGACCTCGGTGGAGGAGGATGGGCGGCTGATGACCCATGCGGAGCCCAGGGCCCGGGATGTTGACGATTCCGCCTACCTCCTGCAGCGGGTGAAGACTCATCCTTCGGCTCCTGCGGCGGTGCCCGGGAAGGGTAAGAGTACCAGGGGGCCGGTGCGGATTCCTGGGGGAGCAAATAGGATCCCCAACCATTCGGTGGCCTTGCCGATCGCTTTCCGTGTTCCTCGTGCAGGCGCACGTTCTACCTCTCCCGAAGGCCGGGGAGAGAAGCGGAGGGGACCGGACGTTCCGTCCTCCGTGCTGGTGACATTAACCGGCGGGTCGTCCTGGGAGAGCCTGGCCAAACGGATCAGGATAACCAGCAGCGGACCATCCAATGCTGGGGAGGGAGCTGCCGCTGACCGGCAGAGCAGTCCTGCGCCTGCAGAGGCGCCGAGAGGAAGCCCGGACAATGCACTCGTCCGGCAGATGGTGGCGGACCTGGCCAGCTTCGGCCTGGACAAAATGCAAGGAGTCCGTCTTCCGGGTAAGTACCGCATGGTACCTCCATACTGCCTATAGCCTGCTTTCCTTTGCTGCTTGATTAACTGCCTTTGTTATCCTGCAGTTGCTGTACAGTCTGTACCAACCGGATGCGAGCGAGGAGCTGCCAGAGCTGAAGCGTCTGGAGGTGGATAAGTCCCGCTCGGATCTGGAGAAGGCCAGGGCTGAGGAGAGGGCCAAGAAGATGGAGGAGAAGGCCCAGAGGTTGGAGGAGCAGAACCGGAGCCTAGAGAAGGAGAGGGAGCGGGCCGATGCCGAGAGGGCCGCGCTGGAGGCTAAGGTGGATGAGCTCCAGGTGGGAGCCACCGCTGCTGCTGCTCACTACCAGATATGGGAGAATAGCCGACGAAATTTTTTTCGTCGGCTATACCCTCTACCGACGAATTTTTCGTCGGCTATAAGTCGTCGGAAATACGCCGTCGGTAATACTAATGGCCGACGAAATTTTCAATTTCGTCGGCCATTCCAACCTTGGCCGACAAATTATGGCCGACGAAAATGATTTCGTCGGCTATGCTTGGTCAAATATATTAATATTTTAAAGTTATAGCCGACGAAATTTTATTTCGTCGGCTATTTGTTCTGAAGTATAGCCGACGATTTGAGCTATTTCGTTGGCTATTTCTCGGAATATATTAATATTTTAAAGTTATAGCCGACGAAATAATGTCAATTTCGTCGGCTATAACTGCATTTTGGGCAAAAAAAAATACCGGAGGAGGGGAAGGAGGAGGAGGCCGGAGGAGGAGGAGAAGGAGGAGGAGAAGGAGGAGGCCGGAGGAGGAGGAGAAGGAGGAGGCCGGAGGAGGAGGAGGAGGGGAAGGAGGAGGCCGGAGGAGGAGGAGGAGGAGGGGGAGGCCGGAGGAGGAGAAGGAGGAGGCCGGAGGAGGGGAAGGAGGAGGAGGAGGAGGAGGAGGAGGCCGGAGGAGGGGGAGGGAAGGAGGAGAGAAAAAAGGCGGAAGGATTTAAAAGATTTAGAAGGAGAATAGCCGACGAAATTAATATATTTCGTCGGCTATACTTTGGAAAATCAACAGCCGTCGGATCTGAGCCATCCAACGGCGGACAATAAAAAGGCGCGGATCGCAAGAGTATAGCTGACGAAATATAAATATTTCGTCGGCTATGCTTTGGAAAATCAGCAGCCGTTGGATCTGAGCCATCCAACGGTGGACAATAAGCGGATCGAAGGAGTTTAGCCGACGAAATATCAGTTTCGTCGGCTAAACTTAGAGAATAGCCGACGAAATTTGAATGTTTCGTCGGCTATTCTATGAAAACATACTAATTTGCGGTTTTGAGGCCCTAAACGAACTCGAAAGCCCGAAAAAGCCCACACTCATCATTCGGTAAATTTGCGGTTTGACTCCTGGCGTCGTTCCCTTTCCGGAATGGTATCACAATCATCATTCGGACGTCGGACGCCAAATCTGCAGTAAACCGGGTTTTGACTGATTTCATTATTTCGGCACACGGATTTTATCGGAATCTTGTCATTTTTCAACCGTAGACGTATTTCATTATTTCGGTCATATCTTATTTGACGACATATTTGCATTTGAAGAGTGTACGTATAGTAACTATTTGAAACTATACATTCACTTAAACACTTAGTAAACAAGTTAAGGAACATTAGTGCATATGTTCCGATTTTGAATCTAAAAGTTTAGAAACTCTATTCCAACCGTCAGATATCACCGGTAAGATGAAATACATGTATGAAAAAAAATCCAACTACATCTGACGACGTTAAAGGCTCGATCGGGACGGTCAACCGGGTGAGTCAACCCTTTAAACGCTTAGAAATGGTAATTGGCCTGTCTAAATGACGTTTTTTGGCCTGACCTTCAACAGACAATAGTTTGAAATCGATGAGACGCAACTAATCGTATAAAAATTTTCCTCAAAATATTTACCGACCGTCAGGCTACCCATAGGAAAACGGAAGTAAAAAACAGTTAACCGCAACATTCGGTACACAGATTTTGTCGGAATCTTGTCATTTTTCAACCGTAGATGTATTTCATTATTTCGGTCATATCTTATTTCACGACACATTTGCATTTGAAGGACGAAGCAATGGTTTGTCGATAGTGATAGAAAATGGAAGCTGTTTTTTTTTTTTTTTAAATCATAGCCGACGAAATCAAACCTAGTACTCGTCGGCCATACTTCCAAAAATTTTCGTCGGCTTAAATATGAATATAGCCGACGATTTTTTTTTTTACCAACGAAAAAAAAAATTCGTCGGCCATTCTAGGGGAATAGCCGACGAAATTTTTTTTTAGCGACGAAAAAAAATTTTCGTCGGCCATTCTAGGGGAATAGCCGACGAAATTTTTTTTTAGCGACGAAATTTTTTTTTCGTCGGCCGTTTTTTTTTATTTCGTCGGGAAAAGCCTTTTTTCTGGTAGTGGCTGCTGGGGGAGATGACCCGGAACAATACAACCGGTTCGTTCTTCAATACGAAGAGAGCGACCGGTTCCTGGACTGCCTGGAGAAGGCCCGGGAAGAGGGCATCACGGATGTGTACACGGAATGGGCGGCAAAGGGGTGGCTGGACACTTCCCTGATGCCGGGTGCCTCTGCCGAAGGAGATGCTCCTGAGGAGCCGGTCATCCAGCAGCTACCGGTGGAGGGGCAGCCGGGAGAAGCGGCTCGCTCGCACTTGGATTCTTCTACCAACGGTGCCGAGCCTGCCGGAGCCAGAGCCGGAGCTGAGGTCGACGACGAAGCTATCGCTGGAGAGGCTGGAGGCGCAGCTCCTTAGGATACTTTTCTTGCTCTCTTTTTCTTGTAAAACTCTCCGGAACGGTTACTTGCTTGTACACTTCACTTGATTATGAATATATTTGAGCTTGCGGGGCCAGTATAAATTTTCTCAAAAGTAGTTTGCATATATTTGTGATCTTTACAATCGGTTGAACCGGCGATATGCCAAACTAACCGCTTGGACTCAGCGGGTTTACCAGGCCGGGTCGTTCTCTCGGTCGGGGTCTGGCCTTCTTTCCCCTATGTACCGCTGGAGCTGGCCGTTATCAATTAGGCCCTGCACCGCTGTCTTGAGGGCGCAACACTGATTCGTTCGATGAGTTGCCTCATCATGATACGAGCAGTACTTGCCCGTTTGCGCCGTTGTGAGCTTCCCCTTGGGATACTTCCTCTTGGGCGGTGGGGGGATGACGCTCCCATTCTCAAGCAGAATGTCCTCATAGGATGCGGTGAGAGTGGAGAAGACTTCTTGACCGGCAAATGGGGCTGGCATGATCGCCAGTGGGCGCTCTTGGCGGTACGGTGCCAACTTGTGCTCGGCCTGGGGCTGGGGCTTGTCGGAGAAGGGCCTCTACTGCCGCTGTGGCCAGTTCCGGTTGTTGGCGTTCCGGCTGGGTCGACGACTCCCGTGCTCGGTCCGCTGACTGGGCTTGCTCTCCTGGCTGCGCGGGGGATTCTCCTCCCGGGGATGGTCTTCCTGCTGCTCATCCCGCTTCCTCTTCAGCAGGTGGTGCCATACGTCTCGTGATCGGCCTGGGCATGCCGGATGGCCATAGCCATCAACTCGTCGTACCCCTGCGGGAGCTCTACCCGGACGGCGTAGGAAAACTTCCCAGCTCGAAGCCCCTACTTGAACGCCATCTCGGCGATGCCTTTGTCCAGGTTCCGGACCCCGGCCGTGGCCGTCTGCCAGCGGTTAACAAAGGTTCTCAATTCCTCTCCGGGAGCCTGGATGCAGTTGAAGAGGATGGTCGAAGTTCGAGCTCCCTCGACTCGGAGGATGAAGCGGCCTACGAACCGGTCAGCCAACTGCTCGAAGGCCTCAATCGAGTTCGCTGGGAGCTCGTAGAACCAACTGAGCGCTTCTCCAGACAGGGTCTCCTGGAAGATGTTACAGCAGACTGCATCGGAGTAGCCCTTGGCGCAGGTCTGGGACCGGAAGCTGTCCAGGTGCTGATACGGGCAACCGGACCCGGAATAGGTGAGCTTGAGGGACTTCTGGTTGCCAGATCTCCCCGACTCGATGACCCGGTGCGAAAAGGGGCCCATGCGCTCTTTGAACCGGGCGCCCTCCATCGGCCGGGCGGCTCTTCTCTCGTTCGCCTCCATCTGGGCCTTCAGGTCCGAAACGGTGCTGGCTAGCAGCTGCAATGCCCGGGCGGTCGGGGTCTCAGCTTCATCCACAGACGAAGCGTGCAGCTGATGGGAGGCAGGCGCGCTCTTCGGCAGGTCTGCGCCGGCTTACGACTTCTCTCGCACGAGATCACCGGGCCGGCCGCCCGAAGATTACCCTGCCTCCAGCTGCCGGGGTTGGACTGGCGGGGGTGCAGCTTGCGCCTCGGCCATGGCGTTACTACACTGTTGCCCTCTCTCCAGGGCGGCAACCAGGGCGGCATTCACCGCTTCCATCTCCTCGTACCGGGCCTGGGATTTGGCTCTGTCCCGGTCGTTCTCCTCTCTGAGACGACTGACCTCCGCGGCCATTGCTCGTACCTCTCCCGCCATGCCGTCATGGTCGGGGCTGTACGTAGGGTCTCGGTCCGGGCTCTCAGACTGATCGCTCAGATCATCTGAGAACGTCAGGGATAGGCCACGAAGCACCGAACTGCCTTCGTCCCCCCGCCGGGTCTTTCCCGCGTGAGCTTTCGTGGCGGGGCTCCGGCATGCCGGAGGGTCCTCCACAGCTCCTTCCTTGATAGCTGCCGACGTTCCTCAGGTTCGTATGCCTGAGTTTCATCGGGAGCCGATGCCGAGTCCGACTCAGTCTACTGCTGACTCGACTGAGGGGCCTACTCTCTCAAATCAGCTCTTCCTCCCGTACAACATTCCTGCGATACCCGAGGTCGACTATCGGGGTCTGCCCCAGTGGCCTGATATGCCTCAGTTCGTGAGTGCTGCGGAGGCATACCAGCAGCAGCCATGGGAGACCCCTGACCTCCTGATTTCGGCGAGGAGAAAAGGAAAGTCGACGGACAATTCATCGAGTTCAGGTAACATTCGATTTTATTAATTAAAATGTTTTATTAAAATTAACGCACTAATATTTAATTTTATTAACCAATCGTCGTTTATGTGATAGGGACAGCCGCTAGCAGTTCAACCCAGAGGAATACCAGAGGTGTCATAAGTTTTGACACGCTCAGGAGAACGGTTGAACGGAGGGGGAGGATCCAGATAAACGAACCTCCTAATCAGGAGGTTCAGGCGAAAAAAAAAACGCGACTACTCGGGTTGCGTGGGTGCACTGATTAGGGACAGAGTCCCTATGTTGTGGACTCGGTGGGGTGATGTGCCCGAAGAAATCAAGAGGGAGTTGAACAACGCCGCGTCGGTGAGTGATTTAAAAAATTTAGTTTATTTATCGTAATATTTAATAATTTTCGGTATTGTTATAATTGTACAACTAATAAAATATTTTCTTTCAGACATACTTCGAGGTTGCGGAACACAAGCGGGATTGGGCGGACGCGATTCAGAACTCGAGGTAAGTTAGGAATGTATTATCTGATAATTTGAAATATTTTATGATATTACTCATATTTCTAATGCACTTTTGTTTTTTTCGTAGGTTCAAAGAGTGGAAGAACGAGCTCCGTTCCCACTATAACGAGTACGGCAACCGTGGTCGTATGGGTACTCCCAGAGAGTTCATGTTCAGGGAGTACGAGTGGCGTTGGTTGAAGACAGTAGACTTCGACAACCCGGTTATGCAGGTAAATACTAAACTTCAATATAAATGTTTATTTTATTAAAATTTTAATTATTAGTTTAAATATTTTATAATTATTTCAGTTATATTTTTTTATGCATTTTTCTAATATTTTATTATTTGTTTGAAGGAACGGTCTCGGATAAACTCTGCGAACCGCCGCCGTAACACAATCCCCCATCACGGTGGTTCAAGGCCGTTTGCACAATATCAGGAGGAGGCGCTTAGAGATCATCCTGATAGCAACCCGTACGTGGAGACGTTCAAGATCGCTTATCCACAAGCGACAGAAGATCTCGTAAGTCGTTCATTACGATTTTAAAATTTAAATTATTAATTTTACTTAACTATCGATTTGTTAGAATATTAATTTTTTTTCCCCGTCTAATTAGGAGCAGGTGAACCGGGCCGAACAAGAGGTGCTCCAGCAAATAGTTCGGGAGACACAACCGAACATCTCAGATGCAGATATGGAAGAAGCCGTGCGCCAGGTCGACCGAACCAATGTCCAAACGGCGGCGAGGATGTTCGACGCAGCCTTCCCACAGCGGTCCAACGAGTACTACTGCCGGGGTTTGGGAGGTTCTGGACTAGGGCTCCTGAAGACCACTAAGGGAGGTCAAAAGAAGGGAGGCGGGGAGACCCAACATATGAAGGGGGAAGTGCAGCGATTGGCCGCAGAATTGGCGACCTCGTCCCAAACAGTAGAGGAGCTGTGCCGCAGACAACAGCAGTATCAGTTGGATATGGTCCGTTGGAATGCTGAGTGCGCCAGAATTCGGCAATACTACTACGACGGCTAACAAAACTGGTTTTATGAGATGTTCGCGGCACAACAAGAAGGCCGTCCACCCCCGGCCCCGTTTCAGCGGTTAGTGAAGCCTCCAATACCTCAACCTCTCGAGTTCGGTCAGCAGGATGACGAGCCTGAAGGAGAGCAAGATGCTAGGGATGACGTGCTGGACTTTAGTGGTTTAGGCGATGATTAGGGTTATATTTATGTATATTGGAACGAATTTAATAAAAATGGTATTTAGACGTGTTTCTTGTTGGTGCAAATGTATGGACTGTTTTTGTGATTTGCAGGTTGCTTGGAATGGTAATTTAGAAAATAATTTAATTTTTTTTTCCCAAATGTAAGAATAGCCGACGATTTTTGCATTATTTCGTCGGCTATAACAAGTATAGCCGACGAATTTTACCAATTATCGTCGGCTATAAGTTGTATAGCTGATGAAGATTGCCTTATTTCGTCGGCTATAACAAATTAATTCCTATTAAAATAGTAATATATTTCGAGGAAATAGCCGACGAAAGTTTATGAAATCGTCGGCTATAGTTAAAACACAATAGCCGACGAATTTCGTCGGCTATAGTTAATGAATTTCGTTGGCCATACTCGAAAATACCCGACAACATTCGTCGGCAATTTCTCCCAGGTTTGGCCGACGAAAAATATTTTCGTCGGTAAATTCGTCGGCCATACTCTACTATAGCAGACGAAATGGATTTTTTCGTCGGCCATTGGTATTACCGACGGCGTATTTCCGACGACTTATAGCCGACGAAAATTTCGTCGGTAGAGGCTATAGCCGACGAAAAATTGGCATAGCCGACGAAATTTTTTTCGTCGGCTATTCTCCCATATCTGGTAGTGACACATATGTAAACCCGTTGCCTAGTCTACTCTTAGGCGACTAGAAACGACCAAAGCCAGTCGCCTAGGTATATTTTAGGTGACTAAGATTTATAAGTCCGTCGTATAAAATTCATATAAAACTTTTTTTTTTTTTAAAAACAAGGAAATAAGTTATACTTAGGCGACGCACAGACATAAATACGTCGCCTTGGTTATCCTTAGGCGACTAAGAAAGACCAAAGCCAGTCGCCTAGGCATATTTTTAGGTGACTAACATTCACTACCAGAAAAAAGGCTTTTCCAGACGAAATAAAAAAAAAAACGGTCGACGACTAAAAATTTTCGTCGGTAATTCCATAGAATAGCCGACGAATTTATTTTTCGTCGGTGGAAAAAAAAAATCGTCTGCCATAGTTTGGGAATAGCCGACGATCTTTTTTTTTCGTTGGAAAAAAAAATCGTCGGCTATATTCATATTTCAGTCGACGATTTGGATTTTCATTGGTCTTTCTTTGAAACATTAGCCGACGAAAACTTTTGAAATTTTGACCGACGAAATTGACATTTTCGTCGGCTATAAGTCTTTATATTTTCAGATCTAGACAGCAGCTGCTCATTTAAAAAAAAAACGAAAAAAAACGGGAGAAAGAGTGAAAAATTTGTGGGTATTGTTGAAATCCGTCCTCTCTTACATTGTGGAGCTATATATAGGTACGTATATGTGTTTATATGTTGATTTTGAGTTTTAGTGATTTTGATTTGTAAGTGATTTTTTGTTTTGTTGTTGTTTTAGTGTTAGAATGTATGTATATATGTTGATTTTGAGTTGTAGTTGAGTTGATTTTAAGTTAGAGTTTAATTATGTGTTTTAATTTGATGTTATTTTAATTAGTGTTAATATATATATATATATATATATATATATATATATATATAATTAAACTCCACACACACATGCACACACACACACACACACACATATATATATATATATATGTTAATTAAAGGTTGTTGATAGTGTAATTAACTTAAATAATGGTTGATATATAGTGTAACTTAAATAATGGTTGTTTCCTGCTGACAGAACTGGTGGTTGGGTTGCCGTGGCGCTTATACTAGATTTGTATATACTTATTCTCTTATCGTTCATGACAGTTGAGGAACTGATCTAATCATCAGATTTGATCAGTACAACTGTATAATTTGGTGGTTCATGCAAAAGTGATGGGGATTTAGCAGACTTGTATTACTTAATGAGGGAATTAATGCATGCATTTGTGTTTATATAATGTTCCACAAACATATTCAAATGCTGGTACGAGCTGTAGTCCTACCTTGTTCATATTTGATACCAGTTTCATGCATGTAGAGTGTGTCTTGAGTGCACTAACATGTTATGTCTTGTTCTTAGGATATTCCTGAGCAACATGGGAATAAAGATTGTGGGTTCTTCATCATGCGCTACATGAAAGATATAATTCAAGATAGGAACCTAGAATTTGTTTCAAAGGTAAATATAGCATAGCTATTTTTGTTGCATATGTTGGCTAGTGTACTGTACAATTCAAGATAGGAATTTAGGGTTTTTCATTTTTGGTAGTTTGGTTAGCCTTAACTATTTTTGTTGCATATGTTGGCTAGTGTACTGTACATTTTATGGCAATTTGACTTCAGAACATATGCAGGTTTTATGCTAATTTCGACTACCTTATGTAGCCGAGTAGACTATACTAGCCATTTTGTTTTATATTGGCTCACCTAGTAGAGATGATGAATATTTGGTTGCCTCTACATTATGAATGAATGGATTTTGAATTGGTTAATGTCAATATTGGATGGATATGTTAATTTGTTGGTTTTAAGAAATGTATTGCATGTATATCACTGTGACATTGCAACCAACCAAACAATGGTTTGTAAATCAGAAGCAGAAAAGTATTATTTGATTCTCAGAATCACTTTACAAAACAAAACGAAACTATTGTGTATATCGAAGTATCACATTACAAACCAAAACAAAACCATTGTCTAAAACTCAGAATCACAATGGAAGCTATAACGAAACAATTGTCTGTATCAACTCCCATTCACTCTTCAACCATTTCACTAGTAAGATCCGAGACAACATCATCATCATCACCACCATCAGCAATCCAACCGTGTGCCATAGTAGAGAGAGTTGGAGCCGAGAGGAGAGAGAGGTTGGGAGATTTGAGAAAGTACGGCTTACTGCGACGTAATCCAGCTCATCTGCGTTTTTATATTAATTTGTTTTTTTTTTGTCCGAACCGCCTAGGACTGACTAGTCAGCTGATTTTTTCCTGACCGACTAGGAGCACTGATTTCCCTAAAATTGCGGCGGTAAGGTACCGACTAGCGACTAATCGCCGACTAGTCGGTCCTAGGCGGTGATTTTTAGAACACTTGGGAAAACAATACCATTGTCTGTAACTCATAATCACAATAGAAACGAAATTAAAACTATCATCTATAGTAGATGCATATAACAAATATCAAACACAAATTTGAAAATTCATAAACGACTCTAGTTTAAATCATATACGGACAATACATAAAGAGAAAATTAAGTTGTGCAAAACTAATAAAGACAATACTTCTTATAAATAAGTGTTCTTATAATGTCAAATACAATATTTCCGGAAAAAATGCTATTGTACAAAATAACATGAGACAATGATTTATAACAAAGTAGCATTGTCGTTATTGGATGTCAGGCAATGACTCTTTTTGTCCTACCATTGTCCATTGTGGTTATCAGATAATTATAATTTGTCATTGTCTGAAGCGTGTATCAGACAATCGCTGGGTAGACAATGTTAACGGTACCTCATCAGACAATGTTAAAAAACCATTGTCTATTGAGGTTTTTGGCTTAGTGTTCAGTGAAAGAAACGAAAACAATTTTGAAATCAAGCTTCTAATTTTAAGTTGAAGGTATCCGAGTTACTTTTGTTTCATTGTTGGAAATACAGTTTTGTTGTACTGTATATAAAAAAAAAAATGTCTTACTCTAATTTTTAGTTTTAAACAAATTTTTTAGTCATAACTCAAGTTTGGGTTGTGACACAAATACTCTACCCTTAGTCCTACATAAGAAAACAAGCCGGACACCCTTTCCACCACCATCCTAAAATTCCATACCATGCACCATCATCCTCCATCAGATCAACACAGTTCTACATCTTCAAAGGTGTTTAAATGGGTGATCCACTCCCTTCGGCTTGTAATTTTATGGTTTTACAATATTATGCTATGTAGTTTGTACGTTCTTTCGGTATTTGTTTTTATATCTATGTAAAGACAATTTATGTGTTTGATTTTACATGTTTAATCTACTTTATGACTTTGATTTCTTGGATTTATCTAAGTGTCGAACTTGTTTGGTTTTCAAAAGATAAAAACGTGTAAAGAAAATATGTCACGAATAGTAGGTCTAGGTAGTCGGCAAGCATGTTAATTTAGTTTTAAATTCGTTCTTGGTTTATTCTTTAAATTCGTGTGCCGTACAGATTGATGGTTTATGCAATTGGAATGTATGGGGTATTGATCTCATTAGCCGAAATAAACATAGGTTAAGTCGAATGTGTAGTTGTCTTGATTTGTGTCGTTTTCACTAGGGATCACTAGGGATAGAGTAGTTTAAAAAATGTACATGTCGATAAGGCTGGTATCGACTAAAAAGACATTATGCTCAATTACTTTTCATGTTTGTTTTCGACATTTAGTGTTCTCAAATATGGGTAGTATAACTTTAAGATTAATCGTTTATATAATCTTGAAGTACATGAGAAGTCTTAATCGATTAGTAAACCTAGAAAGAGCTAATTAGGTTGGAACTAAGTCGAGTCTAGAACACTTTTTCATTATTATCGTTCCCCTTGCTTGCTCTTTATTATGTGTTTTGATTACTTTTTGATAAGTGCTTTGTGTGAAAGATGTTGACAACATGTATATAGTAACTTAGGATTTATTTTCTTGTCTTTATTTCATGTCTAGTAAGATAGGGCAGCTTGCTGCCGAACCAACATCCAATCCCCCTTTGAATAAAAACGTGCATATATGTGAATATTTATTGTCTAACCTTTGAATATTTCAAGTACCCTTAATTCCGGGTAGAATGATCTATACTTATTCTATGCTACTAACGATCTTTTGTAGGGTTTATTATTGCATGCGTGCTTCGGCACTCGTCATTTATGCTTTATTATATTTTCCTTTTAGTACTAAGCAACATTATGCTGCCGATAATGCTCAACCACTGCATAGTAGAGCTCGAAGGGCCTTGTGCCAGGCTATGCACCTTGTGTGCCTTATTTGCTCTAGGTAGGCAGCGTGTCGTTTGCTTTGTCAAATGGTCACAACCTCCTAGTGGCAGGTTGAAACTAAGTGTCGTCAGATTTATTCTCTTGCGGCAACATAGTAGGAAAACTGCATTATTGGACATTATGATATGTAATCGTGTTACATATTTAGTGATCTTTCCATTATGTCACTACTGTGACAAATCAGTAGAGTCGTTATTAGATCAGTACTCTTTGCTAGTGGGTGCTTGTTTGAATACATGTACTTCGTAGAGATTCTCGGTATTATTTCGAGACTTCTTCTAGATACTTATTGTAATAAGGGATTTAGGCTCCACGCCCCCATGTATTCAATAATTTCATTAATGAAAACTTGAGGGTACCTGCACAAACCTTACTAAAAAAAAAAAAAGAGAATTTTTTTTTTAATTCTTCTGAACAGTAGACTGTAGGTTAAACGTCATTTAAAATATCGAAATACATTCTTTCATACAAATACAGAAATAGCCAGATAGGTGACACCAAGTCACGTAGGGGATACTAATTCAGATACCACGTTTGTACAAAAAGGATGTTTGAAGGCTTGAAGTCTTCCCTTAATTCTTTTGCTTTTCAAATAATTTCAAACCATGAAAGCAAACTGCATGAGACTTATTGCCGTTCTACTTCTAGGGCTTCTTCCACAAAATGTGATCGATTATGTTATATATTGGCACGTGATATCTTACCATGCCAGCAAACCCATAAATGAGACGCAAGTTTTTTTTTTTTTTTAATCCAGAATGTGTGCTCTAAGAAAAAGGTGTCTAATTGCACCCTTCCCGCATGCTCCAAGTTCTCTACTGAGCACAAATACAACAGCTCCTAACATGCATGGCCCTTATAGTCAGCGATCCTTTTTATTGTTCTAAAAAAGAAATAACTGTTCAAGGAGAAATTATAATAGAGAGAACTCATCATTTATTGATTGATAGAGGGGTCTTTATATAGGCATTACAACAAGTATCCCGATAAATCAGGGATTCCCTATCTATTACATAATCATCTAATCTAGTCTAATTTGGTCAAGATACATCACGAAAGTTACGGAAATAACCTTCCTACAACACTCCCCCTTGTGTCGAGCGCCTAGTGTCTTCATGGTGCTTACCATGTTGCCTCACTAAAACCTTGGCAGCAAAACAAAAACCTCTTTGGTAAAAATAAAATGCATGGACGAAGGGAAAAGAGCACAACACACCAACACTATACTTGTGAATAACATGTGATGTAGACTCCCCCTGATGTCTAACAAACTTAGAGCTCTGATATATGGCGCATGCCTAGGCTCTTCACCTGTTTCACATACATAGATTTTCTCAAAGACTTGATAAACAAATCTGCAACATTTGCATCTGAACTCACTGGATTAACTTGGATGTTCAGGAATTTCTGTTGTTGCACATTATAAAAGAACTATGCGGGTCAGAGAGATACCCAGCATATGCAAATCCAATTAACACATTTTTAGGAGTCTTTGGATAAGGGAGACGGCTATTGAAGGACGAAGAAGGGCCGAAATCATTACATATGCCGGTTTCCACTTCACCGGTGCCGGCGGCAGTTCCGAAGCGTACGGTGGCGCTGCCGGGGCTGCCGGTGGCGTTGGTGTGAGGATGACCTGTAATAACCCGATTTTTGTTACTAATTTCTCGTAATTTAATCGTGAACTATTTGGAGGATGATTTTTGAGGATTTCTGTTTCGTACGTTTTAATTAGTTGTTGCGTGACGTCGGAAGTGAGTTTCGAGAGTTAAAGATTTGAAAAACGTTGAATATCGAGGGGCTAAAAGTTGACTTTCTGATGTGTCATGAATTTCGACAAGTTTCCTTCATGACAGTCGTAGAGCTCGACGATACGAGTTCGTAGACACGTGGCACACATGAAACGGACGTCGTATGAAAAAGTTACGACCTGTTGAAGTTATTCCAAAATCTGAAATTTCTATAAATAGCAATTTAATTTAAGAAAAATCAGAAAATTCTGAAAATATCGCGAAACACTGTTCATCATCCCCAAATCGAATCCGGAGCTTCTTTCGCGTAGTTCTCCCTCGTCCGACCACCTCTCAAGGCGTAGCTATCAAAATGCTCAGCACGACTTCCTCTTTCGTTTGAGCCGCACCACGCCAGGAGCCACCGCACGTGCACGGAGCAGCGGAGCCCGATAGCTTCCGCCGCTGTTGGTGGCGGTGCAGCAGCCGTTCCAGGCATCGCCGGAGCTCGAGCCACCCACCGATTGACTCGTCTCCTCCTTGCGCAACTCCCTGTGTAGGTAGATCACGCCAAATCGAGCCGAATCGAGCGGATCGAATTCGAGGCGAACTGATCTCCGCCGACCCGTTTCCATTGTTCGACCCGATTCAGACCCAACCCAACCCTGTCCACGTTGACCGTTGACTGACGTTGACCGTTGACTGACCGTTGACCGGTACTGTAGCGATCCGACCCGACGCTATTTCAGCCCGATTCGACCTGTTCTCTCCAAGGCCCGACGCGAACGGATATTTACCATTTTTGGTAAATTAAGGTGAGTAAACCTCACTGTATTCGTATTAAATACGAGTTGATTACGAGTTAATTATAATATATGGATCGTTATATGCAAAATGGTTTTATGGAAATGATATTTGTTTTAAATTCATGAACTTGATCGACTACGGTTCATTGGTAAGTAAAATGATTTTAATATAAAAATGATTTTCAAAGGGTTTTACGATCAATGACTATAGTTGGTATTAGTGGGCTATTCCTGAGTGGATGTCTAAGTATATATATATATTTACGTGAAATATATAATGTGAGTGTGCAATTAGGTGAATGTATTCTGTTGTGAATTTATCATATATGTGATTATGTGAGTGGTGTGATGTGTGATTGTGTTGGTATGGAAACCAACGGTTAAAGTAAGATCTCACCAATTGTGGTGAAAGATCTTACATGTGTGGGGAGAGGATCTCACCTAAGTGGTGAAAGGGATCCTTATGGCAAGTATGTCGGGACCAAGCCTTTGCCCGGGTGATTGGTTACGATCAGTTAGAGCTCTAGTCTGTCTGCCTGCCTTGTGAGATTTGTAGGGGAATGACGATAGTCAGTGAGCCCCTAATCTTACTCTTTTGGTTGATTGTGCATCGTGAATTTTATAATGCACGAGTCGTGGTTGGTTGGGAGTGTTTTCCTTTGTTGTTTTAATTATTTTATCCTAGACTTGTTTGTTTTACTCACAAGAGTTTTGAAAGCTTACCGGGTTCGTTGTTTACAACCAGGTGCACCAATTGATGGTGTAGGGGTTAGACCTGCAGGTGAGGACCAGCAGCCAGGGAGCGGCATCTGAGTCGCACGGCTAGTAGGTGTAGACCTTGGTCTAGCTTGTAATTATTTTTTTGGGTTAGAGAGTAACAGCGAGAGACTCTTTTCTTACATCTATATTTTTGATGATGTAATATATTGAATGTATCGAGCCACGCACTTAAAATCTGTTGTTTTACTTGGTTATTGTATGATAACTTTTAAGTGATTGAGTTTATTTGTAATTTTTAACATTGTCGAATTTGAATTTTATTATTCAAAATTCGGGGTGTTACATGACCGGTGGTGGAAACCTCTCTGGTGCTAAATGAGTAGAATAAACTCAGGTCAATGGAACCTTTCAGATGTTTAACACCATTCCAATGACGATGCGTAGGCGCTGAGCTAAATCTAGCTAGTAAGTTCATAGCGAAAGCAATGTCTGGTCTAGTACATTGTGCCAAATACAATAGCGCCCCAATTGCACTAAGATACATGTATTTAGCTCCAAGCATCTCTTCATCATCCTCTTTAGGACGGAATGGATTCTTGTGTCTAGACTTTGTCTTTCTGATGAACACGCATGGGCATAAATCATTGTTCTTGTATCCCCTCCCAATCAAGTATCACAACAGACGTTACAATCTAGTTGCACAATGACTTTGTGGTTTAAAGTCACTTGATCGAGGCATTAGAAGTCCTTCAAACACTTTCGTGTATATATCTACATCTATATCCCCATATAGGTATACATTAACCACATTCATAAGCTGCAAATTTCAGTTTTTGGGACACTACTAAATTGATTAGGTAGCGGAAAGTAATGATGTCCATTACGAGAGAATACATCTCATCGTAGTCAATACCAGGTCGTTGAGAGAAACATTGCGCCATGAGTCTTGCTTTATACCGCATGATCTCATTCTCTCATTACGCTTACGAACAAAGCTCTCTTATGTCCAACAGGTTTAACGTCTTTCCGGATCAACTCAACAGATCCTAAGACTTGCAACGGAATAAGCGATTACATCATCAACATACGTGGAATTTTATCCACAGAATACACGTGCGCACTTGTGTAATTGAGATTTATGTGTATTTTGACATCAACAAAGATTCTGTGGCGTCCCACAGAAAACACATAGTTGATTATGGACATAATTATAGTCAGACACAATCTCGTTGATGATGAGAGGATTAAATTGTGCCTTCGCAACTCGCTTCATTCGAGGTTTTGAATCTCGAGAATTAAACAGTCTCCCCCTCTTCTTGGTGGGAGCCGAGGCCGAAGCTGCTGCCCCTTCAAAGTCCATCAGTGGCACCGTTGCGATCCAATTTAGCAGCAGCGACGCCACGGCGTACGATGGCACTGCCACCGGCGTCACCCTTTCTTGAGGGAGTGCCGACGACACTAGGTCTTAGAGCAGCCGAATGGGTCCCATATGATGGGATCTCTAACCTTACCGGCACATTTGCAGTATGTATGTGCGATCTCGTCACTTTCTAACTCACTTTGAGTAGTACAGGGATTATGATTAGACAAATCGTTAGGGGCACATCATGTTAATTCCTGACGTTCATTCGGAATGTGAGCATTCCTATCTCCCCCTAACGGCGGGAAGTGTGTCTCATCAAAGTGACAATCTGCGAAACGCGCAGTAAAGAGATCTCCGGGGGTTGTTAGCGGATTATGGTTAGGGATTCACATCCAACATATACCTAAACGTTTTTATAGACCCATCTTTGTACGCAGAAGAGGCGTAATAGGCACATAAACAGCACAACTGAAATTACGTCAGCGCACAATATTGGGTTTATAACCAGTAACCAGCTAGTATGCACTAAATGTCTGGTTGGTATTGGGTCTGAAACGAATAAGCATAGCTGCATGCAGTATTGCATATCCCCCTGCAGAAACTGGCAATTGGTTCCCATAACCAAAAGCCCTAGCTATGAGCTGGAGTTGCTGAAGAGTGGCTTCTGCAAGGCAATTCTGAGAAAGAATATGAGAAACGGGATGTTCAACTTCAATCCCTATGGGTATACAATAATCATCGAATGTCTTGGAGTTAAACTCTCTAACATTATCCAACCTAATAGATTTAATAGGATGGTCAGGGTGGTGAGCCCTTAACTTGATGATTTAAGCTAAAAGCTTGGCAAATGCAGCTTGTGGACAACAAATCGACGTGACCAACGCGTCGATGCATCAACCGGCACCTTAAAATACACAAAGGGTCCTCATTTTGGTTGATAGGTCCACACATATCATCTTGGATTATTAGTAAGAGTGGTTTCTTTTGTGTCCATAACAAAGGAAAACAATGGATTCATCTTTGCTAGTGTACAAGCTTTGAATAAGAGCATTATGCATCTTAAAATACAAATTCGCGCTGAAAAATCAGATTCACACGTAGTATGAACTTTGTGTACTAAAACGGTTATAACTTCTTCATTACAGAAGGTATTGACAAACCATAAATTTTTTTGGAAACTAGATATCCGTAGCTTTCCACTGATATAAAGTACACAACGTAGTTCGAACCGAGTTGATCTCAAATCTTTGTCGAAGTTGATGGATCTGCAGATTTCCATACAGATCCGTCCTACGTTGCCGAAACGGCCATAACTCACTCAATATGATAACTATGATCAAACGGTCAATGTCTCTGGAAATTAGACACATAGACCTTTCCATCGGTATAAAATATACTATTTTTGAAAGAGTGAGCTATGATTTATAGGTCATGCAATATCAAAGCTTGTATGAGTCATAAGATCCAATAACAAGAACTGGAATGAGGTATTCTCATTGAATTTGACTCAACTTCTTGTCTAGAATGATTCATTAGAGGAAATACACAAGTAACTGTTACCATTCTCATATATCCAAGTGATAACATATGGCAATTAGGTTTTGGAAAACACAGCAAGATTCGATTTTTTTTTTGGTGCATAGAATACGTTCAATGACATCGATAACTGTACCCTTAGGTAACATAAAGTTAACTGATCCACGCTCTTTAACAACCGGCGAGGTTCCAATCGATATAGACATTGATCATCTATATTGCACATAATACTTAAACGACTGCCTATTCCTTAGAATAGTGTGGGTTGTCCCACTATCAGCTAGACACTCAACTTCATCGCGAGATATCTAAAGAGATGAAAAACTATGGGTGGTTTTCTCGCGGGATACAGTCTAATCACTACGCCGTAGGATAGAGAACGAAAGGGGATGGAATCCCATCAAGTGTATCGCATGTCATTTGGACTTTATAACTTCGACTAAAGTTGGAAAGTGCAAGGTTGAATGTTACATAACCGAGCAATCATCATCAGAAACCAAAACGAAGCCGAGGCTTCGCACGTTGTGGTGTTGAACACCTTTGGTGACCGGAAGAATAGAGGCTTAGCCTCCTAGGATCAGTGCTAAGCACCTTCTCGGGCGGCAATGAGACCGAGGCCGAAGCCTCCTTGAAAGCACGGTGCCGTGGCACCTTTGTGCTGCCGAAGCCGAGGTATCATCACCATGTGGCCGACGTCGGCCACTAGGCTTGTGACGTCGAGCCTAGCTCCAATTATTCTTTGATGTTGATTTTGATTTGAGCTGAGGTGGAATTATAAGTCCAATATAATAAGTCAATGTGACCCAATAGTGTTTCAGAAGAACCACGTGAGTCGTTAAAACACGAATCGAGATTGCTTAAAAACATAAAATTTCTCACAATATGGGAAAATAGAGAAATTTTATTAACTTGCCAACATTTAATACATCAAAAGCAAGCTTCTAATTCCAAAGAAAACGACTAAGAAAATCAAAGTCTGTAAGATATGGCAAGGCCATTACAATACTTGAAAAATTCTTAATGAAAAGTCAAACATGAAGACTAATCCGAAACATCTAATGCTTGAGTAGGCTCTTGAGACTTAACTTCAGGAATGAAGTGTTCAGCCACAAGATTAACGTGAAGTTGTCATCACTAGTTCTCACTCAGCATGATAATTCTCTTGTTGCAAAAACTGCATATATTTCTTGTAGGCATTAATCATCTCTTTGCTAGAATTACACTCGCAATGCATATTCTTAGAGGAACCACACTTGTAACAAGGAGCATACATAATGCTGCTAATGTTGGACGAGGAAAGAGGTGCCGCATGGCCACCTTGACGGGTTCCATGGCCGAATCGGCCTCCCCCTGAAGGTGCGGCATTGCCGCCATCTCGTCTCCAAGTGTTGGAGCATTGTGTCACACGGTTTCTGTCAGTTAGATTTCTTCCACATATTGCTTTAGAAACTTGTTGATACGGGGCATTATGATTTTGATTTCTTTTATTTTGAAGCCTTCCCATAGTGAGCATGTGGTTCATGAATCTTTTTAATTCCAACAGGTCTCAAAATTTTTATTTATTTATTTATTTATTTAGCCTAATCAACCGAATTTCGGTATGGGTGTCATAAGACATCATAGGCTATGGGGAATTTATCAAGAGTCTTATTGATAAGATCTCTATCATGTTTGTTATGCCAATAGTGTCAAGGTCATAATCCAAAGAACCGAATGGTTTCCCATTTCAATGAAATCTCTGGGATAAGTATGTCATGGACATTATTTAATCGCTACTAGAGCGTGTCCCTAAATTTTTTTTTTTTATGGATCTTTTATCAACAGATGTTGTCGCTTCAGAGTTGGATGAATATGGCGTTCTCAAAAATGAGTGCCTAGGCCTTGACATGATCCTCAAATGGGATAGTGGCTACTGCTTCATTCAGAATGACTGAGAAACCTTTGCTTTGAAAAGCAAGCTACACATCGGAAACACATTGATGATATTCTTTGCCCTCGAGATTAAGAATCTTAAAATTGGGTCGTGACTACGACGACATCTACAAGAAAAGAGATACGTCGGATTGGTATGAATATGACATATACCATTCAAGTACGTAGAACGGAATTAGAAGGGCTATGACGTATATGATCACATAAATTTTTCTTTTCGATGCATAAAACCGGCGACATCATATTGTACCTTAAAACAGTAGCGTACTCAGACATCCACATAAGCATCTTTTTTTTCTTTTAATTTCCCTTTCAAACGTGATTCCCTCAGGACCTTCACTTAAAACTTCGACCGTAGGGGTAATGACATCCCCATCTTAGGTCTCATCGGCGATATAAGAATGGCCGGAATCGGAGTAGAGGAAGGCTAATAGCGCCCGATATATATATCGTATATGTTCAAAAGCTGGAACTTTTATAAAATCTTACTTGCTAGTTCTCCAATGAACTGCGTTGTAATATAAAATGCGCTTGAGAACTCGGTTCTACTCCTAGTGCATGCTCTTCCATTTACGCGCAATGATATAATTCTCGCAATTCCATCGCGATGCGTCGTGCAATAAATTTCATGGAAAAGAAAACGCATATGGTTAGTCATATTCACCATATATGGAGCAGTAAAAATATAATTATTGCAGTAACTGTTTAACCCGTAGGGTAAAAACTTTTTAACTGAGATAAGTATAATTACCGTTTTGCCCCTCTACCCAATGGATTGGGTCGGATTGGATCCAAGGACCGGGTTAACTTATTTCCGGGTCGGATCGGGTCTGCACCAGTTGCATACGGGTCGGGTCGGCGAAACCGGGTCGTGCTATTGCGACGCACGCGGGGTTGGGGCGCCACCAGGCAAGGACGGAGGCACACTAGCGGCGGCGCCTTGGGTGGAGGCACGCTGGGTCCTCGTCGGAACGGCGAGGAAGGGAGGCCGATTTTGGGCGGCGCGGGGCTAGTGGCATCAGCAGGGCTATGGCGACGTCGAGGGTTAGTAGAGGAACGCGCGACGGAGGGAGGCGCGAGGTCGTCGACGTCATGGCGGTGCGCTCGGAGGGTAGCAGATGACCGGAGAAGAGGGATGGGTGCCCAGATCAATTTATGGGTGCCCTGAGATTTTTCATCTTCTGCCGACAAGATGTCGTTGGCAGCATTCTAGGGTTTGCTTTTCTTCCCGACAAAGAAGTCGTCGACATAAAAGTTTATGGGGAAGCCTTCTTGTTCCGACAAACAGTTGCCGGTAGAAAAAGCATATTTAGGATTTCTGATTTTTTTTTTTCAGAGCTATTAGACGAAGGCTAGAGCCACGTACTGATAACGTGTTCAAGGAGAAATTATAATAGGGAGAACTCATCATTTATTGATTAATAGATGGGCCTTTATATAGGCATTACAACAAGTATCCCGATAAATTAGGGATTCCCTATCTATCACATAATCATCTAATCTAGTCTAATTAGGTCAAGATACATCACGGAAGTTATAGAAATAACATTTCTACAACAATAACTATATACATTTAGATCTGTTTTTTAATGATTTTGAATAGTTAAGATTAAGTTAAAAAAATTTATATTTTTAAATAAATCTAAATTATTTAAAATTATTAAAATTTTTAAACGCTTTAATGATTACCAAATTTTCTAAAAACTTATACCAACTTAGGCCCAGTTTGGGATTGCTGTGCTGTGAGCAGAATTGCTTTTGAATTTGCTGTGAGCAGAATTGCTTTTGAATCTGCTGTGAGTAGAATCAGCTGAGGTGTTTGGTAAACTGTTTTTAAAAGTGCTGTGAGAACCAAAAAGCAATTTCGTGTGTTTGGTGAGTTATAAGTAAAAATTGTTTTGGATGGTATAATGACAAAAATATGAATTGTTATAAATTGATATTAAAATAAATAATTGTTTCTTTTGTATATAATTATAATGTTAATCCACAATATTACATAAGATTTCTTAACGCCATAGTAAATGATTGATTATTATTTAATTAGATTAGTATATCACAATCTAAGAAAAAACAAATATTACCATTTGTTACAAAAATAACTGATTCCTGCAAAAGCATCTCTTACCATGCTTCTCCAAAATCCACTTTTAAGAGAATCAATTCTTCTAAAATCAGTTTTATGGGTTGTTACCAAACACTTAAAATTAGACCCAGAATCACTTTTGACCCCAAAAGCAACTTGGGAATCAATCCCAAACTGGGCCTTACAAACTAGACGTTGAACATTTGATTGTGTGATAAAAAATTTGTGGAATGGTCTATCACTTTTTTAAAAACAAAAAGGCCATCATAATTAAGCCAACACAAATAGAACAGTTCCTACCTGGAGTATAGTTAGATGATCAGGAAACTAAGAGCCCTCGCCACGCCGTCTTCTCTCCGCCGCCTCTCCTCCTCCGCCGCCTCTCCGCCTCCACTCCACCATCATCTCTTCACTATCCTATCCCATCCAAATTGGCAAAAACACCCTTCACTCAACAACCTAATCCCCTCCATATCCCCTTCCCACCTCTCCTCCCTCTTCGGCCTCAACCTCCACCCCAAAACCGCCCTCGACTTCTTCCACTTTCTCCTCCGCCGCCGCCGCCACCTCACACCCGCCTCACACTCCTCCCTGCTCTTCCTCCTCCTCCACCACCGCTTCCTCCGCGCCGCCGAGAAGATCCGCATCTCCATGATCAGAGCCTCCGCCTCTCCCGACGACGCCCTCTTCGTCCTCGACCTCCTCCGCCGCCTTAACCGCCGCCACGGTGAGTTGGAATTCAAGCTCACTCTCAGGTCCTACAATTGGCTTCTCAACTTGTTGTGTAGGTTTTCACTGATTGATGACTTAAAAGCTGTGTATTTAGAGATGATGGATGATAAGATTTCGCCTGATTTGTATACTTTTAATACTATGATTTTTGGGTACTGTAAATTGGGAAATGTGACTGAGGCGGATATGTACTTCAGTAAGTTACTGCAGGCTGGTTTCAGCCCTGCTACTTTTACCTGCAACTGTTTGATATTGGGGCATTGTAGGAATGAGGATTTGGGCAGTGCTTTTAAGGTTTTTCAGGCAATGCCGGAGAAGGGTTGTCTGCGGGATGTGGTTTCGTATAATTATTTGATTCACGGGCTTTGCGAGGCCGACTGGGTTGATGAAGCCTTTGAGTTGTTGTCTCGCATGGAGAAGGATGGTTGCTTTCCTGAATTGCGGACGTATAATGTTCTTGTTCATGGATTTTGTAGATTGGGGAGGAGATTGGAAGGATTGAGTTTGTTTAGAGAGATGAGTGAGAAGGGATGTGAACCTGATGTGTGGACTTATAATGCGGTGATTGATTGTGAGTTTAAGGAAGGTGAGCCTGGTGAAGCTAGAAAGTTGCTGAACCAGATGTTGGAGAAAGGGCTGGCCCCTGATGTTGTCACGTGTACTGCACTGATTGATGGATACTGCAAGGAGGGGGCAGTTGAGGCTGCTTTCGAGATTTTGGCTTGGATGGAATTGAATAATTGCTGCCCCAATGCTCACACGTACAATGCTTTGATTTACGGGTTTTGTAAAAGAAATTATGTGGAACGGGCAATGGCACTGCTAGATAAGATGCTTGTACGAAACCTCTCGCCAGACTTGATTACATATACCTCACTAATCCATGGGCAGTGTCAAGCAGGTCATTTGGATTGTGCTTATAGGTTGCTTAGTTTGATGAATCATAGTGGTTTGGTAGCTGACCTGTGCACTTACACTGTATTCATTGATGCTCTCTGCAAGAGGGGGAGATTAGAGGAAGCTCAAGTCCTGTTTGATTCTCTCAAGGAGAAAGGCATTAAGTCAGATACAGTGATATTTACCGTTTTAATTGATGGGTTTTGCAAGGCTGGAAAACTGAATGATGCACTTTCTTTTTTTGATAGAATGCTTACTGAGGATTGCTTGCCAAACTCTTACACCTACAACGCCTTGATAGATGGGCTAGGCAAGTTTAGAAAAAAGGCAGAAACATCGCTAGTGCTGCAGAAGATGTTAAGTTCAGGTGTGAAGCCTGAGGTTTGTGGCTATACAATTCTGATCCACCAAGTTCTGAAAGATGGTGACTTTGACCGTGCCCATAGGCTTTTCAACCAGATGGAGTCTGCTGGTAACCAACCTGATGTAGTTACTTATGGTGTGTTTATTTGTGCATATTGCAGCATGGGGAATATAAGACAAGCAGAGGAGATGAGGACTATGATGAATGATGCTGGAATCACTGTAAATTCATGGATTTATACACTTTTTATTGACGCATATGGGCGTATGGGATTAATAGATTGTGCATTTGAGGTTCTGAAATGCATGTTTGATGCTGGTTGCCAGCCTTCTCATCATACTTATTATTGTCTAATCAAGCATCTTTCAAATCAATACTTGGTTAAGACAAACAATACTGTGGTCTGTCTTGATATGGTTCCAAAGTTCTCTTCCACTGGTATTCCTCATATATGGAAGACATTGGATTTTAAGATTGCTTTAGAGCTCTTTGAGAGGATGGTTGAACATGATTGTGCTCCCAATTTGAACACGTATGGGGAGCTTATAATAGGACTGTGCAAGGAAAGGAACTTAGAAGTGGCCCAGAAGTTATATGGTCACATGAAAAATATGGGTATGTCTCCAAGCGAGGATATTTATAATGCTCTTCTTAATTGTTGCTGTGAGTTGCAAGTGTATGGAAAAGCAGTGGAGCTGGTGGATACTATGATTGAGCATGGGTTTTTACCTGCGCTAGAGCCATGCAAGTTGCTTCTATGTGGGCTTTTTGATGAAGAGAATAATGAAAAGGCATATTCAGTTTTTCGTAATATGCTACGCTCTGGGTATAACCATGATGAAGTAGCCTGGAAAGTTCTCCTTGATGGTTGTGTTAAGAGGGGCCATTTCAATAGATGCTCTGAGTTACTAAGCATCATGGAGAAGATGGATTGCCAGCTACATCCTGAGTCATATTCCATGTTGATTCAGGGAATCGATGGAACATAAAATTATCAGCTTGTTTTATCTGGATATGGTTCTATTTATAATGAAAACCAGAAGACAGTTCATGTCCATCTACACGGATTCGTATTTCTTCTGATGCTTATTGCTCAGAGTTTGCAACCCAACTATGGTACTTTCTAGTGACTAAATTTTGCTGCATTTCCTATTGGGGGTTTAGTTACTTATTTTTTATTGAACTAAAACATTCTCAGGTTGTGGAACGTATAATCTGATCTATAGAAGAATTCGGCAATACGAATGCTTCGCTACATTTGCTTTCTTTTGACGCTGAAGAAGTTAGGAACTAAGCCAAACAAAGAGGTATGATGGCTGCCTGCATCTTTCGAAGGTAAAAATCATCACCAATATTTTTATATGTCAAGTCGATGAGCCTACTGATGCTAAAATTCTATCATGCTAGGGGAATAACGTAAATGCTTCAAGTTCCCTCTGTCAGGAAGGATGCACTTTCTGTTACCAAGTTCTGTTGTGATATATTTTTGTTTGGGAAGAAATGCATGAGTTAGGCATTTTACAACACAAATAATTCAAATTATGGGTAAGCATTTCCTCATAGCAATCACATGATGGATTTAAATGCAGAGTGTTGTTCGATGTTTCATATGGATATAGGTTTGAATTTTAATATTTCAAAATCGTACATACGCAGAATCTCTTAATTTGTCTTATAACCATGCTTATAATCTGCAACTTGAAGCATATAATATACCTCATGTTTGGTTTTTCAAATGATGAATATCCTCAAGACAATGAATGACCTGTACCAAGACGTGTATATCCTTGTTTGGTCTACATTAGCATCGGTTGTTATCAGATTGATCAAGAAGACCCTTTGTATAAAAGTCGACTTGTTTATATGTTTGCAATTCATAGCTAGCTGTGTTAATCATTTTCCTTTTACCTATGTCTTTTGCAATATTTTGACATAGTTTATTACAAGTCAGCTTTATCACCTCACTACATTTCTCGCTACACAGGATTTATAATATAATTCACTATCTGGATGGAATTTTTTTGTATTGGCTCTTCTCTACCTAAGCTAAGATGGTTCAGTATAAATAAAGATTTCAGATAGAATTTCTTTATATACTTTTGTGCATGCATTATCCATTTGGAATCTCCATCTACTTTTTTGTTTTTCTTTTAAAATCTGCTGTTTTTAACTTGAGTTGCTAGATTTTTTGCACTATGGACTTCCTCTGATTTGATTATGAAGCCTGTGTCCTGTGTGCATATTTGATCTTTGATCTTTGATCTTCATAAATCCTCTTAGTATAGCAGTATTCCACACAAGCTTTATCTTTTATGCACTATTTATTTGTGCAAAGGGTATAATCTATAAGTGGCTTATATTTTTCTTACTTGAATCTTATGTAACTGATTTATAGATTTATAGTTCTAAATTTTTCCAAGAAATCCCCATGCATTATACAGGTAAATACCTGATGGTCTTCCTCAGTCCCTGCAGCAATTGTCGCTTCTGGACTTTGCCCTGCTGCCTCGGAACTGAAGGTGGAGGTTGAAATAAAAACATGTGAAACACTTAATATTGTTTGTTATTTTATTCCCTACTAATTTATATGCTTACAGCAATGTAAAAAGGTAGCTTCGGTTCGTATTTCTTCACTCTGTAAGGGGGTGAGCTGACAGACAAAATATGAACACAGGGATGGGGTCAAGATCGAAGATTACTTCACTACATGCTGAATATTATTTTAAGCCTCTTCGGTTCCCCAGTACTCTGCTTCATCAATACCCTAACCCTAGAAAGTCTGTCATTCAGGGTTGCTTAACTCACTAGTTCAGGCCAATTCGCCCAGACTCATGGAAGTGCATATACATGTTTGGTCCATATCCAATCGTTTGTCCCAAAAAACAAAAACCGTTGTTCTGTACTTCTGTAAGTTGGTCAAGTAGAGCTCCAAGCCTTACAAAATAGTGTTGAAGGCATTACTATATAGATATGATTGACATATCCAAGCTCCGAGTGTCTCGTGATCTTTCTTTCTCATCATCATCAGCATATCCCATCGAACTTGAACCTGTTATTTTTACTGATGCAGATCAATATGAAGAATGAGTATGATGCGGAAGACTCTTTAATTATAATGGGCAGCATTTTGATGTATTGCTCAAGCAAATGATGATTTTAAGCTTCTAACTATTTTAAATGCAGCTACTCCTTTTTAGCATGGTGTATTCGGTGTTTTTGTTCGGTTGGTCATTGATACGGACGAACAACATCGATTGTGTCTTAATTTCTGAACTACTTTCATTGCTATGTTAATTAGTTCAGTGTTGTATCAGTTCAACATCTCATATATTTAAACCAATATGGATATGAATCCAATTGAAATGCGGTTTGGACGGGACGATAATTATATAACAAGAACAACAAGATAAAAAAGCCGTAGTTACGTAGAAGAGCAACCAACATTTTAAACCTACAAAAACATTATTGTTGAAGGTGATTCTAGTCTTGTCATCAATTGTATCAACAAGGATTTTTACGTGAAGTTTGCTTGTGAGGTGGAAGCCATTTTCTTTTCTCATGTGGCAGCGATATTATAACTTGTGCCGGCCATGATTCTCTTCTCTTGTTGTTTGAATTCAGAATACCTCAAGCACATCCTCTTCTTCAGCCGTTAATTTAGATCTCCGTACCTGTGGTTGTCCTACGGGCTTTTCTAGTTTGGTTGCAAGTGACAGGGAGAGTCTGCTAATGACAATGGCTCCGAAGCTAGTCTTCCCATGGCTCATTCTTCTAACCCTCCTCCTCCTATTCCTCTACTCCTCACTCCTCTCCTCACCTCAACCCAAAAAACCAATCCCCACTTTACCCTCCTGCAATTTCTTCAATGGCCATTGGGTCCAAGACCCCGACCGCACACCCATGTACGACGAGACCTGCCCCTTCCACCGAAACGCCTGGAACTGTCTGAGGAACAAGAGGGACAACATGGGTGTCATCAACTCATGGAAGTGGGTTCCTCGTGATTGCGTCTTACCTCGGATCGACCCTGTTCGGTTTCTCGGTCTGATGAGGAACAGGAACATTGGCTTCGTCGGTGACTCTTTGAATGAGAATATGTTGGTGTCGTTTTTGTGCATACTTAGATTTGCGGATTCGGGGGCTAAGAAGTGGAAGAGGAAAGGGGCTTGGAGAGGTGCTTATTTTCCTAGGTTTAATGTTACTGTTGGGTATCATCGAGCTGTGTTGCTCTCTAAATATGAGTAAGCCTATCTATTTATTTCTATGGTTTTGATTTTATTTTCTGATATTATATAGTTTTCATTGTAATGTGATTCAATCGAAACTTAATAAACAAAACAAAACTATGCAACCGTTGGATTTGGATTATTAGCCATACAATTGAAGTAAGTGGATAGAAGAAGATATGTAATATATAAGCACTTTTCAAATGACTGAAGCTAGGATAGGTGATGATGCTGATCTGTCTAGTTTCGGATATGTGATTATTAGAGGAAATTCGGATATGTAGCATTGAATGTCTTACGATCGGTTACTAATTTTATATGAACATGAAGTTAGGCCAAGAGGTGTTTCCTGGACTCACCTCTCATATAAGGGAATTGGGCGCACATTCTAGCTTTAAGTAATCCTCTTTTTCCTGGCTTCATTGTCTCTGTTGGAGATCAAGGGAGCTGGCGGTTTAAAGGTTTAGGAAGGGGCAAAAAGGCTAAAACCCTTTTGGGTTAGAAGATGTTGGCCCCTTAATGAGTTATTTGGATACAGCAAGATACAAGGGTTTTTGAACAGTATATTGGGGGTGGAAGAGCTGTGATTCGGGTTAGTTTTAGCTTTTTTTTTTTTTTTATTAACTTAGGTGGTGTCTGTCGCTTTTGAATTCGGAGATTGTTCCTTATCATCTTTATTGTTACATTGAAAAGCTGCATTGGAGTTGCTAAAAGTGACATTATCTTGGAATCTCTATTTCTTTGATAAGCTTGAAATCTCTTATTCTTCGTTCACTTCTTTGTTTGTTCTTTGAAAGTGGATTTGTTGTCTGTCTATTCTTTTTTTCTTCATTAATAAAGCATCTGTTCGAGTGACTTCATCTTAACTATTGTATTTTGCTCCTTTTTTTAAAAATTATGAAAATGGAAATCTCACATGCTCCTAGATGACTGAATCAAGGTGGCAGCCAAAACAGCATGCAGATGGGGATCAAGATGGACTCAAAGGAATATATCGAGTAGATGTTGATATTCCTTCTGATGATTGGGCAAACATTGGTGATTTCTATGACGTCCTTGTTTTCAACACTGGCCATTGGTAATTCCCTTTTCCTTATGCTAATCACTAAAGACTCAGGCATGAATGAGTTGATTTAAAGCTCTGGTATGAAATCATCAAGGCCCTAGCTTGACTCTGGCATTTATTATGCTTTGAAAAGTTTTAAGTCATGAGTGTAAGTTCCTTAGCATCTGAAATTCCATTTTATTTAGTGGTCTTAACTACAGTTTGCTTTTCTTTTTTTTTCACAAGAATGTGCCAAAATAGTATGTTCTTGTCCATATTTGATTCCTGAGTCAAGCATTCTACCCTCTTTTATACGTCATTATGGATTGTCATGTTTCCTTTGAGTTGTCAAAACAGAAGATGGTGTTTCTTTGATGTCCTTGTTTTCAATACTGGTCTTTGGTAATAATCGTAATATCATTCTCAATCCGCTTGGTAACCATATTAATGAATTGGTGTCTTCCTTCCACCCGTCTGCACTTTCATTTCTGTACAAGCCTGTTTCTATGTTATACTTCACTGATGAAATTATCTGTTTGTGATTGTTAATTCTGTTTTAAAATAAATGGATATTGAATTTTTTTTCTGGGCATAGAGACTAATATAATGTAGTTACCTGGCGCACACTTCTGTCTGTGCATCATGACTAGGTTTGGAAACAAAAAGAGACACTATATGTAAATATTAAATCTGTAAAATATTCTTCTTAGTTCTTAATATGGGATACACTATAAATCTCTTGCAGAGAATTTGCTCTATAGAGCTGGCTTATCAGTTGCTGGTTTGCATTCTTTGGATTTTGTTATTGGTTCATAATTTTACAGAAACATAATCCGACTAAGTATTTTGTGCTTGACTAACTAGGTGGGGTTTTGATAAATTCCCTAAAGAGACTCCTCTCACTTTCTATCGTGCGGGTGAACCAATATATCCTCCGCTTGATATATTGAGTGGATTTAAAGTTGTTGTCGAGAATATGGCTTCATATATACAAAACAAAATTCATCTGAAGACATTGAAGTTATGGCGTTTACAATCACCGAGACATTTTCATGGGGGTGACTGGAATCAAAATGGCAGTTGCTTGTTTAATAAACCCCTTGAGGAGAAGCAGGTATGATTTATTATAATGGTTTCCTTATTTACACTTACCATGGTTACATACATCTATCACATTCAGTTTGGTTCTGCTCCATTGTGAATGAAAAGCCTAAAGTTCCTTAAGTTGCTTCCAGATTTCATTTAAATGTTTTCGAATATGTCAAAAACAAGATCTTGTAGTTCATCTCTGCTTTTCTATCCCCCTTCCCCAACCATTTTGTTGAGAAAATCGTGTAGTAATGCCTCAATAGCTTGACTTGTGGTTTGATCCCAGCAACAATGGACCAAATAAAGAAGAAAGACTGCTAAATCGTCTCATAGAAGACGCATTGCAAGGAACCGATATTCAATTGCTTAACCTGACTCGACTGAGTGAGTTCAGAGCAGATGCGCATCCAGCAATTTGGTTGGGACAGAAGGATGCCGTCAAAGTCTGGGGCCAGGATTGCATGCACTGGTGCTTACCTGGTGTACCAGATACATGGGTTGACATTTTATCAGAACTGATCCGTACCAGTTTGGATATTGGATGATGAACACTTGGTCGAAGATATGGTCTAAATTTGAATTCGAGGACGGGTTCTACAGATGACGGAGTTAGCCTTAACTCGTCTCCATATGCAGAGTGGCAAAGAAGGCAACGACAATGTTTCGAATTGAGTATACAAGCACATCACAAGTCTGACTAGGAACTTAGTGACAGCTTTTTGATGAAGGTTGCTGTTCCATCTTCAAAAGGAGAGTTAGATGGCACACATTTCACCCAAATTGTAACATGCAGAGGGAAAAATTGTAATAAATCAAAAGGATGTTCTTTCATTACTCTTCTTTAATGTTTCTTTTCTTCAATGTAATTGGGTGTCAGTCCACTTTAAAAATGTAGAAAATGTTGCGAACTAAATAGCTAATACAATGAGAGCTACGACAGTATTAAGTCATTTTTAGGGAGTGATATTGGCCTAAAGAACCACGCTAAATGCCAATGTGTTGTAATTAAATCATGAGTAAGGGCCGAGTAGCTAGAAAAAATCCATAAGATGGGCGGTCTTTATCTATGTATTTGACTATTTGTGTTACAAAAGTAAGAATATCGTTTAGTCTCATTTTTGTAGGAGAAATATGTTTCTGTATGTGTGGCTTAGTTAAATTAGTACATATTAGGTTTATTCATAAATAAATGAGATACAATGATCATTCCCAAATCACACTCTCGTTCTCTATCAAATCTTAATCTTCTATACGGAGAATAAGGATGTGTGTTTAGTAGTTTAGGGCTTATGAGTGTATTTAGAATCTCTTCTTCCATACTTTGACCAACAATTTTGTGGAGATAAAAAAAAAATATGAAAAAAGAAGAAGAATCAGTTAGTAGTAATGGTAGAGACCCACAACCCAAAGCAAAAATCAGATATTAAAGTGTTAGTACATCTCTAACCATGAAGTCTCATGAAGTCTCATACCTATTATAAGACCTCATTTAGACACTATTCATATAAGACTTCAACCATCTCCAATGGTAAAATTTTAATTAATAATTAATTTCAGTTTACCTACTTAAACTTTGGCTCAATCATCACTTCAGTCCCTATACTTTTGATTTCATCAGCTACACCCTTGTACTTCCCTAAATTAATCAACTGATAGCAATTTTGTAATTTCGTCCAAACAATCTATCAATACCAAAGGCTTTTTTGTACCATTTCCTTACATTAATACACTGTTACCATATTATGATTATAAACAAGACTAAACAAATCATATAATCAAGTTGAACAATAGAAAACAAATAAAAATAAATCATATATGGTAAAACAAAAAGAAATCACGATATATAATTTGTTTTTATTTGTTTTCTATTGTTCAACTTGATTATATGATTTGTTTAGGCTTGTTTATAATCGTAATATGGTAACAGTGCATCAATGTAGGGAAAATGTACCAAAAAGCCTTTGGTATTGATAGATCGTTTGGACGGAATTTACAAAATTGGTATCAGTTGATTAATTTCGGAAGTACAGGAGTGTAGCTGATGAAATCAAAAGTATAGGGACTGAAGTGATGATTCAACCAAAATTCAAGTAGGTAAACTGAAATTAACTCTTTAATTAAAAGTCTTAAATTTATATATTTAATTTTTTTATATTTTGTATTGTAATTAATAATAATTTATATTTGTAAAATATTATTGTACATGATAAATAAATATAATATTGAATTAAAAAAAAATATTGAGTGTTTGGGACCAAGTCAAATTTATAAGACTAGTCTCAAACCAAGTCTCAAAATAAGACTTGGGATGAGACCAAGTTCTAAAAATATAGGGTTTAGAACCTCTCTAATTAATCATTAGAGACCATATTTTTTTAGGACCCCAAATTTATAGGGTACAGGACCTTGGTTTGGAGATGCCCTTAGTTTTCAACCATTTGGGAAAAAAAACTCCTCTCTCACCTCTCATTAGTACATTCAGCTGATTCCTTTGGCATGGCTCTGAGAATGTATCTCCTTTCCACCCATCAACCTCCAAAATACCACACCAGTCTCTTCCCCTCCACCGCCAGACCCAAAACCCAAACAACCACAATCCAATGCAAAAGGAACAAGAGCATCAGCGACGCCGAGCTTGCATCAGAGCTCTCAAAGATGACCACCCTTTTCGCCCAGAGAGACGAAGCCATCGTCAAGAGCAGACATCTTCTATTCACAGAGCTCTGCCAATTCCTGGATTCAAAACCAGACGAGGTCAGCAAGAAATGGAGGAAATTGGATGAGGATGAGAAGTGGGTTTTGGTTAAAGGCTTTGTTTCAGAGTGGGGTGTCAATTTCCACCCTTTGTCTGCAAAATCTGTCAAAGATTTGGTTGAGGAGCACCTGCATCATCAAAACCCACCTCCCAAATCTCCTCTGCTTCCTGGTTTCAAGAGAATCATGGGTTTTTCAGAAGACAAATAGTTTAATCTTTCAGAAACAAAACAAGTAGGGTTCTTTATATGTAATGTTGTGTTCATCTTTGCTCAGTTTGAACATTCTTTTTTTTTTTTTTTTTTTAAGTTCAATCGAAAAACTTTTGTTACTACAATTGCCAAGTAGAAGGTGGTAACCCTTCTGTAATAATTAAGCTACTTAAAGACTTGAGTAATTGCATATCCAATAAATAAACTTTTCATTTTACATGACATAGATGTAGTAAAGTCTTTGATGAGATAAAAACATGTTTGTACAAACTTTATGTAAACTATTGGCACTTAAACAATCAAACAACGAATCTGGAAGGAATGTCTATATACAAAGTTAATAATAACACATTTGATCAGATGATAGAGATGACCATCAGAAATGTAGCTGTCTGCACTGAGCAACTGAAGCTTCTGCAGGACAATATGGGCATTTAAATGTCCGGGTGCTGCTCTTCGACAGCTTCATGATCGACTGCTTGCAGAGAACGTGCAAACACGGCATCAACATTGGTGGATTCTCCTCACTTCCTTGATCTCTACTCACAGGACAAACAAATATAGAATGGAACTGAAACTCCTTCCCCAACTCCACAGGCACTGGCAACTGTTTCATTGCTTGCCACTCCTGTTTCTTTGCAGCCATTACATTTGCCAGTTTTAAGAGCGTTGGCAAGCCTTCAAATCCCGCAGCCATCGTCATACTCAATGGGCTGTTATAGGACTGTGCCAAAAGACTGCAGAACTGCCCTGTAAGATCCTCCATCGCCTTCTCCCAATGGGTTGGAGATGTGAACTCAGAATAAGGTGAGTTCTCAAGTCTTCGTGCATATAAAAGGCAACCCATGAGCTTCAGTACCTCATCCTTGTGAGGGGAGGCAGGGGAAGCAAAGGGAGCAAGTTGAGTCTGGGCATACTTAAGTGCATCAGCTCGATTGCCATTTTGTATAATCTCCACAAACTGCAAAGTATGGAGTTTCAGCTCAAGATTTAAACCATTATGATTTAGTTGTTCACGGTTAGCACGGATCCAGTTTAGAGCAGGCTCAAGATTCTTAACCTTCATAGCCTCGAGCAATTGATGCATTACCGAGAACAGAGATTTGACCTTGGTTAATTCTGGTTCTCCAGCCTCTTCTATTATCCCATCTCCCAGATCAAACAAGCCTTGACGGTAAAAATGATTAGCAATGAGCTGATTCACAATGTGGTAGTCAAAGTCAACATCTCTATACGCCTTTGATATGTCTGGAGGCAAGGACCTTTCAAGGAGTTTAGTGTACTTGCTGAGGTTTAAGTTCAATTCCTTATGTGACCCTTCTAACAACTGGACTGTACCAATTGCACTGAGCTTGAGTTTAAGCTCCGCAAGGATGGCTTTTTGATCAACAGGAGCACAAGAATCTTGAGGTGAAAGGATCTTTGTCAGTGCTTGTTCAATTTCACGACCAACTTGGTGAATTACTTCTTGGGATTTAGAAGAAGATAGCTTTTGCTTCTTAACAACACGGTCATATGCATCTTTGATGGAATTTAGCTCCATAATCCTATATCAGTGCAAGACCCTGTAATAAAGTAACAAGGCAATCGATTCTTCAACTTCACAACCAAAAACCAGAAAATAAGATATTCAAATTCATTTTCTTGAATGAATGTAGTTTAACAAGAATTTGCTCAAGGATAGCCACGACAGTAACAAAATATAGTGGAAAATTATATCATCAACGACAATATCAAGTAAACTTTTGGCACACAGACATACATACTAACTAGTAACATTCTAAACTATACTAGCCGCTTTGTTTGTACCACCTTATATGAGGAGAAAATAAGCCAAAAAACACATGATTAGGTTCAATGATTTGGGAGTCTAGGCCTTTTCTGATTGTAGATGGGATTGCATAGTATGAATCCCCTAGCTCTAAATCAACAAATATCACAAAAAGCACAACTTAAGTTTTTCCTTCCAATATGCACACAAATTTCTCTCCATTTGTTGAGCTTAATCTCTAGACATTTGTTCATACAATACATGCCAATCTCCATAGCACTTCTTGTTATCTGTTATGTACTATCCCAAAAATCAATTGCAAAGCAATCATTTTCAGGCATCAACCAAAGAAGTGTAATTTGAAGAAGCAGAGTGGCATTTGGATCAATGAATGCATCGTTTCATGTTTTTAACTTTGAGGTGACATGCACATCAGAGCGCAAAGATATAGAACACAGGGTAGGTCTGCATCAATGTTTTTGGAAATGTGTGTGTGTGCGCATAACATCCAGAGATAGGAAATGACTAGATTTCAAGATGATTTTGATGTGTAAGAAATATAGATGGAAAATTAAGTATGAGAAATATAAGTTCCTTAAACAAAAATGCCTGCAACACCTTAACTTCTTAATTTATCCCATGAAGCAATCAAGTGAGTGTTGCATCGTCCTTGATGCTCAATCAAATAAGAGCATCCTACCGAGGAGCACCCACGAAGAATCACATGCGACTTGTTTAGCGAAAGTATAAAGACTTAACGGCTCTCAGTCAAGATTAAAATTAGGTGACTACTTCAGCTCGGCATGCAGGGAACCGCACACAAGCAAAACAAGGCTTCATCCAACACCATTCATTGGTTTATTTTACTGAAATTCCTATTTAAATTGGTGCACCGTGGATATGATACAAAGATTTTATGAATACTGTGCATAAAGTAAAGTAAAAACTATCCGAATATACGTGCAATAGACTAGAGCAAAGCAAGAATAGCATACCTCTGTTGCTCCAACTGTCTATCCCTGCAAACAGCATAACATTATATCAGTCAAGTTAAGCACAGCATACAAACATATCCAAGTTTCAATTTTTATAAACACAGTAATATCAATGCCAAGGGTTCTAAATCAGAGTCAACAATCACCAACTGATAAGTGTTCAACAGTTATAGAATAAACAAAAAATCTCGAAATTATGATGCAAAAGTAAACATCCAATCTTTGATTGCTTTAGCTAAAAAAAATGAACTTGACGTCAGTAATTTTGAATGACGTCATAAATAATATAAAATAGAGGATTCGGAATCTGAAATCTGAATTGCAGAGAATTGGGTCAACGAAAAACGAGAAGGTTACCGGAAATAGATCGCAATTCTGGAGGAGGAGTCCTGGTTCGTCCAGATATCTGAATCAGAAGAAGAAGAAGAAGAAGAAGAAGAAGAAACAGAGAAGGGCGAGCGTGCGAGTTTGTGGCCCTTCTATATATATATAATGGTGGCGCACGTGTGAATCAATCAAATTGGGTTTGGTGAGAGCCCTCCAGTAATAGTAATTGTGTACTATTTTACTGCAATTCAAATACCACAGTAACTAGGTAATATAGAAGAGAGTAAAATGGAGAAAATGGGTTACAGTTTGGGAGAGAACAAGGCCGACGGCGATTGGAGAGAATCCTTCTCCGTGTAGAAGCAGCAATCAGGTAAGATTTCATTTGGGTATTAATGGGGTTATTCAAATCCTCAAAACCCCTAATCAGTTTTATTCCTTGTGTTTGAGATTATGAGATTTCATCCTTGAATCATTGTGCTATGTTGGCACTAGTGTTTCTGGTTCAACTTCACGATTGAGATTATGTGGGTTTCACTATGAATTATTGGGTCCCAACAACCTTATAGTGCATCTGAGGTTGGCTTTACTATCTCCATTTAGCTTTCTAGGATTAGAACATTTAAGAAACAATATTGTCTCTGAGAGCTGTGAAATAGGAAGCAAACAAGAATAGGCATGGGCAGTGTAATGTTTCTGTTGCAGCTTTGGTCATTGGTTCCTTTTATACTTGGGTAGGAGTCATTGAGCACAGTGGAACTGTTGTCACTCAGTGATACTAGGCAAGGTTCATCAAGTTTTAATCTGAACAATGTGATTTGCTTTTTCCTTATAATATAAGATGAAGTTGATTATAGACATCCCTGCCAGAGACTATAGGCTGTTTTAGTTGAAGTTCTTCTTTACGTTAATGATGATGATGATGCAGCTGATGGTGGAAAAAAAAATAAAGCGGTTTAGGGTGATGAAGGGTGATGAATGCATTCTAAGGTTTCTGGGTTTGATTCTGGTGCATGCATTTTGGGTTTTTTTCTGGTTGAAGTGTTGAACCGTGTGCCGTCTGATTAGATGAAATTAATTCAATTCTGTTGATAGGAAGAAATGGGCAAAGGGGGAAAACGAATAAGCTTTAGTGGTTATTGTTTTGAGTGTTACATTGTTGTTGCTGTAATAGTAGGTTTCATATGAAATGAAAGCTATGGCTAGAAATTGAGAGTTTAGCTGCAATTGCTTGAATCTGCTATGTGCTTTTTGTTGCATTGGTGGTGTGACTCCTCAGTCCTCAGTAGCTCATTGTTGTGCTTTTAAATGATAGGAGTAAGCTTTGGTGTTCTTGTTCTGTTTTTGTTAAATAGGTGTAGCATACTTCAGTTTTACTATTTCTCATTTTTACCCCTTTTCACCTTGTATCTCATCGGAAAGTATTTTTCAAATGGGGTTGAGTGTTTCTCACCTGTTTGAAGAAAGAAGCTTTAGGAAAAGAAAGGGAACAAATGTAATTAAGGAATTGAAAAGAAAGTTCATTTTCTTTACTGGCTGTTTGATTATGTAGAGAGATAGAGTTATATATGATTTTGAACCTTTTGTTAATCTGAACCATTTTCTCTCCAACCACATCTGAAACAAACACGTTGGTAGACCTCAGAGGAAAATATAGTCATTTTCTTCCATGTTTCCTTCTCCAATTGAAACCTTAGTGTTAGATGGTGAGTATGATATGGCAATGAACTGCTTGATTGCCAACCTACATGAAAACTATATTCATTTTGCATACTGATATTTCCTTCTTTCATATCCGTATCACATACAAGACTGTAGTGAATCCTGCCTATAATGTGAAAATAAAATTTATTGTTTTTATTTTTTTAATATATCTGTTTTTTGATTTAATTATGATACATAAGCATATGGATAGACATGCTTTGTACAGATGGAAGAGCTTCTTATGTAAACTAAGAAGAGTTTACACATCACTGTCCAAAATAATGTGTTCTTGGGTTCTGATTCATTCAGAATGATTGGATAATTGACTTGAATGGAATTCTTCATTGACTTCCTGATCCCATGTCTGCTTTGAACAGATTGAGCTGTTAGATTCTTAGACTCCATGTAGTATTGTGCTAAACGACTTGGGGACAAGTAAGATGTTAGAGATGGAAGATATCAATTTTGACAATTACTGAAGCAAAGAGGAAAGTAGTTCATTGTTTGCAACTCCAATGTCAACTGTTTCTGACGATCACAATCACAGTGAAACCTGCTACGCATATATTTGTTTGATAAACTAGTTATATTTGTTTTTGATTGAAGAGTTTTGGTAGCTCTTTCATAGATTAGAGTTTCTTATGGTACAATTGACAATCCAATTCCTTTAGCCCATGCCCGGGCTCTGGTATCAGTTAGTTCTAGTTCTTAAAAACTCTCTTTTACACCAGTATAAGTGAGGTAGATTGGCAAATTTGGCTTCTAGATTATACTGTTGTTTTGGATTGTGGAGATTTATTCCTTTTTGTATACACTTTGTAATGAGTGATGATTTTATCAGAAGAATAAATCAGTAAATGGCTAAAATTACTTAATAAACCAACATTCGGTGTCCTTTATGTAGTGATTTAAAACATACCAGAGTCAGGGGGCAGGAATGACTTAATTACTTGGCTTGTCTATAATAAGTCTGTCCTTAGATGATATGAGGAAACCAAATCCTAAATAGGGAGAACTTGCGGTTTGGAAAGTTCTGAACTGCAACACACATTGGGCACTTTTTGCTGAAATATTTATATCCGTGTAAATGTGTGAACTTGCTTTTTGAGGTTATCATCTCTTCTGTTAGAGATTACATGCTTGCATAAATGCTTTGTACTAGTGAGAAACTAGTCACGTTAGCTCAAAGGAGGCAATGACAGTGGTCATGGATGAAGACATGCTTTGACCATTATCTGAATATTTGTTTGTATGCTTCATTATCCAAAAGTGGAGTATGTGTTATTAGCTCATAATTATATTGTTGTCCAGTGTTTCCTTTTTAATATAATTTATTTTCCCTTAAATAGTGTCTCTGATCCTTGTTTCAATAATTGGGCGAGACTGACAGTTTCTTGCGTTCTCACTTATTTGTGTGAACCACAGAATGGGTCGCAAAGCGGGTTCGATATACATTAATCCAAAGAAATTTGGTGCTTTCCACAAACCTTGCATGAAGGAAATGGTAACATTTCTCAGTTGCTTGGCTCTTAACAGCAACTGTGATGAGAAGTGTGTAAGGCAGAAGGACCTTTTGAGTACTTGCATGGAATCTCAGGTACAATTTTGAATTTCTGTGTTGTGGAATTGCATGTTCAGTTTCTTTTCCCCTCTTCCTTTATTATCCTTTTCGATTAGGCTTAAAACCTGTCCCTTCCTTAAACTAGCAAATATTCATCGAATGGTGTCTCTAAAATGTCTTGCTCCTGTGTTACAGAGCCAGAAAAACAAGTCAATGGGTAGCATTAATTACCACTTGCAGAGGCTGAGCAGGGGAAGGAAGTAGTTGGTGTTTGGTAGAGAACAAACTTGAAATTAGGGTCTGATTCTTTGGAGCCATCGGGTGGCTGGTTAGGGAAGCATGTTCACATATAATGCTCCATTTTGATTGTAGTGCATAAGCTGTGAGAAATTATGGATGCAGTCTCTGGTAGTTGAATCATGTTTTAACTAATTTTGTAATAATATGTAAACCGGTTTTTGACTCGGTTGAATGAACTCCTAGTCCTCAAACATGGTAAATTTGATAGCAAAGGTTGTGATATCATGAACCAAGACACTGCCATATATTGAATCTATCAAAGGCTTGAGCTGCAAGGACAGTTGAATGACCTAGTGTGACTTTGTAGAAGCAACAACAGAATGGCTTTCAAGCTTGAGCATTATTGACAAGTGAACAAGATGCATAATTTTGAAGGATGGATTCTCCATTATATAAGAGTAGATGAGTAACACTAGTAGGAGCAAGATTTGAACAGGATACATAAATTTGAAACATCACTAATGGTAACATTATATTATATTCTAATTACAGTAAAACTCCTCTAAAGTGATACTCTTGGGACCCGGGTCTAAATATCACTTTAGAGAGGTTATCACATAAGAGGGGTTTAGATTTTTTTTTCTCCAAAATGATTAAAATTGTGTTTTTAGCCACTACATACATATACATATTTCTTTGTCTATATTCAACTCACTAAAATTGAACATTCATGTACATAGTTATTTCTTTGTCTATATTCAAAATTTCAATAGTTTTTTAGATTTCCAAAAGATTTAGTAACATTCATTTAACACTTTTACCCCAAGAAATTACTTATAAATTAGAATTCTCTAAGTTTATCAACATTTTCCATAAGTATGGCTCCGAAGCAATCTCCCTATGTTACAATAACCCACAAGATTCGCAGAAGAACTATGTCAATACAAAAAAAACAACCCTGAAATATTAGACAAGCAAACCTAGCACAAACTAGTATCATGAAATATTTTTCAAATTCGTAAAGTATATAAAAAAATATGCATTTAATCGAAAATATCACTTTATGCGAAAGTTGGGACCGGGATTTAGCACTACGATTATCTGAAAAAATATTAATTATCATAATAGAGGGGTTATTAAATTTTAACACTGGTCCTGACTGAGGACCGATACTTTTTTATCAATTTAGATAGGTTATCACTTTAGAGGGGTTTTACTGTATGTCTTAATATATATATATATATATATATGTATATATATATTTGCGTAAAGTACAAATAAATTTCTGAACTTTAAAGTTCATTTTAATTAAATGTCCTATTTATAAATCATTTCAAATAAGTATCCGACCTGTACAAAATCCTACAAAGTTTCAACTCCGTTAAATATTCTATTAAAATAACTGTCAAAACAACCGTCAACTTGTTTATGGGGGGGGTGTTTGACATATTGATTGGACCCGCCATCGAGGGTATTTTATATAACACAACCTTAACTCTAAATTTTCAGATATTTCCCTCAATATTTAAGTTTAAACTAAATTATTACATTATACACGGCAAAATAGAAATCAAAAAATTTTGTATCTAGCTAATTTGTTTAAGCAACATGATAACTAAAATTTTTGTAAAAATATTTTTTTACATATAATTAATTTGATTTCTATTTTACAATTTACAATGAATTTCAAGAAAATTTGGATATTTAGTTGTACTTAACCATATATTTACATTCTAATATAAATGGAAAAAGAGGAGCAAATGGGGAAAATGAGCGGGCACATTAGGTCTCTACTTAGAATTGGAGACTAACCGAACAGAAAAAAGTCGACGGCGATTTGGCTCCAGTTCCGTGGTGCTGCAATCGGGTAAGATTCCATTGTTAGTTTGGGTTGTCGATCTAAATTTCAAATTTTAGGTTTTAAACAATCGATAAACCCCTATTATTGCGAGTGTTTGAGATTACGAGATTTCTTGCTTTATTGTTACTAATTGGTCCAACGCTGCTCTCTTGAATCTTGAAAATGGTGTTTATATGATTGCCATGTCAGTCGGTGTTTCATATTTCTTGTTCAACTTCACTACAAATTTATAATGCATCTTTAAGTTAGTTCATGCTTTCTCAACTTAGCCTTCACTACACATTTGCTAGCTGTGAATGGAGTGAAATTGGTGGAAATTAATCATAATAATAATAATAATAATGAGGCATCCCACGGTACAGCTGATGATTGAAAACCAGGGGTGGCTTAGGTTTTTCATGCTTCTGATAAATTGGTGATTAGCAATACAAAAGTTTATAATCATATATCATTCATATGGTGGATAATGGTTTATACTTAGATGTATATCTTTTCTCTTCAGAAAACAAAAAACTAGGGGGGTTAAGAAATAAAGTTACTGAGATTGATAAATTGAAATTATCATACTTTCATTTTCACTTTTGTATCTAATGTTGATTCTGTGTGCAATAGGGGGAAGGATCTCTAGTTGATTTCTAATTTTCGATGGCATGCTCTTTGCGACGCCTATTGAGTCATGCTCGAATTTCTCAAACCACTATTACCAGCTTAGGCTCCACAGAACATCTTCAAAGCAAGGTACAGCCGTCATCTGTACTTTTGTAAAATTTAATTCAGAGCAATATATCCTCGACTTATTCTTTGAAGTTGTGCTCACTCCATGTGCTACAGTGCAGTCATATTTTTTCACTAAACCAATTCTTTTTTTTGTTAATCTTCTTGGGGCATATGTGCTAATAACAATCATGAAGCCTGATCTTGTTCTTTATCAATGAAGCCCCAAGTATAGCATCAGTAAATCATTTTGTACTTTCTCGAAATCAATGCTTGGTTTTTTATTTTCTTTCTCCTGTTCTTCTTTTGATTCTTAATTGACATACATTTCAGGTTATAATACAGTCACCTGCCAGAACTGTAGCTCAACAAATATCAGGGTAAGTTTGGAGGTGGAAAATCAACTTTAGGTTGAAAATGTACATTCCTTTCTGTTCCTCCTCAGTTTTGGTTTGTTGTACTTGTTCCTGTTGTGCTGCGGTTGTTGTTGAATTTGAATTTTCTTTTGTTCTTTATGTCTTCTGTTTAATGGAACATGGGTTTCAAGAGTATTATGTAACAGAGTCTTGTGTACCAGATTTTCTGATTAATATTTTATTTGATCTGTAGTAGTGCTCATACTTGAGCCAGATACAGTTGGGAGATAGGTACTGAAAATGAGTATATAGGTAATTTTTGTTTCTTAAACAGTCTTGTAAATGTTTTTTGCAAGAGGAAATGGATGCGAGTAACATAGGTGAAGGTCTGTGTCGTGACAGTCATATGTTTTTGGGAGATAATTGGCAATGAATGTGAGGACATAGGTAAACTTCAGTTTGCAAGTTATATTTTTTCTGGGAGATAGGTAATGAATTTGTACACACATGCGATACTTACTCGACTCAGAAAATTTAATTACTATCTTGTAACTCAGCTATTTAGATTCTTTGTTGCAGAAAATTGCAATGCCTTTACATTTTCCAGGATATGCTTATCCACAGCAGTTCCTTGCAGGTCCATATCTAGATCTGCCACGTTCAGTCTCTCTTGCACCCTCTGCACAGCCACTGCAGCAAGCGAGACACGGACCAAGAATCTTGAGCGCATTGCTGATGAGCTCTTGGACCTCACAAAGATTGAGAGGCACGATTACTCCATCCTCTTCAGACTCAAAATGGGCCTCAACAGGTATGGCCCTGCAATCTCAGGAGTGAGTTCCGCATCTTCTGAATCTGGGCCTTCTTCCACAGACTCTAAGGTGGCGGAGAAGACCGCATTTGATATCAAGCTTGAGAAGTTTGACGCGTCAGCAAAGATTAAGATTATCAAGGAGGTTAGAACTTTCACTGATCTGGGACTAAAAGACGCTAAAGATTTGGTGGAAAAGGCTCCTGTTGTGCTGAAGAAGGGTGTGACCAAAGAGGAGGCTGGCCCTATTATTGACAAGCTTAAGGAGTTGGGTGCTACTGTGGTATTGGAATGAAATCGATTTTCTTTTCTTAATTTTTTTTTACATTTTCATTCATGTAGATTAGTGACTGATGAATCTAATGATAAATGGAGAGATTCGAGTCGTTCAGTTAGGACTCCTTTTGTTGTCATGGAAATTGGAAATTGGCTTTTGAATGATTTTTTTTTGTTCCTAAATGTTTCATTTACATAATTTTATTTATTTTTAGGGGTCCATTGCCATGTTATTCACCCTTGTTCTTACTGTATCCTAGTTATTGGTCGAGTCAAGAATTGCATCCTGTGTTTTTGTATATGCTGGAAAGGTTAAGAATAGAAAAAAAAAAAAAAAATAAATGAAAAGAAGATTAGCAGGGGTAATCCCCAATTTTCTGGGTTGCGAGACTCGAGTAATATCAGCTAAAGTGAGCACACCGGTTTTGACCCCTGCTGCACTTGGCCATAGCATCAGCTCTCTGAAGTTGCACTATCTTTCTGTTTTTCTAAGTAAAGACTACATGTATGTTGTTTGGCCTTTGGGTTGATTTATGCATGTATTTATAGAAGAAACATATACAGGAACTTTTTCAGTTGGCCTGCCGGCCGGCACGTTTATATTGGTTCGCCGGGGGATCTAAGAGGGTAGTTTTGCATTGGATTGTTCGATATTGCTGGCCAAATAGGTAGAATTTTGGCTTGTGAATAATGATATATATATATATATATATATGATTTTTTTCAGGTGCGGACGTCCGCACCGTGCGGATGCGGCGTTTCCGGCCACCGGCGAGGCGGCGACGCCGTATCCGGCCGGTGGGCTTTGCTCGCCCCGGCCCGGCGACCCTTTCTGTGCCGGCCCGAGGTCCGTCGCCGGCCGGCAGCCGGCTGGAATCTGTATTTTTGCAGAAAAATGCAGAATACTGTTCATTTTTATGCAAAAATGTAGATTCCGGCCTGCTGCCGGCCGACGACGGACCTCGGGCCGGCACAGAAAGGGTCGCCGGGCCGGGGCGAGCAAAGGCCACCGGCCGGATACGGCGTCGCCGGTGGCCGGAAACGCCGCATCCGCACGGTGAACAGTGCGTGCGGACGTCCGTAGCCGAGAAGCTCTGTATATATATATATATATATATACAGTCCGTCTATGCTACGGACTTCCGCACCGTGCGGATGCGGCGTTTCCGGCCACCTCCGGCGCGTTCCTCCTCCCACAACCCACTGGGCTTTGGTCGCCCCCTCTCGGCGCTGTTTTCTGTACCGGCCGGACCTCCATCGCCGGCCGGAATCTGGAAAATTCCAGAAACTTCAAGAATTCTGGGCAAAGTTTATATATACCTAGTTAATATCTATAGATCACAGTGAAACTGTTGTCACTCAGTGATACTGGGCAAAGTTCATCAAATTTTAATCTGAATAATGTGATTTGCTTTTATTGAAACTGTTGACAAATACCGCATTTTTAGAAGATTATTTGGTGATCAAGTATGAGCGTTCTTCTCCTTCAAGTTGTCTTGGTGATCAAGTATGAGATTTTTTCAATCACATTTCACTGTGAAGTTAGAATGTTTTTTTCCTATATAATATGTTGTAAACATTTGTTGATAATATACAAGAATATACATTCAAGTCATCTCAATTCTCTCATTAGTTTCAATATGGTATCAGAACAGTGATCCTTATAGGACCTGCGTGTGCTTCATTTCATAATCATCTCCATTTTCTAATCCTCTCACAATGGCTGAAGGTAAAGAGAAAAACTCAGCCTCATCATCATCCAAATCCGAGCTAGTTGATACAAATCTCAATCAGCGCCTTAGTTCATCGCTTCTGAATGAATTCAACTATATTTCCTGGTCAAGAGCCATTACCCTTGTTTTTGGAGGAAGATCCAAGCTGAGCTTCATCAGCGAGAAGAGCACAGTTCATGTTTCCTCCTCACCAGATTTCAAGACATGGCAATCTCAAAATTAGCTGGTGATCGATGTCATGGCTACTGAATTCCATGGAGCCAAAGATAGCAGAAATCTTCAACTTCTCAAAGTCTTCATTGCATCTATGGAAGGCTGTCAAGGGCATGTATGGAGATATGAACAATGCTGCTAGAGTGTTCCAGCTGAAAAATGAGTTGGCAGAACTCCAACAAGGTAATCTAAACTTTGTTTAGCAGCTAGGAAATTTGAAAACAAAATGGAACGAGCTTGATCTCTATAGGCCTCATACAACTGATTATGCAACTCTACTCAAGCATGCTGAAGAAGATATAGTGTTTCAGGTACTTGCAAGCCTTGGCTCTGAGTATGAAGGTCTCAAAAGCCATTTGTTGATGACACCCGAGTTACCTACCTTTCAAATGGTGTGCAACACCATCCAAAAAGAAGAAGTCAGAAAGAAAGTGATGAATGCGCATGCAGTTGGTGAATCTGATGTAGCAAACACTGAAGCTAGAGTCTTTTCCAGCAACAAACCATATCGAGGAGAAAGACCATTTGCTCTTGAGATCTTCATACTCAGAGCCAAGGCATGCAAGTAGCTGGAACACTTTATCTTCTTTGCAGAATCAGTTGTATGAGGCCTATAGAGGTCAAGCCCGTTCCATTTTGTTTTTAAATTTTCTAGATACTGAACAAAGTTTAGATTACCTAGTTGGAGTTCAGCTAACTCCTTTTTCAGCTGGAACACTCTAGCAACATAGTTCATATCTCTATACATGTCCTTGACAGCCTTCCATAGATGCAATGAAGACTCTAAGAAGTTGAAGACTTCTGCTATCTTTGACTCCATGGAATTTAGTAGCCATGACATCGATCACCAGCTGCTCTTGAGATTGCCTGTCTCGAAATATGGTGAGGAGGAAACATGAACTTTGCTTCTCACTGATGAAGCTGAGCTTGGATCTTCCTCCAAGAGCAAGGGTAATGGCTCTTGACCAGGAAATATAGTTGAATTCATTCAGAAGCGATGAACTAAGGAGCTGATTGGGATTTGTATCAACTAGCTCGGATTTGGATGATGATGAGGCTGAGTTTTTCTCTTTACCTCCAGCCATTGTGAGAGGATTAGGAAATGGAGATGATTATGAAATGAAGCACAAGCAGGTCCTATAAGGATCACTGTTCTGATACCAAATTGAAACTAATGAGAGAATTGAGATGACTTGAATGTATATTCTTGTATATTATCAGCAAATATTTACAAGAGATTATATAGGAAAAAACATTCTAACTTCACATTGAAATATGGTTAAAGTCTTGCTTGAAGGAGATCGAAGACAACTTGAAGGAGAAGAAATCTCATACTTGATCACCAAGACAACTTGAAGGATACTTATGACCAAGACAACTTGATCACCAAATAATAGGGTATATGTCAACTGCTTTTTCCTTATAATATAATATAGGCTATTTTAGTCGAACTTCTTCTTTACGTTGATGATGATGATGCAGCTGATGATGGAAAACCAGCGGTTTAGCGTGATGAATGGTGGTTAGGAAAATAAAAATTTATAAGCATATATCATTCTTTGTGGTGAACAATGATTTTTCATTCATATTGTTAGTACCATACTCTACTGTCTTGTATAATACAAAAATGAAGGTAAAAATTATCAATATCCAACTGCATGCATTTTTGGGGGTTTTTTTTTTGTTGAACTATTAAACCGTGTGCCATTTGATTAGATGAAATTAATTCAATTCTGTTTTGTTTTTGTTAAATAGGTCTAGCATATTTCAATTTTCTTATTGCTCTATGTTGCAGGAAAAGAGGGAAGTTGAGATTGCAAATAATTCGGGGCACATAGTTGGGAGTACATATATGTTATTGTGATATTGAAATAAAATAAAGTTTTCTTATATTTATTTTTCATTTTCATTGATGTAGATTAGTGACTGATGAGTCTAATCATAAATGGGGACAATTAGGTCATTCAGTTAGGACTCTTTTGGTTTTTATATATGCTAGTGGAAATTGGATTTTGAATGAATTTTTTGTGTTAGAGAATTAGGATTGTTCCTAAATATTTCATTAACATAATTTTGTTTCTTGGAGGCTTTACTGTGCTTAGTAGTTATTGCTCAGGAATTGCATTCTGTACTTTCTTTTAGCTGATAAAGGACTACAAACAGGAAAAGATATCCCTGAAGGTAACTATCATGTTACAGTTTTAATAATTGTTTTGTAGTTATAGCAGTTCCGTCCATCAAGATACATATAACCTCTTATCTATTCAGATAATTTCTATCATTATATGTGCATAAGTTGAATATTTGAATTCAAATTATATGGCTTTAATTAAGTGCTGTAACGATTTCTCAACTCAATTAAATCTCTAATGCTTTATTTGAATCCAATAACTCAGCTTCATTTACTTGATCTGTTACTGCAACTTGTGAACACAGCAACTTCAATATCTAGTTCTATAGGATCTTACAATCTCCCATTGAACTAGATATATGCCTAATTTTAAATAAAACAAATTATTGCTATAGTGTGTACTAGATTCAAATGACATTCATTTAATTCTCAAAACTCTATTAGTTGTAACTAACTGGATCGGATCACAAGAATTGTAATGTGTTAATAACACAAATTTCTTGGAATCACAACACAACAATCACAACAACAGAATTACCTCAAATGCAAAGAACTGAATATGCTTAATATATATTGTAATCAACTAATTTTAAGCACTATTGATTCCAGACTAATCTTGGAGATAAAATTACTGCTTACTGCATAAAACTCACTGACTCATATCAGTACTATATGTATACTTCCAATAATTATGCAGATATACATAACATCCAATTAAATATATACTAAGTATATGGAATGAAGCAATAGACTTAAATGTAAAAAGTAAATCACTTGACTATCGTAGTACTTAATACTGTAAACACTACACAAAAAACCTACAACCTCAGCAACTTAATCATCAATACTAGATAACACTCCCATCTTCTTCACATGCTCCACAAAACAAGCAACCGGTAAAATCTTTGTCAAGAGATCTGCCAATTGCTCTTTTGTCCCTATTTTCACAACTTCCACTTCATTATCTCGCACACTTTCTCTGACAGAAAAATACTTCACATCTATGTTCCTAGATGAAGAGGTTCTTTTATTGTTCTATAAAAAGAAAACGGCTGCTGCATTGTCACAATATATAACTAGTGGCCTTGCTGTTGAATCTACAATGTTCAACCTTGAAACGAAATTTCTAAGCCATAATGCATGAACAGTAGCTTCAAATATAGCTAAGTACTCTGCTTGGAAGGTAGATATTGCTGTTAATCCCTGCTTATTAGTTTTCCACGATATTGCTCTACCAGCAAGCATGAAGATATATCCAAATGTTGACTTCAAGTCATCTGGATCTTGCTTATACGAAGCATCAGTGTAACACTCTATATTCAATTCCTGGTCTTCAAACCTTATGTGCACCAATACATAATCCTTAGTACCCGTCAAATACTTCAAAACCTTTTTCCCTACAACCCAGTGTTCGTGTCCAACATTGGATTCAAATCTTGAAAGCATATTTATAGCAAAAGCTATGTCAGGTCTTGTGCAGACTTGTGCATACATCAAACTCCCTACTAGCCTTGCATATGAAATGTTTTCCATGCCTTTCTTTTAGAAATCATTCCATGGACACTGACCCTTGTGAGCTTGTCTCCTTTTGACATTGGGGATTCACCACTTCTCTCTTTTTCCATGCTAAATTTGTGCAATACTTTTTCTATATAATGTCTCTGTGACAATCCCAGATAACACCTACTTCTATCTCTTATAATTTCAATCCCAAGTACATAATGTGCTTCTCCCATATTTTTCTATCAAAGTTCTTTTGCAAAAAAACTTTTGTAGATTTTAACAATGCAACACTATTTGTAGCAAGCAGAATGTTATCAACAAACATAATTAAAAATATCAAACTGATCCCACTAACCTTGCAGTATATATATTCATCAAGCTTGTTCCCTTCAAATCCAAAATCTGTCACAACTTGATCAAACTTCAAATACCATTGTCTAGATGCCTACTTCAATCCATAAATAGACTTCTTCAAACTGCAAATTTGATTTTCATTTTCCACAAAGCCCTCTGGCTGTAAAATATAAATCTCTTCGTTCAAACTTCCATTCAAAAAAGCTGTCGTAACATCCATTTGGAAAAGTTCTAGATCATAATGTGCCACCAAAGCCATGATAACTCTGAAAGCATTCTTTGTTGACACAGGTGAAAAAGTCTCATTGTGGTCCACGCTTTCTTGTTAATTGTAACCCTTTGCAACCAGTATAGCCTTATACCTCTCAATTTTTCCATTTGCATCCATTTTTGTCTTGAATACCCATTTGCAACCAATAGGCTTCATGTCTCCTGTTTTCTCTACCAATTCCCACACATTGTTCTTTGACATACTCAATAGTTCATCCTCCATAGCCAATTTCTATTTCTCACTGTTTATAGATTCACTACAAAAAAAAAACTTTTGCCGACGAAAAAAAAAAAAAACGGCCGACGAAACCAATTTTCGTCGGCTATTCTCAATAATGGCCGACGAAAATTTTTTTCGTCGCTAAAAATTAAAAAATCGTCGGCTATTCCCCTAGAATGGCCGACGAAATTTTTTTTCGTCGCTAAAAAAAAAATTCGTCGGCTATTCCCCTAGAATGGCCGACGAATTTTTTTTTCGTCGGTCATTCTAGGGGAATAGCCGACGATTTGAATTTTCGTCGGCCTTTCTCTAAAACTTTAGCCGACGAAAATTTTTGGAAGTATGGCCGACGAGTACTTGGTTTGATTTCGTCGGCTATGATTTAAAAAAAAAAAAAAAAAAAAAAACAGCTTCTATTTTCTATCACTATCGACAAACCATTGCTTCGTCCTTCAAATGCAAATGTGTCGTGAAATAAGATATGACCGAAATAATGAAATACGTCTACGGTTGAAAAATGAGAAGATTCAGACAAAATCTGTGTGCCGAATGTTGCGGTTAGCTGTTTTTTACTTCCGTTTTCCTATGGGTAGCCTGACGGTCGGTAAATATTTTGAGGAAAATTTTTATACGATTGGTTGCGTCTCATTGATCTGAAACTATTCTCTGTTGAACGTCATGCCAAAAAACGTCATTTAGACGGGCCAATTTCCATTTCTAAGCGTTTGAAGGGTTGACTCACCCGGTTGACCGTCCCGATCGAGCCTTTAACGTTGTCAGATGTAGTTGGATTTTTTTTCATACATGTATTTAATCTTAACGGTGATATCTGACGGTTGGAATAGATTTTCCAAACTTTTAGATTCAAAATCGGAACATATGCACTAATGTTCCTTAACTTGTTTACTAAGTGTTTAAGTGAATGTATAGTTTCAAATAGTTACTATACGTAGGCTCTTCAAATGCAAATATGTCGTCAAATAAGATATGACCGAAATAATGAAATACGTCTACGGTTGAAAAATGACAAGATTCCGATAAAATCCGCGTGCCGAAAGAATGAAATCAGTCAAAACCCGGTTTACTGTAGATTTGGCGTCCGGTGTCCGAATGATGATTGTGATACCATTCCGGAAAGGGAACGACGCCAGGAACAAAACTCGTGCTTTGCCACGACGTGTGGGCTTTTTCGGGCTTTCGAGTTCGTTTAGGGCCTCAAAACGGCATTTTAGTATGTTTTCATAGAATAGCCGACGAAACATTCAAATTTCGTCGGCTATTCTCTAAGTATAGCCGACGAATTCAAATATTTCGTCGGCTAAACTCTTGATCCGCGCCTTTTTATTGTCCGCCGTTGGATGGCTCAGATCCGACGGCTGTTGATTTTCCAAAGTATAGCCGACGAAATATATTAATTTCGTCGGCTATTCTCTAAGTATAGCCGACGAAATTAAAATATTTCGTCGGCTATTCTCTAAGTATAGCCGACGAAATCTTTTATTTCGTCGGCTATACTCCTTCTAAATCTTTTAAATCCTCCCGCCTTTTTTCTCTCCTCCTTCCCCCCCTCCTCCGGCCTCCTCTTCCTCTTTCCCCTCCTCCGGCCTCCTCCTCCTTCTCCTTCCCCTCCTCCGGCCTCCTCCTCCTCCGGCCTCCTCCTCCTCCTTCCCCTCCTCCTCCGGCCTCCTCCTCCTCCTTCCCCTCCTCCTCCGGCCTCCTCCTCCTTCCCCTCCTCCTTCCCCTCCTCCTCCTTCTCCTCCTTCTCCTCCTTCCCCTCCTCCTCCTCCTTCTCCTCCTTCCCCTCCTCCGGCCTCCTCCTCCTCCTTCCCCTCCTCCTCCTCCTCCTTCCCCTCCTCCTCCTTCTCCTCCTCCTCCTCCTTCCCCTCCTCCTCCTCCTCCTCCTTCTCCTCCTTCCCCTCCTCCGGCCTCCTCCTCCTCCTTCCCCTCCTCCTCCTCCTCCAAAATGTAATTAATTTAATTTAATTTAATTTAATTTAATTTTTTTTCTTCCCAAAATTAAAGAATAGCCGACGAAATTGACCAAATTTCGTCGGCTATAACAGGTATAGCCGACGATTTTTACCAAATTTCGTCGGCTATTCTTTAAAATATTAATATATTCGGAGAAAATAACCGACGAAATTGACAAATCGTCGGGTATTTATGAAGTATAGCCGACGAAACAGACTAATTTCGTCGGCTATAGTTGGCAAAATCGTCGGCTAAACTCGAAAATTTCCGACGAATTTCGTCGGTTATTTTTCAAAGGTTTGGTCGACGAAATCAATTTTCGTCGGCTATACTTCAGAATGGCCGACGATTTCAAAAATTTCGTCGGCCATTGGTATTACCGACGGCGTTTTACCGACGAAGAATAGCCGACGAAAATTTCGTCGGTAGAGGGAATAGCCGACGAAATTTTGGAATAGCCGACGAAAAAAATTTCGTCGGCTATTCTGTCAAATCTGGTAGTGAATTGATCAACATCTTCCTCAAAGAGCACATAACACAAAACTCTCTAAACATGTAACAAAATTAAATAAAGACATAGGGGCAGCAAGTTAAAAATCGTATTCAAGATTCTTTTTAGTTCCAATTTAATTAGAGCCTTCGCGGTTCATCTAATTAGCAAAACTCCTTAATTATTTAGAATTAGCTTCGCGCATAATCCCAAACATAGTATTAAATGGTTTAAAGACACTTCACATAGAAATTAAACCAAGAAACACATAAGCACAATGAGTCGAATTGGAGACATATTAGCAAGTATGGCGTCACCTCATCTCACATCGATATGTAAATTTTCAGAATTACTCTAGCCCTTAGAACCAATACAAGGTGAATCAACTTTATGTTTATAATCCACCTCATATTGTATTCGGCAAGTGAAACCAATACACAAGGTACAACCATGATCAAGGCTGCCCTCATGCATCAATTTATATGCATATGAATTCAGAAAATAAACTAAACTAAATCAAGAACACATGCAAAAACCTACTGCCCATAAAACCTAAATTCAATTTATTACATACATAGTTCGTAAATTAAACTAAAAGAAAACCAAATCACATAACAGAAATTTGGAAATCCAAAGTATAATTCATAAAACCAAAATTACAACCATGAATCCATACAAATTTCATAGACAAAATATTGTACTTGTACAAAGAAATAAAAGCCATACGAAAAATACAATCACAATTGAGAACCTTGTTGGAGAATTCGGCAAGAGGATTGGTGATGGTGAATGGAATGATATTTTGGAAGAGTGGTGGAGATGGAATTGGCTTAAGTCTTTGAAGGATTACCTGGTGGAATTTCAGCAGAGATTTGGCAGTTTAAAGTGAGGAAGAGAAGATATTTTCTGTGTGAAAATCGTCAAATATATAGAGGCCAAAGGGTGGCTGCAACTAGGGTTCACAAAACCTAGTTTTTCTCAAACTTATCCTGCTGGCAGATTTGACCTTTGAGTGAAGATTATGGAATATCTTTCTCTACAAAATAGATATTGAGGTGATTACAGTTGGGTTGGAAACTAGACTCCCGTAGCTTTCTATCCATATAAGGCTCGAACTCTGATTCCTTGTGAGCTGTCCGGGAGAGTCTGTGGAAGTTGGATGACGTGCACAGGAATTCTGCCGAATTTGATCAGGATTTGTTGTGATTTTCTTCCTCTATTTTCTGCCGAAAATTCCCAAGATAATGACTGAATAATTGAGAAATATCTCTTTAGGTTTTCCATGAATTAATTCAGCCAAAAATGTTGCACAAAGGATGGAATTCAGTCCACATTCGTAAGCCAAATCCATGTAGAACTCGGTTTAGGTTTTCTTCTTTCGGCAGACTTGACCTTCGTGCATTCATACCGGCATAACTTTTTCTTCAGAGCTTCGATTGATGCGATTCCAAGTCCCAGAGAAACTACACTCGTAGAGCTTTCCAACGGTGTATGGCATGTTCTCTGGTTCGAAGCGATGTGTCCCACAGAAATTCCGGAAGTCAGGACACAGTCCCAGGAAAATCCTGGTAGTTCCTGGTGATCTTTGCTCAAACTGCCAAGTTGCAGCCATCGTTTGGGTGACTTCCCGGACTCCGATTGATTTGAAATTTTGAAACAATACATTTTAGCTTCCCAATTAAATGCACACCAAATTTCATCAAATTTGAAAAATGATAGATCAGTTTAGCACGAGCCTCAAAATCACGAAAAATACATATTTCACTTTATTTCCAGATTTCTATACTTAGTCTTTTTTTTCTGATTATTAAGCACACTTTCTCCAAAACTCTACCAAAATGACACTAAACTAAATTATGACTCTATCTTAGGTAAATAAGGGTTAAACGAAGCATAAATGAGGGCATAAGCATATTAATATCGTCGCACATTGTGCTCCTATCAAAGACACCAATCTTATCTCCACCGAATTGGGAGTTGTCTTTCGAGCTAATGTGTGATGCTTCAGACTATGCAATGGGAGCCGTGCTTGGCCAACGTGAGGACAAGAAGCCTTGTGCGATTTACTATGCTTCGAGTACTCTCAATAATGCTCAACTCAACTACACCACAACGGAAACAGAACTCTTGGCGGTAATTTTTGCTTTGGAAAAGTTTCGATCATATCTTTTGAACTCCAAAGTCATTGTTTATAGTGATCATGCCGCCTTGAGATATCTTATGACAAAGAAGGATGCCAAGCCGAAACTTATTCGATAGATTCTCCTACTTCAAGAGTTCAATATTGAAATCAAAGACAGGAAGGGAGTAGAGAATGTTGTAGCCAATCACTTAAGTCGTATTGTCAAGAGAAGGATCGGCTGCCTCTATTGGAGAGTTTCCCGGATGAGCAACTCTTTCGGATCAATGCAACAAGTGAACCTTGGTATGCCGACATCGGTAGTTGCCTTGCAACTCGGCAACTTCCACCAAGCATGCCGTACCACCTCAAGAATCGGCTCAACAAGGAGTCACGCCATTATATGTGAGACGAGCCATACTTGTGGAAGCAATGTAGCGACCAAGTGATAAGACGATGTGTTCAGGAAGACGAGCATCAATCCATCCTTATTTTTTGTCATAGCGAAGCTTCTGATGGCCACTTTGGCCCAAAGCAAACAGCATTGAAGGTTCTGAATTGTGGATTCTTTGGCCTACGATCTTCAAAGACTCATTCATGTTTTGTAAAGCATGTGATAGGTGATACAACCCGAATCTCGAGTTACTTTTTGATCGTTTTATGTTTTATTTTTACGTTCCGGTAATTGTTTTTACGATTCAAAAATTCTAAAAGTTGACTTTTTATTAAATTGACCCGATCGAGAATTTTATTTCTCGACGAGATAGTGGACGTTAAAACGAGTTCGTGGGTTTTTACGGAGCATCGTTTGAACATCAGAACTATTTTTAATGATTTTTGGAAGTTAGTGTTATCCAAAAATTTATTTAAAATAGATTTTTGAGTCGGCATAATCGTGACCATTTGATCGCCTACATCACAAGATCTGGGCGGTCGGATTTAGTTTATATATATATATATATATATATATATAAGTTTGACTGGCTCTAGTTGGAACGGAACGGAACAGAGCCAGACCGACTCTGTCCCGAGCTGCTCTGCAGCGATGGAGCTCAGCTCCTTCCTCTGTCGTCCGGGCGTCTCTCGAGAAGGAGTTGGTGACTACGGCTTCGTCTTGACGTCGTGGTCCTCTCTATGGCTTTGTTTTTCAGAGACAAGCTGAAAAGAGGGAGAAACGAAGGAGGGAAGGTGGCGACTATTTTGTTCGGGTTCTCCGATTTCGGTCACGGCGGGAAGAAAAACCGGTAGCTGTAGCTTCGTATTGTTGTCTTCAATGTCCCTGCAGTGCTGGTTTTCCAAGACAAGGCTCGAGGAGTGAGAATTGAAGATGTGAAGCCTCTAGGTTCTCTGCCCTTGTACTCTGTTTTTTTGGCGAGCTTGAGTTTCAATTCAGGTCGAGAAGTTACTCGACGGGACGAGAGCGGGGAATAGCGGCACGCCCGGCCATACTGTGAGTGGATTTTATTTTAAAATAAATGCATGCGTTTACGTTTTATTGAAATACAATTTATTTAATTAAATAAGTTCCTAAGCATGATATGAATTATTGAAGCCGATAAGTCATATACTTTTGTCATAATTGTTGATTTAATATTTAAAGAAATATAGTTTTGTTGAAGGAAAAACGTTTTATGTGCCTTCGTCAATGTAACGGACGATAGATAATTATGTAGTCATTATTGTCATTAATGTATTTCCTATTACCGTTGTAATACTCACCCTATATAAAGGGGATTATCAATGAAATGAGTAGACAAATTCCCATTTTCCTACAACACGTTATCAGCACGTAGTTTTACTAGCTGAGACTTTAGCCAGAAAAAAACCCTAGGTTTTGTCTCTGAAAAAAAAATCAAATCAAAACCCTAATATTTTTTTCCTCTTCTGCCGGCAAAGAAAGAAAAATCCCAGAAATTCTCTTCTGCCGGCTATTTTTTTTGTCGGCAAAGAATGACTTCTTCCCCCAGAAACTCTTTTCCCGACGACTATTTCGTCGGTAAAATCAAGTCCAAGCACTCTGCCGACGAGAGATTTGTCGGCAGAGATGCAAATTCTATTGGCACCCAGAAATTTTCTCTGGGCACCACCTTCTTCTCCGATCCGCTCCAGAGCCGTTCCGGCCACGTCCCGGCACCACTGCCTAGCCGATCCACTCCAGAGCCGCTCCGGACATGTCCCGACTGGCAGTCCTTCGTCCCCAGGCCACCCCTGTCGACGCCAGCCTCTAGATCGGCCACCTCCAGCGCCTCCCGATCCCGTTTCCCCGAAGCCGGCAAGCCCCCACCCTCGCCTCGATCGGCGTCTGCACCTCCCAGTCGACGTGGCCCTCGACGACGATCCGGTTCCGCAGCTGCCCCGCCCCAGATAGCCCGACGACCTGGCACCGCCCTGCGCCGCCTGGACGAGATCCAGCCCCTCCGGCTGCGATCTGCAGAACAAAAAAAAAATTTCGACCCGGATATTTTGGGCCTGATCCGACCCGGATCATTTGGGCTCGACTCGGATTCCTTGGGCCTGACCCAACCCGAAAAAAAAGAAAAAAAAGGAATTTTTTTAAGGTAAAATACAAAGGTAAATTTCGAAATTACCACACAGTAATTTATATCTATTGTGTGACTATTTACTGTTTTCAAATTTCATCGTCAATATGAAATTATTTAATTTATATGATAAATGTGAAATATATATGATTAAAGTAACTAACCATATGCATATTATTTGTTTTTATGTGGCATAACAATTACGATACGGCGATCAATATGTGACGACAATTTGGAGTCGGAGATCGAGAAATTGTATCATATGCAGTTTATTTGGCAAACTAACAAGTAAGATCTAATTAAAGTCATCATTTTCATTAAATTGTTAATGATATAATGCTCAAACTTACCTTATTATATCATGACATATACTTATGAAATTTGAGCATCATTATATGTCTATTTTATTATGTTAAATAATTACTTTTATTTAACATGTTATTTAGTTTGAGCATTGCCATGACATATACTTATGAAATTTGAGCATCATTATATGTCTATGTTATTATGTTAAATAATTATTTTATTTAACATGTTATTTAGTTTAAACATTGCCTTGATGATGTAATTTCATGAGCATTGTAATATAAAGAAAAAGTGACAAACCTATATTGTGAAAAAGCATTTTCACGAAGTAAGAAAAATATGACCATTACAAATTTCGGTCTTGAAATCCAATTTTTATTTATTGAAAATTTTTCAACATGGATATCTTATTTATTGTGTAGAAAGCAACGATAATGGAATTTCATTAGCTTTACATGCAATGAAAATGGAGAAACCAAAATTTTATTGTGATAACGAAATTTCACGAAGCATCGGATTTACCATAATGTATATTGGTTTATATTAATCGTCGTGCATGTCATTTAGACCACGAGATTAATACATTCTATTCTTCCTCTATTTTAAAGATGGTTTAACCATCACAGTTTAGTTTTGACATATTGGACTCTGAAGAATTTGAGTACCAAATTCCCCTATTAAGCCGACTAAGGCTTGAGTATGGTATATTTATGCAAATTGCTTTATGTAAATAGCTAAATAAATAATTTCAATATCTTGAATGACAATGTAAGGTCTAAGAAAAAAAAATCCCTGAAATTTAATTATGCAAAGTATTGCAATCACCCTAAAACAAAGGGCAATGATGATGTAAGTTATGAGAAAACAAAGAGTAATGACGATGTAAGGTCTTAAACAAAGAAATTTCCTGAAACAAATTATGCAAAGTAATGCAACAACCCTAAACCAAAGGGTAATGACAATGTAAGGTATGAGAAAAAGAAATTTTCTGGAACACATTTTGCAAAGTAATGCAACAACCCTAAATCAAAAAAACAATGACGATGTAAGGTCTTAGAAAAATATATATATATATATATATATATATATATATATATATATATATTCTTGAACAAATTGGGCAAAGTAATGCAACGACCCTAAAACAAAGGGTAATTACCATGGACGTAAAATTCATATAATCATCCAAAAGTAAGTGGAAACAATGTAATATTTAAAAGATGACATAGGGGACATGTCATGTGCAGTGAAGCACTCTGCCATTGTTGTAATTCAATGAACTATTGATACGTACATTATAAGCTAGCAAAGAATTAGCTACGACTTTCAATAAATATGAAGAATCATATGAGTAAGCGGATTTTGGAAAAGTATCTTCAATATCCAACAGTAACATTGAAAATGAGTTTACAACTAAAAACATAATATCTGGGAAGAATATGTTAAATGACAAATCTCATCATTGCAGCTATTAAAAGAGCAAAAAGGATCTGGCTCAATCCAAGATAGACTTTGATTAGTCTACTTTTAAATTTACAAGATATCCTTATAAAGGCCATTACGCCTAAATACGACTTTTGGCCCTAAATTAGATTTTTGGTCTTAAAATTTCTCTCTCTAAATTGGACAAGACTAAATGTAATCGTTGGCATGTTAATTTTTTGAATCTTCTCTAAAGGAATTGAGATTATTCAAATTTTATTCATAATACACATGATTCAATTTTCTACATCTAACTTTGCAAAGTATTGCATAAAGTAAAGCAACATATCATAATATAGGCATGAAACAAAGAACCGTGTGCAAAGAAACGCACAATGTAATCCCTAAAATAATAGTACTGAAGAACAGTAACACTATATCAATAGTATATGATAATGATTAGTATATCAAAGAAAGTGATAATGATCAGTATATATTTTCCTTTGGGATTCATAATACACTTGCCTAATTGGGATTACAATACCTTTTCATTACAACCCCCATCGATTTACTCTAAAGAACTTGAGTTACGTTTCGATGTATATATTGAGCATATGTCAAATTGACAATTTATGCGATAAAAGAAAATTGAATTTTGTTTTCCACATTATAAAGAAATTTACGCCACGATTTTTCATGTGAAAAAGATACAAGTGAGAATTCATTTGAGCTCATTTGCATTACCTCTAAATGACTGCGAATGTAAACGAGTATTAGAGAAGATTATATGTCAACTTAGTAGGTTCTAAGTAACCGCTAATTAAATCCAACGTCATAAGAAAATGATCTTTTGGAATTCTGACATAGATTGGCTTTGATATGGTGATCCATACATTAAATAAACTACTATGGACACCCATATTTTTGGATAAATAGAAGCAAACACCAGAAGAATATGGTTCACACACGAATCTGAGGACGATCAATGAACATTTTATCCTCAAATATTGTCATATAGGGTTGAAGACGTATGTTCAATTCCTAAATTCCGCCGCTCCCCCAATGTGGCATTATAATATATTTGATGCACAAGCATATGCATTTATACCTTATTATGCTTCTCCTATCCGTCATGATTTTATGGATAAAAGTACATCATTCAAAGCCTATTCGTTAAAGCAATTATGATTGAGATCATCATATGCAAAGGACACATGAGTTTCTCATTATGTTGTTATATTGAATCAAAAGAGGATTCAGTGGATCGATTCAACCAACTTGCGGACACCATAGATATTTTATGGTGTTGGTTGTTGTGTCGACACACTGGTCACGTGTCATGACACCATCCACAATTAAAATTTATGCTGCTTATGCTAGAAAGTCAAAGCACTTAGGCCGGGTTAATTTCCGTAGGTGTGATGATTTTATGGCTTATTATATGGGATTTGTAATGGACATCATATTCCTATATATAAAAACCCAATTGGTCTCACGGAAAACGACTACAGTAATAGTCTTAATATTGGTAAAGCACACCAATACTTCCGTTTTGGGTTATGCAATTTTTGCATGCAGCGTTACTTTTTCATCTTTGGTCATCATCATTGAACCAATTTACACCATAGCTAGTGACTATGTGTGAGGATTTTAAAGGATTTCAAACGAACTTGTAATCCTTGAGCTCTTTTGGATTGACACGGATCTACAATCTTTGAGCTCCATTAAATGTTTTTATGTGCCAAAATTGCGCCGCCACAGCGCACAATGATGGGTCCATTGAGATGAATAAATATTTATGCTGGATATGAACTTCCAGCTATAGTCCGCTATGTCGAAACCTTGACAGGCGATCTCTTCACTGCTAGATTTGCGGAGTGTCACTTTGATGAGACAGTCTTCCCGTCGTTAGGGGGAGATAAGAACAAGCATGTTCAAGTGGAACGACAGGAATTGTCGTGGTTTGTCCCCACTGTGTCTCATCTCGATCCCCAAAAATCACACAAAGTAAGGTGTGTAGATATCTTATACATTAAAGTGACGAGATCACATAAACCTGCTGCAAATATACCTGCAAGGATTGTGTTTTATCAAAAGGACATGGTACCACCCAAGAGGAATTGGGTATTGCACTGCCACCATGGATGGTGGCATGGTGACGCCATAAGTGGCATAAATGGTGTCACAGGCCGTGGCTCTCCAAGGAAGAGGGGGAGACCACCTTAGGTTCGATACATACTTGTGTAAAGGAAGAAAACAAGTTTGGCACAACCTGATATATTGATCAGTGATACTCAAATCCGTCTCATGAGAATATTTATGGATTGTGGTTATCATTGGGGGACGCCTCAAATGTTAGAACCAATCCTTAAAGTATAGAGACCTCTACAAACACATTACACTAGTGTACATGAGGACGTGGAATAATGAGTCTACTATCGAACCATACTTCGTTGAAAAATGTCAACTTAGTAAACTGGCCTAATGGAAAGAAGCGATCCAGTATAAACAAAGGGATAGGTATTTGGGCAGGTGACGCCGACACCGCAAATATAAACCCTATCAAATATATCTTTGTTAGAATGCGTAATGAGAATAAGAGTATGCAAACTCACCTTATGGCGCAAGGTCTCTCAAAAACGCACTGGAATCGACTACGAGGAGATATTCTCTCGTAATGGACTACGATGAGACAAACTCTCGTAATGGATGTCATTGCACTCCACTACCTTGTCAGTTTGGTAGTTTCCGAAAAACTGAACATGCAGCTTACGAAAAGTGATCAAAACATATATCTCTATGGGGATCTAAATTAAGAGATATACATGAGGATCCTAAACGGACTTGATCCACCCAAATCAAGTGACTCTAGATCACATGAGTACGTTTGCAAAAGAAATTGAAACGTTCACTAAAGTGACTACTTGATTGGAAAGGGATTGATGAATTATGCCCTTGCGTTTTCATTATGGATATATATGAACTCTAAATGAAATAAGAGAAACTCAGTGTATTGTAAATCCTAAGTTGAGAATGAAAAAGATTTTGGGAATACACAGTCTTGAAATGGAACTCAAGGACTGTAATGATGGTGATCATCCATCAATCGGCTTAGGCACTCTAAAGAATAAAGTGAGGCCTACAGATATTCCCATGATCAGTCGAAGTCTTTACTCTAACAATAGATCCGTTTTTCATCTAAAGGAAGATGACGAAGAAGTATTGGGAAATGAAATTCCTATACAAGTGCAATGACGCATGATTGTACTTAAACATAATATGTAAGACTCGACCTCTCATTCGATGTAAATTTGTAAAGCTATGTCTAGCTATGCGCCTACGCAACGCAAATCGTTCTTTCATTAAAGATATGAAAGATTTGGGCTTATTCAATCTCTACATAGAATGTGACATGATAAAGAAATTATCCACGTCATAGCTAACTATGCGTAAAGAAAAACGCATTAAAGGTCATACCACGAGTGAACCTGATGTTCAATATGAACCTATGCATTCAGTTCATGAACAACCTTATCCTCAAGATCAAAGTAAATCAAGTTGGATCTGAGGACGATGTGGCAAGATTTAGTTACTAAATCATTGCTCAAAGTCATATTTGGAAAAACATGTGAAAATGCATAACTATGCTAATGTTACTGAAGCTCCCTTGATCAAATGAAAGAATCAGGGAGAATCCCATGATTAATGTAAAAATCAGGGGGAGGTGCAGACATCAGGGGGAGTCTAGCACATACATGTTGTTTTCAAATGTAATAGGTGCGTTGCGCTCTTTTTGTCCTTCGACCAAAGTTTTATTTTCTCCCATTGGGTTTTTGTTACTTGGCAAGGTTTTTAATGAGGCAACACCACATGCACCATTTTACCTCTGACTCGGCACAAGGGGGAGTGTTGAAGGAAAAACGTATTATGTGCCTTCGTCAATGTAACGGACGATAGATAATTATGTAGTCGTTATTGTCATTAATGTATTTCCTATTACCGTTGTAATACTCACCCTATATAAAGGGGATTATCAATGAAATGAGTAGACAAATTCCCATTTTCCTACAACAAGTTTTGGGTTATACATTTACTACTATTTTAGTAGTACGTATTTTAACCGGAAATGAGATTTCCGGAAACTGTATGATTTGATAAATCATACTTAATTGTTTTTATTGTATTTTATATTTGAAAGACCGGAAATGAGATTTCCGGGGACTTTATGTTTTCTTTATTTATGATTTTACGGCATATTGGATATGTCGGATATATATGAGTATATTTGAGGCTATTATACTACTTATAATTAATATAAGTCTCAGATGTGCGGCCGGAGACCGTACTGATTTATGATATATAAGGGGAAGTGTACTTTCGGTTTTGTTTTCGGATTTTCACCATATCAGGGTCCAGATATATATTGATGCTAGCTAGCTTAGTCGCCTGATCCCATGCGAGGTGACGACTTGACCACATAGGTCAGATTCACACTCGGTGGTCGACGTGTACAGGCATAGCGTGGAACGCTATAGAGTCTTGGAGGCTACTATTAAATGGTGGTAATGACATTCCCCTATTCTATTATATGACCAATGGGATTGGTCATGATTTTCATATTATTTGGTCTTCAGAAATATTTTCTCTATGAGACTTTCTGTTATTTAATAAATTCCTGAACCAACGTAGCTGGGGTTTTTATGTGACCAATGGGATTGGTCGTAAAATATTATGAATTGATTTTCAAAAAGTATATTTTTTGGAATATATATATATATAAACAAAATCATTATTTGTTTATTTGATATATCAGCGGGGCTGATTTTTCAATACAATTTTCTTAAAACGTGGAACGTTTTATTAAAGACATGCATTGTGGTTTTTATTTCTAAAGTATTGGGAAAGTAATATGACACTTTCATTTAAAGTATTATATTAAATTATTTTATTTTATCCACTCACTCTAACGTTTTTAATTTACTTTCCCCTGGGCCCTTCGTTTTAAATCACCCAGTTTGCAGACTAGATTATTTGAGGTCAAGAGTACTCGGAGTCGAGGCATAGTCATCGTCGTCTTTGCTTCTGCTTGGTGGGATCTGTTGATCCTTTACTTTTTAATTTGTATTTCCAGTTCAATGTATTACATTGCTCTGATTACCTGTGAGCCTTTGAATAGTAGATGAATTTGATTTTGTGTTTTTCTGTGGCGATGGTTATGTTTGGGGAGCAGATGGCTCCAGGTCTTAAGGTTAGAACTGGAATTATAAGTGTTTTTATTTGTAGCAGGTTTTAGGGTTGTCTATCTTAAGATTGGCTTATCAATTTATTGATAGAGTTAATCTTAAGGTAGTCCCCGCAAGGCCTTATCCGGGTTTCAGGGTGAAATATGGTTCGGGTCCTATCAATAGGTGTCAACGAGTGGGGAGCATAGGAGCACGAGACCAAATGCCGCTCACGCCAATCATTGAGATAGAGATTTTTGATTTATGGGGTATAGATTTTATGAGACCTTTCCCTTCAAGTAAAGGCTTCCTCTACATCTTGCTTGCGGTTGATTATGTGTCTATGTGGATTGAAGCCAAGGCTACACACACCAACGACTCAAAAGTGGTTGCCGAATTCCTCAAGACTCATATTTTTTCACGTTTTGGAGTTCCAAGAGTTTTGATTAGTGATGGAGGCTCACACTTTTGCAACCGCACCATTAAGGCCTTGTTGAAGAAGTATGGCGTCGCACACAAAGTCTCTACACCCTATCATCCTCAAACAAGTGGCATGGACGAGGTAAGCAATCGAGAGATCAAGCAAATACTAGAGAAAACCGTTGGACCTTCAAGGAAGGATTGGAGTGATCGTCTTGATGATGGTTTGTGGGCATATAGAACTGCATACAAAACACCGATAGGTATGTCCCCTTTTCGACATACATATGGGAAAGCATGTCACTTATCGGTTGAGCTCGAGCACAAAGCATGGTGGGCCGTTAAAGCCTTCAATATAGACATTGATGATGCCGGCCTTCATATGAAGCTTCAACTCAATGAACTTGAGGAAATTCATAATGAAGCCTATGATGCCGAATGGATATACAAAGAAAAGACGCGAGCCTACCATGACAAGATGATCAGTGGTAAGAAGTTTGAAGTCGGGCAACATGTTCTTTTATTTCACTCACGACTTAAACTTTTTCCCGGTAAATTACGCTCTTGATGGATTGGACCCTTTGTTGTTACGCGAGTATTCCTTCATGGATCCGTGGAAATTCAAGATATAAGTACTCACAAGATTTTCAAATTCAATGGTCATCGACTCAAGCCACACCATTCATCTTTCCAAGCTTTGGATGAAGAAGCCTTCCTCGATGCCGCTCCAAGTGCACAGCCTTTGAACACTGCCATGATCCAAACTGCCAAGCAGCCATATGCCTGCCCCAGGCCCGGACTTGCAGCCTCTACCGAGAGCTGCCGCGCGCAGCCTGATGCATTTTCTGCTGATAGCAGCCTAAATTCTGATACGATACGCCAAGCTTCTCCAACATCCGAGCTGCCACAAGCACAACCCCACTTCACTGCCGGTAACACGCCTAGCCAACTTTCTGCCGATAAGGACACACACGACTGCCATGATAGGAGCACAAAGTGCTACGATATTAATGTGTTTATACTTTGTTTAGCCCTTATTTACCTAAGATCGAGTCATAATATAGATTAGTGTATATTTGGTAGAGTTTCGGGAAATTGTGCTTAATTATCAGAAAAATGACTAAGTGTAGAAACATGAGGAAATAATGCAAAATATGTTTTTTTCATGATATTGAGCCTCGTGTTAAAGTGACTTATCCTTTTCCAAATTTGATGACATTTGGTATGCATATATTTGGCAAACTAAAGTGTGTTGTATCAAAAATTCAGTTTAATCGGAGTTCGGGAAGTCACCCAAACGATGGCTGCAACTTGGTAGTTTGAGCAAAACGATCTAGGGACTACCAGGATTTTTCTGGGACTGTGTCCTGACTTCCAGAATTTATGTACGACGTATCACTTCGAACCAGAGAACGTGCCTTATAAGGATAGAAAGCCCTACGAGTCTACTTTCTCTAGGACTTGGAATCGCATCAATCAGAGCAATGAGGAGGGCATTATGCCGGATTTATTGAAGCAAGGTCAATTCTGCCGAAAAACTGTAGTTTCTCGGTTGCAGCAGGAAAGCTCTCCTTTGGATTTTTGAAGCATGGATCAGCCATAATGGACCTAAAGACTTGTTCGACATGTTCATGTTAACTTAATGAGAAGATTCAAGTCAAAGATCAGACCAAGAAGAGACCTAGAAGAAGTATTACTTTGCCGGCAAGGAAAAGAAAAACCAACTAGGACAAGGAATTGTCATTCCTTTTGCTGCTGGCAAACCCTAGGCTTTCCCTTATATATAGCCAACGAATTCTTCATAAACATCATCTCATCTCAAGCACAAGTATTAGCCAAAAGCTCTTCCAAAACCTCACCATAAATCCTATACAGAAAATAGTTTAGCCAAACCACCACCACCATGTAAATCCATCCCACACCCTCGCTGAATTTCTTTGGAGGTTTCTGCAAGGCGTGCTCCATCTTCTCATGGCTTCTTTATTATTCTGTAATTTTACAATACTTTGTCTATGAAGATTGTAAGTTTTTATGGTTGTTGAATTTGGTTTTACTCTTTGTTTATGAACTTCGAATGCATGCTAATTTTGTATGACAAATTATAATCTTTAACTTGTAGTATTTTTGTATGTTGGATAATTAGGAAAGTACGTGCCTTGCATGTTTAGGTTTGAAATTGGTTAGTATCTAAGGATTGGGCATGAAAATCGGTACTTAGTGTTGTCTTGAACATTGATCTAGGTACTAGGTTTAATCGGCTAGAGTAATTACGAACTTGCTATACTCAAAAGGTTGCTTTGTTTTGTGTTGCTCACTTAGGGTATACTACTTTAGATACTTGCATGATAAAATAAGAAGATTGATGACCTTACTTGTTTTGCTTGTCTCCAATTTAGACTATTGCGCACAATTGTTAAGTCTCAGGAGGATTAACATAACTTTAGGGCCCATAACCAAAAGTTCAGTCTTAAAACTTGAGAAGTCTTACAACTAGGTTGTAGTTGGAACTAAAATTGAATCTAAACATGTTGATACTTGTTTCTTACTTTTTTACATACGAGTCTATATGTTAAAGAGTCTTTTGTGTGAATTGCTTGGTGTGAAAGATGATGATCACTTGTGCATAGTAGTTTAGGACTTTTTATTTTCATGTCTAGGAAGTTAGAGGCAGCTTTGTTACTGTCGAACCATATCCCTTATCCCCCAATGATTTCGTGTGTGTATATGTATATATGTATATAAGTGTGACGTTATGTACATATGTGTGTGTGTGTGTGTGTGTGTGTTTTTATTCTAACATTCTTATATTTCAGGTACCCTTAATCCCCAGCTAGAACGATCCCTACTTATTTCTATACTACTAACGATTGTGGGGTTTATCATTGCTTGAGTCGCTTTGGCGAATCGATCATGCCATGACACAAGCGAAGCTGCCGAGCGGCAGCCTACTGACCCTGCTGCCGGTACTGTCCAAAATGCTGCCTGTTAAAAGTAAGAGCTCCATTTTCCCATAAATCTAACAGCTTGTCAATCAAAGGTTGTGAATACACATCCAGACACTTTCCTGGAGACCTTAGACTGGGAATTAACAAAAACATCATACTAAATTCCTTCTCCATACACATCCAAAGAGGCAGGTTGTACGGAACAAGAATGACAGGCGATGTACTATGACTCGTGATGAGTCGCTGAAGCGGCACACACAATAATAAACCCTACAATCGTTAGTAGCATAGAATAAGTAGGGATCGTTCTAGCCGGGGATTAAGGGTACCTGAAACATGAGAATGTTAAAACAAATCACATATATACACAAATAATGTCACGTTATTTACACATATACAAAATACGAAGTCATGGGGGATTGAGAGAGGTTCGGCAGCCATAGGGCTGCCCTAAATTCTAAAGCACGAAATTAAAATGCAGGAAAAATAAACTCTGAAATACTATGTACAAGTTTGGTCGACATTCTTCCACAAATTACTAGCACGAAAGCAATCAAAACACACAACAAAATAGCAAGCAAGACTCACGGCATCATATCAACATGTTCCAACCTAATTAGCTCCTAAACGGTTTCACTAATCGATTAAGACTCCTTATGTATTTTAAGTGACTAAACGCCTAACCTTAAAATTATACTAGTCATCTTTGAATATTCTAAACGACGTAAACAAACATGACAAGTAATTAAGCACAAAGTCTTTTTAGTTGGAAACATATTAGCAAGTAAGGCGTCACTCTTCTCACATCGACATGTAAATTCTTTAAACCACTCTATCCCTAAAAACACCACAAGGTAAGCAACTAATCGTTCATCTTATCCTATGAATATTTTGACTTATGAGATCGATACCCCGAGTACATTGCAATTGTATAGGGCAGCAACCTTTATTGCACACGGATTTAAAGAATAAACCAAGTACGAAACTACAACTACGTTAACATGCTTGCCGGTTATCCTATTTACTATCTTGTTACATCTTTTCCTTACAAATTATCATGCAATTCGAAACTTATCTTTGAAATTCTTTATTAATACCATAAGAATTAAATTGACATGCATCATTATAAAACCAAACTCACAATCGTTTTTCACATAGACATGAAAACACAATAACCAAACATACACATGAGTTTCATAGACAAAACTACACATAACTACATAAAAACTATTACAAACCGAAAGAAGGGTGTGGATCACACTTTTGCAGACACCTTGTTGACTTCTACTCGTGTTGATCCTTGGTGGAATGAGGTTCGGTGGCTGCTGGATGAAGGTGGAGAATCGGCAGAAGTTTTATGGTGGTGGTGGTGGTTTTTCGGTTTGAGTTTTTGTGTAGGATATTTGGCAGAAAATTGGTAGAGCTTTGGCTAGGATTTTTGCTTTAGAATGTGACAGCTTTTTCTAAGATTTTGATGGCTATATATAGAGGCCAAACCCTAGGGCTGCCGGTAAAACAAGGAAAGGGAATTCCTTGTCCTAGTTGGTTTAAGTTTCCTTGTGGGAAAAACATTGCATTCTTGGACTTTTAATTCTGAATTTTCTTCATAGCTTGGGCTTCATATCCTCATGGACTTCATATGTGGTCTTGACAACTCCATTTGATGAACTTTGATCCATGAAAAATGACAAATCGTCAAGAACACAGAACCGGCAGCATTCTCCTAGCTTGACTAGGAGTGCTTCATTCTTCATGCTTTTCCATATTTCCTTGGTTTGATGTCTTCCTCTATCCTTCAATAAGCTTGGACAATCTTCAAGTATGCAGTTGTATGCCACAATGTCCATCGAAAACAGAAACAAAGGAAAAGAGGCAGAAACATGGCTTTCTCGGCTGGCAGTGACCTTGTTACGTTGCAACTGGCATAACTTTCTCTTCATTGCTCCGATTGATGAGATTCTAAGTCTCAGAGAAACTAGACTGGTAGATCTTTCATCATATAAAAGGGCTTCCTCAGATTCCAAGTGAAACGTCCGGAATAAAGTTTTGAAGTCAAAACACAGTCCCAGGAAAAATCTTGGAAGTCCTTGGATTGTATTGCTCGAACTGCTGAGTTGCAGCCATCTTTTTGTTGACTTCCCGAACTCTGATTGATCTGAAATCTTGACACAATACACATTATCTTGCCAATTATATGCATACCAAGTTTTATCAAATTGGAAAAAGGATAAGTCACATTAGCACGAGTCTCAGAATCACGAAAAAGACTTATTTTACTTTATTTCCTCAGAGTTCTAAACTTAGTCATTTTTCGGATTATTAAGTACATATTTCCAAAACTCAACCAAAACAACACTAAACTATATTATGACTCTATCTTAGATAAATAAGGGTTAAACAAAGCATAAATGAGGGCATAAGTATATTAATATCGTCAAACATTGTGCTTCTATCAACTACCCCACACTTATCCTTTGCTAGTCCCTTAGCAAACTAAATAAAACTAAGACTCTAAACAAACTATTGCCCCTAAAAATTTGTCTCAGGCTTGTATTTACACATAGCTTTCAAGTTAATGCATGAGAATGCTAAGCACGAAAATTTCAAGCTTCATGAACATGTGACATCAATATGAACATGAAAGAGCAAAAAGTAAGCATGTAAACATGTTAAGCTAATCCGCTCCTCCTCACAAGACATACTCTCTTCTTTTCACACGAAGCATATGGTTATTTACTCATAAGTATATGCAAGTGAAAGATAATGAATTACGAAGAGTGACTTGCATATGTCATGAAAAGAAAGCACTTTGTGAAATTTGAAGGAAAAACCTCATATGATAACTATATGTACGAATGGACCAAAACCATATGCTCAACTCTTGAGAAAATCTCCACAAATAAAATATAGGGGAATAACCAAAACCATATGCCATCTTAAGAATCATGAAAATGTTATAGGGGAATAACATATGGAGCCCGGCTATAGGGAAGGAAGTTTAGGAAAAGTGGTGCTTAAAAAGGTCACCAAAACTTGGCAATTTTTTTATCCTCCTTATGGCTTCACTCCAAGGGCCAAATATCATCTTGTTGGACCTTTTCTTCATTCTTTTCTTCTCGAAATATCATAAACATGGACAAATATCAAATTTTAACAATACTAGACCTTCAAATACGAGCTAAACTCTAAATTCACAACACTTATTCAAGGAATAAGACTTAGCAAATTTTCAATCAAAGCCGTGCCTCTTTCTTTTTCTTTTTCTCGGACTTGACATTTTTTTGTTCTTTTTCTTTTCTTGGTCCGAAATTTTTCTTTTTCTTTTCTTTTTCTAAGGAACGGCTCACATACAATTTTTCGTACAATGTTCAAGCTAAGTGTACCCCACACTTGTTCTTCTTCACGCACCACTCTACATCAAAACTCCAAATCGATTTCAAACTTTTGCCAAGTCTTGCGAAGACAAGGGTTTAGATATAACTATTATAAGCATAGGAATTGTAATAAGGGTGATGAAAGAAAAGGCTCAATGTAGGCTCAAAGGAGTTTTCCAATGAGTCCCACGACGGGCACAAATAGGACACATGCTTTATTTGGCAATTGTGGTAATCCTAATATAACGTTTTCAACTCTTTTCAAAATCAAGGCAATTTGCATGACTATCAAGTTTCAAAAATCACAAGAGCGAGTTCTAGCAATACTAGAGTCCAACAAAAGCTATTGCATATAATCATCGAATAATCAAAGAATTATGAGGTTTCATGCTTCCTATGTGTTTATCGAATTTTATCTTTTTATCACTCAAGAAGAAAGCAATTTGGCTCTAAACTCACATAGGTTATTATGGAAACAAACTAGCTAAAACATGCATGCTTCTTACTCAACAAGTCCTACATGCTCCTACCAATGCACATAATCTATGAAACTTACAATTTTAATTGTATGCACAACCATCATCTATGTATGCAAAGAGGAGAAAAACATCATTGACATATTACGGGCATCCTAAGACTCGAAACAAACAAATTTAAACACTCTATTTTTATGGAACAATTTTCTGAATTTTCTTTTCTAAACTAAGCACACGAAAACATAAACGGAATATGTTATCCCACCCCATACTTAGAAAATTACATTGTCCTCAATGTAAGCATAAATTTATATCAACGAATTTCCTAAGCATGCAATAGTCTAACACATTCCAACAAATCATCACAAACCAAAGAAAAAGAGAAGGGTTAAGAAATTGCAAACTCTCGGTGATGGCTCCTTCACTTTTCTTTGATCGAATTGGGTTGCCTCCCAAGTAGCGCTTTGTTTTTATAGTCCATTGCTTAAACTTTTCACTGTTGTATATTGCATGTGTTCATCGTGATCCAAAGTAACTCATATCGGCAAAGAGTAGAGCAACAAGGTGCTCGTTGCACCATGTGTCCGAGTCGGATGCATTTAGCTCTCAACCGGCAGCAATGGTTGTATCGGTGAGAAGGAGGGGTGCGGCAGTGGTATGGGATACGCCATGATCTTCAGCCGTATCGGCAACAGAAGCTAGGGCCTGCGTATCGGCAAAACTGGCTGCAGCTGCATGTGCAGCCTGCATATGGGGTCTCTCGGCATTGCTGGAAGTATCGGAAGACTGGGCAGGTAAGCAAGGCTTCTCGGCAGCAGATTGTGGCTCGGCAGTGTGGACTTTGGCTGCATTGCTCGGTTGTGAACTTGAAACAGCTCCCATGCTAACTTCCTCATCTAATGCTTCATATGGCTCATAATAAGGCTTGAGGCAATGGCCATTGACTTTGAATGTGTTTCTCGTAGCCTCGTTATGAATCTCAATGGCTCCATGAGTGAAGACTTGAGTAACAATAAATGGACCAAGCCATCGAGAGCGTAACTTACCCGGAAAAAGTTTGAGTCGTGAGTGATATAAGAGAACTTTTTGTCCAACCTCAAACCTCTTCCCTCGAAGCATCCTGTCATGAGAGACCTTGGTCTTCTCCTTGTAAATCCAAGCGGCATCATAGGCTTCATTGCGTATTTCTTCAAGTTCATTGAGTTGAAGCTTCCTATGAAGGCCGGCCTCATCGATGTTCATATTGAAAGCTTTAACGGCCCACCATGCCTTGTGCTCAAGCTCTACCGGTAAGTGACATGCTTTGCCATATGTTAACCGAAAAGGTGACATACCTATCGGAGTCTTGTATGCAGTTCTATAAGCCCATAAACATCATTGAGACGATCACTCCAATCCTTCCTTGAAGGGCCAACGGTCTTCTCCAATATTTGCATGATCTCTCGGTTGCTCACTTCCGCCATGCCACTGATTTGAGGATGATAAGGTGTAGAAACCTTATGTGTGACTCCATACTTTTTCAATAAGGCCTCAATGGTGCGGTTGCAAAAATGGGATCCTCCATCACTAATCAAGACTCTTGGAACTCCAAAACGTGAAAAGATGTTGGTCTTGAGGAATTCGGCAACCACTTTGGCATCGTTGGTGCGTGTAGCCTTGGCTTCAATCCATTTTGACACATAATCAACCGCTAGCAAGATGTAGAGAAAGCCCTTGCTTGAAAGAAACGGCCCCATGAAGTCAATACCCCAAAGATCATGAATCTCAATGGCATTGATGGAAGTGAGTGGCATTTGATCTCGTGGACCGATATGCCCCATTCTTTGGCATCAAGCACATGACTTACAAAACATGTAAGCATCCTTAAAAATTGTAGGCCAAAAGAAACCACACTCAAGTACCTTCAATGCCGTCTTCTTTGCTCCAAAGTGTCCTCCACACGCCTCACTATGACAAAATTTTAGAATTGGTTTATGCTCATGCTCGGCAACACATCTTCGAAGCACTTGATCACTACATTGCTTCCATAAGTATGGCTCGTCCCAAAGATAGTGACGAGCTTGCTTGATGATCAGAAGTCTCTCTTGTTTAGGCATTGTGCTAGGAAGTTGCCGAGTGGCTAAGTAATTGGCCAAGTCGACATACCAAGGCTCTTGTGCTTCAAGTCGAAAAAGTTGCACATCCAGAAAATTCTCAATAAGGGGCAGCCGATCTTCTTCTTTGACAATTCGACTTAGGTGGTCGGCCACCACATTCTCCACTCCTTTCTTGTCTTTGATCTCAATATCGAACTCTTGAAGCAAAAGAATTCATCGAATGAGCCTTGGCTTAGCATCCTTCTTCATCATACGGTATCTCAAGGCGGCATGATCACTATAAACAATTACTTTGGAATTCAAAAGATATGAACGAAACTTTTTCAAAGCAAAAATTACCGCTAAGAGTTCTTTCTCCGTTGTGGTGTAATTGAGTTGAGCATCATTGAGAGTCTTTGAGGCGTAGTATATGGCACATGGCTTTTTCTCTATTCTTTGGCCAAGCACCGCTCCAAGCGCATAATCACTTGCATCACACATTAGCTCAAACGGCTCCTCCCACTTAGGCACGGCAAGAATTGGTGCCGAGCACAAAGTGGTCTTCAATCGGCAAAAGGCATCCTCGCATGCATCCGTCCACTCAACTGGTACCTCCTTTTGCAACAAGTTGCTCAATGGCTTTGCAATGGAAGAGAAGTCTTTGATAAACCTTCGATAGAACCTGGCATGGCCAAGGAAACTCCTTACATCGCGCACGTTCTTTGGACTCGGCAAGTGGTGGATAAGCTCCACCTTGGCTTTGTCAACTTCAAGCCCTTTTTTCTGAAATTATATGGCCAAGCACGAGTCACCATGAAGTGACACTTCTCCCAATTGAGCACAAGATTTATCTCTACACACCTCTCAAGTATCTTCTCCAAGTTCTTCAAACAAGTCTCGAAGTTGCTTCCATAAACACTAAAGTCATCCATAAAAACTTCGATAATGTCTTCAATAGAATCCGAGAAGATAGCATACATACATCGTTGAAACGTTCCGGGTGCATTGCATAGGCCGAATGGCATCTTTCTATATGCAAAAGTGTCAAATGGACAAGTAAAAGTGGTCTTCTCTTGATCATCAGGGTGTATCATGATTTGATTGTATCTACTACAACCATCAAGAAAACAATAGAATGCATGGCCGGCTAACCTCTCTAGCATTTGATCCATAAACGGCAAAGGCATGTGATCCTTTCTTGTTGTAGCGTTGAGCTTCCTATAGTCGATGCACATACGATGACCGGTTACAAGTCTTTGTGGCACTAGCTCATTCTTCTCATTCTTGACAACCGTTACACCACTCTTCTTTGGAACTACTTGCACGGGAAATATCCACTTACTATCCGAAATTGGGTAAATCACCCCACAATCAAGCAACTTGATTATTTCATCTTTAACTACCTTCATCATGGATGGGTGAAGTCGGCGTTGTGCCTCCTTGGTTGGCTTTGCTCTTTCTTCTAGCAATATACGATGAACTCAAGTAGTAGGGCTTATTCCCTTGATATCCGCTAAGGTCCAATCTATAGCGGTTTTGTACTTCTTAAGCACACTTATCAAATCAGCTTCTTGCTTCTTACTAAGCTTTGAAGACACAATAACTGGTAAAGTATCTTCTTCTCCGAGATAAACATACTTCAAGTGACTAGGGAGCTCTTTTAATTCTAACTTTGGGGCCTCTTCCACACTTGGACGAAATTTGGTTGTGGCACTTGGAATTGACAAGAACGACTTGAACTTGAAAGGGACTGCATCAAGCTCGGCTGCAATTTCTCTTAGGCTCGGCTCAATGGTTGCTTGTTCTTCTTTACTAAGTCGCTCTCCCTTCTTGTCAAATTCGACCCATTGCTCGATCGCTAATTGCTATGCATCAAGCGAGGTCGACATAACTTGCTCGACCTCCTCCAAAACATCAATAGCATGTCCCACCTTTATATCAACAATGGGGAATTTCATGGCATCAAATACATTAAACTTGATCACCTCACCATCAAACTCCATTGTCAAGTTTCCCTCGGCCACATCTATCTTTGTGCGTGCCGCCCTCATGAATGGTCGGCCAAGTAGCAATTGAGTGCTATTAACCGGTGAATCCTCCATCTCAACAACATAGAAATCGGCGGGAAAGATTAATTGGTTCACTTGTACAAGCACATCTTCAACATAGACCTCCGAATACTTGCTTGAGCGATCCGCAAGTTGAATAATGACATTGTCCTTCTTGAGTGGCCTTATACTCAACGTTTGATACACATTGAGTGGCATGACATTGATTGAAGCTCCCAAGTCCAACATCACATCCTCAAATCGAGTGTTGCCTATCACACAAGGCACATTAAAGCTTCTCGAATCCTTCATCTTTGGTGGCAACTTCCTTTGAATAACGGCCTACACCGTTTCACTCATTGTAACCACACGAGTCTCCCTTGTATGCCTCATTGCCGTGCATAGCTCTTTAAGAAACTTAGCATACTTAGGTACTTGCTTAATGCACTCCAACAAAAGGATGTTGACTTGCACTTTCCGGAAAATCTCTAACACCTCTTCGTCGGACTTATCCTTCTTTGATCTAGCAAAGCGAGAAGGGAATGGAATGTTTGAGTTTGGCACCCCTCCCTTACTCACTTGGCTCGGTAGTAACTCATTCTTTGATGTTGCGGGATCATGCTCAAGCTCATGGCGCAGCCCTTCTCTCTCAGCAGCTCTCTCGGCTTCCCTTCTCTCGGTTGCGCAGCCCTTCTCTCTCGGCAGCAGCTTTGCTTGGCTCGGCAGCAGCCCTCTTGTTCTCATTGTTGCCGGCAATGACAGGTCCGGCAGCCTCTCCCTCTTCCTCAATCACACCGAGAGGCACTCCCCTCTTCTTTGGACTCCTCGGAGGCAGCAACTCTCTTCTACTCAGAGTTTTTATCACTTTGGCATGCTCATTCCTCGGATTAGGAATTGTATTGCTTGGCAACTTCCCTTGCTCATTGAATCTTCCCATAAAGTCCACAACTTGCCATATTTGAGTCTTAAGCTCACCAATGTCCTTTGTGTGGTTTTGTTGCCCCGCAAGTAATGCTTGAGTAGCACTCGAAAGAGATTGGATCAAAGCATCATAGTTTGGATTGCTCGACCCTCCTTGAACTTGGTTAGGCACGGCTTGGCTCGGCATACCTTCGAACTGCCCTTGGTGCGGCTACATGGCTTGATAAGGTGCTTGGCTTGGCTGAAATGGTGGTCTTGGCACAAAGGGTGCTCTTGGTGCATATGGTGCGGCAGCCCCTTGGTTCGGTTACATAGGTGCCCTAAGCACATTGTCATTGTTTGCCCATCTAAAGTTCGGATGATCATTGTACCTCGGATTGAAATTCTCAAACCTTTGGCCCCCTTGGAAACCAATAGCATTGCACTCCTCTACTCCCTCATTTGATCCAAATTGAGGGCATTGATCAGTTTCATGACCCTCGGTACAAATGCCACACACAACTACATGCTTCTTCATCATGTTACTCACCAAATCGGCAAGCTTATCAACTTTCTCCTCCAACTTTGAACTTGAAGACGTCTCATGTATCTTCTCATTCCTTGGCACATTGTTTCGTGCCATGCCAAATTGTTGGTTGTTCAAGGCACGAACTTCCAACAAATTCCTTGCCGGTGTTGCATCTAACTCCAAGAAACTACCTCCCGCGGCCGAATCAAGAAACTCCCTCTCCATAACGCGCAATCCCTCATAGAAATATTGCAACAAGAGTCCCTCACTTATGCCATGTGATGGACACAAAGAGACGAGGGACTTGAACCTCTTATAGTAGTCAAAGAAAGCTTCATCTCCGGCTTGCTTCACACTTGTAATTTGCTTCCTTAAGTCAGTGATCCGTGAAGCGGGAAAGTACTTGAGTAAAAACTCATCCACCATAGTGTTCCATGAATTTATCCGACCACTAGGCACATCAAACAACCACTCATTTGCTTGCTCTTCCAATGAGAACGGAAAAGCCTTCATCTTAAAATGTTGCAAATCTGTACTTTGTGGACACATTGATTCGGTGGTGAAGTTAAACCACTGCAAGTGCTTGTTGGGATCCTCACTTGGCATTCCATAGAAAGACTTCAACTTGTGGAGGAATCCACTCCTCAATTCAATCTCACCGGTCTTGTCAGCTTCCAAAGGAGGATAAGTAATATTGGAAGGTGCAGCTCCTCCTCCTCTGGTGATATGACCAAGTATCGTCTTAAATGACAAAACTAGTTTCGTCGCAAGTTTCTGTCTTTGGCGAGAAAACCCTAAATATTTTGTCGCCTAAGATATTTATTCTGTTAGTGCCGCCTAATGGCTGCATAAAGGCAGCACAGATACCGCCTAGGTATGCTTAGCCCGTCTAGACCCCAGAACTCCTAAAACCCCGATTAGGTGTCGCCTAGCACCTAAACGGCCTAAGCAGTTGAGATTTAGAACATAACAAATAACACATATAGGAAAGTACGTACACTTAATTAATAACATAGTTATATGTAATGAGGATTGCATAAGTCATGTCCTCCAAGTCATGTCCTCCAACTTGAGGCCACTGAGAAATGTGGAAGCACGACCTTCTGCAGTGCTCTCTTAGAATTTAGTGTATCTATTCTGGGCAAGATTCTGTAACTAGGTCGAATCAAAGAGAGTGAAGGGCCTGTGGATTTACAGAGGATCGAGTCCATAGTCTTCTGCATGCCCATATATAAGAACAATTGTACTCCAACAACTCAATCAAACTCTTCAATTCTCTATATACATATCTGATCATTTTACTTGACAGATACAAGAATGCTTTATCTTAGTACATACATATATAACTCGCAGTCGAATTAACTAACTTCAATAGTAAAATCTTACGATCCAAAACCTAACTAGCCGTGCTACCAGTAGAAGTAGAAAAACAACTCCATTTTTTCCTCAAACTTAACCTAGAGATCAGTAACCTCCTTAAAATCTTGATTTGAAGGATAAATCTCAACGACAAAAAAGTCTAAGCTGACATTCAACACTGGTTGAATTGTAGAGAACTAGAGAGAGGACTCAGAGGAGTTTTTGATTCCTTCATATCGATCAAAGGTTGAAGAACTCAACGAGAGGCTTTAGGGTTTCCAAACAAACACTCGTCGCCCAATTAATATTCCATGCTAAAAAGCACGGACACGCTATACTGCTCGCATATCAATAAAAATTCTGTGAACATTAGGTTCATTAGATTCAGATAAAAAGCTGGAGAAAGAGTCAATTAGTAAGCACATAGTTGATTTAAACATATCAAAGTAAGATGCTCCACAACAATAGAACTGGGAGGAAGCAAGGCAAATGATGGAATAAACCGACTGAACTCTCAGGACTCATCAGAATTTAGCAGCAGCAAAGGCAACTTAGAATATCCACCAAAAATTCATATTAAATCCAAATGACTTGAAATCAGTTCTCAGATGGCCATTAGGAAGTCTAATTTCACAAATAAAAAGAACAAAAAATAAATAGAACAAATGGTCATCCAAAACAGAACATAAATTAAGGAGGTTCACTGAAAATTCTGTGAACATTTCCAAACGCAGACCAATCTTTGAAAGTCACTGAGCATTCATTTTTCAACGAAATCAGCTGAAAACTTTCAAATAAATAGTTAACTAATAGAAGGGAAACATATCAAAAATTTATATCAATTAGAGATCTGTAAGTAGGGTAACGAAAAGGGCAACATGAGCACAGCAGAATTTTGTTTTCAGTAAAACCAGTAAAGCTGTTCTTCTCTTTAAAACATAGTTTGCAACCTTAAAAAAATACTTGTGAGAAACCTTGGTTTATAAACATACTAAACAAGAGATTTAGGTGAAACAAAATATCATAAGGAAACAAACAACAGAAGAAAGATAATGCAGTAACTAAATAATTTCAGAAAGTTAGACATGAGCAAATATTTGAGAGAGACAACAAAGACAAGTTCATATGCTTGCTAACTAAGTTCTGAGCTCAGAGATTACACTTGGGATTACAACACAGTTACAAAAGAATGATTCAACCCCTATAGGCTATTCATTACCTTGATATGTATGCATTAGATGTTCATATCAAGTCTTACATGTACTCCAAACACACTCTTATCAAAACCATGGCAAAGGATTACAGAGTTGGTTGCTAACTTGCTGTGAACACCAAGTACCTTAAACAAGAGGAATGGAAAGCCAGACAAATGATGCAAAAATTCACAGCAATAAACGATATTGTACAGACATTTAAAACAACTAAATGAGATATAACATAAGAACAAGAAGAATTTTGCTTCTAGCAAACATAAGCACGACAAGATCATTAGCAATATATCAAGCTTTCAAACTTCAGAATCAAAACTTTAGGTAAAGACCTTAATAGAGCAAACATATACCAAAACAAAAGCCATGTTCAATGTGAATCGTTCCTAATCGAAATTTAATAATTTGCTTGCTACCTTGCGGGAGGTAGTCCCAAAACCAAGTCCATGATCAGACACTATCTTCACAAGGAAGTACAGGTTCAGTGGAGTGCATATAAGGTATTTTACTTGGAATTGATTCCTCTTTGATCAAGAATGTTTGTATGAATTTATGTTTGAATATGGTTATGTACTTTGTTGGAACCTTTGTTTGTATTAGGATTTAGATTTGGATTAATATTTTGATAATGTTAAAAGAAATTATCATTAGTGTGCCTTCGTCAAAGTAATGACGATAGTGAAATTAGGAAATTAGTGATTATGATCATAAGTGTAATTGTTATTACCATTGTAATCATCACCCTATATAAAGGGATTCTCTAATGAAATGAGTAGACCGATTCAGTTTTCCTATTACACGTTATCAGCACGTAGATTTACTCGCTGAGATTTTAGCCAAGAAAAAAAAACTGAAACAAAAAAGAAAAAACCCTAACAGTAGCAGCCCCCCTTCGCCGCCACCGCCGCTAGGCCTGCCTGGCGCATATGATAGGAGCATAATGTGCTACGATATTATATGCTTATGCCCTCGTTTATGCTTTGTTTAACCCTTATTTATCTAAGATTGAGTCATAATATAGTTAGTGTCGTTTTGGTAGAGTTTGGGGAAAAATGGTTAAGAATCCGAAAAATGACTAAGTTTGAGAAATCTGGAAAATATTGCAAAATATGTCTTTTTCGTGATTTTGAGATGAATGAAACTGTGATCTATCCTTGTCCAAATTCTATGAAATTTGGCGTGCTTAATATTCATATGCTGAGGAATGTTGTGTTAAAATTTCAGATCAATTGGAGTTCGGGAAGTCACCCAAAACTTGGCTGCAAAAGGGCAGTCCGAGCATTCCAATCCAGGGACTTCCAGGATTTTCCTGAGACTGTGTCCCAACTTCGAAAAATCATTCCCGTCGACTCACAAGGATTTTTATCGAACTGTTTTATGGGGAGATGGCCATATGTGTCTAATTTATCTGAGACTTGGAATTGCATCAATCGGAGCTCCACGGATGGAGATATGCCGGAATTACTGCAACAAGGTCAAATCTGCCGATTTCAGGAACCTACTGCCCCTTTTTGTGTTTTCTGTTTTTGATGGACCAAATGGTGTACAAATGCATATGTGAAGATGGTCCAAGCTTTATAAAGGGAAGAGGAAGACACTAGGCCATGGCATTGAAGAAAAACTTGAAGAAAGACGTTCTCCTAGTCACACTAGGAGAAGCTGCCGAATAGAGGCAGATTGTATGCCTTTGTGTGCTGCCGGCAATTGGGGTATTTTTCGATGGACCAAGACATGTCAAATGACGTCCAAGATCATACAAGAAGTCCATGAAGATGTGAAGCCCAAGCCTTGAAGAAAAAAATTCAGAAAAGAAAACCTAATTGGATTAAGAAAGGAAGGTTGCAAAACCTTAATGAACTAGGTTTTCTGAACTCCTTTTGTAATAGGGCAGCCGGCACCCCCTCTCCTCTATATATACCCCCACTTTTCATTCTGAAAAATCATCTCATCTTAAGCTAAACAAAAGGCCGAAACTCTACCAAAATTCCCCAAACTTCCTAGACAAAAACCTAAACCCGAAACCATCCTCCACCACCAACCAAGTTTCTGCCGAAACTTGGAAAATTCCCTGCCGAACCTCCTAAGCCGTGCAGCCTCATCCCTTCACCTACACAGCACCGGATCCACACCAAAAGAAGCTCTCAAGGTGTCTCAAAGTGTGATCCACTCCCTTCTTCGGTTTAGTAATTTTTGTCTAGTTATGTTTGATTTTGTCTATGAAACATTCATGTATGTTTGGTGTTGGTTTATATGTCTATGTGTAAACCGATTTTGGTTTTATAAATTGTATGTTAAAGACTTGTTTAAATCGATGCTTAGATTTATGTTTAGGTTTCGACAAGAACAATGATTTTGCATGCTAATTTGTAATATGTAACTTGTAAATTCGTATGTTAGATAATTAGGACAGTGGTATAGATGCATGTTTTAGGTTCAAAATTGGTTAGAAATCTAAGGAGTGGGACTTAAAAACCGAAACATTAGTATTGGCTTGTAGCATGTAAATGTAGATGTTAGGTTTCATCAAACCCGAGTAATAACAAATATGGCTAGATACTCAAAAGGTTGCTTTGATTTGTTTTGCTCACCTAGGGTATAATACTTTGGATTTCTTACATGTTAAAATAAGATGATTGACAACCTTGCTTGTTTTGCATATCTCCAATTTAGATCATTGCGCACAATTGTTAAATCTCAAAAGGATTAACATAACTTTAGGGCCCATAACCAAAAGTTCGGTCTTAAAACTTGAGAGATCTTACAACTAAGTTGTAGTTGGAACTAATTTTGAACTTGAGCATGTTGATACTTGTTCCTTACTTTCTTGCATGTGAATTTATTCGTTAAAGAGTCTATGTGCTAAATGTTTTGTGAGAGATGATGATCAAACTTGTAAATATTAGACCTAGGATTTATTTTCTGTTTTTGAATTGCCGTACCTAGTGATAGGGCAGCATTGCTGCCGAACCTTATCCCCTCTATGTGTGACGTTTGTGATGTATATATGTATATATGTTTGTCTAACAATTTCATATCTCAGGTACCCTTAATCCCCGGCCTAGAACGATCCCTACTTGCTCATACTACTAACGATATTTTGTAGGGTTATTATTGTGTGCGAGCTTAGGCTCCCATCAATTTTTGGCGCCGTTGCCGGGGATTATAAAAGCTTGTTTTATGTTATTGTTGTGTATATAATGTTGCTGGAAATTTTTGTTGTGAATGTGTAAAGTGTAAATTTTAAGTTTATTTTGGGATTTTGTAAAGTAGAAATATGCTTCGGCATGTAGAGTTTAAATTTCGAAAGTTGCATGATGTATATTGATGTATGTTGGTAATCACTTAGTTTAATTTCTAGGAAGTTGATAGTGTTGTGTATGTTTGAGTTTATTGTAGTTTCTAAAGTGTAACATGTAGGTGAAGCCTCTTTTGTTGATCATAACCAAAACCCTTCATACGAGTGATGCCATGTTAGGTATGTTTTTGTGTAGATTGGGAAACGGGCCCTGCAATGTTGGAATTAGTCCATCGTTGGCCCCCCACGCATAAAGACGCTAACTTGGTATTATTTTTATGAGGTTGAGGGCGGTTTTAATCAACACTTGAGACCGCTAGGGATCCGTGTTTGTTTTACAAAGTATGGGGAAGTTATTATCATAGATATGGTTCTCAGGTTTGTTTAACTGGATCTCAAGGCCCATAGACTGATGTTCATTCTCGGTGAGTGAGTCGATAGGGGGTTCGCCCTCCATGGTGTCCAACAACGAGTCCTGCCTGGTTCCTGTAGGGGGTTCGCCCTCCGTGATTTTAATGACCTTTGAAATGTAAAATCCGCACGACCTAGTCAACAGCTTGTGCCGAAGCATCACCTCACTTTAGACGCTAGAACATAACTTGACATATGTGGCCTATTTTCTTCAAAGATAAAAACATGTTGTGTGGTTCAAACTCTTGAGGTATATCGGATTAAGCATGATACTACCGGGGGCTGTATCAGTCCATTGCACCGTTATCTCCTCTGCTCCACGTACTTCGAGAGTTAGAGCAAATCTAAAAGAAATTAGACTTAGCGATTACATGTTCATGAACTTTTCGATTTTTAATTTCTTGTTGCCGAGCCATATTTGTATCTTTTGCCGAAATTTTTTGTTCTTTGCCGTGTGATGTGTATGGCTTGCCGATTGTGTCTTGTGTATCATTGTTGAAATTTGTTGTGTAATCGCCAATGCCGTGGCTTGTAATGATGTATATTCTTGTCTCCTATTTCTTTACGAGGTTCTAACTTGTTTAAATGTCGCAAATTTCAGAAATAGTGCATGTCCGAGTCTAGTATTTGGACAAGAGATCTTCAAGGCCGTTTGCAACGTTTAGACCAAGAACTCGCTATTGCTCGTTTTGTGCCATTACCACCATCGTCACCAACCAGTTCATCAGAAGCATCATCCGTACCATCCTCCCCTATTGTGCCGTCAGTATCAGATAGTGTGCCGAGCTCCCCATCATTTGTTTCGTCGTCTTGTGATCTTCAGAATCCAGAGTTTGAGGCTTTTGCCGAATTAGAAGAAGAAGAAGAGATCATGGCATCAATCAGATCACAGAATGGTCATGTCGCTGGAGCTGGAGTTGCTCCTTCTAATATTACTTATCCTCCCTTGGAAACTGACAAGACTGGAGAGATTGAATTGAGGAGTGGATTCCTCCATAAGCTGAAGTCGTTTTATGGGATGCCGAGTGAGGACCCTAACAAGCATCTACAGTGGTTTAACTTCACCACGGAGTCTATGTGTCCAAGAGGGACCGATTTGCAACACTTCAAAATGAAGGCATTTCCGTTTTCTCTAGAAGATCAAGCAAAGGAGTGGTTGTTTGAGGTGCCTAGTGGTCGCATTGTTTCGTGGAGTACTATGATGGATGAGTTTTTACTCAAGTATTTTCCTGCTTCACGTATCACTGATCTGAGGAAGCAAATTACAAGTGTGAAGCAAGCCGGAGATGAGACTTTCTTCGACTACTACAAGAGGTTCAAGTCCCTAGTTTCTTTGTGTCCATCGCATGGCATTAGCGATGGACTCTTGCTACAATATTTCTATGAGGGATTGCGTGTCATGGAGAGAGAGTTTCTTGACTCGGCCGCGGGAGGTAGCTTTTTGGAGTTGAACGCCGGAGCGGCAAGAAGTTTGTTGGAAGTTCGTGCTTTGAACAACCAACAATTTGGCATGGCACGAGGCAATGTGCAAAGGAATGAGAAAGTACATGAGACGTCTTCGAGCTCAAAGTTAGAAGATAAAGTGGACAAGCTCACCGACTTGGTGAGTAATTTGATGAAGAAGCGTGCTAGTGTTTGTGGAATTTGCACCGAGGGCCATGAGACCGAACAATGCCCTCAATTTGGAGTTAATGAGGGAGTAGAGGAGTGCAATGCAATTGGTTTTCAAGGAGGCCAACGATTTGGCAATTTCAATCCAAGGTTCAATGATCATCCGAACTTTCGATGGGCGAACAATGATAACGTGCTTAGGGCACCTATGCAACCGAGAGAGGGAGGAGCGCCATTTGTACCGAGGCCACCATTTGTGCCTCGGCAGCCATACATGCCGAACCAAGGACACTTTGCTGCATTGCCGAACCAGCCACAAGGAGGGCCGAGCCAAGGCCAAGGCCAAGCTTCGCCAAGCAATCCGAACTATGATGCTTTAATTCAATCTTTGTCAAGTGCTACTCAAGCATTACTCGCGGGGCAACAAAATCATCAAAAGGACATTGGTGAGCTCAAGACTCAAATGGGCCAAGTTGTAGATTTTATGGGAAGATTTAATGAGCAAGGGAAGTTGCCAAGCAATACTATTCCCAATCCGAGGAACGAGCAAGCCAAAGTGATTCAAACTCGTAGTGGAAGAGAGTTGTTTCCACCAACAAGTCCAAAGAAGAAGCGAGTGACTTTCAAGGGTATTGAGGAGGATGAGAGGGCTGCCGGACCTGACATTGCCGGCAGCCACATGCATGAAGCCGAGAGGGGCACAACCGGCAGGGCTGCAGCCGGCAACAATGGTGATGCCGAGAAGGAGGAAGCTGCCGAACAAAGGCATGGTGCCGGCAACACTAATATACAAGACAAGGGGCTGCGTAACGAGCTTGAATACGATCCCGCCACATCAAAGAATGAGTTATTGCCGAGCCAAGCAAGCAAGGGAGGTGTGCCATCATCTAGTGCTCCATTCCCTTCACGCTTTGCTAGAACAAAGAAGGACAAGTCCGATGAGGAAGTGTTGGAGATTTTCCGGAAAGTGCAAGTCAACATCCCTTTGTTGGAGTGCATTAAGCAAGTACCAAAGTATGCTAAGTTTTTAAAGGAGCTTTGCACGGCGAGAAGGCATACTAGAGAGACTCGTGTGGTAACCATGAGCGAGACGGTGTCGGCCGTTATTCAAAGGAAGTTGCCACCAAAGATGAAGGATCCGGGGAGCTTCAATGTGCCTTGTGTCATAGGCAATACACGATTTGAGGATGTTATGTTGGATTTGGGAGCATCGATCAATGTCATGCCACTCAATGTGTATCAAACGTTGAGTATAGGGCCTCTCAAGAAGGATAATGTCATCATTCAACTTGCGGATCGCTCAAGCAAATATCCGGAAGGCTATGTTGAGGATGTGTTGGTGCAAGTCAACCAATTGATATTTCCCGCCGATTTTTATGTGGTTGAGATGGAGGATTCGCCGGTCAACAACACTCAATTGCTTCTAGGGCGACCATTCATGAGGACCGCGCGCACAAAGATAGATGTGGCCGAGGGCAACCTAACTATGGAGTTTGATGGTGAGGTGATCAAGTTCAATGTTTTTGATGCCATGAAATTCCCCAACGTTGATTTGAAGGAGGGTTGTGCCATTGATGTTTTGGAGGAGGTCGAGCAAGTTATGTCGACCTCGCTTGACGCATAGCAATTAGCGATTGAGCAAGGGGTCGGATTTGACAAGAGGGGAGAACGAATCGTGCATAAGAATGAGGAAGAAGGGCCGGCCAAGTCAAGAAGTGCCGAGCAAGGCACCATTGCCGAGCCATTTATGATAGAGCCAAGTGTGATGAAAGTTGCTGCCGAGCTAGAGGCTCGGCCTTATTCCAAGGTATTTGATTCGTTCTTATCAATTCCAAGCGCCACAACAAAATTTCGACCAAGTGTGGAAGAGGCCCCAAAGTTAGAACTAAAAGAGCTCCCTAGTCATTTGAAATATGCTTATCTTGGAGAAGGAGATACACTACCGGTTATTGTGTCTTCAATGCTTAGTAAGAAGCAAGAGGAGGATTTGATTTGTGTGCTTAAGAAGTACAAGACCGCCATAAGTTGGACCTTAGCGGACATCAAGGGAATAAGCCCTACTACTTGTGTTCATCGTATTTTGTTAGAAGAAGGAGCTAAGCCGACAAAAGAAGCTCAACGTCGACTTCACCCTCCCATGATGAAAGTTGTGAAAGAAGAAATTATCAAGTTGCTTGATTGTGGGGTGATCTACCCAATCTCGGATAGTAAGTGGATATCTCCCGTACAAGTAGTGCCGAAGAAGAGTGGTGTAACGGTTGTCAAGAATGAGAAGAATGAGCTTGTGCCACAAAGACTTGTAACCGGTCATAGGATGTGCATCGATTATAGGAAGCTCAATGCTACAACGAGGAAGGATCACATGCCTTTGCCGTTTATGGATCAAATGCTAGAGAGGTTGGCCGGTCATTCTTACTATTGCTTTCTTGATGGATATAGTGGCTACAATCAAATCATGATACACCCGGACGATCAAGAGAAGACCACTTTTACTTGTCCATTTGGCACGTTTGCTTATCGGCGGATGCCATTCGGACTTTGCAACGCACCCGACACTTTTCAAAGATGTATGTATGCTATCTTCTCGGATTTTATTGAAGACATTATCGAAGTATTTATGGATGATTTTAGTGTGTATGGAGGCACCTTCGATGCATGTTTGGGGAACTTGGAGAAGATACTTAAGAGGTGTGTAGAGACAAATCTTGTGCTCAATTGGGGGAAGTGTCACTTCATGGTCACGCAAGGCATTGTTCTAGGGCATATAATTTCAGCAAGAGGCTTAGAGGTTGACAAAGCCAAAGTGGAGCTAATACAAGCATTGCCGAGCCCTAGGTGTGTGAAAGATGTGAGAAGTTTTCTTGGCCATGCGGGGTTCTATCGACGATTTATCAAAGACTTCTCTTCAATTGCCAAGCCATTAAGCAACTTGTTACAAAAGGAGGTGACGTTTGAGTGGACGGAGGCATGTGAGCAAGCCTTTTGCCGATTAAAGATGCTATTGTGTACGGCACCTATACTTGTTTCCCCTAATTGGGACGAGCCGTTTGAGTTGATGTGTGATGCTAGTGATTATGCACTTGGAGCGGTACTTGGACAACGAATTGAGAAGAAGCCATGCGCCATTTACTATGCTTCAAGCACTCTCAACGATGCACAACTCAATTACACAACAACGGAGAAGGAACTCTTAGCGGTAATCTTTGCTTTGGAAAAATTTCGATCATATCTTTTGAATTCCAAAGTTATTGTTTATAGTGATCATGCCGCTTTGAGATATCTTATGACGAAGAAGGATGCTAAGCCGAGGCTTATTCGATGGATTCTTTTGCTTCAAGAGTTCGACATTGAGATTAAAGACAAGAAAGGAGTAGAGAATGTTGTAGCCGATCATTTGAGTAGACTTGTGCAAGAGGAGGATCGGCTACCCCTATTAGAGACCTTTCCGGATGAGCAACTTTTTCGACTTGAAGTACTTGAGCCTTGGTATGCCGACATTGCCAATTTTCTTGCCACAAACCGATTTCCCAAAGAGATGCCGAGCCACCAACAAAAGAGAATAAGGAAGCAAGCTCGACACTTCTTGTGGGATGATCCGTACTTATGGAGGCAATGTGGTGATCAAGTTATTAGAAGATGTGTGCCGGAGAATGAGCATCGATCCATCCTTGCTTTTTGTCATAGTGAAGCTTGTGGTGGACACTTTGGACCAAAGAAGACGGCTTTGAAGGTACTTACGTGTGGATTCTTTTGGCCTACGATTTTTAGAGATGCATTCATGTTTTGCAAAGCATGTGATAGATGCCAAAGAATGGGGAACATTGGAGCTAGAGACCAAATGCCGCTCACGCCTATCATTGAGGTAGAAATTTTCGATTTATGGGGTATTGATTTCATGGGACCGTTTCCTTCAAGTAAGGGTTTTCTCTACATATTGCTTGCGGTTGATTATGTTTCAAAGTGGATCGAAGCAAGGGCTACACGCACCAATGATGCCAAGGTGGTAGCCGAGTTTCTCAAGACCAACATCTTTTCACGTTTTGGAGTTCCAAGGGTCTTGATTAGCGATGGAGGATCCCATTTTTGTAACCGCACTATTGAAGCCTTATTGAGGAAGTATGGAGTCACACATAAGGTATCTACACCTTATCACCCCCAAACGAGTGGCATGGCCGAGGTGAGTAATCGAGAGATCAAGCAAATTTTGGAGAAATCGGTTGGACCTTCAAGGAAGGATTGGAGTGATCGTCTCGATGATGCTTTGTGGGCTTATAGGACTGCATACAAGACACCGTGTCACGCCCTGGATTTCATACAACAAAAATCCGAACTCGTAAGCGTGATTAATCACAATTACACTCAAATACTTAAAAGTTATTATACAAATAACTAAGTATTACTACAGAGTTCACTGCGTGGTACCAAATACTCAAATTATTACATCACTAAAACAGGAATGTAAAATAGAGTCTCACGCTAACACTCAACAACAAATAAACCCAGCTAGACAAAGGACCCCACCTTCTAGTCACTCAACTCAGACACCTCCTTCTGGCTGCTGGTCAACTCCTGCAGGTCTAACCCCTACACCATCAATTGGTGTACTGGGTTGTAAACAACGAACCCGGTAAGCTTTAAAAGCTCGTGTGAGTAGACAAATAGAAACTGAATAAAATAATTAAAACAAAAAAGGAAAACAATCCCAACCAGCCACGACTCGTGCAATATAAAGTTCACGATGCACAATCAACCAAAAGAGTAAGACTAGGGGCTCACTGACCAACGTCATTCCCCTACAAATCTCACAAGGCAAACAGACTAGAGCTCTAACTGATCGTAACCAATCCCGGCCAAAGGCTTGGTTCCGACATACTTGCCAAACGATCCCAGTACGCCCACACAGGAGGGATCGTATACGCCACACATGAGTAATCCCCATCATAACACATGACAGATCACTCATTGGTCGTTGGTGTCTATACCAACCCATCACACATCACCCCACTCACATAATCACATATATGATAAATTCATAACAGAATACAAACACCCAATTGCACACTCACATTATATATTTCACGTAAATATATATATACGTAGACATCCGCTCAGGAATAGTCCACTAATACCAACTATAGTCATTGATCGTAAAACCTTTTGAAAATCATTTTTATATTAAAATCATTTTACTTACCAATGAACCGTAGTCGATCAAGCTCATTCAATTTAAAACAAATATCATTTCATAAAACAATTTTGCATATAACTATCCATTACTATAATTAAACTCGTATTAAATACGATCAACGTGAGGTTTACTCACCTTAATTCACCAGAAATGATAAATATTCGCTCAGGGTCGAGTCGGATCGAATCACTACAGTTTCCGAGTCTGGTCAACTTTCGGTCAAAAGTCAACAGTCAACGTTTGATCAACGTCTGGTCAACGGTCAACGCGGGTCAACCGGGTCGGGTCGGGTCAAAGTCGGGTCAAAGTCGGGTCGGGTCGGGTCGAACGCAGGAAACGGGTCGGTGGAGATCCGATCGAAATCGAGTTCGATCTGCTCGATTCGGCTCGTTTCGGCGTGATCTACCTACACAGGGAGGTGCGCAAGGAGAAACCCAACCGAACGGTGGGTGGCTCGAGCTCCGGCGACGCCTGGAACGGCGGCTGCACCGCCACCGACAGCGGCGGAAGCTTTCGGGCTCTGCTGCTCCGTGCACGGGCGGTGGGTCCTGGCGTGGTGCGGCTCAAACGAAAGAGGGCGTCGAGATGAACACTTTGACAGGTCACACGCCTCGATTGGTGACCGGACGAGGGAGAACTACGCGAAAGAAGCTCCGGATTCGATTTTGGGGACGATGAACAGTGTTTCGCGATTTCCTGATATTTTCAGAATTTCTGATATTTTAACTTTTTCAGAAATTCACTATTTATAGAAAAATTCAGATTTTGAAAATAACTTCAACATGTCGTAACTTTTTCATACGACGTCCGTTTCACGCGTGCCGCGTGTCTACGAACTCGTATCGTCGAGCTCTACGACTTTTATGAAGGAAACTTGTCGAAATTCATGACGGATCAGAAAGTCAACTTTTAGCCCCTCGAAATTCAACGTTTTTAAATCTTTAACTCTCGAAACTCACTTCCGACGTCACGCAACAACTAAATAAAAACGTACGAAACACAAATCCTCAAAATCATCCTCCAAATAGTTCACGATTAAATTACAAGAAATTAGTAATAAAATCGGGTTATTACATTCTACCCTCCTTAAAGGAATTTCGCCCCGAAATTCAAGCACACTACACCACCAAAGAACAAATAACTCCTTCCTAAACTCAGGATCACCTTCTCCTACAAGGTTGCTCTTATCAGGAAAATATCTGCAAGCCATTCATCGACTCAGTTCCTCACAACCATGTTGTTATAGAACTCCCTCGCAAACAAGCGGATCCTCGATAACAAAAGCGTTAACCTTCCTTCAAACTACAACGCCTACAACACACACGCTCCCTCGGAATCTTCATAATAATCAAAGGCATACACCGCATTCCACAAACAGGAACCCTAGGAGACATGGCAAATCCCCCCTGAATCTCTACTAATAGCCAAAGTCACAGCAGGCGTAACCACACTTAACCTTAACTTCACTTTAATAGTGCCATGTTTGATCACATACGACTCCTCCGGTATATACTTTCTCAACATTGAGACATGGAAGACCTTCAGCACACCAGACATGCTAGGAGGTAAAGCAAGTCGGCAAGCTGACTCCCCTACCTTCTCAAGAATCACAAAAGGCCTAGCATACCTTGGCGCCAGTTTTCCCTTCTTGCCAAACCTCACCATACCCTTCATAGGTGAGACATTCAAGAATACATGGTCACTAATCTCAAACTCCACCTGCCTTCTCTTCAAATCATCGTAGCGCTTCTGCCTACTCTGGGCAGTTCGAATCCTAGCTCGAAAATAATCAAGATCTTCTCCGTGGCCTCTTGGAGTACCCAAGAGTGCACTCTCACCAACCTCAGCCCAACAAACAAGATATCTACACAATCTCCCAAAAAGAGTCTCATATGGCGCCAAGCCAATACTAGAGTGATAGCTTCAATCAACTATAGGTGATCTTCCCAACTTCCCTTGAAGTTAAATGTACATGTTCTCTACCTCGCGACTCCACAACACCAGGAACAAAACAAACTAGTTCCTTTGAACACCTCTTGTCGACCTATTTAAGACATAAACAGGTTCAACGACAAGGACAGTAGTACCATAATCGATTCCATGACTCATACTCCATATATCCTCACAGCATTGACAAATGGACGACATTATGGCACTAACAACCAAATGAGTACGTCAAAACGACAACCAACTCTGCTACCCTTTCTAAGATAAGGTCCAACATATAGCAATGTTGACCTTCCCTCTCTCACCACTAAACACACCAGAGAAGGATGGGACAACCAACAAAATATGGTCGCCGACCACAAACTTATCTGTCTCTACATCAAATCAGCATAGACTGGAGTGAAAAACCACATGACCGGACATTTAAGAAAAAGATAAACATAATCGTCTAATCGTCTAGTCGGCAAAAAGGCCATCAACCTGAATGATACGACCCATCGCCTAACGATTCTTACCACGTCTTTAACGGAACACATGGCTCGAGTCACACAAGAGTTGTATGGCGTCATTCTGACGCAAGAGGGAGAATCATCGCAAACAAACTTCCTCTAAGCTAGATGATCCTCTCAACCCCCCCATTGGGTCAAACTTGTATGCTCTAAGCATATCGATCGATACCTCATCCATCGGTTACATGCATTAGTCAATAGTGACTAACATGCTGCACTCAAGACTTGGAGAGCCTTGCAACACTTTGCATAGGCTCACCCCCAACAAGCCTAATATATCTTACCATCATACGAGAGCAAACCAACTTCACGCCTGGTGGTAAGCTACACCTCATTACTACTAGACTCTCCATAGCACAACGTCAGGACTACATAGGAATTTCGGAGTCATGCCCATAACGCTCGACTTATCAACAATAATCCCACTTAATCAATAATCACCCACACAACATCTTGCCCCAATCTGGATTTAGGCAATCCAGTCACAAAGTCCATAGAGATGCGTTTCCACTTCCATTCTGGAATAGATAGCGGCTTCAACATGCCCGCTGGTCTCTGGTGCTCTGCCTTCACCTGCTGACAGGTAAGACATTTAGACACATACGCTGCCACATCTCTCTTCATCCCATTCCACCATAATTGCCTACAAAGATCTCTATACATCTTTGTGCTCCCTGGGTGGATTGTGTATCGTGATCAATGTGCTACCTGGAGAATCTCCTCCTTAAGGTCAGCACAATCCGGTACGCACAACCTGCCCATGAATCTCAACCCACCATCAGATCCGACAGTCCACTCAGACGGACACTCATCCATCAAATCAACTACTAACTCAGCCAACTTTGCTCGAGAGAACTCATCATGTGCTTGACCCTGAACAATCCTGGAAATCAAGGTAGGCTGTACCGAAACACTACCAAGGAAGGTCCCCTGCTCCCTACCGGATGGCACAAGGTCAAACTCAGACGCGGTCTCAAGCACGAGCCACTCCTGGATCATGAGAGAAGCAATAGCACATCTCGGTCTCCTACTCAAGGCATCTGCCACTACATTGGCCTTTCCCGGATGATACTCCAAGGTGAAGTCATAGTCCTTAAGAAGTTTCATCCATCTCCTCTGCCTCATGTTCAACTCCTTCTGAGAGAACAAATATTTCAAACTCTTATGATCTGAAAAGAGTTGAAACTTCTCACCATATAAGTAATGCCTCCAAATCTTCAAGGCAAAGACTACTGCAGCTAGCTCTAGGTCATGAGTAGGATAATTCCTCTCGTGGATCTTCAACTGTCTAGAGTCATAGGCAACAACACCACCAAGCTGCATCAGCACACAACCCAAGCCCTGATAAGATGCATCACTATATACGACATAACCACCCCCACTTGTGAGAATAATCAACACTGGGGCCGTAGTCAGTCTAGTCTTCAACTCATTGAATGCCTTCTCGCACTCATCTGTCCATACAAACTGGACATCCTTCTTGGTCAACTTGATCAATGAAGAAGAGATACTAGAGAACCCCTTAATGAACCTTTGGTAATACCCCACCTAACTTAGAAAACTACGAACTTCCGTAGCCGTCTTAGGGCGATCCCAACTCATCACAGCCTCAACCTTGGAATGGTCTACCGAAACTCCCTCCTTCGAAACCACATGACCAAGGAACTTGACTTCCTTCTTCCAAAACTCACACTTCTCGAACTTGGCATACAGCTTAGCCTCTCTAAGAATCTGCAACACAATTCACTCATTACACCAACATGTCGGCGTAGATCGGGGCATGTAGATCACGGCATAACCGCGTCTAAAGCACACGCCTTGCTATCATAAGCCAAGCATGCCTTACCATTATGACGCCAGTACCTACTCATCACAGTAGCACATCTCAAAAGCATTGTCTGCTTAATAAGTGCAACCCTAATAGTTCAACAGACATTTCAACTCTAACTCACTGGTGGGTCCATCAACTCCTGCACCACTCACTTAGAGCCACTGGTGCACTACCACTTGTGGAACTACTTGTCCCTTCCTTCGAGACTTCCAAATGGACGCGATTACTCGTCACGACACCAGGAGCTCCTACTTAGATTCCCAAACACTGACCAATACAAATGTCGATGAGCGGCTAAAAAGACTCACTCCCTAATCATCAGATTTGAGCCACGTCAGAACTCATGTGCTAACACTTCTATATCCCTTGCCCACACAAGCGACATGGTGAGGCCCGAACTCACCCCGTGACACTAGTCGCTGAGCGCGAAAGGAGAATTCAATTCTCAACCGCCCCACTATCGATACTCGAAAGATGCATATCACAGATAACTCCCTGAACCTCTTCAAGTCACGTACTAGTACTCAACACAAAATACCGACCACTCACGTACCTCAACTCAGAATAGTGGCATAACTACTATCCACGTCCCGATCTCGAAGTAATAAATTATATCTGAGGACTTCGAGAGCTCGATCACATGCTCCGCCAACGGAACAAGAAATTATCCCACCTCGGAATGAAACTACCCCTAGCTTGTGACCCTCTCGGTCCACCAAGGTAGGCAAGAACGACTATTAACTAAAACACAAGGTAACTCGCACCACAAGCGGTGCTTTCGCCACAGCTTATACTAAACCTTCACCAGAGGAGAAAACTCATTCTCCCCAAAAACTCTCACTGATTGAAGGTCTCAACAGGACGCCCCTCAATCGCAAACCAAAAGACACGTCAAGAAATAGATCTTCACACAAAATCTACCTCCACGACGATCCATCCTATGAAGCAAGGCAACACTTGATTAATATTTGCATAAACTTAAACCGAAGTGTAAGTTAGACACAGTATATATTAATCAAGGCCATAGAACTAATCGGAAGCGCTCGGATCCTAACTCATTATAGAGACAACGCTCTATACTTAGACTCGACTCCCTACCCCCTACATACCCAGTGATATACCAATACGAACAAGCATGATGGTGAACCGCTGCAGTCGGACCATCTCTCGAAAGTACCAGTTACCACCAAATATGTAACCTTACGCTCTGATACCAAACTGTCACGCCCTGGATTTCATACAACAAAAATCCGAACTCGTAAGCGTGATTAATCACAATTACACTCAAATACTTAAAAGTTATTATACAAATAACTAAGTATTACTACAGAGTTCACTGCGTGGTACCAAATACTCAAATTATTACATCACTAAAACAGGAATGTAAAATAGAGTCTCACGCTAACACTCAACAACAAATAAACCCAGCTAGACAAAGGACCCCACCTTCTAGTCACTCAACTCAGACACCTCCTTCTGGCTGCTGGTCAACTCCTGCAGGTCTAACCCCTACACCATCAATTGGTGTACCGGGTTGTAAACAACGAACCCGGTAAGCTTTAAAAGCTCGTGTGAGTAGACAAATAGAAACTGAATAAAATAATTAAAACAAAAAAGGAAAACAATCCCAACCAGCCACGACTCGTGCAATATAAAGTTCACGATGCACAATCAACCAAAAGAGTAAGACTAGGGGCTCACTGACCAACGTCATTCCCCTACAAATCTCACAAGGCAAACAGACTAGAGCTCTAACTGATCGTAACCAATCCCAGCCAAAGGCTTGGTTCCGACATACTTGCCAAACGATCCCAGTACGCCCACACAGGAGGGATCGTATACGCCACACATGAGTAATCCCCATCATAACACATGACAGATCACTCATTGGTCGTTGGTGTCTATACCAACCCATCACACATCACCCCACTCACATAATCACATATATGATAAATTCATAACAGAATACAAACACCCAATTGCACACTCACATTATATATTTCACGTAAATATATATATACGTAGACATCCGCTCAGGAATAGTCCACTAATACCAACTATAGTCATTGATCGTAAAACCTTTTGAAAATCATTTTTATATTAAAATCATTTTACTTACCAATGAACCGTAGTCGATCAAGCTCATTCAATTTAAAACAAATATCATTTCATAAAACAATTTTGCATATAACTATCCATTACTATAATTAAACTCGTATTAAATACGATCAACGTGAGGTTTACTCACCTTAATTCACCAGAAATGATAAATATTCGCTCAGGGTCGAGTCGGATCGAATCGCTACAGTTTCCGAGTCTGGTCAACTTTCGGTCAAAAGTCAACAGTCAACGTTTGGTCAACGTCTGGTCAACGGTCAACGCGGGTCAACCGGGTCGGGTCGGGTCAAAGTCGGGTCAAAGTCGGGTCGGGTCGGGTCGAACGCAGGAAACGGGTCGGTGGAGATCCGATCGAAATCGAGTTCGATCCGCTCGATTCGGCTCGTTTCGGCGTGATCTACCTACACAGGGAGGTGCGCAAGGAGAAACCCAACCGAACGGTGGGTGGCTCGAGCTCCGGCGACGCCTAGAACGGCGGCTGCACCGCCACCGACAGCGGCGGAAGCTTTCGGGCTCCGCTGCTCCGTGCACGGGCGGTGGGTCCTGGCGTGGTGCGGCTCAAACGAAAGAGGGCGTCGAGATGAACACTTTGACATGTCACACGCCTCGATTGGTGACCGGACGAGGGAGAACTACGCGAAAGAAGCTCCGGATTCGATTTTGGGGACGATGAACAGTGTTTCGCGATTTCCTGATATTTTCAGAATTTCTGATATTTTAACTTTTTCAGAAATTCACTATTTATAGAAAAATTCAGATTTTGAAAATAACTTCAACAGGTCGTAACTTTTTCATACGACGTCCGTTTCACGCGTGCCGCGTGTCTACGAACTCGTATCGTCGAGCTCTACGACTTTTATGAAGGAAACTTGTCGAAATTCATGACGGATCAGAAAGTCAACTTTTAGCCCCTCGAAATTCAACGTTTTTAAATCTTTAACTCTCGAAACTCACTTCCGACGTCACGCAACAACTAAATAAAAACGTACGAAACACAAATCCTCAAAATCATCCTCCAAATAGTTCACGATTAAATTACAAGAAATTAGTAATAAAATCGGGTTATTACACACCGATTGGTATGTCCCCTTTTCGGTTAGTTTATGGCAAAGCATGTCACTTACCGGTTGAGCTAGAGCACAAGACATGGTGGGCAATCAAGGCCTTCAACATGAACATTGATGATGCCGGTCTTCATAGAAAGCTTCAACTCAACGAACTTGAAGAAATCCGTAATGAAGCCTATGATGCCGCATGGATCTACAAGGAGAAGACTCGAGCCTACCATGATAAGATGATTCGAGGGAAAAAGTTTCAAGTTGGACAAAAAGTTCTCTTATTCAATGCAAGGCTTAAACTTTTTCCGGGTAAGCTTCGATCTCGTTGGTTTGGACCATTCATTGTTACTAAAGTTTTTCCTCATGGTGCCATCGAGATTCAAAGTGAAGTGTCGGGAGAGACATTCAAGGTTAATGGACATCGTTTGAAGACGTACTACGAGCCCTTTCTACACCCCACAATCGAGGAACTCAATGTGCAAGACAAGCCAAATGCCGGTCTACTTACACCAACCGAGGCTATTCCATCACCACCACAACTTGAGGCCGAGCCACCTACATATACTGCTGCTGCAACCGTGCCACCACTACGTCAAGATGCTGCCGGACCTGCAATTGCCGGCAGCACCCACACAAGGCCGGATACGGACCTAGAAGCCAACAAGCCGGACACGCCTCAACTTGATGCCGAGCAACCATCTTTCACCCCTGCTGCAAGAGAACTCCCTGCCGGACCTGCCATTGCCGGCAGGGTTGACACAAGGCCACAAGAGGCCGGACGCATGCCGGATACGCCAGCTACGATGGCGGACAAGCCGGATACGCGGCACGTATCGGATACGCAGAATAGGACAGATTCGGATCCGACATGCCAAAGTCTTCTTATCGATCTTCTTCTTGCCGATTTTAGTTGTTTTGGAGCACGATGAACACATGCACAACACGGTGAAAAGTCTAGGCTATGGACTATAAACACAAAGCGCTACTTGGGAGGCAACCCATGTCGATCAAAGTAAAGTGAAGGAGCCATCACCGAGAGTTTGAATTTTCTTAACCCTTCTCTTCTACTTTGATTTGTGATGATTTGTTGGAATGTGTTAGACTAGTGCATGCTTAGGAAATTCATTGATATTGTTTTGTGCTTACATTGAGGACAATGTAATTTTCTAAGTGTGGGGTGGGATAGCATGTTCCGTTTTTGTTTTTGTTGTTGTGTGCTTAGTTTAGAAAAGAAAAAATTCAGGAAATTGTAACACAAAAAAAAAATAGAGTGTTTAATTTGTTTGTTTCGAGTCTTAGGATGCCCCTAATATGTCAATGATGTTTTTCTCCTCTTTGCATACGTAGATGATGGTTATGCATACAATTAAAATTGTGAGTTTCATGGATTTTGTGCATTGGTAGGAGCATGTAGGACTTGTTGATTATGAAGCATGCATGTTTGAGCTAATTTATTTCGATTATATCCTATGTGAGCTTTTGAGCCAAATTGCTTTCTTCTTGAGCGAAAAAAAAAAAGGTAAAATTCGATAGATCCGTAGGAAGCATGAAACCTCATAATTCTTTGCATATTCGATGACTATATGCCATAGCTTTTTAATGAACTCTAGTATGCTAGAACTTACTCTTGTTGATTTTCAAAACGTTTATATCATAAACTACCTTGATTTTGAATGTGATTGAATAAAGATCATTTAGGTTTACCACCATTGCCAAATAAAGCATGTGCCCTATTGGAGCCCGTCGTGGGACACCTTAGTAAACCCCTTTGAGCCTATGTTGAGCCTTTTCTTTCATCACCCTTAAACACTTTCCATGAGCTTAGTATAGTGATGCATTTACCTTATGTGTTGGCAAAGCTTGATTTTTGAAAGCGTTTTCACGTGTGTGATGAAGAAGAACAAGTGTGGGGTAGACTTAGCCATAAAAGTATATGAAAAATGTATGTATGCCGTGCCTTAGAAAAAGAAAAGAGAAAAGAAGAATGCTCGGACCAAAAGAAAGAAAATATGAGAAATAAGGTACGGCATAGGCTTAAAAAAATTTTGTGCATGGCTATTGTCTTGAGTATTGTTGTAATATTATGGGAAGAAAAGAATGAAGTATGGGTCCAACAAGATGAAATTTGACCCTTTCGGCGAGAAGACATAAGGAGATTCGAGCTTTGCTAAAGCGCATGGTGACGTTTTGAGCCTCTTTATCCAAATATCGAATACCTCTTAGCCTAGCCCCATTACAACCTTATTATTGATCTTTTTCATGATTCTTAAGATGGTTAAACTTGATTTGTGGAGATTATCTCAAGAGTAAGCTTATGGCTTTGGTTCATTGGTGCATATAGTTGTCATATGAGGTTTTTCCATAAAAATTCACAAAGTGCTTTCGTTTCTTTGATATATGCAAGTCACTCTTTGTAATTCATTATCTTTCGCTTGCATATACTTATGAGTGAATTACCATGTTTCGAGTGAAAAGAAGAGAGTATGCCTAGTGAGGAGGATTGGATTAGCTTTAACATGCTTACATGCTTACCTTTTTGCTCTTATATGTTTATATTGATGTCACATGTTCATGAAACTTGGAATTCTCGTGGACAGCATTCTCATGTATTAACTTGAAAGCTATGTGTACATACGAGCCTGAGACAAATTGTTAGGGGCAATAGTTTGTTTAGAGTCTTAGTTTAATTTAGTTTGCTAAGGGACTAGCAAAGGATAAGTGTGGGGTAGTTGATAGGAGCATAATGTGCTACGATATTATATGCTTATGCCCTCGTTTATGCTTTGTTTAACCCTTATTTATCTAAGATTGAGTCATAATATAGTTAGTGTCGTTTTGGTAGAGTTTGGGGAAAAATGGTTAAGAATCCGAAAAATGACTAAGTTTGAGAAATCTGGAAAATATTGCAAAATATGTCTTTTTCGTGATTTTGAGATGAATGAAACTGTGATCTATCCTTGTCCAAATTCTATGAAATTTGGCGTGCTTAATATTCATATGCTGAGGAATGTTGTATTAAAATTTCAGATCAATTGGAGTTCGGGAAGTCACCCAAAACTTGGCTGCAAAAGGGCAGTCCGAGCATTCCAATCCAGGGACTTCCAGGATTTTCCTGAGACTGTGTCCCAACTTCGAAAAATCATTCCCGTCGACTCACAAGGATTTTTATCGAACTGTTTTATGGGGAGATGGCCATATGTGTCTAGTTTATCTGAGACTTGGAATCGCATCAATCGGAGCTCCACGGATGGAGATATGCCGGAATTACTGCAACAAGGTCAAATCTGCCGATTTCAGGAACCTACTGCCCCTTTTTGTGTTTTCTGTTTTTGATGGACCAAATGGTGTACAAATGCATATGTGAAGATGGTCCAAGCTTTATAAAGGGAAGAGGAAGACACTAGGCCATGGCATTGAAGAAAAACTTGAAGAAAGACGTTCTCCTAGTCACACTAGGAGAAGCTGCCGAATAGAGGCAGATTGTATGCCTTTGTGTGCTGCCGGCAATTGGGGTATTTTTCGATGGACCAAGACATGTCAAATGAAGTCCAAGATCATACAAGAAGTCCATGAAGATGTGAAGCCCAAGCCTTGAAGAAAAAAATTCAGAAAAGAAAACCTAATTGGATTAAGAAAGGAAGGTTGCAAAACCTTAATGAACTAGGTTTTCTGAACTCCTTTTGTAATAGGGCAGCCGGCACCCCCTCTCCTCTATATATACCCCCACTTTTCATTCTGAAAAATCATCTCATCTTAAGCTAAACAAAAGGCCGAAACTCTACCAAAATTCCCCAAACTTCCTAGACAAAAACCTAAACCCGAAACCATCCTCCACCACCAACCAAGTTTCTGCCGAAACTTGGAAAATTCCCTGCCGAACCTCCTAAGCCGTGCAGCCTCATCCCTTCACCTACACAGCACCGGATCCACACCAAAAGAAGCTCTCAAGGTGTCTCAAAGTGTGATCCACTCCCTTCTTCGGTTTAGTAATTTTTGTCTAGTTATGTTTGATTTTGTCTATGAAACATTCATGTATGTTTGGTGTTGGTTTATATGTCTATGTGTAAACCGATTTTGGTTTTATAAATTGTATGTTAAAGACTTGTTTAAATCGATGCTTAGATTTATGTTTAGGTTTCGACAAGAACAATGATTTTGCATGCTAATTTGTAATATGTAACTTGTAAATTCGTATGTTAGATAATTAGGACAGTGGTATAGATGCATGTTTTAGGTTCAAAATTGGTTAGAAATCTAAGGAGTGGGACTTAAAAACCGAAACATTAGTATTGGCTTGTAGCATGTAAATCTAGATGTTAGGTTTCATCAAACCCGAGTAATAACAAATATGGCTAGATACTCAAAAGGTTGCTTTGATTTGTTTTGCTCACCTAGGGTATAATACTTTGGATTTCTTACATGTTAAAATAAGATGATTGACAACCTTGCTTGTTTTGCATATCTCCAATTTAGATCATTGCGCACAATTGTTAAATCTCAAAAGGATTAACATAACTTTAGGGCCCATAACCAAAAGTTCGGTCTTAAAACTTGAGAGATCTTACAACTAAGTTGTAGTTGGAACTAATTTTGAACTTGAGCATGTTGATACTTGTTCCTTACTTTCTTGCATGTGAATTTATTCGTTAAAGAGTCTATGTGCTAAATGTTTTGTGAGAGATGATGATCAAACTTGTAAATATTAGACCTAGGATTTATTTTCTGTTTTTGAATTGCCGTACCTAGTGATAGGGCAGCATTGCTGCCGAACCTTATCCCCTCTATGTGTGACGTTTGTGATGTATATATGTATATATGTTTGTCTAACAATTTCATATCTCAGGTACCCTTAATCCCCGGCCTAGAACGATCCCTACTTGCTCATACTACTAACGATATTTTGTAGGGTTATTATTGTGTGCGAGCTTAGGCTCCCATCAGCATACTCGGGCAAGCTTCCTCGGACCCCACGCCGATGACACCAGCCTCGCGCTCCCCCCGATGACGACAACACCGTTGTTAGTTCCAACCTTGATCTGAAGCCTCTGATCGGCGTCTGCTCCTCCGATCGATATGCTCCCAATCGAAGCCACCACTGCTCGGACGACAAGACAGCGCCAACACTATTGATCCTCCTGTGCCGGCCCTTCACCCGGATCGTCCCCCCCTTCAGATCGGATCACTGTGCTCGATCGGTGCCTCGGTGTCGCCACTGCTCAACCCAGATGGAACCGGATCGGCACCACTGACCTCAGATCAAATTTGATCTGGACACCCAAGGCTGCCCCACCCAGTTGCTCCCTCACCACCATTGACCTTCGATCGGATCCTCGACCCGATTCCCTGCTCGACCCGGTAGCTGCTCGACCTGATTCGCTGCTTGACCCGAATTTCACGACCCAGTTTCTGCTAGATCCGACCGTGAATCAGGAAACGGATATTTACCATTTCTGGTAAATTAAGGTTAGTTTTCTGAAACTTACCGCAGTGTAAAATAAATAATTACTGTTCCATTGATACTGTTTAATGAAATTAATTGTAAATGTGAAATATATTATCTATTTGAACTTGATTTTACTTGTTAATTTTTACTACCTACGTAAATGCATATATATATTTCTGTTTTTAAGCATTCAATTTTATGTATGCAATATTTGTCATTTATATGTTATTTTGTAATTAATATGACATAATTTTTATATGTGAATATTGTATGCTCTATATTTTTTTTAATTAATTATCAAGCATACTATATGTATTTTTTTTGTATAAATGTTGAATTATTTCGCATATTATATGTCAAGTATAATGCCATGATAAAGAAACTTCACAAGGCATTGATAAAGTATTTTCACAAAGCATGTGATAAAGTATTTTCACAAAGCATGTGACAAAGTATTTTTCACAAAGCATCGAAAATGTGTGACCACTATGAATTATGATCTCAAAAGTCAATTCACATTCTTGGAAATTAATTATTGTGGATGTCTTATGACTACATAATTAATATATCCTCCACTCTTGTACATGTAGATGGCTGATCCAACTCGATCCAAATTTGAAATAGTGGACTGAGAAAGAATTGAGTACCACTGTTGGGTTTCGGATGTGGAAATTGTCTTTATTTGAAAGGACTATACTTTTACCATCACACCCTTAACCGACCCTAAGGACGAAGTACCGTCTGCAAAAGTCAAAGCAAACGCCCTAATGTTTTTTAGGTGACATATTGACCCTAGCTTACGCTGAGAGTACTTTCAATTAAAAACACACAAAGAACCGTGGGATGCCTTAAAGGGACGTTTTGGGAACATTCATGACACTTGACTCCCAGAACTTAATGCTCAGTGGAATGAAATCCACTTATTTAACTACAAAAATGTTAATGAACTCAACAAAGAAATGTTTGCGCTTTAAAACAAGTCTCAATTTATGTAGTAAGGAACTCACAGAAGATGATATCATCCAAAAGGCTCTTTCTACTTTTCCTACTTCAGTACTTATACTAGTGAACCAGTATAGGCTGGAGTATGACAAGAAAAATATCACAACATTCAACTAATTGATCAACATGCTGCAATCGGCATGATCAAATTTCTTCTGAACAATAATGCTAGGTCTGTTGGGATACAGGAAACTCATGAGGTTATCTATGGCAAGATAAAATGCGGAAAGTACTCAAAAGAAAATGGGGTTGGACGTGCTGAGCCTTACCCAAGTGGACACAATGAACCACGTGGAAGGACATCTATGGGCCGTGGTATGGGCCGTAGAATGGGCCGTGAAGGCCCTCCTAATGTATGGCGCAGAGAAAGTGGTGGTGTTCCTGGTGGCCATAGTGGTGCTAGGACCAAAATGCAAAAAGCACCCAAGTACCCTCCAATTAAAATGGAGAAAGTTAGAAATGAACTTTGTTATAGGTGTGGTACTACTGAGCATTGGTATATGAACTGCCAAGGAAGTAATAAAGTAACAGCCAATTACAAGAGGTATAGGGAGTCTAAAGAACAAGAGACTCACTATATGGAAGATGGAGGTGATGACACTGATGTCAACCTCACAACCGCAGACTTCAATAGCAATATGAACTCTACCCAATCTATGGATACTCCAGACTTTGATGATTGATTTGCTTTATTTTTCCATGAATGCTATAAAAAGGCGGCATGCCTTATTTTAATTAGACTATTGTTTTAATCTTAAAGTTTATTTCAATAATGATTTGTTGAATTGGATTTTGATTCCCAAGACTTTGATTTGATTACCGTTGGCTTATTAATAAATTTTGGATTCTATTCTAAAGCATTGAATATTATTCACTTTTATTCCCTATTATGATGTAAAGTAATACATGGTTCGAAAATAGCACTATTACGATGTAAACTAATAAATCTAGCTATTACGATGTAAATTAATACATGTAGCAAATAAAAGAAAAACAATATTATGATGACAAGCATATCATTCTACCTCAATCGAAATACTATAAAGAATGTGAGATATATTTTTCGACTTTACAATTTCCTACAATTTAATTGTAGGGATGTATCGAGGAGAAATAGAGTGCTTAGCTGATAGTGGGACTACTCACACTATCTTAAGGAATCGACAATTTGAATTAATTCCTTATAACATATCTGTAACCATGTTGGAGGGATCATCACAAGTAATAAAGAGGAGAGGAAATGCCTCCTTTCTTATGCCTAGCGGTTCAATGATAAAAGTCACAAATGCTCTATATACACCTAGAGGCAATCGAACCTTGTTAAGTTTCAAAGATATTTGTACCAACGGTTATCATTTGCAAACTTACTGTGAGAATGGAATTGAATATTTGTATATCAATCCTTCTGAATGTGGAAGGAATCGCATTCTAGAAAAACTAATGCGTCAAGATAATGGACTATATCTTACTACCATCCGGATTATTGAATCCTATGATGTCACAATAAAGAAATTTGGGACACTGATGCATACTAGCTTTGGCAAGACCGATTAGGACACCCTGGTCGCGACATGATGATTCGTGTTTTAAAGAACTCACACGGACATCCATTCTTCTGAGAAAGAAATAAAATCGGACAAAAAATCAGACACAATGCAAAGTGCCGGTCGTAGTGTTTCTTCAACACAACAATTACATTATGAAGCACCATATGTACTATGTCCCTCTGCCTCACTAACTATTTCAAAGGCACATCAATCATTTTGCAAAGCCTGCTCTTTAGCAAAAACAGGATCGAGACCTTCCTATGCTAAAGATATAAAACAAAATATTTCATTCTTACAAATGATACAAGGTGATATATGTGGACCTATCAATCCAGAATGCGGGTCATTCAAGTACTTTATGGTTCTGGTAGATGGTTCGACATGCTGGTCACATGTCGCATTATTGTCTACAAGAAATTCTACATTTGCAAAACTCTTAGCACAAATTATACGTTTAAGGGCTCACCACCCTGATCACCCTATCAAGTCTATCAGGCTTGCCAACGCTGGAGAGTTCACATCAAAAGTATTTGATGATTATTGCATGTCAATTGAGATTGACGTAGAGCATCCTGTACCGCATGTCCATACACAAAATGGTCTCGCAGAGGCCACCATCAAAAGGTTACAGATGGTGGCTAGGGCACTGGTTATGCGCACCAACATGCCTATATCTACTTGGAGTTATGCAATATTACATGCAGCTTTACTTATTTGTTTTAGACCCACTGCTAGCCAACCATTTTTTGCGTACCAGTTGGTTACTAGATATGTGCATGATATTTTACACTTACACATATTTGATTGCGTAGTATATGTGCCTATTGCGCCCCCACAGCGCACTAAAATGGGTCCTCAGAGACGATTAGGTATTTATGTTGGATATGAATCCCCAACCATTATCCGCTATTTAGAACCTTTGACAGGCGATCTTTTTACCGCTAGATTTGTGGATTGTCACTTTGATGAGACAGTCTTCCCATCGTTAAGGGGAGATAAGAAAAATGATTTTCTAAAGGAACGACAGGAATTGTCGTAGTCTGTCCCCACTCAGTCTCATTTTGATCTCCGCACTTCAAAATTTGAAAGTGAAGTGAAAAGAATAATCAATCTTCAGAACGTAGCTTATTCGATGCCTGATGCGTTCTCTGATATTGCTAAAATGACAAGATCACATATACCAACTGCAAATGTGCCTGTAAGGTTAGAAGTACCCAAAAAGGGGCACAATGCCGCAAATAGAGGCATTACCACCACACTTATTAGAGGTGTGGTTGAGGTTTTGGTTCCCCAAAGGAAGAGTGGAAGGCCACATGGTTCGACTGACACTCACTCAAGAAAGAAGAGGGTGAGTAAGGCACAACTTGATCCATTAATCATCAATGTAGAGAATTCCTCTCATGAGATTGTCTCTGACTATAGTTATGTCCATGAATCAACACTGGAGGACGCTTCGATGTTTGAAATGATTCCAGAGAACAAAGAAATCTCAATGGATTATGAGAATGCATACAAGTTGATGGAAAGATCTTCCATGTACATTGATGATGTATTTGCATACACTGTTGCTCAAGAAATCATAGAGCACGATGATATCGAGCCACGCTCTGTTGCAGAATGTCAATGATAGGAGCACAAAGTGCGAAGTTATTAATATGTTTTACCCTCATTTATTCTTCGTTTAACCCTTATTTATCTAAGATAGAGTCATAATATAATTTAGTGTTGTTTTGGTGGAGTTTTGGAAATATGTGCTTAATTGTCCGGAAAAAGACTAAGTATAGAAATCTGAGGAAATAATGAAAGATATGTCTTTTTCGTGATTCTGAGGCTTGTGTTAGAGTGACTTATCCTTTTCCAAATTTTATAAAACTTGGTATGCATATAGTTGACAAACTAAAGTATATTGTGTTAAAATTTTAGATCAATCGGAGTTTGGGAAGTTGCCCAGACGATAGCTGTAACTTGCTAGTTTGAGCAAAACAATCCAGGGACTACCAGGATTTTTCCTGGGACTGTGTCCTGACTTCCAGAATTGTTGTACGACACATCACTTGGAACTAGAGGATGTGCCTTATATGGATAGAAAGATCTCCGAGTCTAGTTTCTACAGAATTTAGAATCACATCGAAAGCTACCCTGAGGAAAAATGTATGTCAGCTACAATGCGACAAGGTCACTTCCCTGCCGAGAAAGGAACCTACTGCCCATTTTTGCCACTTTCTACATTTGTTCATCAAAGGGGCATCCGAATGTGTCAAATGGGAGTTTCTATACTTAATGAAGGATAGATGATTCAGCCAAGTAAAAGAGAAGTGCAAAATATGGAAAGAAGAAGTTCACTACTCTAGATAGGAAAAGGAAGAGAAGGCTGCAATGTCTAGGAAGCTTCCTACCATGTCCAAGACAAATCAGAAAATGTAGCACATGGACAAGGCATGTGACCAGTCCTAGGTGATACAAGCTAGCAGCTGCAATTGTGGATTAAGAGAAGCTATCAGCTGCAATTGTGGACTAAGAAAAACTTGGAGCTGAAATTGTGGACTAAGAAAAACTTGGAGCTGAAATTGTGGACTAAGAGAAGCTTGCAATAAATTTCAGTCATTTCATGGGCACATCATCCAACTTCTACACACTCTCCCAGATAGCTCACATTGAACCAGAATTTGAGCCAAATCCACTGGAATCATCTCAATATCTATTTTCTAGAGAGAGTTATACCAGAATCAAGACACAAATGCCAAAGCTGCCGAAAATAAACACATGTTTCCTCCACCAATAAACCACCACCAACAAACTTCCACCATAAATCTCCACCTATATTGCCAAACTCTCCCAGTTGCTTCCTCTATAAATAGCTTGGTACAAATTCAGAATGAGGGGGTCACATTCTAAAGCAAAAATCTAGCCAAAGCTATACCAAAATTCCCCAAGAATCCTACAAAGAAAACCTAGCCGAAAACACATCCATCACCACCCTCAAGAAAATTACTGCCGAACCACCATCATCTTTCATCAAGATCAACACGACTTGAAGCTCCAAAGGTGTTCTAAAAGTATGATCTACTCCCTACTTTCGGTTTTGTAATTCTTTCTTTATAGCTATGTTAAACTTTGTCTATGAAGATAACATGTATTTTTGGTTTCAAACGTTATGGCTATGTATTGTTTGGATTGAAGTTTGGTTTTATAATTCACATGATCAATTCGTTTTCTTTATCTTTATTTGGTTTTTAGATGTAAGAAATCTGATTGCATGTTAAAAAAGTAAGGGAAATATGTAATAAGATAGTAAATAGGATAACCGGCAAGCATGTTAATTTAGTTGTAATTTCGTACTTGGTTTATTCTTTAAATCGGTGTGCAATAAAGGTTGCTGCCCTATACAATTGCAATGTACTCGGGGTATCGATCTCATTAGCCAAAATATTCATAGGATAAGATGAACGATTAGTTGCTTACCTTATGGTGTTTTTAGGGATAGAGTGGTTTAAAGAATTTACATGTCGATTTGAGAAGAGTGACGCTTTACTTGCTAATATGTTTCCAACTAAAAAGACTATGTGCTTAATTACTTGTCATGTTTGTTTACGTAGTTTAGAATATCCAAAGGTGACTAGTATAATTTTAAGGTTAGGCGTTTAGTCACTTAAAATACATAAGGAGTCTTAATCGATTAGTGAAACTGTTTAGGAGCTAATTAGGTTGGAACTAAGTTGAGTCTACATCATTTTATTATGATTGTCGTGAGTCTTGCTTGCTATTTGGTTATGTGCTTTGATTGCTTTCATGCTAGTAATTTGTGGAAGAGTGTCGACCAACATGTACATAGTAACTTAGGATTTTATTTCTTGTCTTTTAATTTCGTGTTCATTAGTTAGGGGCAGCCTTTTGCTGCCGAACCTCATCCCTAATATCCCCCATGTGTGACGTGTTTTTATGTATATATGTATATATTTTGTTCTAATTAACATTCTCATGTTTCAGGTAGCCTTAATCCCCGGCCTAGAACGATCCCTACTTGCTTATACTACTAACGATCTTTTGTAGGGTTATTTTTTTGTGCGAGTGTAGGCTTTCACCAGTCAACAAAGAGCAGATTGGCCTCAATGGAAAGAAGCAATCCAGGCAGAACTAGATTCTCTGACAAAGAGATAGGTATTTGGTCCTGTAGTGCTAACCCCACCATGTGTAAAGTCTGTAGGACATAAATGAGTTTTTGTCAGAAAACATAACGAGAAGAATGAAGTCCTAAGGTACAAGGCTCGCCTTGTGGCACAAAGTTTCTCACAACGCCCTAGAATTGACTATGAGGAGACATACTCTCCCGTAATTGTCGTTATAACGTTCCGCTACTTAATTAGCTTGGTAGTTTCCGAAGGACTGGAAATGTAGCTCATGGATGTGTTTACAGCATATCTCTATGGGGATCTTGATTCAGAGATATATATGAAAGTGCCTGATGGTCTTCCATTACCCTAGTCAAGTGACTCTAAACCACTAATAGGAGCACAATGTGCGACAATATTAATATGCTTATGCCCTCGTTTATGCTTTGTTTAACCCTTATTTATCTAAGATTGAATCATAACTTAGTTTAGTGTTGTTTTGGTAGAGTTTTGGAAAAGTGTGCTTTAGAATCCGAAAAATGACTAAGTTTAAGAATTCTGGAAATTAATGCAAAATGTGTCTTTTTCGTGATTCCGAGACGAGTGGAATACTGACCTATCCTTTTTAAAATTTAATGAAATTTGGTATGCATATTATTGACTTGCTAAAGGGTTTTGTTTCAAAAATACAGATCAATCGGAGTTCGGGAAATCAACCAAACGATGGCTACAATTCAGCAGTTCGAGCAAGAAAGAAAAGGAAGTTTCCAAACAGAATAAAGGAAGTGCCGAACAGGAAGCTGCAATTGCTGAATCCCGAGATTTCCAGGATTTTTCCTGGGACTGTGTTCTGACTTCAAAAATTCATTCCGGACGTTTCACTTGGTGTTTGAGCAAGCCCTTTTATATAGAGGAAGCTCTACGTGTCTAGTTTCGCTGGGATTTAGAATCGCACCAATCGGAGCTCTGAGGAGAAAGTTATGCCAAAATTACTGGAGCAAGGTCATTCCAGCCGAGAAAGCCATGTTTCTGCCTCTTTTCCTTTGTTTCTGTTTTCAATGGACATTTTGGCACACAATTGCATACTTGAAGATTGTCCAAGCTTATTGAAGGATAGAGGAAGACATCAAGCTAAGGCAATATGGAAAATCATGAAGAAAGAAGCAATCCTAGTCGAGCTAGGAGAATGTTGCCGGTAGGCAAGCATTGACACCGGTTCTGTGTTCTTGACAATTGGGGCATTTTCGATGGATCAAGTTCATTCAAATGGAGTTGTCAAGTCCACATAAGAAGTCCATGAAGATATGTAGCCCATGACATGAAGAAAATTCAGAAAAGAAGTCCAAGAATGCAATGTTTTTCCCACAAGGAAACATAAGCCAACTAGGAAAAGAAATTTCCTTTCCTTGTGTTGCCGGCAGCCCTAGGGTTTTTCCCCTATATAAAGCCAACTTTTCCACAGAAAATCATCATCTCATCTTTTGCAAAGCACTAGCCTAAACTCTTCCGAAATATCTCCAAAGTTCTAAGCCAAAAGTAAACACATAAACCTACCCAATACCACCACTCTCCATCAAAAACCCATACCTTACCCTAACTTGCTGCCATACATCATCCACCACACCAAGGCGAAGCTCTCCAAGGTTTCTAAAGTGTCATTCATCCCTATGGCTTGTATCTTTATTTTTGGTTTAGTCACAATAGTTGTTATAAAAATACTTTGTTTTCGTTTGGTGTTGTATGATGAACATGAGTTGTGATTTCTATTGGAATTTATGTGATGAATTTTACAAACAATTACATGCTTGAATTCATGCATTAGATTAGGGCAGTAGCATGTTCATGTATTTTTAGTTTTTATTCGATTAGTTTCATGAATTCGTGCATAAAAATCAATGTTTACATGATGTCATGGTCATGACACTTGTGTAGGTTGCGATTTCATTCACCATAAATAATTTAGGATCGAATTAGGCATTGATCAAACTTAATTCTAGGTTTTTAAAAAAGAGTTACCATAATTCATAGAAACTTGCATGTTAATAGGATGAGTGACGACATACCTAAAGATATGTTTCCAATTTAAAAGACTTTCGTGCTCAATTACTCTTTGTGTTTGTCTTCGACGTTGAGTGTTTTCAAACATGGTTAGTATAATTTTAGGATTCGACGTTGCGTGTTTTCTAAATACTTGAGAAGTCTAGAATGATTAGATAACTGTTGAGGCCCTAATTGAAATTGAAATTGAATAGAGTCTAAGAAACTTGAGTAAAGCTGCCGATTCTTGCATGATTTCTTGTGTGTTTTTGTGTTATGTGTTGCATGAAAGATGATGATCAAACTTGTACATAGTAGTCTTAGGATTTATTTTTATGTCTTTATTTCGTGTCCTTAGTTATAGGGGCAGCCTTGTGGCTGCCGAACCTCTCTCAATCCCCCTTGATTTCATGTGAATATGTATATAAGTGTGACAATTGTGTGCATATATGTGTTGTTTTGTGTTAACATTCTCATGTTTCAGGTACCCTTAATCTCCGGCTTAGAACGATCCCTACTTGCTCATACTACTAACGATATTTTGTAGGGTTTATTATTGTGTGAGCCACACGGTTCTCATCAACCACAGAGTGTGTTTGCAATCAGATTGAAACGCTTACTTTACGGATTTAAACAATTCGGGCAGATGTGGCAATTGTAGCTGTATATGTCGATGATATGAACATAATAGGTACTCTTAATGAAATAAGAGAAACCGCGAGCTATTTGAAATCCGAGTTTGAGATGAGAGATCTTGGGAAAACTCGATTTTGTCTAGGCCTTGAACTAGAACACAGAGCTTGTGGAATACTTATCCACCAGTCTGCATCTGTCCAGAAGATGATCAGGCGATTTAACATGGACAAAGCGCATCTTTTTAGCACTCCCATGATCGGTCGAAGTTTGGATATAAACAAAAATCCATTTCGTCCAAAGGAAGATGATGAAGAGCTACTGGGAGCTGAAATTTCCTACTTATGTGCAATAGGCGCATTATTGTAACTAGCTCAATGTACTCGACTATATATTGCATTCTCAGTGAACTGGTTAGCTAGATTTAGCTCAGAGCCAATGCAGCGTCCACTACCAGAAAAAAGGGTTTTCCCGACGAAAAAAAAAAACGGCCGACGATCTAAAATTTTCGTCGGCTATTCCCAAGAATGGCCGACGATTTTTTTTTTCGTCGGTAAAAAAAACAAATCGTCGGCTATTCCCATAGTACGGCAGACGATTTGTTTTTTCGTTGGTAAACAAAAAAAATCGTCGGCTATTCCTACAGAATAGTCGACGATTTGGATTTTCGTCGACCTTTCTCTGAAACTTTAGCCGACGAAATTGGCATTTTCGTCGGCTATACGTCTATATATTTTCAGATCTAGACAGCAGCTGCTCATTTAAAAAAAATGAAAAAAAAGGGAGAAAGAGTGAAAGAGGGTAAAATCAAAGTCAGGTTTCACCTGTTCAGAAATTTGTCACTCTTTACTATAGCAACTTTCCCCTCTTTTTAAGTATCTGCATGGCTCCTCTAGGCTTCTCCACTCTTCAGTAACTCCTCACCAACCAACTCCGAAGGTACTGTCTTCACTCTACAAACTCTAACACAGCTTTACTGTACTCATAATTTAACCATTATGCATTTGTTTCTCCATATTCTGGAATCACTTTGTGAGAAAGTTTTTTCCTTTTCAATCTTAGAGAACTCATGAGAGAAGGGGTAGCCTTGGCTCTTTTGATATGATCAAAAGAATTGCAATGTCGGTGTGTTACTGTGTTTGAAACATGATGTTGGAGTTTGTTCAAGGCTTTGAAAGTGCCTTATTGGGATACTGCGGTGATCTTTGCTCTCAGTAATCACTAAAATCGGAAAGTTGATTGCCTATCATAGGATTTTTGTTGTGTTTTGTGTTTATGTAGTCTTGAGTATGTTTGCTTTGAAATTAAAGCCTTATAGCACACATCTTTGTTGCAGATCATCTGTATGTGAAGCCAGTTGAAGTCCCTGAAATGGCTCAATCCTCATCGAATTCTGTAATTGAAGTGAATGGAGATGAATTCTGGCCACTTTCTGGGAAACCATTCTTTGATGTCATACTCACAAAATCACATGTGAAACTCATTTACCAACTGGTAACTATCCCTTCAAGCTCCTATAAAATTACATAGATGGTGAATTCTTCCTCCTCTTTGAATCAGTTGAAATACTATTGGAGTATAGGTGCATGTGCATATGATCATACTGATAATAGCCGACGAAAAATGCGTTATTTCGTCGGCCATAACTATATTGAAAAATACATATTTTATTTTAGACAGAAAGCGACAAAAGAATAGCCGACGAGTACTAGGTTTGATTTCGTCGGCTATGATAAAAAAAAAACAAAAAAAGACCAACTTCTATTTTCTATCACTATCGACAAACCATTGGTTCATCCTTCAAATGCAATTATGTCGTCAAATAAGATATGACCGAAATAATGAAATACGTGTACGGTTGAAAAATGACAAGATTCCGACAAAATCTGTGTGCCGAATGTTGCGGTTAACTGTTTTTTACTTCCGTTTTCCTATGGGTAGCCTGACGTTTGGTAAATATTTTGAGGAAAATTTTTAAACGATTAGTTGCGTCTCCTCGATTTGAAACTATTATCTGTTGAAGGTCAGGCCAAAAAACGTCATTTAGACAGGCCAATTACCATTTCTAAGCGTTTAAAGGGTTAACTCACCCAGTTGACCGTCCCGATCGAGTCTTTAACGTTGTCAGATGTAGTTGGATTTTTTTTCATACATGTATTTAATCTTAACGGTGATATCTGACGGTTGGAATAGATTTTATAAACTTTTAGATTCAAAATCAGAACATAAGCACTAATGTTCCTTAACTAAACACTAAGTGTTTAAGTGAATGTATAGTTTCAAATAGTTACTATACGTACACTCTTCAAATGCAAATATGTCGTCAAATAAGATATGACCGAAATAATGAAATACGTCTACGGTTGAAAAATGACAAGATTCCGACAAAATCTGTGTGCTGAATGTTGCGGTTAACTGTTTTTTACTTCCGTTTTCCTATGGGTAGCCTGACGTTTGGTAAATATTTTGAGGAAAATTTTTAAACGATTAGTTGCGTCTCATCGATTTGAAACTATTATCTGTTGAAGGTCAGGCCAAAAAACGTCATTTAGACATGCCAATTACCATTTCTAAGCGTTTAAAGGGTTGACTCATCCGGTTGACCGTCTCGATCGAGCCTTTAACGTTGTCAGATGTAGTTTGATTTTTTTTCATACCTGTATTTAATTTTAACGGTGATATCTGACGGTTGGAATAATTTTATAAACTTTTAGATTCAAAATCAGAACATATGCACTAATGTTCCTTAACTTGTTTACTAAGTGTTTAAGTGAATGTATAGTTTCAAATAGTTACTATACGTACACTCTTCAAATGCAAATATGTCGTCAAATAAGATATGACCGAAATAATGAAATACGTCTACGGTTGAAAAATGACAAGATTCCGACAAAATCTGTGTGCCAAATGTTGCGGTTAACTGTTTTTTACTTCCGTTTTCCTATGGGTAGCCTGACGTTCGGTAAATATTTTGAGGAAAATTTTTCAACGATTAGTTGCGTCTCATCCATTTGAAACTATTACCTGTTGAAGGTCAGGCCAGAAACCGTCGTCTAACTAAACTAATTTTCGTTTTAAAGAAACCGTCGTCTAACTAGACTAATTTCCGTTTTAAAGCGTTTAGAGGTTTGACTTAGTGGTTTGACCAACAGTTTAACCGACGAAAATTATATGTCGTCGGCTAAACTCTTGCGATCCGCTTATTGTCCGCCGTTGGATGGCTCAGATCCAACGGCTGCTGATTTTCCAAAGCATAGCCGACGAAATATTTGAATTTGTCGGCTAAACTCTTGCGATCCGCGCCTTTTTATTGTCCGCCGTTGGATGGCTCAGATCAGACGGCTGCTGATCTTCCAAAGTATAGCCGACGATATTTAAAGCATAGCCGACGACATTCAAAGAATAGCCGACGATGTTAAAGTTTTCGTCGGCTATTGTGAAGAATAACCGACGAAATCTTTTTTAATCGTCGGCTATTCTTTCTGCTATAAATCAGAAACTCTCGAACCCTAGCCGACTTTTTCCTCTCCTCCTCCTCCTCCTCCTGTTGCTACTCCAATCTGCCGCTCTCCTGCTCCAATCCGCCGCGCTGCTCCTCCTCCTCCTCAAATCGGCGGCGCCACACTCCTCCAATTCCGGCCTCCTCCTCCTCCGATCCTCCTCCTTCCTCAAATCCTCCTCCAAGCCGGCCTCCTCCTCCACCTCCTTCCCCTCCGCCTTCCCCTCCTCGTCCGACCTCCTTCCCCTCCTCCTCCGGCCTCCTCCTCCGATCCGGTTAATTTTTTTTTTTTCAATTTAGTTTAATTTTATAAATTATTATATATTTAATTTTAATTATATAAATTGTTAAATATTTGTTAATAAATTTAATTTTAACAAATTGTTATATATTTGTTATATATTTTATTTTAATTATATAAATTGTTATATATTTGTTATATATTTTATTTTAATTATATAAATTGTTATATATTTGTTATATATTTAATTTTAATTATATAAATTTTTATATATTTGTTAATAAATTTAATTGTTATATATTTGTTATAATTTAGGTATATAAATTGTTATATATTTAATTTTAATTATATAAATTGTTATATAAATTGTTAAATTAATTATATATATAAATTGTTATATAAATTGTTAAATTAATTATATATATAAATTGGTAGTCTAATTATAACCATTTATATATTTTTGTTAATATATAAATGGTTATTTGTATTTATATATATGTTAATAATGAAATATAGTTATATTTGTATATAAATAGTTATATTTAGGTTAATGGTTAGTATTTTTTAAAATTAGTTAAAATTTAAATATTAATTTGTTAGTATGTTTTGAAATATGTTAGTATTATTGGTTATTATATTAATTAGAATTTGTTATTTAATGTAATATAATTTAATATTAATTAATGTATTAATGCCTCAAGCTGCAGATGGCCAATGCATTGAGACAGTTATTCGGAGGCCGTCGTTCCAGATCTAGGGGTTTTGGATGTTCCGCCGGTTCCGCAGAGTCCGACAGGACCCTTAGCCAGCCTGAGAGGACCACCACCCAGCCGCGGAAGAGTGGGGATTCATTCCAGCCGCGGAGGCCTGTGGATTCATCCCAGCTGCGGAGAAGTGTGAGTTCTCGGCACCAGACCTTTCTCCAGGCGGGGCGGCCGTCGAGCAGTTCACGTCCCCCTGTCGGGTCAGATGCTCCGAGGTTCAGTAGGCAGCTATTTCAGGACGAGATAGCTGCAGACGTTCCTCAGGTCCGTATGCCTGAGGTTCATCGGGAGCCGATGACGAGTCTGACGACGTCTGCTGCTGACTCGACTGAGGGGCCTACTCTCCCAAATCAGCTCTACCTCCCGTACAACATTCCTGCGATACCCGAGGTCGACTTTCGTGGTGTGCCCACATGGCCTGCTATGCCTCAGTACGTGAGTGTTGCGGAGGCATACCATCAGCAGCCATTTGAGAACCCTGACCTCCTGATTTCGACGAGGAGAAAAGGAAAGTCGACAGACGAGTCATCCAGTTCAGGTAACATTTGATTTTATTAATTAAATGTTTTATTAAAATTAACGCACTAATATTTAATTTTATTAACCAATCGTCGTTTATGTGATAGGAACAGCCGTTAGCAGTTCAACGAGCAATACGAGAGGTGTCATATGTTTTGACACGCTCAGGAGAACTGTTGCGCTCCGGGGGAGGATCCAGATCAACGAACCTCCTAATCAGGAGGTTCAGGGGAAAAAACGCCGCGACTACACGGGTTGCGTGGGGGCACTGATTAAGGACAGAGTCCCTATGTTGTGGACACGGTGGGCTGATGTGCCCGAAGAGATCAAGAGGGAGGTGAACAACGCCACGTCGGTGAGTAATTTAAAAAATTTAATTTATTTATCGTAATATTTAATAATTTTTGGTATTGTTATAATTGTAAAACTAATAAAATATTATCTTTCAGACATACTTCGAGATTGTAGAACACAAGCAGGATTGGGCAGGCTCGATGCAGAACTTGAGGTACGTTGGGAATTCCTCATCTTATAATTTGAAATATTTTATGATATTAATAATATTTCTAATGCACTTTTGTTTTTTCCGTAGGTTCAAAGAGTGGAAGAACGAGCTCCGTTCTCACTTTAACGAATACGACAACCGTGGTTGTATGGGTACTCCCAGAGAGTTCATGTTCAGGGAGTACGAGTGGCGTTGGTTGAAGACAGTAGACTTCAACAACCCACTTATGCAGGTAAATACTAAACTTAACTATAAATGTTTATTTTGTTAAAATTTTAATTATTAGTTTAATTATTTTATAATTATTACACTAATATTTTTTGATGCATTTTTCTAATATTTTATTGTTTGTTTGAAGCAACGGTCTCGGATAAACTCTGCGAACCGCCGCCGTAACACAACCCCCCATCATGGTGGTTCTAGGCCATTTGCACAATATCAGGAGGAGGCGCTTAGAGATCATCCTGATAGCAACCCGTACGTGGAGACGTTTAAGATCGCTTATCCACAAGCGACAGAACAGCTCGTAAGTCGTTGATTACGATTTTAAAATTTTAATTATTAATTTTACTTAATTATATATTTGTTAGAATATTAATTTTTTTTTTCCCCGTTCAATTAGGAGAGGGTGGACCGGGCCGAAGAAGAGGTGTTCCAACAAGTAGTTCGGGAGACACAACCGAACATTTCAGAGGCAGATCTGCAAGAAGCCCTGCGCCAGGTCGACCGATCGAATGTCCAAACGGCAGCGAGGAAGTTCGACGCAGCCTTCCGACACCGGTCAAAAATACTACTGCCGGAGTTTGGGAAGTTCTGGAATAGGGCTCCTGAAGACCACTAAGAGAGGTCAAAAGAAGGGAGGCGGGGAGAGCCAACAGATGAGGGGGGAAGTGCAGAGATTGGCCGCAAGATTGGCGGTCGAGGCCCAGAGATCACAGGAGCAACGCCGCAGAATACAGCAGTATCATTTGGATATGGCCAGTTGGCATGCTGAATGCGAGAGAATTCGGCAACACAATTACGCCGGCCAACAAAACTGGTGGTATGATATGTTCGCGGCACAACAACAATCCCTTGAACCCCCGCCCCCGTTTCAGCCGTTAGTTGAACCTCCAATGCCTCAACCTCTCGAGGATGACGAGCATGATGGAGAGCAGGATGTTGGGGATGACGTGGTGGACTTTAGTGCTTTAGGTGATGATTAGGGTTATATTTTATGTATATTGGAACAAATTAAATAATAAGTCATTTAGACGTGTTTCTTGTTGGTGTAAATGCATGGATTGTCTTTGCGATTTACAGGTTGCTTGGAATGGTAATTTAGAAATTAATTTAATTTTTTTTCCCAAAAATTAAGAATAGCCGACGATATTGGCATTATTACTTATAGCCGACGATTTTTACCAATTTTCGTCGGCTATAACCGTTATAGCCGACGAAAATTACATTATTTCGTCTGCTATAACTAATAAATGCCTATTAAAATATTAATATATTTCGACGAAATAAATGAAATCGTCGGCTATATTTCAGAACAAATAGCCGACGAATTATAGGTTACGATATCGTCGGCCATGCTCGAGAATAGCCGACGAATTTCGTCGGATATTTTGCCAAGGTTTGGTCGACAAAATGAATTTTCGTATCGGTAAAATCGTCGGCCATACTCGAGAATAGCCGACGATTTCGTTATTTTCGTCGGCCATTGGTATTACCGACGCCGTTTTTCCGACGAATTATAGTCGACGAAAATTTCGTCGGCAGAAGGAATAGCCGACGAAAATTTGGCATAGTAGACGAAATTTTTTTCGTCGGCTATTCTCTCCGATCTGGTAGTGGTCATTGGAATGGTATTAAGAACATATTTCGATACCTAAAAAGAACCATTGATTTGGGCCTATTTTATCCCTACACAAAGACAAGAGGGACCACAAATGGAAATGTAACCCCTAAAGGAGTCGATAGAGAAAGTACAACCCCCTACACTGAAACCCCAAATAATGTTCTGGTTGGGTTTGCTGATGCTGGGTACCTCTCTAACTCACATAAAGGTCGTTCTCAAACTGGTTATGTATTCACCATTGGGAACACGGCGATATCTTGGAGATCAACCAAGCAAAACCTTGTGGCTACCTCCTCGAACCACTTTGAGATCATTGCTCTACATGAGGCGGTTCGTGAGTGTATATGGCTGAGGTCCATCATTACACATGTTCGAGGAACTAGTGGTTTAAGTTCTACCACTGAAGAGCCTACTTGTATTTATAAAGATAATGCAGCTTGCATCGAACAGATGAAGCTAGGATATATCAAAGGTGATAATACAAAACACATATCGCCAAAGTTTTTCTATAATCAGTAACAACAAGCCCTCCTCAAGATTCAAGTGAATCAAGTAAGGTCTGAGAAGAATGCGGCAGATTTGTTTACCAAATTCTTGCCCAAAGCAATATTTGAGCTGTGAAAAACATAGGAATGCGAAAGCTTTCAAAGCTTCTGTTCGTACCTAAAACCCGTAGGCCTGGCAGAGACAGATGAATCCAAGTGTGATCTCCTGTAAACCTGCTTACTAAGGGGAATACCAGGTGGGCCGGTCTTCTCCTCTCCGATGCCTAAGTTAGTACAGTTGGGATGAATAGATAACTTAAGCACGTATGATAAGCAGTAAGAAAGATCAGTTACCTATTAATGAGGGTAGTTAAGGCCCTTATATAGGTGGCCGGGCATGAGGTCTGGCCTCACCCTTCGATGTGGGATTGGTTTCCTTCTGTTTGCACACCAAAGGGCAGCTCTGGTGACCTCTTTGGCAGGCTGGCGCCCCCGGTCCCCGGGCCCCTGGTCGTAAGGTAGACTGCTGGACCCCGGGTCCGGGTGCTGGTGATCCGGTTCCGGGCCCTAGGCCGGCCCCGGGTGCACTGGCTGCGGGTCTGTGGGCCTGTTGTAGCCCCTCTGTGGCTACTGTCAACAAGTCCCCCAAGTTCCCGGTCAAGTGCAATCTTGAATGGGGACTTAATATGTCTTGCTTTTGTCCCGCATACCCGCAGAGTTACCAACCCAACGGTGCCCAGTCCCCCAAGTCCGTATTGAAGATTGGGCGTGACCGGGCGTTTGGCCAGAGTAGGCGTGGTGAGTACCTGTTAATGATGATGTGCGACAGTTATGAGTATGCTTGCAATACAAATGGTATTGTGTTCAAGTGCTATCGTGTCATGAGCATGGAGCGGGGTGAAACCCGGAGAGTGCATGGGATGAATGGGGCGTTGAAATCCGCCATGCAATAGATATGGAGCGGGGTGAAACCCGGAGAGTGCATGAGATGAATAGGGCGTTGAAATCCACCATGCAATAGATATGGAGCATGGGATCTCGACCGAGCGTTCTGCCATATCGGAACGAGTCCCCCAAGGCGAAATTGCCGAACCGACCGGTGGACCCCCATACCGTATCGGGTTGGAGAGTGTCTGGGAACTCGACTGGGCGTTCTGCCATATCGGAACGAGTCCCCCAAGGCGAAATTGGCGAACCGACCGGTGGACCCCCATACCGTATCGAGGCGGAGAATGCGTGGGAACTCGACCGGGCGTTCTGCCATATCAGAACGAGTCCCTCAAGGCGAAATTGCTGCCAATGGCAGGCCGGGAGGGCCCGGTGGCTCGGCCCAGCTTGTGTTGGAATAAGCGTGGGACTACGTGCCTGCGGGGAGAGTTCTGGATCAGAGAAACAATCTGCCCGGTGGGGAGGCGTTGAGATGACAAGTCTCGCCTTGAATCCCCATTTTTTATCGCAGTTCAGTGCGATGCAGGGTTTTTATCCTGCTGGACAAGAGTACATGTGTTAGATGTAAACTCGCCCGGGTGTATAAAGCCCATGCCGGTTGAATGTTCTCATAACCGGAGTCATGCCATGGAGCCGGTTGAATGATACCTAACCGGTGAGGCGCCATAGAGCTGGTTAGATGTCTCCTAACCGGTGAATGCTCTCAAGCCGGTTGAATGTTACCTAACCGGTGAGAGGCCATGGAGCCGGTTGAATTATACCTAACTGGTGAGCTGCCATGGAGCCGGTTGGATGTCTTGTAACCGGTGAAATGCTCCCAAGCCGGTTGAATGTTACCTAACCGGTGAGAGGCCATGGAGCCGGTTGAATTATATCTAACCGGTGAGCTGCCATGGAGTCGGTTGGAAAATCATAACCGGAGAGAAGCCTTCGAGCCGGTTGAAAAATCATAACCGGAGAGCTGTCGTGGAGATGCCATGCAGCCGGTTAAATGATACCTAACCGGTGAACTGCCATGGCTCCGGTTGGAAGATCATAACCGGAGAGAAGCCTTCGAGCCGGTTGAAAAAATCATAACCGGAGAGCTGTCGTGGAGATGCCATGCAGCCGGTTGAATGATACCTAACCGGTGAACTGCCATGGCTCCGGTTGGAAGATCATAACCGGAGAGAAGCCTTCGAGCCGGTTGAAAAAATCATAACCGGAGAGCTGTCGTGGAGATGCCATGCAGCCGGTTGAATGATACCTAACCAGTGAACTGCCATGGCTCCGGTTGGAAGATCATAACCGGAGAGAAGCCTTCGAGCCGGTTGAAAAAATCATAACCGGAGAGCTGTCGTGGCCCTTGGGGAAGTGAGAGGGGGGCTTGACGCCTCGGTTCCTGCTCCATCTCTCCTCCATGTCGCTCGTGGGTGGGACAAGTGGCTGACATGCATTTAAGGAGGAAGCCCATCAGTCTCTTCAGTTATGATGGCATGGGAAGTTTACCAATGCTGGGACACGTGCTACTAGGGAGCGATCTGAGATGGAGGGTCTGGATTCGCAGGTGTTTGAGTTGTCCTGATTGCGTGTTTTGGGGGGATTACAAGTGTCTAGGGCATCGGACCCCTCTATAAAAAGGCCTCCTCTTCCTTCATAAGTTCTGTTTTGTTCTTTGGCTCGGAGAGACGAAGAGAAGGTTGGAGAGGAATCCGGCGAAAGCTTTGTGGAGGTGCCCCGCGACATCCGTTGCCTCAAGCGTTCTTGTTCTTTGCCTGTCATTGCCCAGTGTTTTCGTAGAACGGACTTTCCTCGGTTGTGCATAATAATCGGTAAGTCTTGTTTTCTTTGCCTGGTGTTTTTTCTTTTTCTTTTTGGCGTTTTGCGGCGAGAGAGGGGGGGCTCTGTTGCCGACAGTGAGTTGTTTTGAGTGGGGCGGCTGCGGTAATCTTGGGGAGGAGCCGCAGAGGGCGCTGTTCTAGCCTGTTGCTGACCAGCGGTGGGGTTTTGTTTTCTTCCCCTTAGGTTAAATGACTTCTGCAAGTTCTGATGGGACTTCCGAATCGGCCGACAGGCGTCCCGTCGTGGACGATGAGGAGAGGCTGGAGGATTGGCTCGGTTCGGAATCCCTGGATGCCGAAGCCGCTGACCGCTCCCGGAGCGAGATTTCGTCTTCCGGGTCCTCGGGGTCTGAGGAAATCCTGCACGGGGTGCGCTTTTCTGGCACTCCGCCCATGAGCTACACCATCGGGAGTGGGAAAGGAGCCGTGGTGTGTGATGAACCGGAGGGTAGTATGAATCTCAAAGAGATTGCTGCCTTCCGAGAGACGTGGAGTATCTTCGATGAGGTGGCGTTGCGGCCGCTGAATCCCGGAGAATCGGCCTGTAACCCGGAGGCGGGTTGGGTTGCCGTGCACTTGGACCAATTTCGCCACGGGTTTTCCCTCCTGCTGCCAGATTTCGTGCAGTACACACTCAGTGCCCTGCAAGTGTCTCCCGCGCAGCTTTCCGGGAACCAGTGGAGGAAGCTGTTGAGCCTCGGTTGCCTGTACGAGTTGTCCGGGATGAGTATGCCGACGGTGAACGAGTTCCATGCATTGTACAGAATATCCTTCTCGAAGAAGACGGGCTCCCGGGGTTGTCTGACCTTTAGCGCCCGACAGTTCCAGCCCATCATCACCCACATGCCTTCCTGGATAGACAATAGCTGGACGAAAAAGGTGGTGATGCCGGGGGGGGAAGTGGCAGAAGAGGAGTAAAATGTACCGGGTTCCTGGTGCCTTCCAGCCCCTTGGCTACCAATCGTTCGAATTATCCGAGTTGGAGCGGGAAAGGATTACGACTATACTCGGATGCTGGGACGATCTCGAGCGAAGCTCTTACAACTTCATTCGGTGGGAGGTGTTGGAGTACTGCGGTCTCGGGCGAGATCCTGGTGCGTAGCAAGGTTTAGCGGTGGCGTTTCTTCTGGCCGAGTTTTTTTAAACACTAACGTTTTGCTTGTCCTGCAGGTGCATCTTCCCGGGCGGTCATTAAACTGGACAATACCTTATCCATGGACGGTGAAGACCTTCTCTCAAGTCTGAAGGAGAAAGGGGAGGCCGTTTCGCGGACCTCGGTGGACGAGGAGTCCGGTCGGCTTACCGTTCATGCCGAACCGAGGGCCATGGATGTTGAGGGCGACGCCTATATTCTGAGGCGTGTGAAGAGTCACCCTACTGCGCCCAAGGTGGGACCTGGAAAGGGGAAGACCACCGGGGGGCCACCAAAGGTTCCTGGTGGGGTGAACCAGATTCCGTACCGGCCGGGATCAGTCCCGCTAGTCACCAGGGTCACCCGGTCAGGCGCACAATCTTCTTCACCGGACGGCCAGGGTGAGAAGAGGCGGAGGGTCATGGACGTTCCTCCCTCCACGCTGGTGACGCTGACCGGCCGGTCGTCAGGTGATAACTTGGCGAAGCGGCTCAAGGTGACCAGCGGTGCGTCGAGTTCAGCTGGGGACAAGGCTGCCGCTGCTCCAAACTCTGCCTGTCAGCCGAGTAGCCCCGCTCCTGCGGAGGAACAGGAGGGGAGTCTGGAGAATCCCCTCCTCCGGAAGGTGGCGGTAGATGTGGTTGGCCTTGGCCTGGACAGGCCTGGGGTCACCGGAGCCTTGGCGGGGGAGAACCGCCAAAAGTGTAAGGAGTCGGTCCTCCGGGTAAGAATTGCTCGGTGCCATGGCACTGCTCGTAACTCGTTACCTTTGCTGCTTGTCTAATTGGCTCCCTGTTGTTATGTAGTTGTTGTACAATCTGTACCAGCCGGATCCGAGCGAGGAGCTGCCGGGGTTGAAGAGGCAGGTGGCCGCTCTGACAGAGGCCCGAGAGCGTCTGGAAGTAGAGAAGTCCAGGCTGGAGCTGGAGAAGGTCAGAGCGGAAGAGAGGGCCAAGAAGCAGGTGGCCAAACTGGAAGAGCGGGTCCAGAGCCTCGAGGAGGAGAAGGAGCTGGCCGAAGAAGAGAGGGCCGAGCTGGAGGCAAAAGTGGATGAGCTCCAAGTGGGAATTGCCGGCGCTGCCGCTGCGTCTGGAGAAGAGGACCCGGAGCTTTACCAGCGGGTTGTTCTCAAGTATCATGAGAGCGACCAGTTCCTCGAGTTCCTGGAGAAGGCCAGGGAATCGGGTATCGCGGACGCCTACGTGGAGTGGGAGGAGAAGGGGTACCTGGATACCTCTCGAATGCCGAAGGCCGGAGCTAATGAGAATATCCATGAGCAGTCGGATATCCATGAGCAGTCGGTAGGCGAGGCGCAACCGGAAGGGGTAGGCGGGCCTGAAGAAGGTGCGGCGGCTTCACCTGGAGAAGCTGGTGGAATGCCCGCTGAAGGGGGAAGCGCGGCTCCTTGAGATTTTTGCTTTGCTCTCTTTTTCTTTTGTAAACCCGGCGGAACGGTTTTTGTTTGTATTATTCCTTTGGATATAAATACACTTGTACTGGCGGAACCGGTGTAATTTTTTCTCAAAATAGTTTGGCATACATCTCATGATATTATAGCAGCCGAACCGATGATATGCCAAACTAACCGCTTGGAGGTTTAGGTGTGCCTACCAGGCCTGGCCCGGCTCCCGGTCGGGATCTGCTCTCCTTTCCCCTATATACCGCTGGAGCTGGCCATTGCTAATCAAACCCTCCACCACTGTCTTGAGAGCAAAGCACTTGTTTGTCCGATGAGTAGCTTCATCGTGATAGGCGCAGTGCTTGCCCGTTTGACCCGGGGTAAGCTTCCCCTTTTGGTACTTTCTCCTAGGCGGTGGGGGAATGATGTTCCCGTTCTCGTGCAAGATGTCTTCGTATGAGGAGGTTAGGGTAGTGAAGACCTCTTGACGTTCTGCTGGCATAATTGCCAGGGGGCGTTCTTGCCGATACTGCGCCGGTTTGTGCTCGTTCTGGGGTTTGTCATGATAGGGCCTTTGCTGCCGTTGCCCCCAATATCTGCTGGGCCGGCTCGGTCGGGCACCTCGGTTCTCGATCCGGTGGCTGGCCTTGTCTTCTTGGCCGGGAGGGGGGTGCTCCTCCTGCTGCTCGTCTCGTTTTCTTTTCAGCAGGTGCTGCCCGTACGTTTCATGTTCGGCCTGAGCATGCCTGATGGCATTGCCAATAAGCTCGTCATACCCCTGCGGGAGTTCCACCCGTACGGCGTAGCCTGCCTATTTAGCATGAGGCTTTATCTATGTAGACGAAAGAGTGATGTTTTGAGACCATAAATCATGAATGGATGAATATCTAATATAGCTACCTTCTTGCTACAAGTAGCTCTTTGTACTAAACTATCATTTGGGTTTGCTCTGGCTACTTAACACCTTAGGGTTTAGGATCAACTCTTCAAGTTCAGTGTGGCAGAATGTTGCCAATAGCTTGGCACTTTCGTTTGTGAAGTATGAATTACAATTCCCCCATAGCCATTTGAGACTTGCACAATGTGTACTCGATCATGTCTAGCCTAAAAGTTCAAACCTAGCGTACCAGTTTCATGTTCAAGCTTTATCTAAGTAGATGAAAGAGTCTAATCTTTTGAGAACGTAACACCATGAATAAATGAATGCGACAATTACTAATTTAGTTGCCTTCTCTACAAGTAGCTCTATATACTGAACTATTACTATCTTTTCGGTTTGTTGTAGGGCATAGCACTATAGAAGTATGCTATTTTGGTTTCTGTTTACTTGCTTGAGATTAATTACAGTTGGTTCTTCGATGGATGAACCTTGATTTGACTGTTGGAACTACCTTTATTAGGGAGTGATTCATATTCTTATACACCTCCAAACATAAGCCAATTGAGTTTCATAGTTCATTCAAAGTACCTATTTCAGTCTTCTCTACTGGGTAACACTTAAACTCGAAAAATCATCATCTGACTTATATTTCGTGAATTAAAAGTCGAATACTCATTCTTTCCCGTCAAAGTTCTAAAAGATGCAACATGCCATACGCCTGAGCAGCAGTTTTTGTGACAAAGATTTCAACTTGAAGTAAGAGTGTTGCAGACCTTAGTAAGTTATTATGGGGTAGAAAACCCAGTAAGAGTGTTGCAGACCTTAGTAAGTTAGTATGGGGTAGAAAACCCAACTATTAGTGGTTTCTCGGGAACTATCTCTTAGTAAAGCAAGTTACGATTCGAGCCAAAATCGTCATTTACATTGCCCACGGCTTCTTGGTCAATAGGATTTTACAATGGAAACTGTAAAATGAGTGAATTTATACAGAGACGTAATTTCATGGGTGGACATATGGCACAATTCCAGAACTGGAGAGAGTCAAAATCTATGCCTTATCAAATTCTAGAGTAAACCATGCTTTGCTCTTTCTATAAATAAATGAAATTTCCTTGCTCTTTCCAGGAAAAGAAAACAATCATCAAATGCTAAACAAGTAAGTTTTGGCTTTGGGGACACTGTCTCTCAGTCCTTGATTTTCCACACCGCGTCTGAATTAGTTGTGTAGTTATAAATTAATGCAGAGCAACTAGTCACAAGTCACAACCACAGAATGATTTGTCTTGGGACACCTTGACTTACAAAGTCTTCTCTTCCTATGCAGCGCCAGAATTGGTCATTTAGTCTGGGGCGGCTTTGGTTGCTTACAGAAACAGTTTGCTTCAAAAGGGTAAATCACTCAACTACAATCCTTTTCTGTATCATTTCAGTTTTTGGAGGTAATACTAAATTGCTTGTTTTGGGTTGTTCTCTGTTCTTACGTTACCGCTTACTGTTCTTGATATCATTTCATCTTTGGCAACAAAGAGAAGCAAGTTTCCACTCAGTTGGTTTCCACTATTACAATCATCTGTTCTTTGATTAAATTCATATTTCGACTCAGTTGGTCCTTCTGAGCTAATTACTGGCATTTTGGTTTTCTCTGTATAATTGTAGTTTTCTTTTTCAGTATTGTTCAACTTCTTTCATTGTTTTGATCCTTTCTGAACTGTTTGAGAACAAGAGTTTAAAGTCAACTTCCTTCGATTGAACAGAACTTTAAAGTTCTTACTGATATACATTGTATTCTTGTTTTGGTTTGCAACTTTAAAGTTATCTGGAATTCTGTACAGAAGCTTAATTAGAATATGGGGTGAGACTTAGTTGGCTATCTTACTTTTTTTTCATCTTTCTTATATGAATTATGCATTTATAAGCTTATCTCAAATAACATTTGTTGTTTGGAAATTAGCATTGTGGGCTTGGTGCATTGTTTTTCTTTTTTGTGCATTTATATATTACATATATGAGGGTGTGTATGAGTAGCAGTGTGCTATTAACTTGAACCGATTTCTGTCGTTCATAACAGACATTTAACTGGACTGAAATTAATCCTTACTGAATCCATTCTTTCTCTGATTGGAGCTGCTCTCATGCTAACCATCAGTCCTATAAACTAAATAGGTCTTTGGACAGTGAGGTTTCTGGTTCATTTTGTCTCAAGGTCTATAAGACTATAACTTCCACCATTGTGGAATTAGAAATCCACTTTTTTGCTCTGAAGAGAGTTTGACAGGGTGTCAAAACAATCATGATTGTATGGGGAGGAGCCTGGAAGGTCCAACTTCTTGACTTTGACTGTTACTAACAACTTGTTTCTCTCTGTTAGAGAGGGAAGCTACAAAATGCTAGTCAATAGTAAAGTAGCTGTTAATGTGGGCAATGCGAGTTAGTAGAATTGAACACACTGGTTACCCATACAATTTAGGTGCTTCATCCCCCAACTTATTTTGAGTTGCACTGTTGGGTGTTGGCCTTTGATGCAGCACTTGGATTCTTCTCTGGGGCAATCTTAGAGCATTATTCTTTTGGAAGAAGTAAAGAGATTGGTAGAGAAAATCTTGCAAAGCTGGTAATGAGCTGACACTTGACTTTGATTCAAGGTGTATGGAGAGTCTACAATCCTACTAGTCTTTGTTTAAGATCCAAAAAGTGGTGACGAGAAAAGTGGAGTTTATTACTTTGAACTATGACTTGCTTTAAGTTTATTATTGATCAGAATAAATTTTTCAAAGGGGGTAAAAGTCTGATGCTTTGTTTTCATTTTGTTTCACAGGTAGATGCTTAATGGTCTGTAGGAGACCAATCATTTAAGGCAAGAATTTGAAGTGGGGAAGATGCTTTTCTAGCTATAGTCTAGATTTTCAAAGGCAGTGGTGTATTCCTCCTTGTCTTGTAATAGAGGATTGGCATAGACTACTATAATGATGTTGGAGCTTATACCTCTCGGAACTATCTTGACTGTCTTAACTAACCAGGTCATCAAAACAGCACAAGCTGCAAAGGATGTTTTTGACAAAGAGAGTTTTTAAGTCATGTCAAAGCATTTGTTTGACATTGAACTGGTCTTAAAAGATTTACAGCTTCAGGAACTAAATGATTCTCAAGCTACAAGGCTTGCTTTGGAGTTCCTAGAAACAGATGTGAAAAAGGCCAATAATCTTGTTGAGAAGTACAAAAACCGAGCTCGATTCTACTTGCTTGTCAGGTGCCGACACATAGTCAAGGAGGTACAAGAAGTTACAAGAGACCTTGGAAAGTCTTTGGCTGCTTTATCTCTTGCAAATACTGAAGTGCTATCAAGGATATCTGATCAGATGAATAGGCTACAATATGAGATGCAAAGGGTAGAATTTGAGGCTTCACAGTCTCAGCTTCAAATTTTTGACAGGCTAAATCAGGGTCTTAAAGACCAGATCCTTCACCAGGGTTTTGCTAATGATATGCTCGAAGAAATAGCAATGGAAGTTGGGGTGCCTTTAGAGCCCTCAAAGATGAGCAAAGAGCTTGCAGATTTCAGAAAGTAGAAAGAAGAAGCTGCAAACAGGAAAGAAAGTAATGCAAGGCAGAAGCTAGTAGTTTCTGCTCTATAGGCTAGATTCGGGTAATGACACTAAGGAACAAAGAACTCAGCGGAAACGCACAAGAACAAAGAGATATAGCAGCTGTAAGACTAAGAAGGAACAAATCTATTTGAGTTATGGGCTAAGAATCCAAAGAAGCTGTATATTCTGTAAGAAATGATAAAAGCTACCTACAAAGACTCCAAAGACACCTATATATACTAGTTAACAATTGTAACGGTAATCCTAATGAAAGCATAAATAAATGAAAACCAGCAAGAATTTTAGAAGACTTAAAACAGCAATGAATAACAATAAACTTCTAATTTAATTTAGGAGTTTCATTTGGATGCTCCTGCATCAACTCCACCGGGTGGGGAAGAATTCGCTCTGGTGAGAAAACTTCCAAAACTTGAGCATAAATCTTTGGAGCAATCCTCTGCAACTCTTCTTCAGTAACTCAAGTACTCTCACTAGCATGCTTACCCAACCACTTCACTAGGAATTGCCTGTACTGGTTACCCCTCCTAGACTTCACTTCCCCAACATCCAACACATCCTCAACAACTGCAAGTTGAGTCTTAGGAATGTGGCGAATTTGTATCGCTACCGACACCAGTTCATCATCAACACCGACAAAGGCATCGCACTGCGTATAAGATACCAATAGGCATGTCTCCTTTTCAGTTAACTTATGGTAAAGCATGTCACTTACTCGTGGAGCTAGAGCACAAAGCATGGTGGGCCGTCAAAACCTTCAACATGGAGATATATTCAGCCGGCCTTCATAGGAAGCTTCAACTCAATGAACTTGAAGAAATATGTAATGAAGCTTATGATGCCGCATGAATATACAAGGAAAAGACCAAAGCCTATCATGACAAGATGATTCGCGGGAAGAAGTTTAAAGTTGGACAAAAAGTTTTATTGTTTCATTCACAACTTAGACTTTTTCCGGGTTAGCTACGCTCTCGATGGGTTGGAAATTTCCTTGTCATTCAAGTGTTTCCTCATGGAGCTATAGAAATTCAAAGTAGCATATCAAGTAAGGCAATTAAAGTAAATGGTCATCGACTCAAGCCTTATTATAATACATTTGAGGAGCACACGGTTGAAGAGGTGGACGTTGAAGATGCCCTTGCCCCTGCCTCTGTCCAGTAACTAGCCTTGCCACTGCCGAGAGTAGGAAAACTGTTGGAAGAATGTTGCCGTGAGCTACTGTCGAGAAGAACCAGCTGCCGATATAATGAAACTTGTCACTGCCGAGAGTAGGAAGCTACAAGGAGCACGGAACAACGATGAACACACACATGAACAGTCTAGGCTAAAGAACTATAAACACCTAAGCGTTGTATGGGAGGCAACCCATATCACCTAAGAAAAACGAACGAGCCGACAACGAGAGTTTGAAATTCATATCCCTTCTCTTTTTACGTAGGTGGTGATGATATGTTAGAAACGTGTTAGCCATTGCATGCCTAGGAAATTACTTTATATATTTTTAGTGCTTACACTGAGGAAAATGTAGTTTTCTAAGTGTGGGGTGGGTTTACACGTTTTCTTTATGTTTTCTAGGTAGGTAAACATGCAACCCATGTTTTAGCGTAGTTATTTTCAGAAAATTATAAAGTAAAAATAGAGTGTTTATTTTCATGTTTCGAGTCTTAGGATGCCCCTAAATTGTCAATAATGTTTTTTTTTCCTCTTTACATACATAAATGATAGTTGTGCATACTTTAAAAAATTGTGAGTTTCATGAATAATGTGTATTGGTAGGAGCATGTAGGACTTGTTGTTTAATAAAGCATGCATGTTTTAGCTAGTTTGTTTCTAAAATAACCTTGTGAGCTTTAGAGCCTATTTGCTTTCTTCATGAGCGTAATTGTTTAAACTTTCGAGCATTCTTAGTTTAGAACCTCATTATTCATTGCATATTCGATGACTATGTGTCATACTGTTTTTAATGAACTCTAGAATGCTAGAACTTACTCTTGTAGAAATTCAAAACATGTATCATAAAATACCTTGATTTTGAAAGTGATTGAAAAAGATCTTCTAGGTTTACTATCATAGCCAAATAAAGCATGCGCCCTATTTGAGCCCGTCGTGGAACGCCTTAGTTAAACCCCTTTGAGCCGAAGTTAAGCCTTTTCTTTCATCACCTTTTTAAACACTTTCCTTGAGCCTAGTATAGCCATATCTTCACCTTGTTACATTGTGTCGGCAAAGCTTGGTTTTGAAGTAAAATTTCATGTGATATAGAAAACAATAAGTGTGGGGTAGACTTAAGCCATGCATTATGTATGAAATATATCTGCACACTTTTCTTGAGCCTAGTATAGCCATATCTTCACCTTGTCACATTGTGTCGGCAAAGCTTGGTTTTGAAGTAAAATTTTGTGTGATATAGAAAAGAATAAGTGTGGGGCAGACTTAAGTCATGTATTATGTATGAAATATATCTGCAGCCGTGTGCATTAGAAAAGAAAATAAAGTGAAGTCGAGGGCAAGATAGAAAATAGGCACGGTTTGAAAAAATTTTAGCATGGTTTTGAGTCTTGAATAAAGATTTGTAATGTTTAGGAAGTTAAGAATGAAGGAAGGGTCCAACAAGATGAAATCCGGCCTTCGATAAGAAGACATGAGGAGAATCGAGCTTTGCTAAAAGCCACGGTGACGGTTGAGCCTCCTTATCCACATATTGAATATTGCTTAGCCTAGCCCCATTACAACCCTTTTAAAGATCTTTTCATGATTCTTAAGATAGGTTAAATTTGATTTGTGGAGTCTTTCTCAAGAGTAAGCATATAGTTTTGGTTCATTGCTACATATAGTTGTCACATAAGGTTTTTCTTTCAAATTTCACAAAGTGCTTCGTCTTTCATGACATATGCAAGTTATTTTCGTATTCATCATTTTTCTTTTGCATATATTTATGTGTGAATAGCCAGGGTTTGAGTGAAAAGAAGAGAGTATGCCTAGTGAGGAGGATCGGATTAGCTATACATGTTTACATGCTTATATGTTGTTTTTACATGTTCATATTGTTCTTGCATGTTCATGAAACTTGGAATTTTCATGCTTAGCATTCTCATGCATCAACTTAAAAGCTATGTGTTTAAACGAGCCTGAGACAAATCATTAGGGGCAATAGTTTGTTTTAGAGTCTTAGTTTTATTTAGTTTTGCTAAGTGACTAGCAAAAGATAAGTGTGGGGTAGTTGATAGGAGAACAAAGTGTTATGTTTTTAGTGTGTTTTTACCTACATTTATGTTTTGCTTAACCTTAATTGTTATAAGATCGAGTCATAATATAAAGTTATGAGTATTTGGTAGAGCTAGCATAAAAATGTGCTAATTATAGAGGAAAATACAGAAAATCGACAAAGTTCTTAATAGCGATAAGAAACCTAGTCAAGGGTCTTAATATGTTTCGTTGATTATGTAAAGTCTCGACCTTGTCTTTTGTGAATTTAACTTCTCTGATTTTTTGCAGACACATTGAAGATTCGGCAATGGAAGAAGTTTCAATAATTGGACCAAGGAAAGTTGCCAAGAATTGCAAAGGAATACGGATGCGGAATTAGCAAATTCCTGTGCACATCAGCCAACTTCCACGAGTTCTCCAGAACGGGTCACTTAGAACCAGAATGCGTACCATGTATGCAAAGAAAGCTTTGGGATCGAGCCTAGTTTCTAAAACATTTAGAATCGTATCAATAGCTATTTTATAGAGGAAGTTATGCCCAAATCAGGACGCAAAGGTCCAGTCTGCCGAGAAGGAAGCAGTGTATCGAAAGTAAGACATTCACGCCGCTGCGCAGCTGCACAGCCGCTGTCGAGGATCTGCCAAGAAGACGTGTAGCCTGCCGAGCAATGTCAGACACGTGCCTAGGCGTGTCCGACACATGACCAGCCGTATCTAGAGATGTATCCACGTGTCCATGTCGAGAATGCCGATGTATCAGATACTGGCACCCATGCTGTCGAGAACCTGCTGCGCAGCAGCCTTACTACACCTGCCAAGATCCCGCGCGCTAGCCTGACGACAGTCTTGTGCGTGTCCTGCCAGCAGCTGCCGAGAGTATCCGATACTGGCATGGTCTGCACCCGAGAAGAAGCTGAAATTTTCCGATAGCTCATCCAAGGGGCTGCAACACTTCCAACGTGTCTCCAAGCATCCTAGAACATTCAAGAAGCTTCATGAAGATGTCCTAAACACAAGAGACAGTCCCTAGGCCGGCAAAGACAAGGAGATCAACTTCAAAAAGGAAAAGAAAGCCAATACCATCTAGGATTGGGAAACTTAATCAAAATAGGTTTCCATGTCCTTTTTGGTTACATTTAACTCTCCAAAACTGAACTTCTCCTTCCCCTATAAATAGAGGCCGACACCATGAAGAAAACTTGTCACATTCTGAAGCAAAGTACAAGTGTAAAGCTCTACCAATATTAAGCCCAAGATCCTACATAGAATAACTAGCCGAAACACATCTCCACCACGTACCATCAAATATACCCTAACCGTACATAAACCATCTTCATCGGATCAACATAGCTTGAAGCATCAAAGGTGTTCGAAAAGTGTGATCCACCCCCTACTTTCGGTTTAGCAATTTATTTTATGTAGCTATGTTTAGTTTTGTCTATGAAACTTATGTGTATGTTTGGTTTTTGTGTTTTCATGTCTATGTGAAAAACGAATTTGAATTTGGTTTTATAATATACATGTTAATTTTGTATCTAAATTAAGTATAAGGTTCTTTAAATATAGATGATATGAGCATAAAATGCGACGTTTTTAATGTGTTTTACCCTCATTTATACTTTACTTTAACCCTTATTTGTGTAGAATTGAGTCATTATATAGAGTTGTGAGTCTTTGGTAGAGTTTTAGTGAAAACGTGCTAAAGGTAGAGAAAAAGGCAAAAAATTGTCACAAGCCGATTTATGAGTTTTAAAATGTTTTGTTAGTTCTGTAAAAGTTCCACTTTGCTTTTGATGAATTTATCTTCTCTTACATGTAGTAGACATGTTGATGATTGAGTAATGGAAAGAGTGATAGCAATTGGAGCAAAACAAGCTGTCGGGAATTACAAGGAGAAGTTTATCGCAGAATCAGCAAGTTCCAGTAATTTCTTGGGCACATCACCAACTTCCACAATTTCTCTAGGACGATTCACAAAGAACTAAAAGGCAATCCATATATTCATAGAAAGCTCTATAAGTATAGTTTTCACAAAATTTAGAATCGCATCAAAAGCTTCCATAAGGAGAAAGTTATACCAGTCTCAACGCCGGAAGGTCACTGTCTGCCGAGAAAGATAAGCTACTCCCTTCCGAGAGGATTTTTTCTGTTTCTACACCAAAGGCTTCTCCAAATGCATAAATCAAGAGTTGTTAAGTCAAATGAAGCATATGAGAGTCAGCCATGCCGAGAGCATATGAGGAACGAAGAAAGAAGAGCTTACCTAGTCCAAGCAGGAAAAGTTGCCAGTTCTAGAAGAATGTTTTCCCGGGCTAGCTAGGGAGGCTAGCAGCCGAATCTATTGACTTTTATCTATCAAAGTAATGTTGTTGATCCATTAAGGAGTCCATGCAACCATGATCCATGAAGGAAATCAGACATAAAAGTCTAGAAGAACCAAGGAGTGACAGGTAAGAAACCATAACCAAATCAGATTAGGTTTTGCAAGTCCTAGTTACTGCTGACTTTCCTCTATATAAAGGCACGATTTCGTGACAGAAAAATCATCACATCTTGTACACAAACACAAGTCTTAAGCTCTACCAAATATTTTGCCATAGGAATATATAGAATAGCAAGCCGAAATTCACTCCACCACCACTTCTAATATCTTCCACCCGATTCATGTTCTAAAGACTCGGAAAGAGCAAGCACTTTTTCGCGCATTAAAGACACCATTGCGAGTGGCTAGAATGCGTGATCCAAACTCCTCCATCTCTAAGGCTTGGTATTTTATAGTTTTACAATTCTTTGTCTATGAAGGTTGTATGTTTTTATGGTATTTATATGTATGTCTATGTATGTATGATTTGAATGTTTGGTTTTTGCATGTTTGTTTTTATTGAGTCATATTCTTGTATTCATGAAGTTCAAGTTTCGGATTCAATAACTCTAAGTAGCATGTAAACGTAATATGTAGTAAGTCTTAGGTTAGGTCATAAGGAAGCATGTTTTGATTTCATTCTTGTCTCATACTTGGTTTATTCTTTAAATTCGTAGGCAACCAAGATTGTCATTTTATACAAGTGCAATGTATTGCAGTGGTAATCTTACATGTCGAAATTAAGCATAGGTCGAATCAAATGTGACATTGTCTTGATTTGTGTTGATTTCTTAGGACTAGAGTAGTTTAAAGAATTTACATGTCGATGCGAGATGAGTGACGCCATACTTGTTAATATGTCTCCGACTAAAGATTTTGTACATATATAGTACTTGTTTAATTTCTATGCCTATGTAGATTGCAAAGCGGTTAGCTAAAGATTAGGGTTATGCGCTGAGCTATTTCTATGTATTTTCGTGATGTCTATTTCGATTAGATGACCGCTGAGGATTTAATTAGGTTGGAGCTAAGTTGAGTCTAGAATGTTTTCAAACTTGCTACCTTGTTTTTTCTCTTTTGTTTATTACATGTTGTGTGAACTTTTGTGTAAGTAAACTTTTGTGTAAGTGTTTTGTATGAAAGATGTTGATCACTTGTACATAATAGATTTATGATTTTTTTTTTCATGTTTTGCATTTAATTTCGTAGGTTTTTAAAATCATCTTCAAAACCCCCATATTTTCGTAAATATGTATATATTTGTGACATGATGTGTATATGTATATATGAATGTATATATTTGTCTAACATTCTTATATTTCAGGTACTCTTAATCCCCGGCTTGAACGATCCCTACTTATTTATATTACTAACGATCTTTTGTAGGGTAATTATTTGTGTGAGCCTCACGGCTCACATCAATAGAATACAAATTGCATGTTAAAATTGTAAGGAAAATATGTAACAAAAAGATAGATCTAGGTTCGGCAAGCATGTTATCTTGGTTTTAAATTTGTTCTTGGTTAGCTCTTTAGATTCGTGTGCCTCAAAGGTTGATGCTTAGCACAAGTGCAATGTGTTTTGAGTATCAATCTTGTATTTACCAAAATTAATATACGTTGAGTCTAGCTCTTCGCGGTCTTGATTTGTGTTGTTTCATAAGGGTTAGAGTAGTCTAAAAGAACTTACTTGTTAATAAGAATAGTGACGCCTTACTTGTTAACTTGTCTCCGACTAAATAAAAGACTTATGTGCTTAAGTGTTAATTTGTTTTAGTGTCTACTCTTCGTGTCATTAAAATTGGATTAGTATAAAGATTAGGGTAATGCGCTTTGCTTGTCAAAGTCCTAAGTACTTATGAAGTCTTAAAATCGATTGGTGAACCTCTTCCGGCACTAGTTAGGTTGGAACTAAGTCGAGTCGTCATTAAAATCGGATTAGCATAAAGATTAGGATAATGGGCTTGTCAAAGTCCTAAGTACTTACGAAGTCTTAAAATCGATTGGTGAACCTCTTCCGGCACTAGTTAGGTTGGAACTAAGTCGAGTCCTTTGTTTGTCTGTTTGTTGTGTGTTTTGATTGCTTTTGTGCTATGCGTTTTGTGAGGGAATGTCGACCACATGTATATAGTAACTTAGGTTTTAAATTTTCTACCGTAGGTATTAGAATTTATGTTCATGTCTCTTAGTAACAAATCCAAACCCCCTTTGTTGAAAACGTGTAAATATGTGAATAACTGTGTATATGTGTGTCTAACCTTTGAATATTTCAGGTATCCTTAATTTCTGGCGAGAACGATCCCTACTTATTGCTATACTACTAACGTTTCTTGTAGAGTTATTATTTGCGTGCCGCTTCGGCGACTCATCAGTCACTATCATCCTCATCTGTATTGGAGTATGATGATAACAATGATGTAACTATTGGTCTCCCTATTTAAGTCCCTCTGTTTTACGCAACTATTACTTGATTTCTTAGGCTTTGGTAGTAGTTGTATTAGAGATACCACCTAGGCTTCGTTGAACAACGATAAATTGATATTTAATAATTTATTATACCATATTCATTTAGAATTATAGGAGAATAGTTGAACCTACGATGTGTAACCTTCATAATAACCTGACTTAAAAGTTGCTTAGTATGGTCTTCTAATCTAATTTCATACACACCAGAATGTAGTAGCATAACATGAGTTTGAGGTAGCTTCAAAAGGTGCAAAACTAATATATGAGTGGATTATATCCATCCTATCAATAAAAACCAGAGAATTATATCATAACATCGTAAACAGATAATGCGTAGCCTATCTAACTCACAGTCTTATAGGTTCTAATACCAAATTGTCACACCTCAGTGTTTAATATTTTTTTGAGGTGCAACTCTTATTCCAAATACGAAATAAGATTTCAATAACAGAAATATTAAACAAATTGGATGTGAACATCTATACACAAAACTAAAATTTATTTTTTATTACACAAACAACATTTACAAGAATAGACTCATCAAAGTTACACCTCCAAATTTACTATTTGTACCTCCCCTTAATTTTTTTTTGGCACCGAACTACCAATTTTTTCCCTTTTTAAGTTTGTTTAGATAGTCTCATCATAATCAGAAACATGTTGGTTCGAGTTCAAATTCAATTTCAATTTGATATCATCTAGACTGTGGATCGCATCATCTTTATTGATCATCACTTTATTTTCTTCTGAAAACCCTATTTTTTGTGTTAGGAGTATTCGTGTAGTAAAAGTAACTTCCCATTTTTTTAGTGAAACGTTCATTTTTTCCTAATAAATATGAAAACGAATCATGTATGTCATTCAATAGGCAATAGACTATGATATATATGTACATATATATATATACTCAGTGAGAAGTTCTCTATTTAATCCACACTTCGGTCACAATGTATGTATAAACCTATATATCACCTCTATAAAGTTTTATTAAATTCGGTGATCGTTAAGATATCAAAACAACAAAAAGTCAGTGACCATATTGAATATGTTCGATACGTATGTTCAAATGTTCACCGAATTGGATGAAACTTTGTAGGGGTAATCTATATGTATATACCTACATAATGAACAGTGGAGATGTAAAACGGTGACCGAAATATGGGTTAAATAGAGAACTCCGCACTTTAATTTTAAAGTAGAGCTCCGCTCTGGATAGGAACAATATATATATACTAACCCAGTAGAAGTTTTTCAAGCAAATGATGATTAATAGGTTAATTGAGTAATAAGGTGGAAGTTCCAAATTCAATATATACAAGGGTGGGGAAAAATGACAACTTGAAACAATATGCCGATGTCTTCAATAATAGTCCATTAGGCTTTTCAACTTGTAGTAATACTCACTTTTGTGACATGATGGCATCATTAATGTAATATTTCAATCCATCTACTTCTATGTCTGGATCATAAAACCTCATAGCCAATTTCTGAAGTAAATATAATTTTGTTTAACTAATTGACATTTATCACAGGCTTAGCTAGCTAGTGTATTTGTTTTCCATGATCAAGGGAGCAGTAGACATAGATCAAAATGATGAAGGAGGAATAAATACTACAAGCGTACTTTTATATTCAGGTTTCTATATATGATTTTCGATTTCCATGTGCCATAAGTGACTATGAAGGGGTAGCAAACTTAGCCCATTTTGATCAATACATATTTTGGTTGAATTTATTGCATGTGCTATATGTTTATATCTCAATCTTACAAAACTTTGTGACTATATATTTTTCTTTCTTTTCAGTATTTTACAAGGGCGTAATAGGTATTAAGAAAAAAAATGAAACGAAGAAAACTTAAAATTTAAGAGAGATATGATGACATAATGGAGGTTTTATTGCTCTAAGATATCATATGATGACAAACAAGAACGTAAAGCAACATATGGATCTGTGCAAACCCACTAAGAACTGAAAGAAACACGACATTGTAATGGCAAATTGCTTAGAGTTGAAGGTGGTCCATGGAAACCTATATGCATCTTTTTCAAAAGCTTGTGAGCAATTCTTTTTTCATTTCAATTAATTGTTCAAACAGTTTGAACTAGTTAGAAATCTAAAATGGTGCCTCCCAACTAATCTTAAATGCACAAATTTAACCTCAATACTCATGACAACAATCAAATTACTGAAAACTAGACAAATGGTACCTTGTAATTAAATGACATGAATTAAATTCATATTATCTATGAATTAAATTCACAATAACATATAGAAGGGAGCGAAAGCCATGAATTAAAGAGAAAGATCATTATGCACGATTGAAGTTGAATTTCCTAGATAAAATGACAACTACAGGTTGAGAAACATAAACAAGAGTTAACTTTGACGTAACTTTTACCTAAAAGACAACTAAATTAAATTAGCGACGGTTGTAAACAGTCCAAAATGGCCACAGTTAGCCAGAAAATAAGGACGGAGCTATTGTGGAAGAGAGAAGTCGCAAAGGAAGACAGAAACTACATGCGGATTAATATGGGCATACATGGGATATAGTACATGTTGAGGTTATGAGCTCAACTATAAATAAGTTTTTTTTTTCTTCCCAAAGTGCCAAAAAAATACGTACAAACCTTTCCCACAAACCTCATATGTTAATGTCAACATCATACAACAAAATCAATCATAATATAGAAATAATTTCTTGCAACATAAAACACATTCCATATCAACAGATAAACATTACCAATCAAACAACATATTTGCCTCATGTACGTATCAGCTCCTAATGAAAGGTTAAAATTATCAAAATCAGTACTAAAGAATTTAATTGATAAGACAACTTAAAAGATGAGCATTGAGTTGTTTTTACCAAAACCAATTTTACTCGACACATAACAGAATTGCAGGTTTTTGACCCAGTTATCTTCACGTTAAGAAATGTACAAAACTGATTGAAATCTAATTTTGTGCTCTTCTAATGACTTTTAGGAAACACTCTAAAGAAACTCTCATATATAGAAATTAGGGGTGTAAATGAGCCGAGTTGAGCCGAATACTAGGCTCTACATGTTCGACCTTTGTTTTTTTTTTTTTTTATCGAGCACAAACCGGTCGAAAACTTAATTTTGTTTTTTCCATGTTCAAGCTCGGCTCGGCTTGAATATTTTCTTGAAGCCCGAGATGGGCTCGACTCAGCTCAATTTATAAGACATGCTTGAGCTTGAATCGAGTTAGCTTGGCTCATTTGAATTTAAATAATAAAAAAAGAAATATGAAAGAAAATTTGAAGTATATCCATTTTTTTTTATAGAATTAACGATGGTATTTTCAATGGCTTCCTAGGCTCAGAGACTAATCTGCGTCTGGAGATCTTGTTAGAACACATCCTCTCCCCGACCACCAAGAATAAATTGAGATTTAACTTCAATTACCGTCGGCGGGATTCGAACTTGAGTATAAGAAATTCTCACACCAACGCTCTTACCAACTCGACTACCGGTGATGGTTAAATATATCCAAATTTGATGTCTTAACATCACACAAAATCCCTTTTATTTGGCTCATTTAGTTTGTCGGGCTTAATATTGAGCTCAAGACCGGTCGTCTTATCTATGTTACGAGCACGAAGTAAACGGGCTAAAAACGAGCTGAATCCGAGTTAAATAGCCTAAAAACATGTTTAGCTGGGTGTTTCATGTTGAAGATAATGCTAATCATTTTTACAATTTAATACAAAATTTTACCCACTAAAATTCTATTCTTAAAGTGTATAATTAATTGATTAATTATCTGATGGGAAAACAAAAGGTATGATTTACCAAATAATTATGTGACACCGATAGTTGTATGCGTTTCAGTGTTTTGGACTTTTTTTTTTGACTTGGACGGTCACTCTATTTTAACCCAAAAAAAAAAAGAAAAGAGAAAGGGTATGTCATTGATGGGGTATTTGAGTGAGAGGCATTCTGGTGGGTTCAAAAGAAAAGCAAGCTCACTCACTCCTAAATCGGAGCGATGCCGAGGAAGAGTAAAGCAAGAAAAGAAGAGATTTGCGAAGAGGTTTGCTTCCTTTGCAAAGATGGCGGCCTCCTTTTGGTCTGCGACTACAAGTCAGTCACTATTCCCCAAACTCTTTTTCCTTTTCAAAATCCATCGTTTTTACAGTGCTTTTGGTCGAATAAAGCCATCAACTTGGTTCTTCATAAATCCGATTTTTCATGTCAGTTGTATAATGGTTTTAAGCGTGTTTGCAAATTTGGTGTCAAAGTGAGTTCTGAATGAAAAATGAAATGGGTAGATGAAAACTCTTAATAATTTGCTAACTAACAAATGCTTAGTGTTCCCTTTTGCTTTTGGTTGAAAGGCAGTGCTTATATCTTTCAGGGGTTGTCTTAAAACATATCATCCTGAATGTGTGGGAAAAGATGACTCTTTTGTGGAGACTTCAAAGCGCTGGAATTGCAGTAAGAAGCTAATTTTTGTTTTTGGATTTTACCTTTTTATTTTCTACCATGATGCTTCAGCTTTACATGAATAAAATATCAGTGTCAGTGTTATATGTCCCCTTGATGTATAGAAAATTTGGTGCGTGTGATCTGTTATATTCTGTATGAGACCTGACTAGGTATGTTCTTGTCGATGAATGTTGCATTTCAGAATGGCATTCTTGCTTCATGTGCCAAAAAGCTGCAAAGTTCCAATGCTTTTGCTGCCCACAAGCTGTATGTGGACGCTGCCTCTGTGACTCTGAATTTGCGGTTGTTAAAGTGGATAAAGGATTTTGCAATCATTGTTTGAAGCTTGCACTACTCATAGAAGATGACTTGGATGCTGATTCTGACGGGGTATGTTAATATCTGATTAATTATAACAAAAGTTGACTCTGATTTGATTTACAGTTTAAGCTTACACAAATACTGAAATACATTTACAATACATATGTACGTTAGTGTATATACACACACACATATACAGGAAATGTTTATAAGTTTGTTTTTTGCTACCATGCCATTTTTGAAGGAGAGTTAAATGCCACTTTAAATATTAATGATACAACCTATTTTTTCCTTCGCTGAATTTTTCGATTCCTCACCTCTGGTGGATACTGTGTGACCATTAATATTAATATCTCTATTAAAAATTCTGTCACAGGAATCCATCAGACTCAGTTTAGCGAAAACATGGAAGTCGTTAAAATACTTACAGTTAAATTAACCTTTGGTGCTTAGGGGCAATGGCAAGTTGGCAAATAGAAAATTTTCTTTCCTTTCTAAAGTATTGTTGAACAATTGTTATAAATGTAGTTATGATTTTTTTATGCAACTCAGCTTCTCTATATGATTTTTCTTTCTCATCTAAGCTTCCAGATCTACATTTCCTGTAGTTCTTTGTTTGTGTGGAAGTGGATCCGGTCAGTTATTTGGTTTGATGTTATAATTAAATTTTTTGTTTTCTTTTCCTCACAATATTGTTCTTTTCCTTTTCAGGGAAGAGTTGACTTCAAAGATGTAAATACTTTTGAGTACTTATTTAAAGAGTATTGGCATCTAGTAAAAAAGAAAGAACATTTGTCTGCAGAAAATGTCTACTCTGCAAAAAAGTTACTAAAGAAGGGAAAAAACTACACCTGTGACTTTGATTCGAATGAAATTCAGAAGAAAGAAGAAAACTTTTCAGAATCTGATGACGAAAGTGACCATCAGGTATCTGATTACGATGTGGAAAGTGGAGAAGAATACATGCCCGTTGCCAAAAAGAAGAGGTCCACAGGAAAACAGTGTTCAGTGAAAACAGAAGCAGAAGCAAAGAAAATAGAATTTATAGGATGGGGCTCAAGATCTCTCCTAGAATTCCTTGCTTCTTTGGGTAAAGATACATCCAAGGAGTTATCACAGTATGAAGTCACCGCTATGGTTACAGATTATTGTAAAGAAAACAAGCTTTTTGACACAGAAAAGAAGAAGAAAGTACTTTGCGATGAAACCTTGCAGTCTCTTTTAGGACGAAAGTCAGTGTTTAAGAATAGTATATATAACCTTCTTAATCCCCATTTTGCTGACAATCTGGAAGAGTCAACAGAGGAGGATGAGAGTGGGAGTAGTTCTGAAGGCAATGATGAGAGTTTTTTGGGTGCCTGTAAAAGGCAGATTAAGTTGAGCCCTAAAGTACCAGATGCGCAGAAAAGCTGTTTTGCTTCCATCGTTCCTGAAAACATCAAGCTTCTATACCTGAAGAGGAGCTTAGTTGAGGAATTGTTAAAGCAACCTGAGACTTTCGCTGAGAAAGTAACAGGATGTTTTGTGAGAGTCAAATGTGACCCAAATGATTATTCACAGAAAAATACTCACCAGCTCTTGCAAATTAAAGGTAATTATCATAGTGGTATATGCTTTTAGTTCTAAAAAGTTCAACTCTGCTTGCTGCATATGTCTTCAGAAGTGCATGATATTTTAAAAAGGAACCTATGTTTTAGTAGCATTGGTTTTTTAATATGGATATTACCATATGTGGTATTATAACTTATTATGACAAAACAAAAGATCTCAATTGTTCAGATTCGAAGTGATATCTTGAAATATAATACTTGTGTGAAAAGTTAAACTCTTGGGTTTTAGAGTTTGTCTGATATGGTATCAGATTTTGGTTTGTAGACTTTTAGGAGGCCCTAGGTTCAGAACACTCTCATTTATCACTCCACAATTGTTAGTTTCTCCCACAGGAGGGGTATGAGAAAAGGTGTAAACTAAACATACCTTATTGTCTAATTTCCTATCAGCTCCCTTTGAGTTTTATTTGTTATCTATCATAAAGGTTGTCGTCCCGTATTAAAATTCATAAAAAAGTTATATTTTGTAGAGAAAACTGGAGGAATTTATACAACCTGTTAGTTTAATTAAAAGTTCAGGCTGAAGCATGTCTATTTGTGCTAACACAATCTTGACTGGATACAGTGACGTTTTAGATTACCTTGCATTTAGCCTGAGCTTCCTTTATAACTTGTGAAGGCTATGGAGTTCATTGTTCTAACAGATATGGCTCACATTTTCAATGAAACTTAAACGGTCAGAAACTCGTTTTGTCAAAAGAAAATATGTGTATATGCTCCATGTTTCAAAATTTAGCTCTTGATTCATTTAAGTGAAGGATCTTTATTATTCTCGTGTAAGGAGCCATGGAGTAAGACGCAAGATGGAAATTTTATATGCTCAATACTCAAAGAAGGGGCTGCTGATTTTTGAATGCACAGACTGTTATCCTGCCTTTCCTCATTGTATTATCATTATATGATTAATGTTCTGTTCTGTGATATTCTTATCCTGATAGGTATAAATGAAAGTTTGAGGAATGACAGAGAGGATACAGAAATACGTTTGCAATGTTTCAGTACTTTTAAAGATTTACCTGTTTCCAAGCTATCAGATGATGACTTCTGTAAGGTAATACCATTATTACAATGACTTCTGCCATTTTCAATATGATGGTCAAAGTTAATTAACATTTTATTTTATATACATGTGTATTACTATAGAAACTCAGAGAGAATTAGGGTAAATTTTTTTTGCTAGTGACAGCAATAAAGAATTTGGGTAAAGTTAGTGACATCAGTAATGAATGTGGGTTAAGTTTCTATGCTGAAACTGAGATTGTCCGGACTCCAGAGTGGAGCAGTGTAATATGTGAGAACCTCAGTGTGAGATATGACTTTCAAGAGTTCATAGTTATTACTGGGACTTGCTACTTTTATTTGTCTGCTTGTCTTTCCTTTTAAGTTCTCATACGATTTTTTTTTTTTAACCCAAAGCAAAATTGCAGTCCCCAATGTTACAAATCAATTGGAAGTTTCTATAAGTTTATAGGTTGCAATTCTGTTTTAGGGAATAAACCTTGGTTGGGAATTACATGCAGGAAGAATGTGAAGATTTACATCAGAGAATAAAAGATGGCCTCCTTAGAAAGCCAACTATTGTAAGTCGAGCTATATGTAGTTAGTAATTAATTTATTGTATTTCCTATGATGATATTGTTGACTATTGAACTATCGTAAGTTCAGTTAATTCAAGCATAGTTTCCAAGGGATTTTTTTAATTATATATTTTGCCAGTCAAGTCTCCATTTCTGAGTTTTATGAAATTGCATTGATATTCTAATCTGATCAATTGTATCATTTTATGGTTTACATTTAAATCTCTTCTACAGTTAAAATTTTCAGATATCTTAAATCAAACCATAAATCATCCACTCACTTTATGATTTACATTAGAAATGGAGGAAAAATATACACTAGTAACTGAGGCAAGATATACGAAAGAATCTACTTAGTTAGATTATATAGAAAGTTGTGGCAAGAATACAGTAAAATGATTATGGACAGTTGCATACAAATAGACATATGTTCTTACTATTTGTTTCTTAATTTGTAAGCATTTGTTTCCATTAATAATTTCATCACTGGTCTTTACGTTTAGATTAAGATTTAGATTGTATATAGTTTGTATAATATCTGGAGTCTTAGCCAGTAATTGTTTGTATCTCAACCAGTTGACCAGAGTTTTTATTTGTTTAATAGGTGGAGCTTGAACAGAAGGCTAGAAGTCTACATGAGAATATAACAAAGCACGTATGTATCTGGCTTGTACCTCAACATATAATTTCTATTAGTCATAGGTCATTCGAAATGTCGCAACAATTACAGGTGTCTAGCAAATGGACAGCAGTCCTTAAGACATTTTCATCTCACATTGTTTGTGGATAGTAATCAAGATTTGAATCTATTAGTGATAAGTTGAAACTTTATACTACAGCTACAAATATCTAAAGTACGTTTTCGTCTCTCTAAGTCTTTTACCTGATGAGAACTGAAAGAGTAGAAAGTAAACAACAATCTGCTTGAAGAAAGACAATGTCAAAGCCAATTTTTCAGTCCAGAAATTAAAGAAGTGCAGAAAGATAACATTTTCCATTACTGTCCTGGAATTTTTTTTGACTAATAATTTTTATAATTCAGCGTAATAGGCTCTGAGAATTTCTGTTCCCGCTTTAATCATGTCCTGTTAACTGCCATGAACATGTTCCAATGCCGTTTATAATTTCTACTATGTAACTATGGAGTGAATCAGACTATATAATGCCTAGGCCTCTGAAAATATCGAAGATGTATCTGTTGCGTTTTTAAATACTTTAAACTGTACACTACGTAACTATGGAATGAATTAGACTATCTACTCAGTAGGCCTTTCTGTGTTAGAATCACATATGTATGTGCTACTATTTCAAGTATGTTTATTATCCATCAGCTTTTTGAAGCTCAAATTTTATCTTAGACATTCTAATTCTCCAGTATACATGTGAATCTTTATGGTTTATGTGAACATTAATGTTCGTATTTGATACTGTCATGTTGTTGCATCATCTGGCTGAAAATTTCAGTGGCTTGCTAGAGAACTGACTCTGTTGCAGAAGCGCATTGACCATGCAAATGAAAAAGGATGGAGGAGAGAATATCCTTTTATTAAGTTAATTGATATAGCAACAAAGGTGGTGTAATGATACATGTCGGAAATCCATTTTTCAATTGTTTGCATCCTGAAATATAAACATGTTTATTGTTGATCTTATCTCTTGGGTGGTGGGGGGTGCGAGATGGGCTCATTAAGATACAATGTGTGGTTTAGCTACCTCCTCCAGATAGAAAACCTTTGTCATTTTTTTTATTGACACCCTGGAATCCCCAGATGACCTGATACCCACATCAGGAAGTTGGGGCCGAAGCTCGGAGTTCCTGCTGTACTGTACAATCTCTAGGAGAACCTATAACAAATAGCAAGGTATGTAACCTTGAGGGGATGCAGCCCCCGACCAGAAAATGGGAGCAAAGCATGGACCTGGCAATTCCTACTAGCCCGTCAGTGGGACCTCCTATGTGAGTTCTTTTAGTAGCCAGATATCAAATAAAGCCTGATTCATGGACCTGAGCTCAAAACTCAACAGACAATGGCAAGTCTAACAAATAGCTAGGTAATGTATCCAGAAAATAAAATTTACTAACCATGGGCCTGAGAAATAGTAGGGTGTTTGATGATGTGTAGGGAGAACTGGGCCATCTATGGAAAAAGGTTCTGTTCTGTGTTACCTCATGGTTTTGATGTTTATATCAGTTCAGAAGTCAGTGGTAGCTAATTGTGTTTGTATTGCCTTTAGGTTTCCTTAGGGATGTAATTTGTTGTATTCTAGCTGGTGTACTGCATGCTCTGATGGTTTCACTAATTTAATTAGTTTAGCAGACGTGTCTTTTTCCCGTGTTCCCCTTGTTTGTCTCTGATAAATAGTTTTGTTTGAATTTAAATGAAAAAAGATAGAATGAACAATGTGAACCTTGACCTATATTTTCTGGATACGCTTGATGCGTACATCACTAAGAAGCTGCTTCTTGAAACACCATCAGAACAATCACGACTGTTGAATGAGGTTCCGGAAGTGATTGCAGCCATGGAAAAATGTGATCCCAATCCTGAGTCCCAAAGCCGGGATAAACAAGGATATGAAGGCTCTTCCGAATCAGCCCCCAGTGCATCTCCTCAAACTCCCGGCACTGCTCTAGCCAAAGGAACCTCATGGCGTGCAAATGACAAAACAGATCCTGCAGGTTTGTTTCAAATCTATGTAAATAGTACTTATTGTTTCCGATAGTTTGTCATCATTGTTTCCATTTACCAATGAGAACTTGGACATGCTTGCATTTAGAAGCTACATTTCTAGATCATGAGAACTTTGACAATTGAATTCTTTGAGTGACAATTTAATTCACAAACTGTGGAACTGTAGTAACTTGACAATTCTTATGGTTACAAATGCTACTCTTCTTTTGAAACCGTTTGGTTGTGAACCTTGAATTTGTTTTTATAGTGAAATGATTAGAATTACTCTGATTTTTGTAAGTGGTCTTCTTGTTGTACCATTCCATTTTCAAGATTTACAGTTTTTTCCTATGATGAGCTTGTGAACTGTTTGGATTTTTGACATTTACAATTCTGAATATTCTGCAGGTTCACAGTTAGACCAGGAGAGAGACCTGAAGGGTGCAGCAGCTAAACAGAAGAGAAAGCAGGCTCCATCAAACTTTGAATGGAGCTCTAGTATAGATGGTATGGTTTATGTTTTTTGTTCAGTTGGATCATGCCCTTGATTTCTTTTTCAAAATTCTGTGAGTGACAAGGTTTTCAATCACAAACTCTGGAATTGTAGTATCTTGAAAATTCTAGTGGTTATAAATGCTACTCTTCTTTTGAAATAGTTTGGTGGTGAACCTTGAATCTGTTTTTATAGTGATATGATTTAAATTACTCCGATTTTTGCACGCGGTCTTCTTGTTGTACCATTCCATTTTCAAGATTTACCGCTTTTTCCTATGATGAGCATGTAAATGCTTTTTTGTACGATGAACTTGTGAACTGTATGGAGTTTTGACATTTATTTTGCTGGATATTCTGCAGGTTCACAGTTAGACCAGGAGAGAGACCTGGAGGGTGCAGCAGCTAAACAGAAGAGAAAGTGCACTCCATCAAACTTTGAACGGAGCTCTAATATAGATGGTATGGTTTATGTTTTTTGTTCAGTTGGATCATGTCCTTGATTTCTTTTTACAAAAGGCATGAGAGGTCCGTAACATCTAACGCATTTAAGTATGTAAATAATAGTTTTGGGTATGAACTGGTATGCTTGTATGAGTGAAACAGAAAAATAAAAATTTATTAAATGGAATGAATTGATTGTCTTTGATCATGTTGGTCATAAAATTTATAGGTAACAATTTAGAAGTTTGCAAAAGAAAAGTCTATAGGTATTTCCAGTGCTGTTGGTGACAACTGGACAACAATTGAACGTCTCAAGTTATTTTCTATTAGGCTATCTGTATGTGAAAAGTACGAATTTTGTCATTTGCTGCCTAGTATCACAGAGGAGGTATTGATATTTGCTCTTCTCTAATCAATACATTACAACTGTTCTGGGATGAACGAAGTAGAAATAGATCAAGGTCGTCTCTGTATATTAATATCCTATTATTTCCTAATCACCCCTACTAATCAGCTAGAAGCAAAGCCAAGCAAATATTTAGGGCTTATACCATGCAGAAATACAAGTAGCTGTTTCCCCTAGCAAACAAATTTATTGTTTGTAGAACATACTAAATTGAAAATCAGCTGCCAAGCATCAAGGCAACATAACACGTCATAATCGTCCTTATGCGGCCCCCGGTTTACCAATTTTAACAATGTTTCTGCAAAAACTCCTGATATGCTGCATCCTTATGCTGCCTTTGGTTTCTTCTTGGGCTTCTTCTTTGGTAGCTTGATGTGTAAGTGAATTTTCTTGATTTTTTCTACAGGTTCAAATGGTGACCATGAGAGAGATCCGGGTGATGCAAAGGATAGACCTAGGACAAAGAATGTTCCTATAATTCATAACTGGTTGCAGTCCCCTAGCATTCCATCCGGTCAGGCTGCAGAACTAGCGGAACGTAAAGTAGCTCGACTAGAAAAGATGAACTGTGAAGGAACATCAGAAGGTAAGGTAATTGAGTTGAGTGATGACGGTGAAGATATAATGGTTTCAGTTACACCACCTGCACATGAAATCCTAGGTTCTGATTTATGGTATTGTATGAGTCCACTTGGTGTAATAAAGGGACCCTATAAAATGTCAGTGCTAAAGCTATGGATCGTCTCAAGTGACAAGGAATTAAGATACAAGGTTTGGAGAGTGGGTCAGACCAAAGGCGAGGCAATCTTTCTCAATGATGCCATTCAAGGAAACTAATGTAGCATGAATTGACAGTAGTTTTATGAAGAGCTAGATTGAAAGAAAAAAAAAACAATTTTACATTAAAGTTCTACTTGTGATCTAGGTTACATGATTTAGTTTACATGTCACAGGCAAAGTGTATAAATGAGCTCCGGCGGCATTTACATTGTCGGTTGCAAGTCCGGCGTAAGTTTTGTAATCAATCAGGTACTTGTGTAGACAGCATTTTGGGGTTTATTTGTGTTGCAGTTTGGGGTCATTCCGTGTATCGCTTGCTGTTTCTTTGGTTAAATTTACGTGGACTATAAAAAAGTAAATTACATAGTTGCACCCTCACTTCTAAAAATTTTTATAAAAAAAACTACATAAAAGTACTTTACAACAATTTAATTAATAAATAGGTCATCTATTATATTTTTTATATAAATTAGGACAAAATTTTATAAATTAGGATAATGCGTTGTCAAACTGTAACTTGTCACGAAAAATAAGTTAACTACTACTACAGATAGAGAAGTTAGTTGATACTGTCGACCGTGAAATTAGATGCTGTTGCCGACCTTAAACATAGCTGCTATTGTCAATGCTGAGGTAAACTGCGACTGTCAACCTTGAGCCAACCTATTACTATCAACCCTCCTCTGCTGCTAGGTGGCTCTTGGTGGCCTAAATTCAAAATTTCAAAGTCTCAAAAATATATGCAATATTATACTCAAAGAAAAATCCATGAGGTAAAAAATAATTTTATCACTTGAATCTTTTCCGAATTACGTGCGGCTTCGCCGGTAAACTTGAAATTGTCAGAAATAACTAAAAAATGAAGAGAGAGAAACTTGTCAATTATGAGAGTGGCAGCACGGTAATTTTGGTGAAATTAGTGATATTTTGGACATTTTAGGCTTAATTATTCAATAGTTTTGGGTCCACTCAATTTTAGGCTAAACTCATGTCTTTTTTTATTTAAAAATTATTAGAAGTGAATTTTTTATGTTTGTAAATTTAGTCGGATGCTAGTTTGCAGTGGCGGATCCAGGAAATTTTGTCAGCTAAGGCAAGAATTACTTGTCACTTGAAAATATAATCCACTTCAATTAAAAAAAATTACAATACAACTTTTAATAAAAGATGAGACGGTAATTGTCCACAGCGCGATTTCATATTTTGAAAACGCTGCATTATAGCATCATTACTAACGCTTTTGAATATATCTTTCTCAATATAAACAAGCAAACTATCATTCAACCACTGATCTCCCATTTTATTATGAAGTGGATTCTTCACAATGTTCATAGCTGAGAATACTCTTTCCACTGAAGCTGTTGCAACTGGTAGAACTAAAGCCAAAGTTAGAAGCTTGTATACTGATGCATGTGTTATGTGCTTTCTAGTCTCCACCATTTTTTTGCAAGACTACTGATTCCTTTTAGTTGAGAAAAATCGTTGCTCGATTGCATATCATTAATGTAAATATCAAGCTTGTCTTCAAGTGATAACACATCTCTTTCAGAAAAATCTCTTGGATAAAATTGAGCAAGACGAAGTAACTTTTTCTTGTCAAAAGCAAAAAATGAATCATCTGGACTTAAACTTGAAACACAAATCAGAAGCTCAGAGTTTACCTCATTAAAGCGATCATTCAAGTCTGAAAATTGTGTATCGATCACAGAATAAAAGACATCCACTCGATAATGATGAAGGACTGTTAACTTTTCAGCCATACGTTGTGATTTCCCTTGAGCCACAAAAAGATCATCCATATTGGGAATCTTGACACCATACTTGTTACACAAACAATAGACCATTTCAAGGAAATTATCCCATTCACATTCTTCCTCCCTCATTGTTTGTAGTTGTTGCTTGCTTGCCTTGACTAAATCCATAGCATTGACAATATCTTGATCATTTCTCTGTAATGCTTGTGATAACTCATTCGTCACACCCAACACTTGTCTCATTAAAAACAAACAAAATATGAAGTAAAATGATTGCATTTGTGTTAGCAACAGATTACATTCCCCTCTTTGATCAGCATATGTCCCATCTTCAATAACCATTTCAATCACCTTAACTGTGGAAGAAAACATAGAAATAATGCTCAGTAAGGTACCGTAATGTGACCCCCAACGTGTATTACTCGGACGTTTAAGAGTACTTTCTTGATTCAGTCCTCTTCCACTTTAAAGCTCATTATTTTGAACAGCTTCTTTCAATTCATTTTGTTGTTGCTCTCGAAGAAGTTCACGACGTTTACATGATGCTCAACCAAGGTTAACCACTCTAGTCACTAAGAAAAAAAATGAAGCAACTGCAACATGGTTTTTAACTAGAGCAACAAGAGCAAGTTGAAGTTGATATGCAAAACAATGAACATAAAAGGCACAATCATTTTCTTTCAAGATAAGTGCCTTAAGACTATTGAACTAACCTTGCATATTACTAGCCCCATCATAGCCTTGTCCTCGAAGATTTGATATGCTCAACTTATTTTTGGAAAATAGCTCATCTATTGCAAGTTTCAAGGACTGTGCATCAGTACTTTTAACATGTTGGATGCCAACAAACCTTTCAATTACTTCACCTTTATTATCTACATATTGAAGAACAACTGCTATCGGCTCTTTTACTGAATGATATCGTGCTTCATCAACGAGAATAGAAAATGGTGCATTACCCATGTCAAACATGATTGCATTAAGAGTTTCAATAGTAGCTGCATTTATAATATCTTTTTGCATAGCAGGTGATTTCAACTGTAGATTTCCACGAGCATTTTCAAAGGCGACAGCTTTCACGTTGTCATTGTGTTCAACAAGAAATTCTAGTAGTTCAAGAAAGTTTCCTTTGTTGATTGAGGATTCTGATTCATCATGACCACGGAAAGCAAGACCTTGTCACAGCAAGAAACGAACACAATCAATTGATGCATTCAAGAGAGTGTAATAGTCCTGTTTAGAGGCTTCCACTTGACGACTAATAACTGACTCAAGATGCTGCTTCTGATTCATTAGAGCATGGCAATTCAGTAGAGCTTGGTTATGAACACTACCGGTAGTTCCAACATGATATTTAAGTCCCTGTTTATTCTTCCAATTGTCGTAACCTTTAGCAGTAAATGTATCGCCGCCTCCTTGTTCACCGTGTTCTGGTTTAAAAAGATAACAACAGAGGCAAAATAAAGCATCTTTCTCTATGTTGTACTCTAACCATTCCAAATGATCATCAAACCAGGAAGAGTTAAATTTTCGTTTAGTTCCATGTATCTCTCTTTGGGGAAACTTATGGTTTCGAGGTTGACAAGGACCCTTGAGCAGATAACTTCGTCTAACTTGATTACGAATATTTGGATCATAATCCAAAATACGCTTTCGATATGCAGGGTCTGAAGGAAGATTTTCCAAAACTTGTTCAAGTTCAGTTCTCATTGAACTTTCAACATCAACATTGGCTTTCCTCTTCTTCGTAGATGATGAAGGATTTGAAGGTTCGTCTCTTCTTGGTACTTTTTAAAAGTATTTCTCCATCACTGTAATCAACAATTGAATCAATTTCTTAAAAAAATAAATCTAATTCTGTAAACTCTAAGAACTATGTTTTACAATCAATTGAATGAATTTGAATCAACTTTTTAACGTTCTGTAATCAAACAATTGCTTACTTGCTAAGTTGCTATAATAGCAATTTAGGGTTTACTGTAGTTTACAAATTTAAACTATAAATACAATTCAATAAATTCTATCAAAGTTATCAAATAATCACTGAATGCTTTATAATCTCAAGCAACAAGTTTACAACATAATCAAACCTTCAAAGAAGTAAGAACTATTAACCAACGAATTAAAGAAAAAAATAATGAAAAAATATGATTGATAAATTACTTCGCATAAACACTTACTTGAAAAATTAAGAACTAAAATAGTGATCACTTGTAGTCTTGCGTTTGGGAATTTGGCCTTTGGGAGTTTTGGGGAGAGATCAAAGTTGAGAAGAGTGTTTTTTTTTTGGGAATTGGGGTCTGGGAATGAAGATACGAAGAAGAGAAGGTGATGGAGTATTAGAGTTGACGAGTTCTTTATTAACTTGGGCCTTTTTTTTTTTTTTTACTCTAAGTAAAACTGTAAAATGACGTCGTTTTGGGCTCAAACTAGAGAAAAGAAAAAAAAATGCGACTTGCAGCGACGTTTTTCACCAGTATCCTTCGCCGGAATCTGCCATTTTCACATGGCTTTTCTCCAGAAAAACTCATACTCCAAGCCCAGCAACAAAAACCCAGTATAGGCAGTTGCCTAAGCTTGCCCACACGTGGATCCGCCACTGCTAGTGTGCTATTGTGTAATTTACTATTATATTTATTTTCTCTAAACTTTCAAATTCAATAAAATAATAGATTGCAGTATTATTATGGGTATGTTTGGTGCAGCTAGGTTTTACAGAAAAGATGGCTTCTGCTTATTTTTTAAAATAAGCTGCTAAAAAGAAAATTGGCCGAGTATTTGGTAAACTGACTTTTTTTAAGTGTTGTTAGTAGACTAGACATTGGCAAAGTTTTTGGTAAACTGAAAGCTGGCTTATGCTTTTTGTCTGTAAAAGGCCAATTTGGACATAAAAGAAATTTGAACTTTAATTGAATGATAATACCTATTAATTTTTAATTTTATGGCTAATTGAATCTTTCACTACCAGATCCGAGGGCATAGTCGACGAAAATTTTTTCGTCGACTATGCCAAAATTTCGTCGGCTATACCTTCTGCCGACGAAATTTTCGTCGGCTATAATTCGTCGGAAAAACGCCGTCGGCTATACCAATGGCCGACGAAAAAAAGGAAATCGTCGGCTATATGCGAGTATGGCCGACGACTTTACCGACGAAACGTCATTTCGTCGACCAAACCCTGGCAAAATATCCGACGAAATTCGTCGGGTATTTTCAAGTATGGCCGACGATATCGTAAACAATAGCCGACGAAATTCGTCGGCTATTTGTTCTGAACTATAGCCGACGATTTCATCTATTTCGTCGGTTATTCCGTCGAAATATATTAATATTTTAATAGGCATTAATTAGTTATAGCCGACGAAATAATGTCATTTTCGTCGGCTATAAGACTTATAGCAGACGAAAATTGGTAAAAATCGTCGGCTATAGTACTCATAGCCGACGAAATAATGCCAAAATCGTCGGCTATATATTCGTACATTTGGTGAAAAAAAAATTAAATTATTTTCTAAATTACAATTCCAAGCAACCTGCAAATCACAAAAACAGTCCATGCATTTACACCAACATGAAACACGTCTAAATGACTTATTATTTAATTCGTTCCAATATACATAAAATATAACCCTAATCATCACCTAAACCACTAAAGTCTACGACGTCATCCCCAGCATCCTGCTCTCCATCATGCTCGTCATCCTGCTGACCGAACTCGGGAGGTTGAGGCATTGGAGGTTCAACTAACGGCTGAAACGGGGGCGGGGGTGGAAGGCTTTGTTGTTGTGCGGCGAACATCTCATACCACCAGTTTTGTTGCCCGGCGTAGTTGAGTCGCCGAATTCTCTCGCATTCAGCATTCCAACTGGACAGATCTAAATAATGCTGCTGTGTTCTGCGGTGTTGCTCCTGTGATCTCTGGAACTCGGCCGCCAACCTTGCATTTTCTTCGGCCAATCTCCGCACTTCCCCCCTCACATGTTGGCTCTCCCCGCCTCCCTTAGTGGTCTTCAGGAGCCCTAGTCCAGAACTTCCTAAACCCCGGCAGTAGTAGTTGTTTGAGCGGTTTGGGAAGGCTGCGTCGAACATCCTCGCTGCCGTTTGGACATTGGACCGGTCGACCTGGCGCAGGGCTTCTTCCAGATCTGCTTCTGAAATGTTCGGTTGTGTCTCCCGAACTACTTGCTGGAACACCTCTTCTTCGGCCCGGTTCACCCTCTCCTAATTGGACGGGAAAAAAAAAATTAATATTCTAACAAATATATAATTAAGTAAAATTAATAATTAAAATTTTAAAATTGTAATGAACGACTTACGAGCTGTTCTGTCGCTTGTGGATAAGCGATATTGAACGTCTCCAAGTACGGGTTGCTATCAGGATGATCTCTAAGCGCCTCCTCCTGATATTGTGCAAACGGCCTAGAACCAGCATGATGGGGGGTTGTGTTCCGGCGGCGGTTCTCAGAGTTTATCCGAGAACGTTGCTTCAAACAAATAATAAAATGTTAGCAAAATGCATAAAAAAATATTAGTGTAATAATTATAAAATAATTAAACTAATAATTAAAATTTTAACAAAATAAACATTTGTAGTGAAGTTTAGTATTTACCTGCATAACTGGGTTGTTGAAGTCTACTGTCTTCAACCAACGCCACTCGTACTCCCTGAACATGAACTCCCTGGGAGTACCCATACGACCAAGGTTGTCGTATTCGTTATAGTGGGAACGGAGCTCGTTCTTCCACTCTTTGAACCTACGAAAAAAATAAAAGTACATTAGAAATATTATTATAATCATAAAATATTAATAATTATAAGATGAGGAATTCCCAACGTACCTCGAGTTCTGCACGCTGTCCGCCCAATCCCGCTTATATTCGGCAATCTCGAAGAATGTCTGAAAAATAATATTTTATTAGTTTTACAATTGTAATAATACCGAAAATTATTAAATATTACGATAAATAAATTAAATTTTTTAAATTACTCACCGACGCGGCGTTGTTCACCTCCCTCTTTATCTCTTCGGGCACATCAGCCCACCGGGTCCACAACATAGGGACTCTGTCCCTAATCAGTGCCCCCACGCAACCCGAGTAGTCGCGTTTTTTCTTCCCCTGAACCTCCTAATCAGGAGGTTCGTTGATCTGGATCCTCCCCCTCAGATCAACAGTTCTCCTGAGTGTGTCAAAACATATGACACCTCTCGTGTTCCTTGTTGAACTGCTAGCGGCTGTCCCTATCACAAAAATGACGATTGGTTAATAAAATTAAATATTAGTGCGTTAATTTTAATAAAACATTTAATTAATAAAATCGAATGTTACCTGAACTCGATGACCCGTCTGTCGACTTTCCTTTTCTCCTCGCCGAAATCAGGAGGTCAGGGTTCTCAAATGGCTGATGATGGTATGCCTCCGCAGCACTCACGTACTGAGGCATATCAGGCCATATGGGCAAACCACGATAGTCGACCTCCGGTATCGCAGGAATGTTGTACGGGAGGTACAGCTGGTTTGGGAGAGCAGGATCGTCAGTCGAGTCACCAGCAGACGTCGTCGGACTCGTCATCGGCTCCCGATGAACCTCAGGCATACGAACCTGAGGAACATCTGCAGCTATCTCGTCCTGAAATAGCTGCCGACTGAACCTCGGAGCATCTGGCCCGACAGGCGGAAGTGAACTGCTCGACGGCCGCCCCGCCTGGAGAAGGGTCTGGTGCCGAGAACTCATACTCCTCCGCGGCTGGGATGAATCCACAGTCCTCCGCGGCTGGGAGGAATCCACACTCCTCTGCGGCTGGCTGGTGGTCCTCTCAGGCTGGCTAAGGGTCCTGTCGGAGTCTGCGGAACCGGCGGAACTTCCAGAACCTCTCAATCTGGAACGACGACCTCCGAAGAACTGTCTGAATGCATCGGCCATCTGCAGCCGCGGCCATTTTAAATAATACTAACCATTAACCTAAATATAACTATTTATATACAAATATAACTATATTTCTTTATTAACATATATATATATATATATATAATTAGACTACCAATTTATATATATAATTAATTTAACAATTTATATAACAATTTATATAATTAAAATTAAATATATAACAATTTATATACCTAAATTATAACAAATATATAACAGTTAAATTTATTAACAAATATATAACAATTTATATAATTAAAATTAAATATATAACAAATATATAACAATTTATTATATAACAATTAAATATATAACAATTTATATAATTAAAATTAAATATATAACAATTTATATAATTAAAATAAAATATATACCTAAATTATAACAAATATATAACAATTAAATTTATTAACAAATATATAACAAATATATAACCATTTATATAATTACAATTAAATATATAATAATTTATTAAATTAAATTAAATTGAAAAAAAAAAATTACCGGATCGGATCGGATTCGGAGGAGGAGGAGGAGGAGCCGAATGGAGGATCGGAGGAGGAGGAGGAGCAGCGGCGGCGGAATCGGAGGAGGAGGACAGTTCGGCAGCAGCTGCTAACGGCGAAGGAGGAAATGAGCAAAATGGAGGCTAGGGTTCGGCAGTTTCAGACTTATACCCGATAGAATAGCCGACGATTAAAAAAGATTTCGTCGGCTATTCTTCACTATAGCCGACGAAAACTTTAACATCGTCGGCTATACTTTGAATGTCGTCGGCTATTCTTTGAATGTCGTCGGCTATACTTTAGGCGCTCAGCAGCCGTCCGATCTCCCCCATCCAACGGCGGACAATGAAAAGGCGCGGATCGCAAGAGTTTAGCCGACGAATACAAATATTTCGTCGGCTATACTTTGGAAAATCACAGCCGTTGGATCTGAGCCATCCAACGGCGGACAATAAGCGAATCGCAAGAGTTTAGCCGACGAAATATTTGAATTCGTCGGCTAAACCTTTGGTCAAACTGCGAAGTCAAACCTCTAAACGCTTTAAAACGGAAATTGGCCTGTGTAAATGACCTTTTTTTGGCCTGACCTTCAACAGATAATAGTTTCAAATCGATGAGACGCAACTAATCGTATAAAAATTTTCTTCAAAATATTTACCGACCGTGAGGCTACCCATAGGAAAACGGGAGTAAAAAACAGTTAACCGCAACATTCGGCACGCAGATTTTGTCGGAATCGTGTCATTTTTCAACCGTAGACGTATTTCATTATTTCGGTCATATCTTATTTCACGACACATTTGCATTTGAAGAGTGTACGTATAGTAACTATTTGAAACTGTACATTCACTTAAAACACTTAGTAAACAAGTTAAGGAACATTAGTGCATATGTTCCGATTTTGAATCTAAAATTTTGGAAAATCTATTCCAACCTTCAGATATCACCGTTAAGATTAAATACATGTATGAAAAAAAATCCAACTACATCTGACAACGTTAAAGGCTCGATCGGGATGGTCAACCGGGTGAGTCAACCCTCTAAACGTTTAGAAATGGTAATTGGACTGCCTAAATGGCGTTTTTTTGCCTGACCTTCAACAGATAATAGTTTCAAATCGATGAGACGCAACTAATCGTATAAAAATTTTCCTCAAAATATTTATCGACCGTGAGGCTACCCATAGGAAAACGGGAGTAAAAAACAGTTAACCGCAACATTCGGCAGGCAGATTTTGTCGGAATCGTGTCATTTTTCAACCGTAGACGTATTTCATTATTTCGGTCATATCTTATTTCACGACACATTTGCATTTGAAGGTTGAAGCAATGGGTTGTCGATAGTGATAGAAAATGGAAGGTGGTTTTTTTTTTTTTAAAGAATAGCCGACGAAATCAAACCTAGTACTCGTCGGCTATTCTTTTGTCGTTTTGTGTCTAAAATAAAATATGTATTTTTCAATATAGTTTTGGCCGACGAAATCACGCATATTTCGTCGGCTATACTAATTATAGCCGACGAAATAATGCATTTTTCGTCGGCTATTCTTTGAAAAAAATAAAAAAAATCAATGGTGTTACACCTCTCGTATTCCTATGTTCTGTTCATATATAACCAAAATTGAACATAAAAAAAAAAAACCGAAACCCAACAGTCAACATATTTCAAATTTTTTTTTAAGGGTTTGGAACCCAGCCTATGCTCGGAGGCTCATTCCCACGCCTGTTCATTAGAAAAGAGTGGATTACAAATGAAAGGATTACATCATCTAATTTACTTAATCCGTCGGATTGTAATCGGAATCATCAGATGAGTCTTCTTCGGTTTCTGAATTGCTCGATAGGGGTAATCTATGTCGTTCCTCACCACTAGAGTCCTCGTTAGTTTCTTCATTTGGATCAACATCAACAAGCAGTGGCTCTTCACGTCGATACGCAGTGCCCCCTTCCTCGTTCTCTTCAGCCAGTCCAAGTGTAGACGCCCGGTAAATGTTCCGATGGTGGATAGTGTTGACTACTTTCCACGGGTCACCCTTGGCGAGATCATCAAGATAAAACACTTGTTTCACCCATGTGGCTAAAACGAACGGGTCGTCCTCATACCATGATGTACTAGTGTTCACAGAAGTTATGCCGTATTGATCGGTTTTCATGCTCTGCGGCCGTGTGTCAAACCATCTACACTTGAAAAGGTGCACTTTCATGCCTTCCCCATAATGCAGTTCCACAACTGAATGGAGAACACCGTAATAGTCAACTCCATCATCCCCACCATGTGCCATAACCCCTGAATTTTGTGTTTTCAGTCTGAGGTCTCTCTCTTCACATCGAAATAACACACCATTCACCTTGCACGTCGCATAAACTTTTGAATAGACCGGCCTCATCGCTAGAAGTCTGAGTTTGTGCGACCAATTTGGGTGATTATCATTTTTAATAAGGTCCATCTGCAACCATCAGAATCAACTATAAATATGAATAATTATACACAATAATATATAAACACGTATAGAATAGTGTTAAAGTTACGTACCCAGCGGCCGAAATACTCTGCGAATGTCCGGTTGTGGTAATCGAGATCACCTCCTACTTGTTCACAGTTTAGATGCATGTTCTTCCAAAACTGAACTTCTGGACAGTTGATTAGTACCCACCAATGTGCAATGGCTACCTCATAATCTTTCAACTTGTAGGAAACTGGCATGTTTCCACCGAGTACAACATCGTCGGAGAGTATGGAAAGATTGAACTGTGAAAGTACATCTTCCGGTATGCTTTCCTGTAACGCTCCTAAATACAGCTTCATGTAGGTGACGCACTCGTGCGCAATATATGCTTCAGCTATACATCCTTCAGGTGCGGATCTGTTTTGGACAAAATCACCGTATTGTCCAAGTTGCCTATAAATCAAGTTTTTAAAGTGTTATGATAATACATTAATACTATATCACATATATTGATGAGGAAATTAACATAAGGTGTAAAATACGTACCTTTCCATCGGATACATCCAAGTGAAGTGCACAGGACCGGTAAGCAACAACTGCCGAGGAAGATGGATCATGAGGTGAGGCATGATGTCGAAAAAATTTGGAGGAAATATCATCTCAAATTTACACATGATATGAACGATGTCTTGTTGCATTTCTCGGAGGTCAGATTTTCTCACTTCCCGTGTGCATACCTTTTGGAAAAATCTTGCCAACGCTACTAACGGCTCCACAACGTGACGGGGAAGGAACGGTCGAATGAAAACAGGGAAGAGACGTTGTAGCATGATATGATTGTCATGACTTTTCAACCCGTAAAGATTGTTGAATTGTCTGTTCACACACTTGGCTATATTTCCAGCAAAGCCTGAAGGATACTTGGCCCGACTTATCCAATGGAAAATTTCTGGTTTATGCTCAGGCTTGACGGTGTAAGGAGCTTGAGGCATTTTTCTCTTCCCTTGTTTCAACCATAGTTGTTTTCTGATATTCATGTTTTGCAGATCAGTGCGAGCCTTAGGACCGTCTTCCGTCTTCCCCTCCAAGTTCAGCGTTGTGCCCACCACACTTTCAGAAACATTTTTTTCTATGTGCATAACGTCTAGGAAGTGACGGATCAACAACTCACACCAGTACGGGAGTTCCCACAATATGCTCTTATGTGTCCAGAATTTGTACTCCTCAGGTCTTTCAGGTATTTCCGCTACAATATCGGGATGGTTGCTGAGGGGCCCAAAATCGTACTCATTAAGCACTGCTAAAATTTCTCTTCCCGTCCATCTTCTGGGAGGACCACCGTGTTCTTCGGTTCCATCAAATGCGGCAGACTCGTAACACCAGTGGTGATCCGCCGGAAGGAACACACGATGACCCATTCTGCATATCTTGTTGCAATGAGGGGTGCTCCCATAATCGCTGAGGCACTCTGGACAAGCCTTGTATCCCCTAACAACGCTGCCCGACAACATCCCATAAGCAGAAAAATCACTAATGGTACCAATAACCATGGCATGCATCTGGAACGTCTCCTGCTTGTACTTGTCAAAAGTGGGATGACCAACGTCCCACAATACCTTAAGCTCTTCAATCAATGGTCTCATATACACATCGAGACATTTCCCTGGGTAATCAGGCCCCGAAATCAACAACGTCAACATATTATATTCCTTCTTCATGCACATCCACGGAGGAAGGTTGTAAGGTACCAAAACCACCGGCCATATACTGTATGAAAGACTCATGGTGCCGAAAGGGTTGAACCCGTCGGTTGAGAGCCCGACCCTGACGTTTCTGACATCTGAGGCAAAATGAGGAAACTCATTGTTTATATGCTTCCAAGCCGCTCCGTCAGAGATGTGTGTCATGATATCTGCGTCTCCCGCGTCCCACTCACCGTGCCATCTCATAGCTTTTGCGGTGGTTTCTGACATGTACAACCGCTCAAGCCTATCTCTCAACGGAAAATACCGAAGCACTTTCACAGGTTTCCTATTGCCTGCTCCCGTCAACTTATATCGGTCAGACTGACATATCGGACATGCGTCAAGGCTAGCAAGGTCATTCCCTTATGCATCTTTACCCCAGAAGAGAACGCAGTCAAATGCGCATGCATGGATCTTAATGTAGGAAAGCCCTAGATCTTTGGGGATACTTCGGACCTTACGGTGATTGGTAGGATTACGATGACCCTCCTCCAACAACGAAGAAGTGTACTGTAGATATTCATCCACTTGCCTGATGCTCGATTTTGTCTCGACTTTAATCCTCATTACCTCCATCACACTTTGAAGAACTGTCTTCTCAGAACTTGAAGACACAGGGGTCTGTTGCAATGCAATCAGTTTGTTGTACTTGTCAAAGGCAGCAGTGTTGACAACTTATGGGAACGGCTGCACCGGGTCATGCATATATTGTTCCCCACGTACACCGCTTTCAAAAGGAAACACGTCGTTGACGAATGCCATTGTTGGATCGTTGGATGTACTACTACTGCCCGCCTCAAAAAACTGCCCATGATCATGCGATCCATCTAATGATGGCTCACCGTGATATATCCAACGTTTGTACTTCGGCCAAAACCCATTACTCTTTAGGTGCTCCCATACTGTCCTAATCGGAAATCGACACATATCACTGCGACACATTTCTTGCACGGGCAATAATGGTATTCTTTCCCGTTTGCATTTTCCTCGACGAACTGCAAAAAATCCACAACTCCTGTAGTGTATCGTCGGTCATGCCTTGGAAGCGAAATCCAACTCTTTTCTCGATCCATATATAGCCTGATAATAATATATATGTATAACTTTAATTAATAAGAAATTAACTAACACATATATATTACAATATATATTATTATCAACATCAACTCATATATATATATATATACCATTAATTAACAACCATTATTTAAGTTCATTACACTATCAACAACCATTAATTAACATATTTATATATATTTTAACACTAATTAAAATAACATCAAATTAAAACACATAATTATACTCTAACTGAAAATCAACTCAACTACAACTCAAAATCAACATATATACATACATTCTAACACTAAAATAACAACAAAACAAAAAATCACTTACTATATCAAAATCACTAAAACTCAAAATCAACTCAACTAAAACTCAAAATCAACATATATACACATGTACGTACCTATATATAGCTCCACAATGTAAGAGAGGACGGATTTCAACAATACCTACAGATTTTTCACTCTTTCTCCCGTTTTTTTTCGTTTTTTTTTTAATGAGCAGCTTCTGTCCAGATCTGAAAATATAAAGACTTATAGCCGACGAAAATTCCAATTTCGTCGGCCAAACTTTCTAAAGTTTTCGTCGGCTATACTTTAAGAGAAAGGCCGACGAAAATCCATATCGTCAGCCATTCTAGGGTATAGCCGACGAAAAATATTTTTTAGTGACGAAAGAAAAAATCGTCGGCCATTCTTGTGTAATAGCCGACGATTTTTTATTTTTACCGACGAAATAAAAAATCGTCGGCCATTCTTGGGAATAGCCGACGAAAATATTATGTCGTCGGCCGTTTTTTTTTTTCGTCGGTAATATTGTTTTTTCTGGTAGTGTTTATTATGCTTATATGAAATTATTTCTAAATATAATTAATTACTAATCATTATGGTGAAATCATAATTTTAAATTATGTATTGCAAATAACCATTAAGGTTCATTGACATCAAATGACTACAAAATGATACATTAACATCATTAAACATTAACCAGCATTACGGGCACTCATCAAAATGTTATTTCTTATTCTTTCAATATCTTGTACACCACCAAGAGCATGATGTTCTTCTTGTGCATCATCATCCATCTCTATGTCACGTGCCATGTCATCCATCTCTTTGTCAAGAAGAATATTTGCTAGTTTCACATCCCTATGGACAATCCTGAGGTTATGCAGATATTGCAATGCAGATGCTAAGTGGACAGCAATCATGAGCACCTGATTGACACTCGGACTTCATTCTTCAACATGTAATTTCTCAGATAAATTGGGAGGTTCAAAATATTCAAAGCAATACATATAGTTGGGTGGCTTTGCAGCTACCAATTTTGTCAATCCGGGATGATGCAATTTACATAACAATTGCAATTCCTTGTGGAACTTATCAAGGTCTTCAGAAGTAGACGAGATGGGTTTCTTCACAGCAATTTTCTTTCCATCCAAAATTGCTTCATATACAACACTCTCTGCCCCTCGTGCAATAGGTTTGAGGATAGTGTAAGCGGAAGATGGAAGATGTAGAGGAATGGAATCGCTGTGACAGCAACCTTTGATGCATGTATTTGGCTCCAAAATTTCTAGCCCCATCTGTGACTCTGACCATCTCTCTCTGGGTGGCAAAGAGGAAACTGAGAACTTAAGTGGGAAACACAGGTTTAAAGATAGTAACAATTGTTAATGGACAAAGAGCTCAGATTTTTGGAAGCTTCAGTCCATAACAGGATTCCAAGTGATACTGTAGCTTCCAATCACTACAAAATAAAAAAAAACATTTGACATAGTACAGTTAGAACTCACGCTACAATTGACAAGTACATAGAATTCACAGTCCAATCCTAATTTGCTCAGTTTTGTATACGGCATAATCTATGAAATAGTTATCTAAACTCTGAGGCCATTTGAAGATTATATGAAATGCCAAATAAAGATGCAAACTTGCAAAGTGTATATGCTGCAAAGATGTTCTGATGCATAGCATCAATACACAATGGCCTAACTCTTTCTTTTATATGAACTCCAAACAGAACGTGATTTTTAATTCTTTTTCCATTCTTTGAAATTTTAAGAAATGAACGAAATCATATGCAGGTCATCCTACAGCGGACTTTCGCCTTTGAAGAAGCATAACTTACTCTACCGCCTTTGAAGAATCATAACTTACTCTACCAATTGATTTTCATGTGAGGCGCCGAGTCCTAATACTCATTGACATGTGTACCACAATGTACAGAATACAGGGAATTCATCAAATGAAAATAATGCTACAACTTTCAACCTTGAGTTAGTAATGAGCTTTAGAATAGCTTTTATGTTCTAATTTCTAATCTACTTTCTATGTTGGGAACTACATCGAAACAAAACTCAGATCATAAGCAACTTCAAAAGCTAAGCCCGTATAAACAAGAACTCAGAAATATCTATAATCCGAGTAAGTTAAACATGTAATGAATGAAAATCCAATACGAATTGAAATGGGTTTACAAGATTGAACTCACCTTGAAATCCTCTCAGAATTTTAAGAAATGCACCTAGAGATCGCCCCAAAGCCGGCGATCCCAGCAGCATCGACGGAGTTCAAGGGGTCGACGAACCACTGCCTCTCGGACTTGAACTCGTTGGAGGGAAGCTCGTCGGAGTGGGCGAATTGACCGGAAAGAAAGAGTCGAGTCGTTCGATCATCATGTGGTCGAGGTCCTCGTCGTTGGTGACGGAGATGAGAGCATTGAGGTCTTCGCCGGGGAGCTGGTACTTAAAAGAGAGAGGAGAGTCAAAGAGAGTCTCGGAGAGGGAGGCCTCGATTGGAGATGAAGGCAGTGAGCTTGATGTTGCGATCGACGTCGAGGTCTTCATCAATCCGAACCTCGAAGAGCCTGATTTGGGGAAGACTGGGAAGACGACGGAGTTGGGGAAGATGATTTGGGGGCTACAGTAATGAGACGATTGTATGAGGCGTTGGGGAAGTAGGAGGGTAATGAATGGAATTTTAAAAAATTCATTTAGCTACAGTAATGACGCAGAAGCCACAACCAGCTTCCAAAAGGAGGTAAACCCCAGCTTCGGCTTTTGGAGCAAAAAAGATGGTGCTAATGGAAGCTCTCGACAAGAAGCTGTTTTACCAAACACATGTATGTGCTGTGCTTATCAGCAGGGGAGCAAAAAACCCCCCACAAACGCACCCTATTTTCCTTATCTATTTTTACTTTTTAATTTTACTACATACACATTTAATAATAATTTACCATACGTATCAATTCAAATATAGAGAATACAATAAAAAATGAGGGCTCTCGCCCTCTCTTCTTTTCGTCTAACCCTAGGGTTTAGTCGATTGTTTTCCTTGAACCAAGACGGCGGCGTCCGTGGTCCTTGGTTGGCGCACCCTTTGGAGCCATGCATCTCTTCTATTCAACCTCATTGTTGTTGTACCTTCATCTCGTTGTTTCGGCGATGGGGTTCACTACCCATGGCTCTTGGTTGCGATGATGATGGGCACCGGAGCAGTGGCCTTGTGGATCTAAATCAGACATGAGATCTGGGTTTCTTTAATCGGTGGCGTTTGAGATGTGCCGAGATCTAATTCTCCTCTATGGTTCGACGTAAAGAGGAGATGGTGACTTTGGTTTCGCATCTTCTTCAGCAGCGGACTTTCTAGTTACCATTCAAGTTAGGTTCTTTAGGTGCGTGATGGAGATCTCATTTACAAAAGGAATCAGCCCTCAACCTATCGCCGGTGCGGAGTTGTGGTCAAACAGTGCACATATGCGAAGTTGGACGAGACTTCAGTTTGGTCGTGCCTTTCGTCAATATTGTTTTTGTTTTCTTGACTTTGGGTTCTGGCTAGATGTGTATTCGTATTTGGAACCCAAGTCGTGTTCAATTCATGAATTTGGATATGAGACGACGACTTTTAATGATTTGATATTGATTCTGGTTCTCAAGAGTTCGTTTGCTAATTTTCGAGTTTTTGACACCCTCGGTTACTCTCAAATTTCTAATAGTTGGATCACCTCTTCTAGGTGATCATAGTATCAGATACGATCATGGTTACAGTTACAATTACTTTTACACTGCTCTTCTGACATATGCAGTGCAGCGATGTCGTACGACATTAAGTCACATGATTACCTTTCAATCTAGATGCGTCTGTGCATCTTGTTATCTTTTTTTTTATTATTATTTCAGATGCGTTTGTGCATCTTGTTATGTATTAGTGTTTCTCGTTGATGTGTTTGCATCGCGCTATGTATTTTTAAATTCCATCTAATACAATTATGTCGTCTTTCCCCTTCAAAAAAACTAATAATTTACCATACACATTTTATTTCCTTATCTATTTCTATATATTTTCCTGCAACTATTAATATATGACATCTATATATTTAATAATAATTAATCCTATGATTGAGAATTAGTTTGTGACATATATAAGTATATAGGTTGACAGTTCTATCCAGAGCGAAACTTCGCTTTGAACTTATCGTGCGAAGTTTAGTTTTTGGCACACTTTTTTGTCATATTTTAACATCTCCACCGTCCAGATATTAGAACCTAATGTATAGATCGTCTCTACAAAATTTCATCCAACATGATAATCGTCTGGCCTTTCCTTAGAGTGATTTAGACGAACAGTTCAGGTTGAACAAATTTAGTTTGTTCATTGATTTAATATAGTTTCGATATCTTAACGATCACTAAATTGAATAAATTTTGCAGAGACGGTTTATACATTAGGTTCTATTATCTGAATGGTGTATATGTTAAAATATGTCCGAAAAGTGTGCCAAAAACTGAACTTCACATATTAACTTCAAAGCGAAGGTTCGCTCTGGATATGAAGAAGATGATGTAATATATATTGTTCAAGTTGAAAAAAATATTAAATAATTATTGAAAAAATATCATGAAGTACATAGATTAGAAAACCAAAAGAATAGAGAATGAAGTTTTTCTTGAAAAAGAAAAAAGAAAAATAAATTCAAGGATTGGAGTTTTGCATAAAAAAAATTAAGTGAAGCAATAGAGATTTAGGCTTAGTTTGGTATTGAGGTGAAAAAACTCAAATATGGAAAAACTGAGTTTTAAATAAGCAACATCTCACCTGCTTTTTAAAATCGTGGTTTTTTCAACTAAATATTATAAATAAGCACCTTATAAAACACTTACCAAACACATAAATAACCCATAATGATAATTATAAGTGATTATTTACCCCAAAACGCAATACCAAACTAAGTCTTAGTGAGTGAATAAAAGGTAAAATATGATGTAGGAGAAATACAATAAAGTAGAGAGAGATAGAATGAGATATTTTACTTGATCAATAGGTGATAGGAAACTTATGTCTATACGGAATAGTAAATCTAATACTATATGGAATAGTAAACATAATACTATATGGAATAGTAAACCTAATACTATATGGAACTATGATTCCAATTTCTGTACTGACTAGTCCAAGTTACACACATGTGAGATTTCCTTCAACACTCTCCATTGTGTCGCGCGTCTAATTTTGATGCTTATGATGTTGTCTCGTTAAAAACTTTTCACCAAGTAATAGTAAATAAATCTTAGTAAAGGAAAAGAGTGTGACGCATCAACTACGATTGAGAATAGCGTAAACTCTCCTGATCACTACCCTTTACCGCTTTGTGCGGGATGACGGTTATCGGTTATTACCCTTCACCACTTTGTGCGGGGTGACGGTGATTACCCTTTACCGCTTCGTGCAAGATGACGTTTATCTGTTATTACCATTTTACTGCTTCGTGCGGACTAAAAGATTCGGGTATTACCTAATTTACCGCTACGTGCGGAGGTTATCACACCCCAAATTTGAGTAGATAAAATTCGAATTCAAAAACGTGATAATTCCATAATCACATCTATCTAGAAAATAAATTACAAATTACTACTATGCATTGAACAGTCCAAAAAAATGCGACTCCGGTGAACAGAAATATTACATCACAATGTTACACAAGTTTTAAAATACCGGACAATATAAATTGTTCACTCATGTCTCACTATACTTAAAGAAAAGCAAGACTAAATAAGTAGGATCACTTCTACTCGCCGCAGCTATCAACCGCTGCCTCAACTCTACTAATCATCACCTGCACGATTAAACCCTACATCATGGATTTGTGCACCGGGTTGTAAACAACAAACCCCATAAGCTTTTGAAGTTCGTATGAGTAAAGTTATTAATAATTACTTAGTCGACACATGCTATAATTTCCCAAATAAACGCAACAACATTTAAACCATAATATTACTCGCACACAAAAATACAAGGTAAGATTCAGACTTTCCTGCTTAGAACCATAGTTCAGGAATGTACAAATCTTACACAATTAAAATCATGACTCTTGCCTATAGCTTAGTTCAGGAAGTCACGCACAATTAACACAAATATATAACAAATGAAAGTATATAAGAAATATGTCAACCCCAAAATGAAGACAAAATATTGCTATCTTAACTCAAAAAAAAACAACGCACACCTTATTTTCTTTTAAAACCCAACTCCCTTTACTCATAAGAGTACATGACATTTAGTGACAAAATCATATGTTATCACATTAGAATTGGTAAACATGAAAGACATACTCATTTTCGATAACAAAGGAAGAACACAATAAAACTCACTTTTAAAATCACACACAAGACTCCAATAACCCCACATAGTTACCCACTAGATATGCACATAATCATGAGACGCAAGTACCCCACACGGTACTCCCATAACGTACATAGGCAGACAGACCAATCACTCGGCCAAAGGCTTGGTTCCCGATATAATTGCCCTCATACATGAGAGATCCCCATCATAATACAAGACATATCACTCATAAACCGTTGGTTTCCATACCAACTCATTCACACATCACATAACGATCCCCCTTCTTAACACAAGACCCTAATCGCCATACATGAGAGATCCCCATCATAACACATGACAAATCTCTCATTAGTTGTTGGTTTCCAAACCAACCCATTCACACGTCACACAACTCACACATTCTCAATTATGACAATTTCATAACAAAATAAATTCACCCAAATGCACACTCTCAATATATATTTCACGTATATATATATATATATATATATATATATATACACACACACACACACACACATACGTAGACATTCACTCATGAATAGTTCACTAATACCAATTATAGTCATTGATCGTAAAACACTTTAAAAATCATTTTTATATTAAATTCATTTTACTTACCAATGCACTGTAGTCGATCAAGTTCATTCAATTTAGGACAAATATTTATTTTCATAAAACCAATTCACATTTAACAATTTAATAACTATAAAGTAACTCGTTCATGAGAACATTATGAAGTTTACTCACCTTAATCACTCTCATTGCGTCTTCAACCTCACAAAAGTGAGATACTCACACATGGTGAATGTGATGATTTGACCTGACCTGGCTAGGGAAGCTAGCAGGTAGGTAGGTCACGCATCCCACATCGCCCGGGGAAGAGTGGATGCTGTGCTTATATATGCAGAGCTAGCTCAATACATAAAGACGAATTTTGAGGGCTCAATGGCTTCGGAGGGGATGAGAACTCTGAAGTTAAGCTTGCTGAGTTCAGAGCAATACTAGGATGGGTGACCTACTGAGAAAATGCTCTGGAGCTCCCAAAGACAAAACCGTGAGGGCGGGGCCCAAAGCGGACAATATTCTAAGTGTATGGGTTGGGCTGTTACAATTGGTATCAGAGCATGTCTCCGGCCGGAAGTGTGCCGACACAGACGTCGGACCCTAAGGGGGGTGGATTGTGATGACTTGACCTGACCTGGCTAGGGAAGCTAGCAGGTAGGTAGGTCAAACATCGCACATCGCCCGGGGAAGAGTGGATGCTGTGTTTATATATGCAGAGCTAGCTCAATACATAAGGACGCGTTTTGGGGGCTCAATGGCTTCGGAGGGGATGAGAACTCTGAAGTTAAGCTTGCTGAGTCCAGAGCAATATTAGGATGGGTGACCTACTGAGAAATTGCTCTGGAGCTCCCAAAGACAAAACCGTGAGGGCGGGGCCCAAAGCGGACAATATCCTAAGTGTATGGGCTGAGCTGTTACAGTGAATCACCTAACTGACATTGTCGAAATTTAGCATTTAATTCAAATAAAATATATAATAATTCACTCCGATCACATAACCCTTAACCCTGAGATTTTCCAACATGCGACAAACCTCCTTCTGAGCCTCTCAAGGCTCCTAGAATGCCCAATCGACCACAGGACCGGACACCAAGCACCAAATCCTAGGTCGACATGCTCATAAATTGAAAATAGGCTTAACATCAGATTTAAAAATGCATAACTCGGTCATATGGCGGCGAAATCATGCAAATAATATATACCCATGCTCATCTCGACGAGTGTGATACAACATAACACACTACTGCCCCAAAAACTCCCAAATGCGCTGCCATACACCGCCCTAAGCGGCTGCGTGTGGACCTCACGCCGCCCTAAGTAGCTGTGTGTGAACCCCACTCGCCACCACCCAAACACCACCCATTCTTGCAACCAAGACCAACATGTAGATCAAGGATAAAGGATTCGAGATATACCTTAAACACCCAAGGATATGACCGGGAAGTGGCTGGATACGCTGCAGCCACCTTGGTTGCAGCCACCTTGGTTGCAGCCATCAACGCAGTCCACGATCGACGAAACCTCGTCAAGAGGAAGGAAGAGGTCTGGAAAGTGGAAGCCTTGAGCTCCGGCGTCGCCTGGAACGTGAGCTGCTCTGCCGTTGACGATGGCAGGAGCTTTCGGGCTTCGATGTGTCGTCCACTAGCGATATCTCGGGGCGTGGCATGGCTCAAGCGAAAGAGGAGGCTGAGCTGATCATTTTGGTAGGTGGGACGACTCGTGGCGTCGCCGAACGACCGAGAACGAAGCGAAGGAAGCTCTGGTGTCAAATCGAGGATGATGAACAGTAAAATTGCGATATTTTTGGAAATTTATGATATTTTCGGAAACTTTCATTTTTCTGATATTTTTTTCTTCTATTTATAAAAATTTCTGATTTTGGAAATAACTTGAACATGTCGTAACTTCTTCATACGAAGTCCGTTTCACGCGTGTTGCATGCCTTTGAATTTGTATCGTCAAGTTCTACGACTTTCGTGAAGGAAATTTTTTGAAATTCACAACGGATAAAAAAGTCAACTTTTAAACCATCAGAACTTAAATATTTTTCGGATTTTAACATTCGGAATCACTTCCAACGATGAGCAACAACTAATTGAAAGAGTAAAAAATAGAAATTTCCATAGATCACCCTTCCATTAATTTCGAGGAATTTACAAGAAATTGAATTTAAATTTAGAGTTATTACATTAATAATTCCCTATGAAGCACGGACACGCGATACAGTTCGCGTATCGCGTGTCGGGCACGTATTGGATACGGATATGTACGGACACGTGGAAATACGCACGGACACGCGTACTGTATTTTGGACACGGCTTGGACACGTGAAATGAGGTTAGACACGAGGGGTAATTCTGTCTTTTAGCTATCTGGAAAGGGGGTTTAGGGATTTTGATGCAGAATTGCAGATGGTGTCTTCATTCTTCAACTCGTCTCTTCAATTTTCTCTGTAATCTTCAGATCGTCTGTTCATTCTTCAATCATTCTTCAATCATTCTTCAACTCGTCTCTTCATCATTCTTCTATCCACGGCAGCCCATCCGTCCACTCTTCCGATCTCTCTCTCTCTCAGACCTAAGCCGCCGTCCTTCTCTTTCTCTTCTCTTCGGCTCTCCGGCTGCATCGTCGTCATCCAGTTCGCAATTGAAGTTTTTCAGGCAACCCGATCGATTGGGTTGGAGATCAGTTGCGTTCTCTCACGTACTTCTCTCTACCCTTTTTCTTCTTCTCTCTTGATTGAGCTAACAACTTTGGTTATCAATTGAATTGGGTTTGATTGAATTGAGTTTAATTGAATTGGGTTTGATTGAAATTAGGTTTAATTGAATTAGACAAAGACGATCGCACCTACACAGAGGTGGAGAGGGCGTCATTCAATTAAATTGCTTGATTTGAGTTTAGTACTTTTACTTGCTTGATTTTGGTTTTCTTTAATTGATTTGTTTGTTTGAAAAACTCAATGGTTCTATCAACCCAGTTCAGATACTTTACGGGATATATTTCTATGGAAGAAGAAGAAACAGAGTTCGCTTTTAGCAACATCAACATGAATGTTGCTCAAAGTCTATCGTTTTACCTTCCTTACTGTAACTTCATGGACGTCCGTAGAGCTTACCGGCTAGTTAGTGACCTATAAAGTGATCTCTCTTGTTTATATACCATATGTTTCATTGTTCTCTTTTCATGTCTAGCGGTGTATTCATGTAGTTCTGTGTGGGATAGAAAAAAACTTGTTTCAAAGATGAGCGTACGACGCAATCATGATTTGTACAATTTGGCAAGATCAAGAGGTGATTATTGAGGATGCACAGATATTGAAAAGTTTAGAAATCTGAGGTTATATTATTCTAATAGCAAAATTTTCATAGGTGTTGCGCATTAAATGAAAATTTTCACATGACGACAGACCATCGTCGATCATCTCGTCGTGGATACTAAGCAACAAAATTAGAGTAAATTAAGTTATTATCGGAGGAATAAGGGACTTCTCAAAGGTCAAGCTGTTACACTAATGGTCAATGGTTTTGATATGTTTGAGATTTCAAACACCCATAAATCATAGATATAATACTATTAATCTTAAAAATTAGCGTAATACTACTGACTCTCGCGTAATGTTATTAAAATTTAAAAAGGTGTTTTCATAATTTAATTAGAATAAATTACTAGTCACTCCTCATACTTGTACTGTGTCGACAATTTAATCCTTATGTTTTCAATTTCAACTGATCACTCCTTATAGTCTCAATTTTCTACTAATTGGTCAATTTCATCTAAAATAATTATTTACCATTTTTCAACTTCCTCAAATGCCCTTAGGTTATTTTTTTTTATCTTTTTACTTTATCTTCTTCAAAACCAAAACCAATAGAAGCTTTAGAATATCTTGGTTTATGATTGTTGATCTTCAATCCAAGAATTTTATAATTGCAAACTGATTGCAATCAGAAAAAAAAAATACAAATTGATTTGATACATATTGGCTAACAAAATCAAATGACATCACCATAATCACTATAAAATAAAATTCTATCAAATCTCCATCATATCAATTTAAACCAAAATGAGATTAAAAAAAAATTCTAATTATCATCTTTAGCATTAACAACTCTCATGAATAAAACTATATAAATAACTATCATTTCATATAATTAAGCTTACAAACAACACTACTACACTATGCTTAATTAATTAATTTTTTTTTTTTGCCAATAAGGCTCAAACTTAATTTGGTTACATAGCCTTTCATGGTGGGTTGTGTATTCTTTGGTTTTAGTTTTGAAGAAAGATGAAAAGAAATCAAGAAGAAAAATAATAAAACAACACCTAAGGGCATTTGAGGAAATTAGAAAATAGTTAACAACTATTTTGGACAGATTGGATCAATTGGTCTAAAATTGAGACTACGAGGAGTGATCAGTTAAAATTGAAAGCACGAGAACTAAACTGTCGAAACTCTAAAAGTATAAAGAGTGACAAGTATTTTGTCTATTTAATTATTAACATAAAAGATTGTTGAATTAATTTCAGTTTACCTACTTGAACTTTGGCTCAATCATCATTTCAGTCACTGTACTTTTGATTTCATCAGCTACACCCCTGTACTTCCATAAATTAATAAACTGATACCAATTTTGTAATTTCGTCCAAACAATCTATCAATACCAAAGGCTTTTTGATACCATTTCCCTACATTAATGCACTGTTACCATATTACGAATATAAACAAGGCTAAACAATTCATATAATCAAGTTGAACAATAGAAAACAAATCATATATGATGATTTCATTTTGTTTTACCATATATGATTTGTTTTTGTTTATTTTCTATTGTTCGACTTGATTATATGATTTGTTTAGCTTTATTTATAATCGTAATATGGTAACGGTGCATTAATGTAGGGAAAATATACCAAAAAGCCTTTGGTATTGATAGATCGTTTATACGGAATTTACAAAATTAGTATTAGTTGATTAATTTAGAAAGTATAGGGATGTAGTTGATGAAATCAAAAGTGTAGGGACTGAAGTGATGATTCGACCAAAGTTCAAGTAGGTAAACTGAAATTAATTCAAGATTGTTATTATTATTAGATGGAAACTTACTTGCCTGTGTTACAACACGCCGAAACAAAATGGTTCGAATGTGAGAAAAAAGAAAAAGGATTTTTAGTAATTTTGAAAGCATGCTTGTTACTGGTATTTGTCTCTCCGTCGAGCTCATCGAACACAGTCCTCATTCCTCTTGGTTAGAAAAAAAAAAGCAGAGAGAGATACATAAAATGGCGGAGTGGTGGGGCCTTATCGGAGCTTCACCTACCACCGACCCCTACCTTGCTCTGCTCAACGACCTCCTCCTGATTCCCATCTCCCACTACCTCATCGCTGTCCTCCTAATCTCCTCCGCATTCCTCTACCACTTCCTCGAATTCCATTTCGTCCATGATCTCCTCACCGGCTTCCGAGGCTCCCCCGTGGCCTTGACCTACCACTCCTCCTCCCGTATCTACCACGACGTCGTTTCAAAGTGCCGGATTCTCCACTCCAGGTACTTCGTCACGCCCTGGCTCTCCAGCCCTCACGTCCAGACCGTCTTCCTCAGTATCTTCGGCCGCGCTCCCCTCTTCAACTACCGAAGGTACTCTTCTCTTCTTCGCTCCTTTCCATTTGATTATGTTCTAATAATTTATGATTCAGGCTTTTGTCTAACAGATAGTAATGCAATTTCTCTCTCATGTTTGATTCAGAGAACTTTTTCATCTCTCTGATGGTGGAACTATGGCCTTGGATTGGTTGATGAGCTCTGATGGTATGTAATTAATGTGCATGTACATATATCCATACAGAGGCATTAAAGGACTACATTTGTTCATCTTTGTTACATTTGGTTTTGTACTGCACTACGTAAAGTAGAGCATCTTGTGTTAATATATTTACTGGCAATAATTTATCATTGAGAACATTATCAAAGCTAGCAATTATACTGTGAGTAAGTGCTTATGTATTTTATTGTGAGATTCCAGTTTGAAATTTACATGTTGATTATGTCATTTTTTTAGTTGCTTTATAATCTTTGGTTTTGCTTTTCAAAAATGGTTCCAAAAAAAAAATAAAAAAATGGGAGAAACAATTATAAGTATGAATGCGGTGGATAGGGAGATAGTATTACGAAATGGATCCTAGTATAGTGAGTTGAGCAGTAATATATGTGACAGGGAAGTATTGGTTCTCATGCGGACAATGAGAAGGTTTTAGTGTACACAGTCTTGATACTTGCGCTTTTAATCATTCTTCTTTCCTCGGTCACATAAACGTTTGTGTGTGTGTTCATACATCTTGTATCAGAATACTTGGAGCTTTATTATAATGGTTACTTGAATCCTTTTTTTTTCTTTCCCTCCAGTTCTGGGAAGTAACTTTGACAGAACCTGTGCTATTCCAAAAGATGATATAAACCCGATTGTGCTAGCCATTCCTGGACTGACAAGCGATTCTGAATCTCCTGTAAGCTTCATACTTATTTACTTTTGAGTCTTTTATTGGGTAGCAAATGCTTTCATTTTGGCGTCTCTAGCAATTAATCTTGTTGCGCAGGTTTCCTTCTATTCTGCTGGATTGAAAGGCAGCTGTAAATTATGTCTTGTGTATAGTGTTTCGTATGCATTTGATCTAGCTTTCTGGTTTGTGAATTTATTTTTACTTTGTTGTAGACTTCTTGTCCACAGTTATCTGATCATTCGGTGTGATCAATAGAAGTGGTTTCTCTTAGAAAGTAATTAATTAATTTTGGATTCAAATCAAGTAACTAGTTAGCTAGGATGGATGATAAAATTCTGGTAGAAACTCAAAAGGAGAAATGAGAAAGTTTGGAATCTCAGGTAGATTAGAAGATGCTGGTTTAACTGTTGAGCGATATAATGTGTAAATATAGCACTGCATCATTAATTTGGGGAGGGTACGTGTTGATCTTGCAAGATGTTTAATACTCTCTCTCTTCTCCCCCCCTCCTCCTCCTCCTAAAACATTAATTGTCGCCACACTGGGTTTACTCTCCATTATTCTACTTCTTGATATAATCAGTATCTTCTTGGGCTGTTTATATTAAATTTTATTTTATATATAATTTTGGATTCAAATCAAGTAGCTTACATGATGAGTGACTGATGTCGGTTCGTTTGTACTTCAGTATATAAAACATCTTGCTTTCAACACGGCGCGAAAGGGATGGAATGTTGTTGTTACCAACCACAGAGGTTTAGGTGGTGTTTCAATTACTGTAAGCAGCTCTTTTAAAATTTCCTTATGTATTCTTTATCCTTATCTATCTATTAATACTTTAAGCTGGGTTGCTTCCAAATTTAGAGCTTGGGAATGGAAAAATATTTCCAGCCCTGTGCTTGGTAAATGCGGGTTTAGAATACTGATTCCTGCTTCATCAGAAGCCAAGGAAGGACTGAAAGCCATGAGGTCCCATAAGTTTGCTTTGTCTTTCATATGGGAATACATTTTTTGTGAAATGATCAGGATAAAATTGGCCCATTAGAAACATGAATAGAAATAAGGTTATCGTTGGAAACTGAATTTTTTTTTTTTTTTTATTCTTAACATTATCAACAGTGTGTTGGGAATTTTCTGTCTTCTCCCCTGAAAATAACATTTGATTTTCCAAAACACTGTTCTGTATTGGCTCCTTACTGTAGTTAACTACACTTGCTGTATACATTTGTTTTTTTTTTTTTTTTTTTTTTTTTTATAAAAAAAAAAAAGAAAAGTATTCGGGGCTTCTGTGACACCATCATGCTCTTTCTTCGTATCCCCTCAATCTTTGGAGACGAGAACTCTGGTCAGTAGCAAGGTATGTAATGTGAGGTATTTGAATCCGAGACCACATGAGAACTAACCATGAGCCTAAATGTTCCTACTAACCTGTTGGTGGTGGAGCCACTGATGATATTATTTTACCACAATTACTGGAATTTATAGAGCATTAGGTTTTATTTGAAATTGAGAATATAAAAGTACTAGGAATGATGTATATGGAGTAGTAGTAGATCAGTACAGATCAGAGAGTGCAATAACCACATACGTAAATATTTGGTAACTCTTGTCCTCTTTGATAAGCTAAATGGAATGTCCGAGGTGAGCAATATTCCCTAGATGAGAAATTCACATATCCTAATTTTGTAAGCAAAATTGGACAAGCTATTGACTTTAGTACAAACAACTTCATCTATCACCAAACAACTTTTACAAATATCATTTTGTATCTAAATGGGTTGATAGGAACTAGACTTTCATACTCGGTTAAGTTTTTTTTCTTATGGATACATTGTAGCCTTTGAGAGGCTTTATATAGGAACACAATGACATTTATGGACAATTATTATCATATTCTAAAGAATCATCGTGTAGTATATTGCTAAACTTTTTCAGGACGACTCTTTTGCACCTCCACAAGTTTTCATGGTTAATTTTCATCTGCAGCTCTAAACCTTAAAGTCCCTATTTTAATTTTTGTACTAATGGAAGTGCTCTAGATGTAGTAATGTTTGTAACTAGTTTTTATAGCATCTCTTGCAGAAATATTGTCTGTACATATCTCTGGTTAAGTTATCTGGCTGTTGCCAATTTCTTACCAATTATTAACTTCTCATTAGGTTTATTGATATATAGGTAATCCTAATGTGTTTTATCATTATGTGTTTCAGTCCGATTGCTTTTATAATGCTGGTTGGACAGAAGATCTGCGGGCAGTCATTAATCATCTTCATCATGAATACCCCCACGCTCCTTTATTTGTTGTTGGAACGAGTATCGGAGCCAACATTTTGGTGCGTTCGGTAATCATGTCGTATAATCTTCCAAGCATTTTGATAGAAGATACTATTTGTCCTTTACCTTTTTCTTTAATTTTTTCCTAAGCTTAAGTTTGTATAGGAAAAAAAAGAAGGGTATGATTTTGGGGAGATATGGTGTAATGCAGTTACCTCAGTGGGGTGGCAGTTGAAAAAATAGGAAGGTATTTGGTTATGTAAAAGGAAAAGGATACTTTATGGGCATCCTTTGGGGCATTCATATTTATTTTGGTGATTTTTTTTATCTTCAGTTCATTGGAATTGTTCTGCAGTTTGCTAATGATTGTGTATTGGCTTTTCCTCGGTATATACCTTCACCGCTGCTGTAGTCTCTCCTGTTATCTAAGAAAGTTTTTACACTTGGCAAACAAAAGAAAAGATAAATGCTCACTTAACCTTGCAATTTTAGTAATGTTCACAGTTTTTAGACTAAATCTCAGTTTAAGTTCTATTCTAGTACTCAATTCTAGTTTGATTTATTCCAGGTAAAATATCTGGGGGAGGATGGAGACAGTGTTCCGGTTGCTGGAGCTGTAGCAATATGTTCTCCTTGGGACCTTCTGGTTAGGGCTTTAATCTTTTTTGTGAATGAAAAAATTTCTTCTTAGTATTGTTAAAACTGACCTCAACATAGGAAAAAAAAAATACCTTTATTGTGGTGTGAAAATGATTCTGAAATGATCAGGAGTTAAGCAAATTATCTTCATACTGGCTCTGCTGCATGCTTCGTCTAATCAGGAATCTCAAAGCATGCATGTGGATAGACATTTTTTTGAGAATCATAGTTAGCTCCTCTGTTTTACTTTACTTAGATTGTGTAGATGGACCTGGTATGCACATTGGGGTATTCCTGAAGTCATGCATCAGTTTTTATCTTCTAAATATATATTAATGTTATCCTGGATATGGAAATATCATTCAATACATCCTTAAATATGATTCTCAGTATCCTTTCTCCTGTTTAGGTATTGGAAGTATCTAACTGTTGCATTCACCACTTGTACCTGTTTTAAGTTATATGAATTATGTTGCCAAATATTTTAAAGTTATAGGCTTTAGATTTACAGTTGATATTGTAAAAAGAATGTTGGCTAGTTTGGATTTCAAACCAAGAGCTCTAACAAATATGCTCATTGACATATGGATTCTAGTCCTTATGATGTATAGGCAATAGGTCCTTGTAACTTGAACCTACTTATCCTATCTTGATTTTCTCTGCAGATTGGTGATAGATTTATAAGCCGTAGGCTGTTGCAAAAAATTTATGACAGAGCTCTTGCGATTGGACTTCAAGGCTATGCACAATTGTATGTACGTGCTTCCCTTTTGAATTGGGTGGTAAATAGATCCTAAAAGATTATGAATTTTCTACTTTATATACTTTATGTAAAGTAGACTCATATGTAATATCTTGAATGTCTTGAAGTTTTGATTTTCTTTATCATAACAATATTTATGTGAAGATATTTTGCATTATTTATTGCAGACACCAGCCTGTTTATACTCGTCTGGCTAATTGGGAAGGTATAAAGAAGGTAGGTGTTGTCACATGCTTAAGATTTTCAATCCCCAGCACTATTTTATGAGATGCTTTTAATAATTTTGAGACTCGATAATTTGACACCTAGAAACAATGGTTTGACCAACAATAAATTTTTTGCATGATTATTTCATGGATTTATTTTCTTGGCAGGAAATAGTAGTGCATTAGAAATCCACTAGATTAGCTAAACAACCCAACAAAAGCCAGAAACAACACCCAAGCCCCTTTTAGGCTTTAGGTACAGCTGTATTTCACTTTTAAAACAAATGGGATCAAAGAAATTATGCTAAACTCTATTAACCCCTCATCATCTCTTTCATCTTTGTCACTCAAACATTTAGTTGTCAGTTTTGATATTAGAAGGATCTTTGAAGACTTTGGAACGAGGGTGGAGGACCTTTGTCAGAAAGTTAGAATCTTGTGAGCCTTGTAAGCTTAATTTTAGGTTGATTCAAACAAATTTTTTTCTGTGCAATCACTCTAGAATGGAAGGTTGCAATAGTATGAGATCCTTATGTTTTTGCCTTGGTTTATCTCTCTCTGTTTTTTTTTTGTTAAGGTCCTTCTGTTGTAGTGTTCTTTTGTTTTATTTTGTTCTTGTTTCTGTGAACTTGTTGCTAAATGTTCTTTTTATTGTAGTAAGCGCCTTTAGATCAGGTATTTGTGATGTTAGCAAAGAAAGAAAACAGAAACACAGCACACAGAATTTATAGAGGTTCAGCCAAAACTTAGGCTTACGTCCTCTTGTGATCTCTCCCGAGAGATACTCTTGCACTATGAAGAATAACAAACTGATTACAAGAACTTATTGCAATCCCTATGCTAATCCTCAATTCCCTGCTAGAACTCTCTCTATCACCCTTAGCTCTCAGTTTTCTGCCTTGTTCGTGAAAACTCTCTGCAGCTCCTATTTATAGGGGCTGCTGTTAATACAACTCTAATTAGGACTCCTAAACCTAATACAAATCCTAATAGAACTTAAAAGACTTAAACTCTTCTACAACTTCTAGACTTAAACTAGGACTTGTATACTGAACCCTAACTCCACAGATTGTATCAACGAGCCAAAACACAACACTTTTCTTGTCGACAATATATTGTCAGAATTATTCAATATTGTGCTTGTCCTTCGTAAAAGAAGATGTACTTAGTTTACTAAAAGATGATTGACATATATATATATATATATGTGTGTGTGTGTGTGTGTGTGTGTGTGTATGTGTGTGCATATAATTGTATATACATTTCCCTTCCAGTGTGCGGCAGATTGACATGTCATACTGTTATCGTGATCGATGGAACCAATCTGACACTGTTTTTTAACAATCAGGTGCATGCATTTTAATGTATAATAGTTAAATGAATTGCCCAAATTTCTATTTGATGCTCTTTATCACGGGCAATGGAAAGTCTGCAATTTTCTTTTTGTCAAAGGAAAAAAATGAAAAGAAAAAAATAATAGAAAAAAAATCGTCATAATAAGGATCTGATGCTTAATATGTACATGAATTGGTTGATCCTTGTGAATTGTATGCCTGTGAGGAAAATTGTTGATAACGATCATCTAAAACAATATTGTCATGAAAAACTAAAGAGTATACATTGTCAATATGATTTGAATACATGAATTTAGGAGAGTGTGATTGCCAAACCTGTGATTTGAATAGATGAAGTTAGGTTCTTCTTTGTCTTTCCTTTATTTGCTATATTTCTTTTTCTTTGAAATTTGTTTGGGCAGTTCTTGACGTGATAGAGAGGTGAGTTTCAGTTGCAAGGAAGACAAACATCATCGAATAATAGCGTAATACGACACAAAATAAAATAACATAAAAAGTTCTATTAATCTGACCAGCTTTATGAATAAAAAGGCAGCGTCTTGTTGAAGAGCATCATCTGGGCATGAAACTTTTTTCCTTTTGCCTTTCTACATTTCCCCAGGGGACTCTGTCCCGACATCCAGTTTCAGCCCTGAGGCGTGCGCCCTTTCAAAAAACTTGATTCATACCATTTATGTCTCCTGTGGCTGAGCCTGGACCAAGAAAAAACATTTTAGCTGTGTTAAATATATTTTTCTGTTGAAGCAATTTGTAAAGTATTTAGATGTCTTGCCTTTACTGATGTTTTCTTTGTTGCTATCTTGGATTCAAAAGTCGCGTTCTATTCGTGATTTTGATCATCATGCTACTCGCCTTGTTGGGAAGTTTGAGGTATTAATGCACATGATTTACCATGCTTTCTTGCTCTAACTGATTTTTGTATTGCTAATTTGTGTTTTTTTATTATTAAGTTGAGTGTGCTGTTGTGTCAGACTGTGGACACATATTACAGGCGTTGTAGCAGTGCTGGTTATGTAGGAAATGTGTCAGTGCCACTACTTTGTATCAGTGCTTTGGATGATCCAGTTTGTACTAGGGAAGCCATTCCTTGGGATGAATGCAGGTTCTGTTGCTCTTGATATTCTGTCAATTGGTTTCTTTCATTTGTCACACTTTCTTCCACATATTCTAAGCACGTGTTTGATATTTCTCTAATATAGGGCAAACAAAAATATTGTGTTGGCTACCACAAAGCATGGAGGACACTTGGCTTTCTTTGAAGGATTAACTGCCGGTGGCATCTGGTACTTAATGTTTCCATATGATTAGGCTGCATTCTATTATTCCAAACGTAGCTTTCCTGTGTTTTCATCTGGTACTTGATAGGGTATTTGGTATTGTTTTACAAAATGTTTTTTCATTTTCCAAAACCAATACTGGGAGGAATATTTGGTTTCATATTAAGGAAAAAACTTTTGAACAGTTCTCAATAAGAAGTTTAGGGTTGAATGCCATACTCCATTCGAGTCCGTGAACTCACTTTATCTGATGACTTGACATATGTGGTATCCAATTTCTGTTGATAAGGATGCCAAATTGGTGCCATCTGGCAAATACCATTTAAAGGACTAAATGAGTTTCAAAGCTGTTTCTCTCTTTTCAGTTCTGAGAGCAAAGTTGATTGGGGGAGTTGAAAAAGCAATTTCCATAATCTCACTATTTCCTTGCTCTCAAACTGTTCTTTAGTTCTGCCACCGCCCTTCTGTTTTAGAGACATGAACCTCAAATTCTTCATTTCATTTGTAACAGTTATTTACAAGTTGTTTTTAGTGTCTAGACCTGCCTTTACTATTCCATGTGTAGTTCATTCCCATTTTACATATGAAATGCTGTTGATCACATAAAAGGTTATTATAGTGAAGTCGAAATTTGTGTGGCGTCTCTACTTGTGCATTTATGGAGGAAACTGCATGAGAAATTCCTTCTGACATGTGGTAGTCTATATTCTTTCCATGCAGGTGGGTAAGGGCTGTGGATGAATTTTTAAAAGTTTTATGCAGTAGCCAACATATGCATGTAAAGAAGGTATAAGTTTATTTTGATTACGTTATAAATGCTAGTATGAAGTAATAGTTGGTGTATGTAATATATGGGTTTTACATTGTGATACTGGTGAACGACTGATTGTAGCTGAAAAGTAATTGGAACTAATGTTCTTATACCTTGGTGCTCTATTTGTTGGCATGCTGCAGCATACTGGTTTAATTCTGCAAGTTAATATTGAATTTCTTGTGTTTTCAGGTGGCAAGTTCTTTTCCACTATTACCAGTCGACTCTTCAATAGATCAGGGTCCCTATGTAAACATTGCAGAAGACGGAATGGTAGCTGCAGTGGGCAATGAACAGGTAGAAGAGAATAGGGTAGAAGATGTACTTGAACCAGGAGAAAGTAAAATTTCGGCAGAGCAAGGTCAACAGAGACCACAGCCAGAGTTGGATTCTTTGGCTGATATGGTACAATCTTCTGAACAAGCTACTACGCGTGTTGATGTACTTGCTCCTGTGAGAAGATGCTTAGATCTGGTATCTCGACAGAGTAGGTGGTCGTTGTGGTTGCTTGTTTATACTGCTATTGTGACAAGTTGGCCAGTGGTTGGTTCTGTCCTCCAGTTTGCATTGCAAAAGAAGCGAAAGAATGTTTTACCTGGTGCTTTCCTAAAAAGATAAGAACATGTTTATATTACTCCCGTATGCTAAGTCTAGGTTCTCGATCACATTTAGATAAATAAACAGTACAGCTGAATATATGACTAGCATCATCGCCTGTGTATTATATAATAATGTTGCAAAACACCATGTAATCGTTTATGGGTGAAAATAGAAAAATTATCATATTGAACGATGCAATCGTATCCAGAATAAATCTGCAATTTGAACCTCAATCTTGTTTGTTATTTTTTTCATAATCCTATAGACTAAATACTAATGGTTCATGAGTTGGTCTGATATTCAAAGACGTACATTTGAGTTCAGGCACGTCACACATGACACATCTCTAGCATTTCTGATTAATCTTAAAATACCAAACTCAAAGCTCAATCTTAAGACTAGGTAGCTAGGTCGTTTCTTGCAGAACAAAAAAAAAGCATATCTGCAAAATCCCAATTCTCTAGCATTAGCTGGCTTAATTAGTAGTATTGTTGTTATTCACAAAGTTTTCTTGTTTACAGAAACCCTGTATATCTGTGTTGAAGACTTGCCGTTCTTGAGGACACTGTCCTTGAACGGATCATGTCTCTACTAAACAATATATTTACATAGAAAAAACGAACCAAATTTGATTAAGCATTCATGTGTTTCATACCTAGCCAGGTAGAGAGCATCCCAGAATTTGCCATATGTCAACCTCATGATAGTTCATGGAATAGAAGCTAATCTGCTTACTGCATTATATTCTGGCATTTTCGTATGTGCCAAATATAAGTTAGGGGGCCATTTTCATTAAACTTGCTTACATGTCCTCCATAACCAAGACAACCAAGAGAGCTTTGATGCCTCCATGTTTTCTGTGGAATTTTCGGGATTGGACTTGATCAAACAGCTATTTCCAAGATAAATAAAACCCAGCTAATTTATTCTTTCCGCTGCTATTTGATCCCTTTTTGTTCCAAGGCATCGCTATAGCTATGTAATTTTTTAATGTACATGGCTTACTGTACAATATTTATACGTTCTAAATATAAAATATAAATAGCAGAATAATCACTCCAAAACTTGAGAAGAAGATTCAGTTCAAGACTAAGAACATGTACACCAAACGCCCAAACCTTTGAACAAATCAAGGATATATTATTCAATCAGAACTTGTATGAATACTTTTACGATACAATGTTGTTCTACCCTAAAAATAATAATTTAACAAACTACTGTTGTAGAAAGGTTATTTAGGTAACTTCCTGGATGTGCCTTGACCTAATTAGACTAGTTGATTCTGTATTAGATAAGGAATCCCTGATTTATCGGGATACTCATTGTAATACCTATATAAAGGCCTCTCTATCAATCAATAAACACATAGTTCTCCCTATTATCTTTTCTCCTTGAACACGTTACCAGCACGTGACCTCCCTGAGCCCTAGAAAAACCCTAATAACTTTTTCCTCCTCCTCCATCCCTTTCGTCGGCCGCACCTCCCTCCTCAGGACCCGTGCCCCCCCCCCCCCCCCCCCCCCCCCCCTTTCTCGGTCTCTCCTAGGCCGCAGCCCTTGCCCGGCCGCCTGCAAGCCCGCTCGCTCGCTCGCCAGCCTACTCGCTCACCGGCCCGCGCGTTCGCCAATTTGCTCGCTCACCAACCCGCTCGCTCGCCAAGCCTTCCCGCTCGCCCGCCAACTCGCCCATTCGCTTGGCTCGCCAGCCTATTCGCTCGCCATCAACTTTTCAAGATAGCTCCGTCAGATTACTTGCGTCGGAAGCGGATTGAGAATCAAACAAGAATCGAAGAACAAGCTTTACGCTCTCGTTCCTTTTATCAAAAGGTAAATTTTTTTTTATAAAAGTTCCTGCTTTTGAACTATAGATATATTATATAAAGCGTTATTAGCCTTCCTTCTACTCCAATTCCGGCAATTCTTATATCGCCGATGAGACCTAGAATGGGGATTTAATCACCCCTACGGTCGCAGTTTTAAGTGATGGTCCTGGGAGAATCACGTTGAAAGGGAAATTAAAAGAAAAAAAAAGATGCTTATGTGGATGTCTGAGTACGCCACTGTTTGAAGGTGCGGTATGAAACCGGCAGTTTATGCATCAAATAAAAAAAAAAATATTTCGCATCGAAACTAGTTTTCATGTGACCGAATATATCCCTTCTAATTCCAATTTATACTTGATAGTATCTGCTTAAAGCGATACTAATCCTACGTTTCATTCTCTTGTAGATGTCGTCGTCGTCACCGTCACGCCCTGATTTTGAGATCTTGGATCTTCAAGGCAAAGACTACCATCGATGGGTTTCCGATGTTGAAATTGCTTTCCAAAGCAAAGGCTTTCCAGCACTTCTGACTGATGCAGCCGCCACCACCCCTTTTGGGGACCATGCCAAGACTCAGGCCCTCGTGTATTTGAGGCGCCATATCCACCCGACTCTGAAGCGAAAATATTTGTCGGTAAAAGATCCCAAAATTTTATGGGACACGCTCCAGCAGCGATTTAACAATGTCCATGACATGCTTCTTCCAGAGCTCACCCTTAAATGGGAACAAATCCGTTTCACGGATTATGACAAAGTAGACAAATACAATCAGGATATGATTAGTCTACAGGCGGATCTTGGCACGATTGGCGTCATCAAAACCGATAAAGATCTTTTGGAGAAGACATTTAACACATTCCCCATGGCCTACGATGTCCTCGGACATCAGTATAAGATCTCAGTTGATGAAGGCAGAATCAGATCATTCGCTGACCTTATGGCAATATTGGCTAAAAAAGAACGCCATTCTGAGATTAGGCTCAATACTAGCCAGAGACCTGTTGGTACAAAACCAATTCCAACACTACAGGCTCATTATGGGAATGCTTCAAAGCAGAAAAATAAAGGCCGCCATAGCCCGTACAATCCGGTACGTGGAAGAAATCAGAATGCTGGAAATAATGTGACACGATGCTCCAACACTTGGAGGCGAGAAGGTGGCGAATACGCACCACCTTCAGGGGGAGGCCGGACTGGCCACGGACCCCGTCTAGGTCCAGTACCAAACCCTCCTAGACCTCATAGCAATAACCGGAATGCTCAATTTGCTCCGTGCTACAAGTGTGGTTCCTCCAAACACTACCATCACGATTGTCGAGCTAGTAAGGAGATGTTAAATGCCTACAAGAAATACAAGAAGTTTCTGTCCGAAGAAAGCAATTATGCTGAGGACGAGATGATTGAAGCAAATTATGCTCATCATGTGGATTCTCCAAAGACGCAACTACAAACTCTTGATGTCCCGGATTTTGACTAGCCTATGGCTTTTCTAGTTTATCAAGTATTGTAATGACATTCGCCATTGTAATGACATTCGCCATTATAATGGCACTCGCCATGTTTTTATGACTCTAGTTAGTCTGTTTATTTTGGTATTAGAAGTTGATGTATCAAGTTGGCACTTAATAAAATTTCTCTTTTTTCCCATATTGTGAGAAATTTTATGTTTTTATGCAATCAGGTTGCCACCTTTGGGTCACATAGGCTCTATATTTTGGACTTATAATCCCACCTACGCTCAATCCCTAAAAAAAAAAGGGTGGTGAACGGGCCGCCATCGGCCCATGAAGGTGAAGTAGGCTCGGCATCCGCCACACGCTAGTGCCACGACACCATGTGTCTTTGACATCCACAGCTTCGGCTAGTGTGCAGCCCGAGAGGTGTTCTCACACCGATCCTAAGAGGCTAGACCTCATTTTATTCCAGTTACCAAAGGTGTTCAACACCACAATGTGCGAAACCTCGGTTTCGTTTTGGTTTCTGATGATGATTGCTTGGTTATGTAACATTCAACCTTGCACTTTCCGACTTTAGTCGAAGTTATAAAATCCAAATGCCATGTGATACACTAGATGAGATTCTCATCCCCTTTCTTTCTCTATCCTACGGCGTAGTGATTAGACTGTGTCCCGCGAGAAACTAACCCAAGTTTTCGTCTCTTTGTAGATGTCTCGCGGTGAAGTTGAGTGTCTAGCTGATAGTGGAACTACCCACACTATTCTAAGGAATAGGCAGTTGTTTACGGATTTAATACCGTATCGCTCATCTATGACAACATTGATAGGTACCTCGCCGGTTGTCAAAGGGCGAGGATCCGCTGAATTTATGTTACCAAATGGTACTGTTATCAATGTCATTGATGCTCTCTATGCACCGAGAACAAATCGAACCCTGCTGAGTTTTAAGGATATCCGTGCCAACGGTTATCACTTGGATACCTATGCTGAGAATGGTGAAGAATACTTATGCATTACTTCTCAAGAACTCGGCCGCCGCCGTATCTTAGAGAAGATGCCGTGCATTGAAGACAATGGCTTATATCTCACTACAGCCTGTGTCTTCGAATCATATGCTGTCACTGACAATTTTTGTGACACTAATGATTATAAGCTTTGGCATGCTCGACTAGGCCACCCTGGCCATGATATGATGATCCAGATTCTAAAGAACTCCCATGGACATCCATTTTTCAAGTCGAAAAAGCGATTGGAAGAAGCTCTTACCGCGACTCAACATCGTGATGTACGCAGGAGCCAAGCTCCTCGCCAGACTGTGGCCTTAAAGCCACACTCGCCACCGCCCCCCCTTCACAGGGTTTCGGGGCCGCGCACCTGGCGGATGAGGACGTGGCCTTTACGCCGCACGTCGTGCCGTCCCACCCTTCACAGGGACATGGGGCGTCACCACATGTGTCCTCTTATGCCACAACGACAATTTCCAATGCCCATCGCTCATTTTGTAAGGCTTGCTCGCTTGCTAAATTGTATTCTCGCCCTTCATTCGCTAAAGCTTCAACTGATAATATACCATTCTTACATCGAATCCAATGTGATATTTATGGACCAATCAAACCAGAATGCGGCCCATTTAAGTATTTTATGGTGCTGGTTGATGCGTCGAAGCGTTGTTGTCCATAAGAAATGCTGCATTCGCCAAGCTTTTAGCTCAAATCATCAAGTTAAGGGCTAACCACCCTGACAATCCTATCAAATCTATTAGGATGGATAATGCTGGCGAGTTTACCTCCAAAGCATTTGATGATTATTGTATGTCCATTGGGATTGAAGTCGAACACCCTGTTCCTCATGTTCATTCTCAAAACGGCCTTGCAGAAGCCACCATTCAGCGACTCCAGCTAGTGGCTAGGGCATTGGTTATGGGAACCAATTTACCATTTTCTACTTGGGGATATGCAATACTGCATGCAGCGATGCTTATTCGTTTTCGACCCATTGCTAACAATGCGTTCAGTGCCTACCAGATGGTAACTGGTTTTGAACCCATTACGTACTTTCGGTTGTACAGTTTATGTGCCAATTACGCCTCCTTTGCGTATCAAAATGGGTCCACAACGACGTTTAGGTATCTATGTTGGCTATGATTCGCCAACGATAATCCGCTACTTAGAACCAACCACCGGTGATCTATTTACTGCGCGATTCGCAGATTGTCACTTTGAAGAGACACACTTCCGGCCGTTAGGGGGAGATAGGAATGCACTCATTCCAAATGAACGTCAGGAATTGACATGGTGTGCCCCCAACGATTTGTCTCTTCATGATCTTCGCACTGCTCAAAGTGAGCTTGAAGTGCAACGCATTATCGATCTTCAGAAAGTCGCGGATTCGATGCCCGACACTTTCACTGATATTGCGAAAGTGACAAGATCATACGTACCTGTTGCAAACGTACCGGCAAGGTTAGAGGTCCCGAATTACGGGACCGGTTAAGCCGCCCTAAGACCTAGTGCCGTCGACATATCCTAAAGTGAGGGTGACGCCGGCGACGGCGCCATCGTACGCCGTGGTGTCGCTGTTGTTGAATCGGATCGCAACGGTGCCCTGATGGACTTTGAAGGTGCAGCAGCTTCGGCCTCGGCTCCCACCAGAAAGAGGGGGAGACCGAAGAATTCTTGAGATAAAAACCCTCGAAAGAAGCGAGTGAAGGCACAAAATCCGCTCATCATCGACGATGCGAATCCATCGCATGAGATTGTCTCTGACTATAGTTATGTCCATGAGTCAACTGAATCTTTTCTGTGGGATGACACAGAACCAATGTTGACTCCAGAGAACAAAGAAATCTCGCTCAGTTTGAATAATGCGTGTCTCTTAGTGGATAGAGCCTCCACACACGTCGATGATATATATGCTTATTCCGTCGCACAAGAGATCATCCATGACGACGAAGTTGAACCACGCTCAGTGACTGAATGTCAACAAAGAGCAGATTGGCCGAAGTGGAAAGAAGCAATACAGGCAGAACTTGACTCATTAAACAAAAGGCAAGTCTTTGGATCTGTTGAATTGATCCCTAAAGGCGTTAAACCTGTCGGACATAAGTGGGTCTTTGTTCTTAAGCGCAATAAGAAGCATGAGATCTTGCAATATAAGGCAAGACTTGTGGCGCAAGGCTTCTCGCAGCGTCCTGGTATTGACTACGAGGAGACGTATTCTCCCGTAATGGACATCATTACTTTCTGCTACTTGATCAGTTTAGTAGTGTCTGAAAAACTGAGTATGCAACTGATGGATGTAGTTACAGCGTATCTATATGGGGATCTAGATACGGATATCTACATGAGAGTTCCTGATGGAATTCATGTGCCCGAATCAAAAGACTCTAAACCACGGAGTGCTTATGCAGTTAAGCTGCAACGTTCACTGTATGGACTTAAACAATCCGGAAGGATGTGGTACAATCGCCTATGTGAATACTTGATTCGGAAGGGTTACAAGAACGATGAGTTATGCCCATGCGTGTTCATTAGAAAGACCGACTCTAGATTTGCTATTGTAGCTGTCTATGTTGATGACATGAATGTCATCGGTACTTCAAGTGAGATTGAAGAGACACTTTCATTCTTGAAATCTGAGTTCGAGATGAAGGATCTTGGGAAGACTAAGTTCTGTTTAGGACTTGAGTTAGAGCATAGAACCAAGGGTATTCTGGTTCACCAGTCTGCTTATACGCAGAAGATGCTCAGGCGTTTCAACATGGATACATGTACGCCGTTGTCTACTCCCATGATCGTTCGTAGTCTGGATGTAAGCAAGGATCCATTCCCTCTCAAAGAGGATGAAGAAGAGATTCTTGGTGCTGAGTACCCATACTTGAGTGCGATTGGGGCACTTTTGTATTTGGCACAATGCACTAGACCAGACATTGCTTTCGCTGTGAACTTACTGGCTAGATTTAGCTCAGCGCCTACGCATCGTCATTGGAACGGTATCAAACATTTGTTTCGTTACTTGAAAGGTTCCATTGACTTGGGACTGTTCTATCCCTTCAGCACAAAGAGAGAAGATTCCGCCAAACACCCTCCTCACACCAACGTTTCCGGCTGCCTCGACAGTACCATTGTACGCTGTGGTACTGCCACTGGCGCTAGTAACGTGGCGGATGATGCTGGCGAAGCGTCCAGCCATTCAAATGTGCCCTTCTCTGGACGTCTCCCTTACTCAAAGACTCCCAACAACGTGTTAGTTGGTTTTGCAGATGCTGGGTATCTCTCTGATCCACATCGTGCTCGTTCCCAAACTGGTTATGTTTTTACCATGGGAAATACAGCGATATCCTGGAGATCAACCAAGCAAACTTTGGTTGCTACTTCATCGAATCACGCAGAGATCATTGCCCTCCATGAGGCTGTTAGAGAATGTGTCTGGCTAAGATCAGTTATTCGCCACATTCGTGATTCGTGTGGACTAGTGCCTACCACCGATAAACCTACGTGTATCTATGAAGATAATGCTGCCTGCATTGAGCAGATGAAGTTAGGTTTTATCAAAGGTGATAACACTAAGCATATATCGCCCAAGTTCTTTTACAATGTGCAACAACAGGAATTCCTGAACATCCAAGTTAATCAAGTGAGTTCAGAGGCAAATATTGCAGATTTGTTTACCAAGTCTTTGGAAAATCAATGCATGTGAAGCATGTGAAGAACCTAGGCATGCGCCATATATCAGAGCTCTAAGTTTGTTAGACATCAGGGGGAGTCTACATCACATGTTATTCGCAAGTGTAGTGTTGGTGTGTTGTGCACTTTTTCCTTCGTCCATGCATTTTATTTTTGCCCAAGAGGTTTTTGTTTTGCTGGCAAGGTTTTAGTGAGCCAACATGGTAAGCACCATGAAGACATTAGGCACTCGCCACAAGGGGGAGTGTTGTAGGAAGGTTATTTAGGTAACTTCCTAGATATGTCTTGACCTAATTAGACTAGTATAGTTGATTCTGTATTAGATAAGGAATCCCTGATTTATCGGGATACTCATTGTAATGCCTATATAAAGGCCTCTCTATCAATTAATAAACACACAGTTCTCCCTATTATCTTTTCTCCTTGAACAACTACAAATTAGTACATGACAGTAATTTATTTTACAAATAACTCACTTACATATATAATTGAGCAAATTAGGACAACATTTTACATATAAGTACAAGATGCTATAACGCTGCCACGTGTCACTGACAAATTGACAGTTTTACCCTTCATTATATCCAACAACTTTAGGAATAAAAAGCCCCAATTTAAAAGCTCCGATCATAACGGCCCACGCTTCCTCTGTGCGTCCCATGCTTTCTCTGTGTTCTTCGTCTTCATTGTAACCTTCAACTCGCCTGAGCCGGAGCATAATCTAACCCTAATCTCGTCGGATATTCATAAATTTCGTCGGTTTTAGACGTTTGATTTCATCGGACATTCACAAGTTCGTCTTCTTCTTCCGATAGTTCGTCAATTGATTTTTCAGGTTAGTTTGAATCTTCTAACTCGATTTTTCGTTTGTGAAATTGTTCTAGATCTCTTTCGATTTCATGTTTCAATTGATTCGTTTACGCAGTAGCAGTTTTTGTATCTTTTTGAATCAACCTAGTTGCAATATCATTTTGTTTTTCAATCGAAATCATGATTCTTATATAATTTTGTTTACGCAGTAGCAAGTTATAGTTTTTATTAACACAATAGCAGTTTTCGTGTTGTGTTTGTATCGTTTTCCATAACGTAGTAGCAATATCAGTTGCTAATATGTAGTCCAGGTCTGTGTAGTGCACTATGGTTATCGGCTGGTTTTTGTGGTGCAGCGGCGTGAATAGCACAATTTATTGACACAGTAGCAGGTTTTATTTATTTTTTTTGTGTGTTTTGTATCGTTGCCTTAAAATAGTAGCAGTAGTAGTAGCAGTATCAGTATTAGTATTAGTTGTTAATATATAGTCCAGGTTTGTGTAGTCTATTATGGTTTTTGAGATCCGCGTTGCAGCGGCAAGCTGCTTTTTAGATAACACATCTTATTGACACAGCAGCAAGTTTTTTTTGTTTTTTTTTTGTGTGTGTTTTGAGTCGATGTCTTAACATAGTAGCAGTAACAGTATCAGTTTTTAATATGTACTCCAGATAAGTGTAGTGTACTATAGTTATAGGTTTGAGGTTCGCGGTGCAGCGGCACGCTGCTTTTTGGATAACACATCTTATTGACACAGTAGCAGTTTTTTTTTGTTTTTTTTTTGTGTGTTTTGAATCGATGCCTTAACTTAGTAGCAGTAACAGTAGCAGGTTTTAATATGTACTCCAAGTCTGTGTAGTGCACTGCAGTTATAGGTTTGAGGTTCGCGGTGCAGCGGCACGCTGCTTTTTGGATAACACATCTTATTGACACAGTAGCATGTTTTATTTTATTTTTTTTTTGTATGTGTTTTGAATCGATGCCTTATCCTAGTAGCAGTAACAGTAGCAGTAGCAGGTTTTAATATGTACTCCAGGTCTGTGTAGTGCACTGCAGTTATAGGTTTGAGGTTCGCGGTGCAGCGGCACGCTGTTTTTTGGATAACACATCTTATTGACACAGTAGCAGGTTTTTGTTTGTTTTTTTTTTGTGTGTTTTGAATCGATGCCTTATCCTAGTAGCAGTAACAGTAGCAGATTTTAATATATATAGTCCATGTTGTGTTTTTGAATTGTTTATATATGGTTATATGCTTCTTCGAATAACTCAATTTAATGACACAGTAGCAGGTTTTGTTTTTGTATTGTTTTGAATCAAACTAGTAGCAGTAGCATGTTTTATTAGTCGAATTCATGCTTTCTATTTAGATTCAATAACGCAGTAGCATGTTTTATTTGTTTTTGTATCGTGTTTTTTTTTCTTCATTTTTTTTGCTTTTTGTAGTTTGTCAAAGATGATGTTTGGAAGATTTACATATGGGAAAGAGACTGTTAATATTTCACTGTCCCAAACCACGACATATGAAGAGTTGAGTTTTCAAATTTCTTCAAATCAAAATTTGTACTACTGTGCTACTCACCGATTGAAGACGAAAAAGAAGGATATTTGATGCTACTGTGTCAATCGCTCACATGAAAGTTCATGGCTTTACCTAATCACACTCCATGGAATTTCTTCAATTTTTTTACTGCTACTGCTACTGCTCCATGCAACTTCTTCACCGATCAAAATCTTCTACTGCTACTGCTACTGCTCTATGGAACTTCTTCACCGATCAAATCCTGCTACTGCTTCTTCATCGATCAAAACCTGGTACTACTACTACTTCACGGAGCTTCTTCACCGATCAAAACCTGCTACTGCTACTGCTCCATGGAACTTCTTCACCGATCAAAACCTAAAACCTGCTACTACTCCTGCTCCATGGAACTTCTTTATCGATCTAAACCTGTTACTGCTCCTGCTACTGACCCTACTCTATGGAACTTCTTCACCTATCTAAACCTGCTACTGCTACACTGCTCCATGGAACTTCTTCACCGATTAAAACCTTCTACTGCTACTGCTCCATGGAACTTCTCCACCGATCTAAACCTGCTACTGCTACTACATTTACCGAGGAAGTTGCTACTACCTTTAGCGTGCTACAAAACCTGTTGATTTAGCGAAGCCAATCGAAATCAATTGACAGAAGTCTAGGGTTAGATTTACCTGAAATCAAAATCGAAATGAATTTACAATTGAGCTACTCCGGGTTTACTCACCGATTCGAGTTTCAAAGGTTGAAGACGAAGAAGAAGAGAGGATATCGATGTGGTCGATGCCTTCTGAAATGAGTTTTTGGGGATGGAGAGATTGCTGCAACTAAGAGAAAGCAATCTGGAAATTTGGGGAAAACTGAGATTTTGAGGTTAAAGCAGCAGTGGCAGGCTTGTAATTTAACTGAAATGTAATGGCTTTTTTATCATTTGGTTTTCCGGGTCGGAGCCAGGCCTGCTTCATTTAACTGTTGGGTCTGGACTGTTATCCTGATTTGTATGACAAATTTTGAAAGTGAGTTTTATGTATTATTAAATTTGGTCAGGTGCTACTGTGTAATTAACTAAACAATAGAAAACAAACAAAAACATATCATATATGGTGATTTCTTTTTGTTTTACCATATATGATTTGTTTTCTATTGTTCAACTTGATTATATGATTTGTTTAGCCTTATTTATAATCATAATATAGTAACGGTGCATTAATGTAGGGAAATTGTATCAAAAAGCCTTTGGTATTGATAGATCGTTTGGACGGAATTTACAAAATTGGTATTTGTTGATTAATTTAGGAAGTACAGGGGTGTACTTGATGAAATTAAAAGTATATGGACTGAAGTGATGATTCAACCAAAGTTCAAGTATGTAAACTGAAATTAATTCTATTTAGAACAAAGCTTTTGGTACATTCTTGATCAGCAAAGCTTGATTTCAAAGATCGTAGATTCCTGCAACATGAAAGAGCATAATTAACAACGACATACCAAAGTTGATCAAGATATCTTGTTCTATACGTCGACAGACCATAGATACTCTGCAGAAATGGAAGCATCCTTGCTTATTTCTAACGAACAAATAGCGGTCCTTTCAAACAGAAGCTAACTTGGCATTTAGCTCCAACACGCCCACACTTTACTTAGTTTACTTAGGTAGTCTTGTTTTGGAGCATCATTACCCTCAATTCCATTTTACAGATTAATGGGATCTTCATGTATATATGCCCCCTTTTTCTCATAGCATCCAAATGGTAGTCACTTTCAGAATCAAGAACACGAAACCAAGCAAGTAAAAGAGAATAATAATAATAATAATAATGTTGTATCTAGAAGCAATTTTCCTTGAAAATTATTTTGATATGAGAGTGGACAAATCAATTGTTCAAGGGCGGTAGGTTTTGATACCCCGAATTTTCCCGCTGCTTTGGTTTTGTCCAATGCGTACGGCATCTTCTTCCTCCTCCGAACTACCCAAAGGATCATTATATATTAAGGACCTGAAATCAAACATTTTCCTAAACCTCCCAAAAACAGCCTCAATAAGAAATGAAATGAAAAGATCAATTTGTTTTCTTGACCTATCACATCGATCCTCAAGAATATAAAGATACCCATATATAGGTACGTACGTATTTTGTCCTTCTGTCTCTCTTTCTGATAGAAAAAAAAAAAAGTTTAGATTCTTCAATATATCTCGTCTTTTGTCTTTTGTTCCATTCCCATGTAATGACACAGGAATTTTCAGCATGAAATATGCCATCCCACCCTGTCCTTCCTTCTTCCATAGAAGGTCATCCCTCCCTCCTCTATAAATTCGCTCATTCTCTTCATCGACGTACGTACTGTCTATAATTCAGTTTTCTCATATTTGTCCGAGAGATCGAGTGAGCTCCAGAGAGAAGTGACATGGAGAGTATAGACGAGGAAGGAGATGAGCTTTTGAATCTCACCCTTGCAATTGTTACAAACTCAGGCGTTGAAAGAATGAAGAAGAGAAAGAGAAGAGAGAATTATACTACCAATCTCAATTCATCATCATCATCATATGAAGGTTGTGAGGGGAAGATATTCAAGCTTCTTCAGATGAGGGAACAAATGCTAAAACTAGAGCGCAAGAAGAAAAAAGGAGGAGAAGGAGATCACAACTATTGTGATGATAATAATATTTATGATATTGTAGATGAAGATGACAAGGGCCTCCAGTTAATCCGCATGTTGCTCATAACAGCCACTGCTTTGAACGAAAATAATGAGAGCTCAGCTTTGGAGAATCTTACAGAGTTGTACAAAACAGTTTCCTTGTGCGGCGACTCAGTGCAACGAGTTGTGGCTTATTTTGCAGATGGCTTGGCGGCGAGGCTTCTCACCCGAAAATCGCCATTCTACGACATGATTTCCAAGGAGCCGACGCATGAGGAAGAGTTTGTAGCCTTCACTGCTCTCTACAGGGTTTCCCCCTACTACCAGTTTGCTCATTTTACAGCCAACCAGGCCATCATTGAGGCATTTGAGAAAGAAGAAGACAAGAACAACCGTTCCTTGCATGTAATCGATTTCGACGTCTCCTATGGCTTTCAGTGGCCTTCTCTAATACAATCCCTTTCCGAAAAGGGAAGCAGTGGCAGTCGGATATCCCTCAGGATTACCGGGTTTGGAAGAAGCTTGGATGAACTTCACGATACGGAGAACAGATTGCTCAGTTTTTCCAAGGGATGCCTCAACCTCGTCTTTGAATTCCAAGGATTGTTGCACTGCTCAAACCTCATAAATTTGAGGAGGAAGAGAAATGAAACGATTGCGGTGAATTTGGTTTTCCATTTGAACAGCTTGAACAATAAGATGAAGATATCTGACTCATTAAAATCTGTACATTTACTTAACCCTTCGATTGTAATGTTGGTTGAGCAAGAAGGAAGCAGATGTCCTCGAAGTTTCTTGTCGAGATTCATGGAGTCTTTGCATTATTTTGCAGCCATGTTTGATTCTTTAGATGATTGCTTACCGCTAGAGAGCGGGGAGAGGCTGAGCATTGAGAAGAACTATCTGGGGAAGGAGATCAAAAGCATGCTCAACTACGACAATATTAAGGAGGATCGGAAAACCGAAAAGTCGACGGAGACATGGAAGGCTAGGATGGAGAGTCATGGTTTTGAGGGAATTAATCTAAGCTCCAAGTCCAAGATTCAAGCTAGACTTCTCTTGAAGATTAGGACCCATTATTGTCCGCTTCAGTTCGAAGGAGAGAGTAGTCATGGTAGCACTACTGCAGCTGGCTTCAGGGTGTTTGAAAGGGATAATGGGAGGACACTTTCTCTAGGATGGCAAGATAGGTATCTGCTCACAGTTTCTGCATGGCACTGTCACTATGTTACATAAATATAAATAGCCATTTATATTCTCTTGTAGCCTAGCTAGCTAGCTAACACATTCAATTCGTCATATTTTGTAATAATACTTATACAGATATTTCTTTTTCTTATAAAAATCAACTGTGTGAGCAATACGAGCATGACTCTTCAAGATATTCTTGCTACGTCAAAGTAACCAAGTAACCAAATAACCAATTACACTATCGAAGCTACGTCAAAGACCTATCTTGATTTATTTGTAAAGATCAAAATTAATAGGAAAAAACCCCGCCCGACCTCCCTCCATTGCATCCCTAGCAAGCAAAGACTCTCATCCGGCAGTGAACGAAGAACGATGAGAACCGAATCGACTCTGAGTGTCGCCGGACGAGTAGGCGCTCTCAAAAACCCCAACCTAGGTTCGTCGGGTTCTCGACAGTGATTAGTTTTGCCACATTGGTACAATATCTAATCCGAAATCTACATATTTGCTTCCGAATGGACACGTGGCATTTAAAAATCTTGTCCGGAAATTATATTAATAATACCATATGTCTTAGTTAGTTTGACATAATTCAATTCTTAGTTAATATAATTTCCGGTTGATCTCTTGAAGACATATGGTATTATTAATATTATAATTTAAATAATATTATAAATATGATCAAGAAATCAAAATACATAATTTAAAATTATAAAATACTGAAAGGACTAAAATTTAACCCTACCTAGCTGGAGGTGGTTCACTCGTTGAAGAATAAAAAATAACATTTCTAAAGACTAAATTATAAGGCCTAGCCCCAGCCCCAGCCCCAATTTAGCCCTGTCTTACTGAAGATGGCCTCAAGACATATATTTTATCTTAGTTTTTGGGCAATGACCTCTACTAGGGTTCTTACTTCTTAGTGCTAGCTTATGGGGATCCTCATAGTCTTGGTAGTGGCAAATAAGGTCAGGTTGGGCATTCCCTTCTTTTGTCTTGCCTACTTTTGGGATGCATACTATTGTTTGCAATATAGAGATTGCCTAAGATTGTTTGGGTTTTCTTAGTTAGTTTGACATAATTCAATTATTTCTTAGCCCGTGGTTCGTGTTTTATTCCCACTTTCAATTAATAGAGTGATGTTTTTTCTTTAAAGAGAGTTTATATTAATATATCCAAAATTGACATTTGAACCTCTCTAATTAATAGACCTCCAATTATCTTTTACAAACAATCGTTATGCTATCTACACCTCCCAAATTTTCCAACAATACCCATCATGCATCTAATAAAATCACTAAAAAGTCTTTTCTTAAATACACATACTAAACTTGATCGAGGAACACATTCCATATGAAAACAAGCAAACTGATGGCTTGCAAGTTTCCATTATCATGACTTTGTTCTTCAGAGAAACAAAAACAGTACCGTAATTAAGTTTTGATCGCTCAAACTTATTTGCACCAGAAAAAAAAAATGTAGTTTAGCCATTTAAATTAGTTGGTAGCTAGGACTATACTTTTTGAAACCCAGAAAGTATCACTATAATTGATCAAATTACACTCTCAGTCAGCTTTTTGGGATGGTTTTTTTTTACATTTTCGTTCTTTTAATCAAAGCATGCCCTTCTCAAAAAAAAAAAAAAAATCAAAGCATGTCATTTAAACGGAATCTGAAAATGAAGATTAGCATATATAATATTTTCTTCCCATAAAATCTTGATTAGTATATTGGTAATTTGATATGGGTTGACAAAGTGTCAAGTCAACAATTACTTGAGAAAAAAGAGAGATCCAACTACTGATGATGTTGGAAATATGAATAGTAACTCCATTATTTATTGAAAAAACACTATTTTATTACGTAAAATTGTAGACATATTTTCTTACTGATGAATGTTTAATTTTTTTTATATTAGATTTGATATAGAGCAATATATATATGCACAATGAATTTTTTCCAATCCAAATTGACAGCATAATGAAATTCATTTAATTCACACATGTACGTACCTACTAATTTAACAGAGATCTAACATTTTTTTTTAACATACTTCATTCAATGATTGATAAAAAAATTTGGCACAGTCTCTTAACTATATTATTGGCGAAAAAAAATGTTATAGAATTGTGAAAGATGGAAAGATCCTCCATATCGAGTCATACCATCCCCATCCTCCATATCGAGTCATATAATTTTAAAAAGTTGTGCTACTATTAGCAGGGGTTCTATTGTACCTCAATAACAGTCCTTTGGGTACGAATCCTCTACTAGGCCTCATTTGGGCCTTGTTTATCTATAAAAAGATATTTTAATTTGGATTTGGGTTTGAATTTTTTTTAAAAATATAACAGTTTAATTGAACTGGCTAGCTAATTGTATTGGATATTTGGATCCGATAAGGGTTGTGAAGAAATCATTTGTATGTATAGCTATTAAGGTTTCCAATTATTCTCTGCAAAAGAACAACAGAAGAAGAGTTTGAGAAGAAGGGGCTTGGCATAAGTGAGATAACGGAGAGAAGGGGAAGAAAACGAATTACGTAAAATACACCTACACTTTTCAGATTTGTAAGAAAGAGTTTTTAAAAGCATCAATTTCAAAAACAGTTGTTGGAATCTTGAATCATTCTAACGATCAACCATATGCAATAAATGATAGGAGCACAATGTGCGACGATATTAATATGTATTTGCCCTCATTTATGCTTTGTTTAACCCTTATTTATCTAAGATAGAGTCATAATATAGTTTAGTGTCATTTTGGAAGAGTTTTTGAAAAATGTGCTTAATTGTCAGAAAAACGACTAAGTATAGAAATCTGAGGAAGAAGTACAAAATATGTTGTTTTCGTGATTTTGAGGTCTGTGCTTGACTGACTTATTCTTTTCCAAATTTGATGAAATTTGGTCGACATATAACTGGCAAGCTAGAGTATATTGTGTCAAAATTTCAGATCAATCGAAGTTCGGAAAGTCACCCAAAAGATGGCTGCAACTTGGCAGTTTGAACAAAGATCACCAGGGACTACCAGGATTTTCCTAGGACTATGTCCTGAATTTCGGAATTTCTGTGGGACACATCGCTTGTAACCAGAGGACGTGCCATATGTCGTTGGAAAGCTCTACGTGTCTAGTTTCTCTGAGACTTGGAATCGTATCAATTAGAGCTCCGAGGAGGGAGTTATGCTTGAATTACCAGAGCAAGGTCATTCCTGCCGAGAAAACCAAGTTTCTGTCTCTTTTCCTTTGTTTCTGTTTTCGATGGACATTTTGGTGTACAATTGCATACTTGAAGATTGTCCAAGCTTATTGAAGGATAGAGGAAGACATCGAGCTAAGGCAATGAGGAAAACACGAAGAAAGAAGCATTCCTAGTCAAGCTAGGAGAATGCTGCCGATCGGCAAGCAAAGCTGCCGGTTTTGTGTTCTTGGCGGTTTGTATATTTTTTTCATGGATTAAAGTTCACCAAATAGAGTTGTCAAGTCCACATATGAAGTCCATGAAGATATGCAGCCCATGCTATGAAGAAAAATTAGAAAAAGAAGTTCAAGAATGCAATATTTATCCCACAAGGAAACATAAGCCAACTAGGAAAAGGAGTTCCCCTTCCTTGTTTGGCCGGCAAACCCTAGCCTTTTTCCTCTATATAAAGCCATCTTTTCCACAGAAAAATGGGTCACATTCAAAAACAAAAATCTAGCCTAAGCTCTACCGAAATTTCCCTAAGAATCCTACATAAAACCCTAGCCGAAAATCACCCCCATCTCACCTTACTTTTTCTGCCGACACATAACCACTGCCGAGCAGCCGCTTCTTTCACCTTCCGCCAGATCCACACGAGTTAAAGTCATCAAGGTGTCTACAAAAGTGTGATCCACTCTCCTCTTTCGGTTTTGTAATTTTTATGCAGTTATGTTAAAGTTTTTCTATAAAGATAGCATGAATTCTTGGTTTCCAACGCTATGTCTATGTATTGTTTGGATTGAAGTTTGGTTTTATGATTTGCATGTTCAATTTATTTTCTTTATTTTTAATTGGTTCTTGAGAGTAAAGAATCGGATTGTATGTTAAAGAGTAAGGAAAATATGTAATGAATTAGTAAATAGGCCAATCGGCAAACATGTGTTAATTTGGTTTTAGATTTTTCTTGACTTGTTCTTTGAATTCGTGTGCTTAAAGGTTGGTAGTCTATGCAATTGCAATGTGTGGAATATTGATCTCATTAGCCGAAAAGAATATAGATTAAGTAATCTTTAGGGTTATTTTATTTGTGTTGTTTTCACAAGGGTTAGAGTGGTTTAAAGAACATGCTTGTTAATGAGAAGAGTGACGCCTTGCTTAATTAACTTGTTTCCGACTCAAAAGATTTCGTGCTCAATTACTATGCATGTTTGTTTTCATCTATAGGAGTTCTCAAATATGTTTAGTACAATTTTAGGATTAGACGTAAAGTTAATCTTGAATACTTATGAAATCTAAATCGGTTAGTAATACCTATAGGGAGCTAATTAGGTTGGAGTTAAGTTGAGTCTAGAACACTTTAATGCCTTGCCGTGAGTCTTGTTTGCTTGTTTGTTATGTGTTTTGATTGCTTTCGTGCTAGTGCTTTGTGGAAGAATGTCGACCAAACTTGTACATAGTAGTTTAAAGTTTAATTTTCTGCATTTTATTTTCGTGCCTAGTTTAGGGCCAGCCTATGGCTGCCGAACTTCATCTTCATCCCCCACGATAAATTCGTATATATGTATATAAGCGTGACAATTGTGTGCATATGTGTTTGTGAATATTTTGTGTTAACATTCTCATGTTTCAGGTACCCTTAATCCCCGGCTTAGAACGATCCCTACTTGCTCATACTACTAACAATATTTTGTAGAGTTATTATTGTGTGTGTGTGCTTAGGCACTCATCAATAAAATGCACAAATTCCAAAAACAAAAAACATTATTACAATCATCATTACACCTACTATTTAGTTATTTGTTTTTAATAATTGCTAGGTCATCATATATATCTGTGCGCGCGCTCAGCATGTACATGACCGAACACAATCACAGTTTTTTTACTTATTAAATATATAATTATAAATCTTTTAATGAGTATGTAGTAAAATTGAAAAATGAAATTGGATAAGAAAAATTATAAAGAATGTAATATATTATTATTAGGGTGGTACCATTGATACACCCTATTTTGTTATTCACATACCCCCTACATGATAAGAGCTAATCATAAAGGAAATTTAAGGGATAATCTTGTAAATTCAAGTAAATTATAGTTATAGCAAAATGGAAGGGGTGTGTGAATAACACAATAGAGTGTGTTAATAACATTACCCATACATATTATTATATTGGATAGTAAAAATACATTATGTATAGGAGATATATATATATATATATATATATATATATATATATAGGTGTTGTAAATATTATAATGTATGTTGGTTGTCCACGTAAATATTCATTAGTTATCTATTTTGATGTAAACTCTATCTCTATATAAATAAGCTAATGAGAATGAATGAGTAGAGTTCTACTTCCTTCTAACTCTTCTCTCTCTATCTTTTCTCTACTTTATAAGACGTTATCAGCTCGAAACACTACCATTTTGAGTTGATAACGACCAAAACACTAGAAAACCAAAACTGATTTTCTGTCATTCACCTTTTCTAGAAAGATCATTGCATGCTTTGTTTGTATTCTTTTTTCTTTCTTAATCATCGTGACTCGATGATGATCTGAGATCTCTTGGAGCAACGTTTGTTGTTTTATTACCATGATTCATGATCTATGAGTCTATACTGTATAGTTTTTGGTTTTGTAAGTTATGTCAACATGCAAATAAATTGGAGGGATATGTAATTTGCTGGTTTTGTTTTGATTCCTCGAATGAGCAATTTGATCCTTGTAAAAGTAAAATGGGTATTAGTCTACTCATTTCATTGATAATCCATTTTATATAGAATGAGTATTACAACGGTAACAGTAAATACATTTATGACAATAATGATTGATCGTTTCAGTTATAAGTATTGAAGGCTAACTATATAATTCTCTCTCGTCAGTTATGTTGACGAAGATACATAATGTGTTTTTCCTTCAACACTCCTTCTTGTGCCAAGTCAAAGATAAAATGGTGCATAAGGTGTCGCCTCATTAAAAACCTTGCCAAGTAACAAAAACTCAATGGGAGAAAATAGAACTTTGGTCGAAGAATAAAAAGAGCACAACGCACAATTTACATTTGAAAACAACATGTATGTGCTAGACTTCTCTTGACGTCTGCACATTCCCTTGATTTTTACATTAATCATGAGATTGTCCCCGATTCTTTCATTTGATTAAGGGAGTATTAATAACCTTAATTAGCATAGTTATGCATTTTCACATGTTTTTCAAATATGACTTTGAGCAATGATTTAGTCTCAGATCCAACTTGATTTACTTTGATCTTGAGGAGAAGGTTGTCCATGAACTCAAGACATAAGTTCATATTAAACATCAGGTTTACTCGTGGTATGACCTTCGTATAATAAAACAGTCATAACTTCATCTAGAGTATGGATTAACCGTTTAAGAGATCTTGAAATTGATATGCAAAAGCAGATTTTCTTATTTCACATTTGATGCGTATTTCATCACGCATGGTTAGCGATAGCGTGGATAGTATTCATTCTATCATATTATTTTATATTTTCTATCTAGGGATTGAATAAGCCTGAATTTTTCATACTTTTATGTATTTGAAAGAACCATTGGCGTTGCTTGGGCGCATAGCTACACTTAGCTTTACAAATTCACATCGAATGAGAGGTCGAGTCTTACATAATGTGTTTAAGTACAATCATGCGCTATTGCACTAGTATATGGAAGTTCATTTCCCAACACTTCTTCATCATCTTCCATTAGGTGAAAAATGGATCTATCGTTAGAGTAAAGACTTTGACTGATCATGGGAGTATATGTAGGCCTTACTTTATTCTTTAGACTGTCTAAGCCGATTGATGGATGGTTACCATCATTACAGTCCTTGAGTTCCATTTCAAGGCTGTGTATTCCCAAGATCATTTTCATTCTTAACTTAGGATTTATAATACATAGAGTATCTCTTAGTTCATTGAGAGTCTGTACGTATATATCCATAATGAAAACGCAAGGGCATAATTCACTAATTCCTTTCCAATCAAGTAGTCACTTTAGTTAACGTTTCAATTTCTTTTGCAAACGCGCTAATGTGATCTAGAGCCACTTAATTTGGGTAAATGAAGTCTGTTTAGGATCCTCATATATATCTCTTAATTTAGATCCTCAAAGAGATATGTTGTATCCAAATTCATAAGCTACATGTTTAGTTTTTCAGAAACTATCAAACTGACAAGATAGTGGAGTGTAATGACATCTATTACGAGAAGTTGTCTCCTCGTGGTCCATTATGAGAGAATATCTCCTCATAATCGATTCCAGTGCGTTTTTGAGAGACCTTGTGTCATAAAGGTGAGCATACTCTTATTCTCATTACTCATTCTAACAAAGATATATTTGATAGGGTTTATATTTGCGGTGTCGGTATCACCTGCCCAAAGACCTATCTCTTTGTTTATACTGGATCGCTTATTTCCATTAGGCCAATTTACTACGTTGACATTTTTCAATGAAGTATGGTTCGATATTAGACTCATTATTCCACGTTCTCATGTACACTAGTGTAACGTGTTTGTAGAGATCTCTATATTTTCAAGGATTGGTTCTAACATTTGAGGAGTCCCCCAATGATAACCACAATCCATAAATATTCTCATGAGATGGATTTGAGTATCCCTGATCAATAGATCAGGTTGTGTTAAAACTCACTTTCTTCTTTTCTTGGAGAGCCAAGGCCTGTGACACTATTTATGCTACTTATGGCGTCACCATGCCATCATCTATAGTGGTGGTGCAATGCCTAATTCCTCTTAGGTGGCACCATGTCCTCTTGATATGACACAATCCTTGCAAGCATGTTTGCAGTAGGTTTATGTGATCTCGTCACTTTAATGTATCAGACATCTACACAATTTACTTTGTGTGATTTTGGGGATTAAGGTGAGACACAGTGGGGACAAACCACGACAATTCATATTGTTCCACTTGAACATGCTTATTCTTATCTCCTCTTAACGACGGGAAGACCGTCTCATCAAAGTGACACACTGCAAATCTAGCAGTGAGGAGATTGCCTGTCAAGGTTTCGACATACCAGACTATAGCTGGAAGTTCATATCCATCATAAATATTTATTCATCTCAAGTGACCTATCATTGTGCACTGTGGTGGTGCAATTTTGACACATAGAAACATTTAACCGAGCTCAAGGATTGTAGATCCGTGTCAATCTAAAAGAGCTCAAGGATTACAAGTTTGTTTGAAATCCTTTAAAATCCTCACACAGTCACTTGCAGTGGTGTAAATTAGTTCAATGATGTTGGGCATAGGTGGTAACGCTGCATGCAAAATTAAATAACTCAAAACGGAAGTACTAGTGTGCCTTACCAATATCAAGACTATTACTGTAGTCATTTTCCATGAGAACCAATTGAGTTTTTATATATGGATATGATGTCCATTACAGATCTCATATAATAGGCTATAAAATCATTGCGCCTAAGGAAATTAACCAGGTTTAGGTGCTTTGACTTTCTAGCATAAGTAGCATAATTGTTGTGTTTGTATATATATATTGTGACGTGATGGTATTCCTTTTGTTGATCCATACATACCCAATTAATTGTTGGTTTTTGTGAAATTGTTGAATTATATATATTAATTATTTATTTTAAAAATGTCTTAATTAATTTAATTAATAATTTTTATTATTTTAAGAAAATCATTGTTATATAATTTATAATTAGCGGTGAATGAAAGAATGATTAATTATTTTATTCACTGATGTATATGCATTTATATCCTTAGAAATCTCGTTCGAGAATCAGCATATGATTCTTGAATTGTCCCATTTCTGGACAGTTTGGGAGCAGAGTACTTTGTTTCACAGTTTGTATAGGTCTTGTTGTTAGGTCAATATTTACCTAGTAATTGTTGCCTTATTCTTATACTTTTGTTATATCATTTTGTGTTTTGTCTATTTCTTATTAAGTTTCCTATTCATACTAGCAAAGTGAGCTAAAGATCGGAAACGAGTGAAAAAGGTGGATCTAGCACATATTGAAGAAACCGGGTGAAGAATTGAAGCCAAATGAGCAAAACCGGAAAATACACTAAAAACGAATTTGACCGGTCAATGCCTGTCAACGGGCAGAACTCCGGTCAAACTCCGGCGGCCGGAAGATGGTGATGGCTGATATTCATGTGAAAGAGCATTGGAGGGAAAAAGACTTCTTGATTTAAATTCAAATGAGAAGAAGACAAGTGAAATGGACATCTTTGGTTTTGTCCCCTTGGATGTTGACCTTGTCCCCTTGTCCTTATGAACAAATACCGAGAGTGCCCTAGCCTTTTCCTTCTCCACCAAAATATCTTTGAGGTTTTTCGTCATTTTATAAAGACTAGATCTACAATTTGTGCTTCCATCTTTGTCCATAACATCTAGCCCTTCATTTTCTTGTATCTCCACCCTTTATTCACCACTTTAGGCCTATTTATACCTCTCATCTCTCATTTGGACGAATTGAGCTTCTCTCCCCTCTCATTTCCTCTCTATTTCTCATAGTTCTTCATATTTTAGTTTGTTTAGTTAGATAAGTTTAGCCCTTGTGTAGAGAGAGGGATGTAGCATCTTTGGTTAATAACCAAAACCAAAGATTCTACACCCCTTGATCAATCACACTTGTGGGTGGATCCATAAAACCTTGTTCTTAATCATTTCTTTGTGTATGTAGATTTGTATAGTGTTTTGAGTTTGAGAAAACCGAAAATACTATACTTTGAAGCTTCACTCCCTCTTTGTATTGTGGTTCTTTCTCACCTTCTCTTTGGTTTCATGATGTACTACTTTTGTAAGGCTTTTATGTATATGTCTATGTGTGTGAGTAGTAGATTTGAGCAAACAATGTAATTTCCTTAAATTTGATAATTTATGTATGTTTGAATCTATGGGTTCCTACTTTTTATGCTTACTAAATGTGTTAGCTACCTTTGTCACTTAGAAAGCATGTTTAGCTAAGTAATTAATCGGAACATGAAATTGACAACTTCTTGAATCCGTGAGCATGAGTAGTCTCTAGGTGGTGGCTTAGTATTTCTTACTATAAATAATAAGTTACTTGAATTTCTTACTTTGAACTTAATGCGTGTGCCGAGAGTTTAATTGCTCTAAGGGGGTGTTAGGCTTGTGGTACATAGGCCACTTGTATTTAACCAACAATTTTTTAGTTGATATTTTGGTTGCAATAGCCAAAAACTTGTTGGTTGCATCACTTAACTAATATTATGTGCAAATTTGTGATGCTTCCTACTCCCAATAATAGGAGGTCAAGTTTTATTATAAGGGGAAAATATAAGAGTATCGTACCCAAAGGATTGAGTAACTCTACTATAACTAGATTACCGCGAAATGAAACCTAGAAAACACATGCATCCACCTATTTACAATTCATAACCTTAGCCCTTTAGAAGCTAAATGTCATGTGGATGGTATTAATAAGTGGCAGTGAATCGGTTTTGTTGATTTTTACTAAATTAAAGCTAATATAAACATAAAACAAACTAAACTAACAAGTGTAGAGACAAGTGTAGGCCGATTATTAATTCCTTAAAAAAAAAAAGGTCCAATTATTAATAAAATGATATATATAGTTTTTTTCTAAAAACATATAAAAACATAAAAAGCATTTTCCCAGAATAAGTGTATTACGGCCCAACATATTTGGGCCAGTTTGCAGGTCCGAGTTGCCTCGTTAGATCGGTGAATCTCCTGCCCGCTGCAACTGCAACGTTGGACTCTTAAGTCTCGAAGTGTTTTCTTTGGATCTCAGATTTCTGTTCATTCTTTCCTGTGTTCTGTTTCTGAAGAGAAAAAAAGAGAGAATGGAGCAGATTCAGTCGGCTATGGAAGCTCACCTGGACCAAATGGCAGATCTCGTCCACAAATTTTCAGCAGACTTCCGCTCTGGTCTCGGTCCCGCTCTAGATAACTTCATCGGTTTCTTCCACGCTATCGACTGGAAGGTTACCCTTCTCCTCTTCTTTCTACTATCTTTCTTTAAATGCAAACCAATTTCTGATTTATTTTGGATTTGCAGGAACCATGGTTAATGTGTTTAGTTGGATTCCACTCTCTGTTTTTGGTAACCGCCATTCTCTCAAGGAAGTATCTTAACTTCCAAATGCTTTTGTTCCTTACTGCCTGTAAGTCTTCTTTTTCATCTTCATATCATTTCTCTCAAGTTTTGGCATTCTGCGAATTGTGGTATAATGTATGATAACATGAAGGAATCTCTTTCACACTGAGCTCAAATTATTTACTTGTTAAGGAAAAGCCTGCGAGACATCTATGTTTAGTCTTAAAAGACTATTACTGTAGGAAAAGTAGTGTATTCACTTGTCATTGGATTGAGTTTTAGTTTGGTAGGTGAGACTAAGATTTCATGGTCCTAGGAGAGGCTAAACAATGGTGAATCATTGCAATTTCCTGATTAGTGAAATACTTATCCTACTAAAAAATATCAGCCAAATAATAGTCCATAGTATTTCCCGAAACGTTTTGCATGCCTCACAACAATATTCAGCTTAATTGGAGGTTTTGGTTGTATGTATGTATAAAATTTTTACTAATGGCTATGGAACAACGGATTCTGGCTAGACGTATGATGAAGGGCATAATATTTATACGCTATGTGTCCTTATGATGGCGTTACAGCTTCTTTGGTCCTATTTTGCTCACTTTAAGAACTAAATAGTTGTTGATGCAAAACCAATTGAATGCTAAACCAAGCATGATTGAGAAGTATAGGTGGAACCTCTGCTCCATGATCGAGTTATTCAGACTCATTTTATCAAAATAACTATTGCATCTGGCAGACATTTGTTAAGGTTTGTTGGCTTATTTCGTAATGGGAGGGATGCTTTTCAAGGAACTTTGGATACTACTAAATCTACTCAACCGCAAACAAATTTTGGAACGATGATTCAATTGTTTGGCTGGTCACTAGAAATAGTTTGTGCATCAAGGGTCGTTTACTTCTTTAATTGGGATACATATTTTCTTCTTTCATGATTAGATCATCTTTCTTTGCTTGTATTTCTAGGAAAATTAATTTAGAGTTATTCACATGTCGCATAACTCATTCTCCTAGAATTTGGGGTTGTCTAATCATGACTGACATCCAATTAAAGAAATTTTGACCATGTGTTAGTGAAAGTTCTCCGTGATGGTTGGCTTTTTTAAACCATTAAAGCATTCAAGCTCTAGAGTGAATCTGTAACCCAAGCACAAGTTTAAGAAATCTGGAACTTTTTGTTATTAGGTAAGTTTCTTTATAAAAATTAGGTATGAGTTGTATGTCCGAGTATGTCATCCTCATATCCTTTGTAAAAGCTCTTTTACCTAAGATTTAGTAATTTCCAAACTTTGTTGGTAGGTTTGGCGGTTTCCTTACCAGTATGTTCTACATGGACTTATAGAATTGCACCATCAATGCTGTGTGTGGACGTTCTGCTAGTGCGTATGAGAGCACTGTGTTATGTAGATTTAGTTGGAGGCAATCCATGTGTTTAGGGGTCTTTCTTTAAGCAAGGGTGGGGGATGTGATTTTACCCAATGTTATGTGGATTTAGTCGGAAGCAAAGTGGGCGTAGTGGATTGCTCGTCCTTTGGGTTATTTCATTTTTTACAGAATTTGGAGAATTATCTGTTTATGAATTGTCCAGATAATAGTATAACTACGTTGATTTTTATTTTTGAACTTGCGGATTACCTATTTTGCTTTCCAGTGAACTCTTGTCTAATTATTTATAATCGTATGTTATGAATAATAAAATAAAATCACATTTTTAAACTCTTGTTACGAATAGACACAACTTTAGTTAGGGAACATAGAAGTTTTATGGATGTTTTCCTTTCTATCTGGGACACTTATATGATCAGTAATTTTATGCAGTGGCTGGAGTATATCTTGCTGAGAGGTTCAATGGTTTGCTGGGTCAGAACTGGAGGAGCTTTGCCCGCCAGAATTACTTTGATTCAAATGGAGTTTTTTTGTCAGTACTTTGGTCTGGGCCTCTTCTCATAATTGCAATAATAATTTTGGTTAGTATATGCAATTGCTTACTACATTTTTTGCCACTTTTTTTTTAATCATTAGGTAGTTCCATCTGTGCAACTATTTGCGTTCACCTAACATCAGATTTCTCTCATAGATAAACACGCTCTTTTCATTATGTCACCTGATTGTCAAGTGGAAAAAAGCTGAGCTAAGACACCGTGCACGGCTTTCTCAAAATAAGCAGGATTGAGCTCCTGCCAAGGTGGATAGCTGACCAATTGAACATCGAGTTATTTCTACTTTTTACTTTCCTGTTCTTATTTTTGGGGGTGCTGTGGTTACAGTATAGATACTTGTTGGGGTAGTATTTCGGTATTTCCCTTATAGTTACGAGTGGTGTAAATGACCAACTGTAATGTGCTCAAGCTTCTAATAACTTTAGTTTTATCTTTTGTAATATTACTTGTGAGTTGAGTTTTTATTTTTTTTATCCATATATGATCTCTCTTCATTTTGTCAATGTAACATCATCCGGTTCTTTTGTTGGTAATTGATCTCAATACATGTGACTCGCAATTTCTGCATGCTTTATATGAAACCAAATCTCTCTTCTTAACAGTTGAGATTTATGTTTTCATTCATTTGCTTTAAAACCTTTGCGAGAGAAATGGTCGTTGTTTTCGGTTTGTTTATAGGCTAGTGACAGCATTGTATGTGAATTTGAAAGTGAAGTAGTCTATAAACAACCCCAGCATGGAGTAAAGCTGCTACTATTTATGTTTGGTGCCTGGAAAGAGAGGAATGATCGAGTCTTGAGAGAAGGCTGAAAGAGGGTGATGGTGCTTACATGTGTGTGGGTGATTATCATCAAGCATATTCAGTCAGATGAACATGCTGAGGATCTTGTCTGAAGAGCTGCAGTTCTCTATGTGCAGGAAGAGGGGTTGTCTCCAATGTTTTTCGAGACTGAAATAAATTCTTTAAGGGAAGGATACCAGAAAGATAACATTTCCGCACATTTCTCATTTTGGTCGTGTGTTCCAGTTTCTATGTATCGTTGCACTTCATGTCAAACCATTTGTGTGCCTCCTAATCTTCTCATACAAGCTTCTCATTTGCTTCCGTTTGTTGGACTACTGTATCACGGGGAGCTATTCCTAGCCTCCTTATTTCATTACTCATGTTTCATTGGTAATTTTTGTTTTGTTTTTGTTTTAAATTATTGATGAGAGAAGATTTACACGCCCCGCATTAAGAGCTATTCATAGAAGTGATTAAGTTTCATATGGGATGTCACCCCCTACGCCACATAGGGGTGGATAAGGGGAAAAAAATTAAAAAAAAAGAGCCGAAACCCAAACAACAGCCGGAAGAAACTAACTGAAAAGAAAGAAAAAAAAACAAAACCGAATCGATTATGTACGGGTCGAATTGGGTTTCGGTTTTGGTCTCGTAAAAACCGAACTAAACTAAAAACCGAAGTCAATAGTCAACCATCTAAACGACATCAAATTATTTAAAAAATAAAACAAAAACAAGTCCCTCCCACAGACTCTAACATTACTCTACTTTTCTCTTCTTAATTAGTTATGCTTAAATTTTATGACATTTGAGTTTATAAGGGTGGGCAGTGGGTACTTCACAGCAAAAATGTGGTACCGCACCGTATCACATCAGTTGAAATCGGATTACAGACCGCACCGGTTGAAGTGGACTGGATTAGGATTGCGAGAACACCAATCTGCATGTGAACAAATGGATTAGGGTTGGGCGTTTCGCAAACCAGATAAAACTAATATGACACGGTTTATATAATTATTGCGCATAATTATTATTTATATTACATTTTAAGTTTATAACAATAATACTCCAACACTTTACAAACCTATCTTAAGGCGTCACAAGACCAAATATCATTTATTTAAAAAAAATACCTTGTTGTGTGCTTTTGCTTTGCTTCCTACACTGTTTCATTTGTGTCATATTTTTTTACTTAAGATTTTGATGAATTTGGTATGTAATATTATTCAGAGACTTGTCATTTTAAAACTTTGTTGACTATTTGTATATTTCAATTTGATATGTGGAATCGTGGAAATGTGGAGTAAGTAGATTTTTGATAAATTAGAATAGTAACTATTAGTTTGTCACGATGAATTGTATAAAATCTGAAACTGCACCGAAATCGCACTGAAAAAGTGGTTTACCTTGATGGATCTGAAAAGTGGATATAGTTTGCATTTTGCAATATTGCCAAACCTTATGAAGTGGTTTGAATTAGGTTTTGACTCCCCCCCCCCAACCCCCCTCTCCTCTTAAGAGTTTATAATTATTTTGATGAATTTTAAAGTTTAAACTATGGACTCTTTGTTTTTCATGTTGAAGTTGAACTTTGAGTTCTGAAATTTTTTGGATGATGGACTATGAATTTTATATTTTTCATGTTGAAGTGGAGCTATGGACTTTTTATTCCTCTATGAGATTTTTGAATTATCTTTTGTTATTAGCCTTTTTTTTAAGGGAAAAATAGATAAATTTCATTAGTCAAGCAAGAAAAAAACTCTAATACAAACTCAAAAGAGCCATAACGTGCCTTAAAAAGCACAAATTATGCCTAAAAGCACATAATGGACCTAGACTCCAAAAAAGGAGTTATTGTAAATTAAAATTACAAAAGATAAAACTAAAAGGGAAATAGAGCCAGAAGCCCTAGCCCATAATCCATGCCCAAGAGAGAGTAACCCAAGGGAGCCCACGGCCCGAATGATAGGGACGGACTAGACCGCCATCTTCCTTCCAACCCGTCATTGGTCATGCTCCGCTGCCGCTGCCGCTGAAACGAACTGGCACAAATGCCTGCAACGCTGCGTCACTGGTGCCCACACAACCATCAATGCAGCGAAGAAGCACCCAACCACCCTTGTCGTACCACCCAGCCGAAGACCAGCATCCAAGCCCTAAGTAATCCCACATCAATCTCTCTCTACGAGCAAAGTCCACGATTCTGCACCCAGTAGCAACCTAGAGACGGCGGCGAGGCCAGAGGCCAGCCGGAACGTCGAGGTGGCACTGAACGAAGTCGGATTTGTGAGTGGAGAAAACCCTAGGCTAGTAGCGGCGCTAGTCTTTGCTTCCCTTTTTCTCTCTCATTTTTGTTAATAGTTTTTAATTGTATGTTTGTAAATACAATTATACAAGGCAGAATAGCCAAAATACATCCTGAAATTGGCTCAAATTGTCAATTTACACCCCGAACTTATAATTGCAAAATTTTACTTCCTCAACTTGATAAGATTGCCGATTTACACCCCCTCCGTCAAATCTAACGATTTCCATCCAATGATGAGTCACATGTCATGCACATAAGGGGTATTTTCATCATTTTATATTTATTTCGTTCTAACTACCAATTTTGAAGGTATGCATAGAATCCCTATTCTCTTTTTACGTAGTTAGATCTTTTTTTCCCTAAATTACAATATGCGTCTTCACTTTGATCCAATTTCGTACTCAATGAATGGATGAATGTGCTAATCAATTAAATTGAATGTACAGTATCACTTATTTAAAATTACATTCATACCATTCCCTTCAGAAAGATTAGCTTATCACCTTTAGCACTGTGATTTCATAGTATGGTGGGATTGGTGGCAGTGTTTCAAACTAAACATATGAAAGAGGCAAAACAGAGAACAAACAAAGCAATACAATCACTAACGAATTTCCGCCTGATAAGTCTGTTCCAGGTTCCCAGCTAATTTGACCTCATTTTAACTGAATATGTGATACATAATCTTATTCTTTGCCCATATTTTTGTATAGACATAAAGAATGAACAAATAAATTAACTTCCTGCAAGAGCTGCATAAAGAAGAATGTTCCCAAGTATCAGGAACTCCTGCTAAACACCAATGGCTGCAGTCTGAGGCTCTGTGCCCACCAAGGCCATAGAAAGAGGGGTGCCCATCTTTTCTTAGTTGTGAAAGAGTTGTGACATCAAGCAATTCAACTGGCTTTGAAATGGCGCCTAATACTTTCAATACTATTTTCTCTGCTGGATGTACATGAGGATAGCTTGGACCTGGAAGGGGTTCTGTTTGTGCATTGCAGCTTCCTGCTTTTGGATCATCCCAGTCTGATGAACTGAGACACAAATGCGAGATTGATTTGAAGAAGCGGTGAGAGATTAAGTCAAACAATATATACATTGTCCATGATAAAATTAAGTAGGTACTGACTTAGAATGATCTGGGGAAACACCCTGAAAGAAGACCTTGGTTTTTGCAGGGTTTACATGGGAGTCTACCCATGTTGCCCAAGTGTTGAGAGCCTTCTCATATGCAACAAACCTATCCATGTCCTTCCCAATTATCTTGCCCTCTTCTTCAATAAGATCCTATCTGCAACATATTTAAGAACCGAAACGAAACTCACTAATATGCATAAATGAAAATATTTAGCTTTCTCGTGTAAGTCATTTCTCCATGACAGTTTTATATATGCATAAAGACTTTTACTTTTTAATTCTGGAACTATTTACTCATTATCTATGGAATGTGATTTGAAACGAAAAATTATTGATGCAGGTAATATGTGGCTTTTACGAGTAAAGAACCATGCATCTTTGGAACAAACACTCAAGGAGGTTGTACGTACAGTTGCTTTCTTTCGGTGTGAAGCCACCAGTGCCATGTGTTGAAGATCATGACGTCAACTCCTGTCCACAGTTTCTGGTTTTCAAGTGAGATTGAGTCAAGCTTGAGGACTTGCCCAGCACTTGTGCCGACTATGTCCACGAGAAAGGCGTTGCGGGAGAATAACACCTTAACATTGAATTCCTGCGATTCACCGCCATGATATATCAATATCTAACAAAGTAGTTATAAATTGTTATAAGCATTCCCAATTTACAATAATCTAGCCCTAATCGGTATGAGAGCTCAACTGGAACATGTTACCGGAAAATCGATATTCATTTCTTTAAGGTGCTCACCGGAAATGTGAAGGTGGAGAGTCCTCCGGACTTGACTGATACGTATTTGGCAGTTGGAACAGCTGTATGAAGCAAGCAAGAGAGTGATTGCCACTGGTTCAAACTCAGTGAATCCCCAATAAACATGATGCTCTTCCCTTTCAACCTCCTCAAAAAATCAATTCCATTGAATCTACATCATGAAATGTTGATACACTGGTCAGTATCATGCCGTGAAATATTCATACAAAGTGTAGTCGATACAGTATCTACGACGTCGTGTGGTCAAACTATGAATTCAAATAACCTATTTTTCCATTCCAAGTGACCAACCGATTAAGACTCCCGTGAAAGATAATACGCCAATACAATCAACAACCAATTGTTCCGTAATATACTTATGATATATGACATAGATTGCTGAAAGCCACTTAGCAACAACAATCAACAATAATAATACATTTTTTTATTTTTAGTAAATTCCTCTTATAATACCTCATGTATGCCCAATTGGACAGTTTGATACCTAGAGTTTCAAAGATGACAGTTTGGTAGCTGAAGTTAGGTTTTGTGAGACATTTTTGTATTTATATTGACTTTTCTAATAAACTGGGGGTAAAATTGATATTTTGGTATAATTTCATAAAAAAAAAAATTAAAAATATGAGTTTTATGGGTATTTATAAAATTAAAATTTCAAATAAATTTTTGTTTATAAAATAAAATTAAAATAACACTATTGGCTTGATTAATTAGTATCTATAATTTTTTGTATATTTTAGAAAAAAGGACTACCCACCTTTGAAAATTAGAAAAAAAACACATTTTTTTTCACTTTATAAATAAGGACATTGTTTTAATATAATTATTATAAAAACCTTCATTTAATTACACTAAATTATAAAAAATGACTGTTTTTAGTTTTGTTTGTGACGATAATATCTTTTTTTTGTTTTTTAACATGATCCGATCATAATAGAGTGTCCGATTCATCCTCCCCACCCGAATCTCTCTCCCTCGCCGCCTCTCCCATTTCAATTGCAGCTCCGCTCTTCCCTTCGCCGCCGAGACCGCCAAGCACTACAGAGAGCTAGAAGCCGCCATCGACGTCGTCGAAGCCGCCTCCAAGCTCTGCGTCGAGGTCCAGACGACGTTGTCGAGCTCCGGTGGTGTTCTCGAGAAGAACGACCAGACTCCGTTCACCATCGCCGATTTCAGCGTCCAGGCGCTCATCAGTTTAGGTTAGATTTTTGCTGATTAGTTCTTGATTTTGAATCTAATTACGATTTTGAGGCCTTGATTTCAAAATCGGTGGAAAACGAGCAGAGCTAGGGCGGCGGTTCCCGTCGATTCTGTTGGTGGCGGAGGATGACTCGGCGTCGGTGCGGGCCAACAATCTGGTGGATCCGGTGGTGAGGGCGGTGGTTGATAAGGCCGGCGCCGGAGAGTGTTTGTGCTTGTTCATGTGTTTATGATTTGTTTATGTGAGTTTCATAGAGGATTAGGTTAAATGTTTATGCATTTGATTGATGAAAATACAGGGTGTTTTGAGCAGCCATATCATTCCAATGCATCCAAAATTCAGCTGCCGAAATCGGTGCCAACACTTGTAATGCTGGTAACCATTACAAGCATTACAAGTGTTGATAATATGTTGAGAATAACAGCCTTGATCGTGCATTATTAGGTAATTGAACATTCCCTTAAATATGAGAAGAACACTAAAGATCCATATACCCAACGGGGAGTACAGATCTAATTTGTCTTCATTTGGTTTGTAGGTGCGAAGGATAAAACCATCAAACTGGATTGGGAAAAAAGAAAAGCCATTTGCTTGGGAATTGCTAGGGGCCTTACATTTCTTCATGAAGAACTGCAGCCCCATAGTGTCCACAGAGATATCAAAGCTAGTAATATACTCCTTGACAGAAATTTAAATGCAAAAATTGGAGACTTTGGCTTGGCTAAACTTTTCCCAGATAATATCACTCATATTAGCACCAGGATTGCAGGAACAACGTATGTTATCTATTATGTATTCCTGGTTCTTATTTGTCATTTGACATTCTATTTTCTTCTGTGAGACAGTGACCCAAAAGTATGAGATCTATGTTGCTTGTTTCTTTAAGCATCTTTTAATTTATTCATTAACTGCTCTGGGGAACATTAGAAATAGCGTGGTTCAAACATTTTTATGGTATTTTTTTTCGACAATCCTTTTCGTATGTGATGCTTTAGTTTTGTTTTTTTATCAGAGATGATAAGTAACGAAAACTAGCTGTCATCTCATACTTAATTTTGCTTTATGCAGAGGTTATTTGGCACCAGAATATGCATTGGGAGGTCAGTTAACCATGAGGGCTGATGTTTACAGTTTCGGCGTTCTCTTACTTGAAATAGTTGGTGGCAGAAGTAGTGCCAAGGAAAACTGGGGAGGGACAGAAAGTTTCTTCTGGAATGGGTGAGTTAGTTTATTTCCAATTTTCAAAACTATCAATTTTATACTATATAAAATGTCTCGGTGATTAAAAGATGGACTTAATGAGACAACAATGGATGTCCAGGTCTGACGAATTAATAAATGAGAGAATATTTGACATGCTGCGTGACGTTTTGTTTATGAAATGTTGGAAATATTTTGTATGATTGAACCACTGGATAGTTTTTTATTATACGAACCACTGGATAGTTGATATACCTATCCATCAGTATCTAAAACGGTAGTAATTGATAACTTTATTATATTTTTTGAATCGCATATTATCAGTTATGATCTTAACTTCTCAACTGTTAACTACTGCATTTGATCGAGATGTTTTAGATGGAGGCATGATAAACTTTTATCCCACAATATGTGCTGGTTAATTTTCTTGCTGAACAACCACTGTTCCCTTTTACAACTGTCTGTTCTTCAATAGGCATGGCAACTCCATGAAGAAGGGAGACTATTAGAGCTAGTTGACACGAACCTGGTGGAATATTGATTAAAACATGGAATTTGAACTTAGGGTCAGTCACTATAGGGAATCGTGCAGCAATTTCAGGTGTCTACACTTGCATTTAGATCTTAGTATTTGTGTACTTTAGTGAAAAAAATTAGATACTTGTAATGTTTGGCATGGAACTATTAAAGAGATAGAGTTGGAAATGCATCCCAATTCCTCCAGTCTCTGTTTGATTAATTATTTTTGTTTCTTTTGATGAAGGGCTGCTCTGTGCCAGTTTTTAATAATTTGATCCAATTGAAGCTGGTTCATTTTGGCTGCTGTCAGAGAGATCACCTAATCTACAATGTCTCTTCATAGACAACGGGAACTATCCGATCCGAAAACAGTTGGAAGTGGAGGAGATTGATGAAGAAGAAGATGAGGTGATTGATGAGGAAGAAGATGAGGTGATTGAGCATACTGGAAATGAAGTGCCGATGAGTAATATTACAAAGCTCACAAATGTGCAGAACTGGTGTCCACCAAACACTGTTCCTAATTGTCTCTTGTCTCACCTGAAGACCATAGCCATAAGGGGATTTATTGGAAAAGGTTGCATTGTATATCTGGACGAGACGGAAGTGACCAAGTATCTGCTGAAAAATGGTCGAGTTCTGGAGAAGATGACTATTTATACTCCTGGTTTATTTCGAGAGACAAAAAATGATATCTGAAAAGAAACTAGTTTACAGTAGTTTACAGTGATTAATTACTTGAGCAGCTCTGCAGCTAGTTGGAATTGTATTTGTGTTTGTCTGTTTAGTTGGATAGTTACTCCTATAGTTACTTATATAGGTCTCAATTTTGAAGAAACAAGATATGTTACTCAGATAATTACTTAGATAGTTACTCCGATAGTTATTTATATATGTCTCAGTTTTGAAGAAATAATAATTGTAACTTGGATAGTTACTTGTTACTTGGATAGTTATTAGGATAGTTAATTCGGTAGTTACTTGGATAGTTAGTTAGTAAGATAGTTACTAAGATGATAGTTATTAAGGTAGTTACAAAATTTATAGTTACTTAGATAATTACTAAGGTAGTTATAAAATTTATAGTTATTTAGATAGTTAGTACGATAGTTACTTAGATAGTTAGTACGATAGTTACTAAGATGATAATTATTTAGATAGTGAGTAAAATGATAGTTACCGGGATAGTAACTATTAAATAACTATATAGTTACCAGAATAGTTACTTATTGCTTAGATAGTTACTAAGATAGTTAATTTGATAGTTACTCAATTAAATAACTATTATTTGTAACTATGTTAGTAACTATCAATTTTTGTAACTATCTGTGTAATTATGTTAGTAACTATATTAGTAACTATCAATTTATAACTATCTGTGTAACTATCTTAGTACTTATCAATTTTTGTAACTATTATGTGTAACTATCTTAGTAACTATCATCTGAGTAAATTATTATGTGTATAACTACCTTAGTAACTATCAATTTTGTAACTTTCTGTATAACTACCTTAGTAACTATCATTTGAGTAGTAACTATCAATTTTACAATTATATGTGTAACTATTCTACTATTTGTGTAACTAATTTGAGTAAACTATTCTGTGTAACTATCTTAATAACTATTATCTGAGTAAATTATTTTTTGTAACTATCTTAGTAACTATTAACTTTGTAACTATTTGTATAACTATTTTAGTAACTATCATCCTTGTACTTATTCTGTGTAACTATCTTAGTAACTATCATCTGAGTAAACTATTCTTTGTAACTATCTTAGTAACTATCATCTGAGTAAACTATTCTTTGTAACTATCTTAGTAACTATCATCTGAGTAAACTATTCTTTGTAACTATCTTAGTACCTATTAATTTTGTAATTATTTGTGAACTACCTTAGTAACTATCAATTTTGTAACTATCTTGGAACTATCTGTACAACTATCTTAGTAACTATCAATTTTGTAATTATTTGTGAACTACCTTAGTAACTATCAATTTTGTAACTATCTTGGAACTATCTGTATAACTATCTTAGTAACTATCAATTTTGTAACTATATGTGTAACTACCTTAGTAACTATCTTAGTAACTGTCATTTGAGTAAACTATTATGTGTAACTATGTTAGTAGCTATCTTAGTAACTTTCAATTTTCTAACTATCTGTGTTAGTAACTATCTTAATAAACTATTCTTTGTAACTATGATAGTAACTATCAATTTTGTAACTATTTGTGTAACTATCATATGAGTAAACTATTACTATCTTAGTAACTATCAATTTTGTAACTACCTTAGTAACTATCATCTGAGTAAACTATTTTTTGTAACTATCGTAGGAACAATCAATCTTAGTAACTATAATCTGAGTAAACTATTTTTTGTAACTATCCTAGTACCTATCAATTTTCTAACTATCGGTGTAACTACCTTACTAACTATCCATTATATGTGTAAGTACCTTAATAACTATCTTAGTAACTATCAATTTTGTAACTGTTTGTATAATTACATGTTTAACAATGTTTGGTAACTATATTAGTAACTATCTTAATAATTATGGATTTTGTAACTATCTGTGTAACTACCTTAGTTATTAAGATGATACTTACTTAGATAGTTAGTAACTATATAGATAGTTAATAAGATGATAGTTATTTAGATGGTTAGTAACACAGTTACTAAGATGATAGTTACTTAGATAATTAATATGATAGTTACTCCGATAGTAACTAGTTATTTCGACAGTTACTTTGATAGTTACTCCGATAGTTACATAGAGAGTTAGTAATATATAGTTACCTAGAGAGTTAGTAATATAGTTAGTAAGATTATTACTTAAATGATAGTTAGTAAGATAGTTAATAATATAGTTACTGAGATAGTTAGTAAGATAATTACATATTTCCAGTGGGATCTAAAACGACTAAGATAGTGTGGAACTGAAAATTCTTCCAACATCAATAAAATATTGTCGAACGCTGTCTCTGCTAAAATCAGTTTAAATTTATTGCAACTCCAATCATGTACCGTGTATGAGCAAAAAAGCAGTATTCTTGAGTGGGTATCACCTATTGTAATTTGTAGGAGCAGCGTCTATGACATTGGGTAGTAAACTATTGTAATGTTCCATCAAATCAGGTTGTTCCTGAATGCTGTTAGCATTCTTGGTGAAAAGAACAAAATGAATGCTAGAAATGAACCAAAGAACATTTTGATAACCCATCTCATTGGGTCGTGATCAACTTATGGGGCAGTCTTTGGGGTTGCAGTGGCTGCTGCCACTGGTAGAGCTTCTATGACTGCATCTGCTAGATCTGTTATAAATGAAGGGGTAAGGCCGAGGGCAGGGACTCGGCCCCAATTCTCAATGCCGGATTCGAGGGCCAGCTCCTTGTACTCTATATCAATCTCTTCAAGAGTTTCTATGTGCTCACTCACAAAGCTGGTTTGGAAAAGAAATGCAAAGGCAATGCGTTATTGTAAGAGACTATAAACTGTTCTATATACGGCATAGCTCTATAACAGACATGGACATAGCAAAACTTTACATGAAAGAGTACCTGACTGGAACATCTAGGAGGCTTTTTACTCCTTTCTTGCCAAGCTCAACAAGAACTTCATCAGTGTATGGCTTCAACCATTGTACAGGACCAACTCGGCTCTGTTCACCAGCCAAATAGAAATGAAGGGAAAAACAATTCAGAAACCTAATCAAAGTCATAGCCATAAGCACTAGACAGCAACCGAAGTAAGTTCCGGGAGGCAAGAATATCACAAAATTAATAGCTAGAGCTTAGAAAGTATAGTTTTAACTCACCTGGTAAGCAAGAGTATGTTCATTATTGATTCCTCTAGCTTTCAACTCTTTCATTATTAAGAAGATACACTCCTCCATTTGATCTTTGTACGGATCTCCAGAGTCCTTCACATAACTGAGTGGTACCCCGTGGGCGCTGAAGAATATCATGACCGAATGTGCATACAGTGTATATGTAAAGTTCATTGAGTTACCATACCAAAAGATTTAAATCACATATGTAGGTCATGTTATCTGACCAAACAGGAAGATTCAATTACATCAAAATGACATTTTCAGATCAGTTCACGAATTAATCAAACACACCTGTGCAGGCTCAGAAAACCTCCCACGAAGGTAAAACATTAACCAAGCTCACAGCATCCGGGCTCACCCCAAAACCCCCCACCATTAACTCAAACACCTCAACCGCCTTCCTCACCTCCCCACCACTCTGCGCATAAACCGCCATTATCGAGTTCCACCGACATGATATCCTCCACCTTTCTCTCAAGCATTTCATAAAACACCTTACGTGCATCACCCAAACCCCCACATCTCCCATACATTGCCACCATTGCATTGCAAACAAACACATTCGACTGAAACCCAAACCTGATCGGGATCTCACAGCGTTGACCATCATGTCGAAGAGGCTGCGGTAGCGGACGCTGGTGGCCATGTCCTCGCGGAAGTTGAAGGGGTGGTCCTGGAAGAGAGGGAAGGCGATCGGGATCTCGGAGCGGAGGCAAAAGAGGTTGTAGGGGTAGAGATTGAAGAAGAAGGAGGAGTTGGTGTCCTGGAAGAACCCCAAAGCCGCTGCTGCCGCCGCCTCCGGTCGTCCTAAGAATGGAACCGGACCTCGTCTGCTACCCTCCGACCCCGAAAATGTCACCCCTCGTTTTGTAAATTTATAATGGCATATTTCGTAATTATATAATATTTTTTGGTTATTTGTTAATTAGTATCCTTTTTTATAATGAGTTTAAAGTGTAGGCTTTTTTTTTTTTATAATTTGGGACTTTCAAATGCCCTTTTTTATAAATAGCCCTAATTTTTTTACTTCTTCTAAGAGAAAATAAATATGAATATATTTTTGGGAAAAAGACCATTTGAACAAAATAGGTTTAAAAATTACCCATTCCAATGTTTATATCCCAAACCAATGAATCTTGAGAGAATTACACAACTACCCTAGTAAATATAATTCAGTCATTTACCCTACCCTAACCAATACTAAAACTCTCTCTCTCTCTCTCTCTCTCTCTCTCTCTCTCTCTCTCTCTCTCTCTCTCTCTCTCTCTCTCTCTCTCTCTCTCTCTCTCTCCCTCCTCTGCCGCCCTCAACCCTTCTCCACCGCCTCCTACCCCCACGCGCCCACCGCCGACTCCAACCACAGCCCAAGTGCGGCCACATCTGCCACGTCCCCTGCGCCTTCTCCGCCGTAGCAAACTCCGGCGCCGATTCCCACCCTGACATTCCCATCTCTGTCACCCGCACCCCGGCCCTCCCACCTCTACCACCGCCACGTCAGCCCTACTCCAACCTCCGCCGCGCTCTCTCCATCGACCTTGGGGTACTGTGTGGAGGAGCAGACGCCGAGGGCACCAGGATGCTGGGTCGAGGCGTTGGCCTGGGCAGGAATCAGAGCAATCGAGGTCGATATCGGGAGGGAGGCCGAGATCGATGGGTGCCCAGATCAATCTGGGACTGAGTTGATAGAGGGATGCAGGGATTGATGACCTCGGGTCCGGCTGGAGCGTAGTCGGCCAAGGCTAGGGTGAGAATCCGGGACTGAGTTGATATTGAATGTGTAATCTGGGACTGAGTTGATATTGAATGTGTAATCGATTACTGGGGGTCAGTAATCGATTATTGGGGGTCAGTAATCGATTACTGGGGGTCAGTAACGGGGTCAGTAACATGGTTACTGAAAAATATGGAATCTGTAACCTGATTACTAGGGGTCAGTAATCGATTACTGGGGGTAAGTAACTTGATTAATATGGATCAGTAACTCCAGTAACCTGATTACTGGGGGTCAGTAACCTGATTACTGGGGGTCAATAATCGATTATTGGGGGTCAGTAACATGATTACTGGAAAATATGAAATCTGTAACCTAATTACTGGGGGTCAGTAATCGATTACTGGGGGTTAGTAATCGATTACTGGAAATCTGTAATCTGTAAATTATTTACTGAGGGTCAGTAACCATCGTCCAATAACCTGATTATAAAAAAAAAAAAAAAAAATTAAAAAATCTGGCGAAAAAAAAAATTCCGGCGAAAAAAAAATTTGGTGACTGGAATCCGGCGACCAGGCTCCGGCGACCGGCCATGGGAGGCCGGAGGAGTTGAGTGATATTTCGGCAAAGTTCGTTTTTTTATCTTCCACTTTCTCAGCATATTATAATTCAAAAATATGTTAGATAAGACAAAAGGACAAAAAAAAAGAATTAAATTTGTACTAGAATTGAAAAAGATTTGTTCAAATGGGCAATAGAGTTGTTACCTTATGTTGAATAAGGGAGAAAAATAAGATGGTCATTGAAATGGGTAATGAGGGGGCCTTTTTTATACTAAATGGGCATTTTCCCTATATTTTTTGGGTTTTGTTGATGATGAAAATAATTTGATTTATGTTTAGGAAATCTAGTATTCGTAATTTGAACATCTATTAGAATGTTTTTTGTTGATTATATATAGCTTCGCAGATTAGTCTAGTGAGTGTTCACATGACATTGATTGAATTTCTTAAACATAATATTCACTTATATTTTCATTATGACCTAAAAACACTAATTCGAACCTAAAAACACTAATTTGAAGTCATAGAACTCCTTATTTTGTTTTATTTTTATCAATATATACTTAAATATCAATTTTACCCTCAATTTTATTAGAAAAGTCAACATAAGTACCAAAATGTCTCACAAAATTAACTTCATGTACTAAACTGTCCTTTTTGAAACTCTAGGTACTAAAATGTCTAATTAGGCATACATGAGGTACCATAGGAGTATTTTACATTTTTTTTCCAATGCAACAGCAATGTTACATTCTTTGTGGCTGGACAGTAATAATATATTAAAACAACGATGAAGAAGTTGATCAAAGTGGGTCTAAACTTGGAAATAAGGTAATTGCCAAATTGACGAGTTTCAATCAACGCTCCTCTAATATAATTGCCTAATTACAGAACCATCTCAATCTATTTATCTTGGTAATGTTTTCATGAAGGCTTTGAATTTATAAGTACATGTTACATATACAAAGATGTCCTACATAATTGCGCATCGGCTCGATTCTTCCACTAACAGCTCATGTATAGCTGCTAGTACCAACTTAGTGTTGAAAAAGATATATAATAAAATAAATAAAAAATGCTTGACAACTGGTATGATAAGAACCAAACTGCAAGCAAGCCATTTAGCTAAAATGTGAAAATTGCTACTCATTATTCTCAAATATGTGTTACTATTGATGAAAGAAACTGACTACCATACATGCACATACAATAAGGGTCACTTGGACATGGGAAAAAAGGGGTAGAAAATAAGAAGAATCGAGTATATATAGTAGATGATGGAGTAGATCTAGGGTTTAGGGTTTGTATCTCCAGCTAGCCTCGCTAATACTCAACACTGCTCGACAGGAATCAGTGTCCTATTTTGAACGGACAAGGCTAGAAACAAAAGAAGAAACGAAAATATTTGTACGAGGAGTATAGGGTAACTGAAATTGTATCATGACATTTTCAGTTAAAACCAAGAGAGATGCAATTGGAAATATTGAGAGGCATAAAGCAATACTAACACTACCAGAAAAAACAGTATTACCGATGAAAAAAAAAAAACGGCCGACGACATACTTTTTTCGTCGGCTATTCCCAAGAATGGCCGACGATTTTTTATTTCGTCGCTAAAAATAAAAAATCGTCGGCTATTCCCCAAGAATGGCCGACGATTTTTTCTTTCATCACTAAAAAATATTTTTCGTCGGCTATACCCATAGAATGACCGACGATTTGGATTTTCGTCGGCCTTTCTCTTAAAGTATAGCCGACGAAAACTTTAGAAAGTTTGGCCGACGAAATTGGAATTTTCGTCGGCTACAAGTCTTTATATTTTCAGATCTAGACAGATGCTGCTCATTAAAAAAAAAACGAAAAAAAACGGGAGAAAGAGTGAAAAATCTGTGGGTATTGTTGAAATTCGTCCTCTCTTACATTGTGGAGCTATATATAGGTACGTATATGTGTATATATGTTGATTTTGAGTTTTAGTTGAGTTGATTTTGAGTTTTAGTGATTTTGATATAGTAAGTGATTTTTGTTTTGTTGTTGTTTTAGTGTTAGAATGTATGTATATATGTTGATTTTGAGTTGTAGTTGAGTTGATTTTCAATTAGAGTATAATTATGTGTTTTAATTTAATGTTATTTTAATTAGTGTTAAAATATATATAAATATGTTAATTAATGGTTGTTGATAGTGTAATGAACTTAAATAATGGTTGTTAATTAATGGTATATATATATATATATATGAGTTGATGTTGATAATAATATATATTGTAATATATATGTGTTAATTAATTTATTATTAATTAAAGTTATACATATATATTATTATCAGGCTATATATGGATCGAGATAAGAGTTGGATTTCGCTTCCAAGGCATTACCGACGATACACTACAGGAGTTGTGGATTTTTTGCAGTTCGTCGAGGAAAATGCAAACGGGAGTGAATACCATTATTGCCCGTGCAAGAAATGTAAATGTCGCAGTGATATGTGTCGATTTCCGATTAGGACAGTATGGGAGCACCTAAAGAGTAATGGGTTTTGGCCGAAGTACAAACGTTGGATATATCACGGTGAGCCATCATTAGATGGATCGCATGATCATGGGCAGTTTTTTTAGGCGGGCAGTAGTAGTACATCCAACGATCCAACAATGACATTCGTCAACGACGTGTTTCCTTTTGAAAGCGGTGTACGTGGGGAACAATATATGCATGACCCGGTGCAGCCATTCCCACAAGTTGTCAACACTGCTGCCTTTGACAAGTACAACAAACTGATTGCATTGCAACAGACCCCTGTGTCTTCAAGTTCTGAGAAGACAGTTCTTCAAAGTGTGATGGAGGTAATGAGGATTAAAGTCGAGGCAAAATCGAGCATCAGGCAAGTGGATGAATATCTACAGTACACTTCTTCGTTGTTGGAGGAGGGTCATCGTAATCCTACCAATCACCGTAAGGTCCGAAGTATCCTGAAAGATCTAGGGCTTTCCTACATTAAGATCCATGCATGCGCATTTGACTGCGTTCTCTTCTGGGGTAAAGATGCAGAAGGGAATGACCTTGCTAGCCTTGACGCATGTCCGATATGTCAGTCTGACCGATATAAGTTGACGGGAGCAGGCAATAGGAAACCTGTGAAAGTGCTTCGGTATTTTCCGTTGAGAGATAGGCTTGAGCGGTTGTACATGTCAGAAACCACCGCAAAAGCTATGAGATGGCACGGTGAGCGGGACGCGGGAGACGCAGATATCATGACACACATCTCTGACGGAGCGGCTTGGAAGCATATAAACAATGAGTTTCCTCATTTTGCGTCAGATGTCAGAAACGTCAGGCTCGGGCTGTCAACCGACGGGTTCAACTCTTTCGGCACCATGAGTCTTTCATACAGTATATGGCTGGTGGTTTTGGTACCTTACAACCTTCCTCCGTGGATGTGCATGAAGAAGGAATATAATATGTTGACGTTGTTGATTCCGGGGCCTGGTTACCCAGGGAAATGTCTCGATGTGTATATGAGACCATTGATTGAAGAGCTTAAGGTATTGTGGGACGTTGGTCATCCCACTTTTGACAAGTACAAGCAGGAGACGTTCCACATGCATGCCATGGTTATTGGTACCATCAGTGATTTTCCTGCTTATGGGATGTTGTCGGGCAGCGTTGTTAGGTGATACAAGGCTTGCCCAGAGTGCCTCAGCGATTATGGGAGCACCCCTCATTGCAACAAGATATGCCGAATGGGTCATCGTGTGTTCCTTCCGGCGGATCACCACTGGCGTTACGAGTCCGCCGCATTTGATGGAACCGAAGAACACTGTGGTCCTCCCAGAAGATGGACGGGAAGAGAAATTTTAGCAGTGCTTAATGAGTACGATTTTGGGCCCCTCAGCAATCATCCCGATATTGTAGCGGAAATACCTGAAAAACATGAGGAGTACAAATTCTGGACACATAAGAGCATATTGTGGGAACTCCCGTACTGGTGTGAGTTGCTGATCCGTTACTTCCTAGACGTTATGCACATAGAAAAAAATGTTTCTGAAAGTGTGGTGGGCACAACGCTGAACTTGGAGGGGAAGACGAAAGACGGTCCTAAGGCTCGCACTGATCTGCAAAACATGAATATCAGAAAACAACTATGGTTGAAACAAGGGAAGAGAAAAATGCCTCAAGCTCCTTACACCGTCAAGCCTGAGCATAAACCAGAAATTTTCCATTGGATAAGTCGGGCCAAGTATCCTTCAGGCTTTGCTGGAAATATAGCCAAGTGTGTGAACAGACAATTCAACAATCTGTACGGGTTGAAAAGTCATGACAATCATATCCTGCTACGACGTCTCTTCCCTGTTTTCATTCGACCGTTCCTTCCCCGTCACGTTGTGGAGCCGTTAGTAGCGTTGGCAAGATTTTTCCAGAAGGTATGCACACGGGAAGTGAGAAAATCTGACCTCCGGGAAATGCAACAAGACATCGTTCATATCATGTGTAAATTTGAGATGATATTTCCTCCAAATTTTTTCGACATCATGCCTCACCTCATGATCCATCTTCCTCGGCAGTTGTTGCTTACCGGTCCTGTGCACTTCACTTGGATGTATCCGATGGAAAGGTATGTATTTTACACCTTATGTTAATTTCCTCATCAATATATGTGATATAGTGTTAATGTATTATCATAACACTTTAAAAACTTGATTTATAGGCAACTTGGATAATACGGTGGTTTTGTCCAAAACAGATCCGCACCTGAAGGAAGTATAGCTGAAGCATATATTGCGCACGAGTGCGTCACCTACATGAAGCTGTATTTAGGAGCGTTACAGGAAAGCATACCGGAAGATGTACCTTCACAGTTCAATCTTTCCATACCCTCCGACGATGTTGTACTCGGTGGAAACATGCCAGTTTCCTACAAGTTGAAAGATTATGAGGTAGCCATTGCACATTGGTGGGTACTAATCAACTGTTCAGAAGTTCAGTTTTGGAAGAACATACATCTAAACTGTGAACAAGTAGGAGGTGATCTCGATTACCACAACCGTACATTCGCAGAGTATTTCGGCCGCTGGGTACGTAACTTGAACACTATTATATACGTGTTTATATATTATTGTGTATAATTATTCATATTTATAGTTGATTCTGATGGTTGTAGATGGACCTTATTAAAAATGATAATCACCCAAATTGGTCGCACGAACTCAGACTTTTCGCGATGAGGCTGGTCTATTCAAAAGTTTATGCGACGTGCAAGGTGAATGGTGTGTTATTTCGATGTGAAGAGAGAGACCTCAGACTGAAAACACAAAATTCAGGCGTTATGGCACATGGTGGGGATGATGGAGTTGACTATTACGGTGTTCTCCATTCAGTTGTGGAACTGCATTATGGGGAAGGCATGAAAGTGCACCTTTTCAAGTGTAGATGGTTTGACACACGGCCGCAGAGCATGAAAACCGATCAATACAGCATAACTTCTGTGAACACTAGTACATCATGGTATGAGGACGACCCGTTCGTTTTATCCATATGGGTGAAACAAGTGTTTTATCTTGATGATCTCGCCGAGGGTGACCCGTGGAATGTAGTCAACACTATCCACCATCGCAATATTTATCGGGCGTCTACACTTGGAGTGACTGAAGAGAACGAGGAAGGGGGCACCGCGTATCAAGAGCCCAACTCAAACGGTATTCCTGACTCCTCTTTTATTCGCTTAGACACGCCGGTGCGAATTCGACGTGAAGAGCCACTGCTTGTTGATGTTGATCCAAATGAAGAAACTAACGAGGACTCTAGTGGTGAGGAACGACATAGATTACCCCTATCGAGCAATTCAGAAACCGAAGAAGACTCATCCGATGATTCCGATTACAATCTGACGGATTAAGTAATTTAGATGATGTAATCCTTTCATTTGTAATCCACTCTTTTCTAATGAACGGGCGTGGGGATGAGCCTCCCAGCATAGGCTGGGTTCCAAACCCCTTAAAAAAAAATTTGAAATATGTTGACTGTTGGGTTTCTGTTTTTTTTTAGGACAAACTACTGGTCACTCCTCCAACTTTCACTGACTCGACAGTTTAGTCCTTAAGGTTTCAATTTCAACAGATCACTCCTCCAACTTTCACTCACTCGACAGTTTAGTCCTTAAGGTTTCAATTTCAACAGATCACTCCTCCAACTTTCACTAACTCGACGGTTTAGTCCTTAAGGTTCCAATTTCAAAATATGTAGTTGGAGGAGTGATCTGTTGAAATTGAAGTTGTAGGAGGAGTGATCTGTTGAAATTGAAAGCTTAAGGACTAAACTGTCGAGTCAGTGAAAGTTGGAGGAGTGACCAGTATTTTGTTCTTTTTTTTATGTTTAATTTTGGTTATATATGAACATGACATAGGAATACGAGAGGTGTAACACCACTGATTTTTTTATTTTTTTTAAAGAATAGCCGACGACAAATGCATTCTTTCGTCCGCTATACTAATTATAGCCGACGAAAAATGTGTGATTTCGTCAGCCAAAACTATATTGAAAAATACATATTTTATTTTAGACAGAAAACGACAAAAGAATAGCCGACGAGTACTATGTTTGATTTCGTCGGCTATGATTTAAAAAAAAAAAAACAAAAAAAGACCACCTTCCATTTTCTATCACTATCGACAAACCATTGCTTCATCCTTCAAATGCAAATATGTCGTCAAATAAGATATGACCGAAATAATGAAATACATCTACGGTTGAAAAATGACAAGATTCTGACAAAATCTGTGTGTCGAATGTTGCGGTTAACTGTGTTTTACTTCCGTTTTCCTATAGGTTGCCTGACGTTCGGTAAATATTTTGAGGAAAATTTTTATACGATTAGTTGCGTCTCATCGATTTGAAACTATTATCTGTTGAAGGTCAGGCCAAAAAACGTCATTTAGACATGCCAATTACCATTTCTAAGCGTTTAAAAGGTTGACCGTCCCGATCGAGACTTTAACGTTGTCAGATGTAGTTGGATTTTTTTTCATACATGTATTTAATCTTAACGGTGATATCTGACGGTTGGAATAGATTTTCCAAACTTTTACATTCAAAATCGGAACATATGCACTAATGTTGCTTAACTTGTTTACTAAGTGTTTAAGTGAATGTATAGTTTCAAATAGTTACTATACGTACAATCTTCAAATGCAAATATGTCGTCAAATAAGATATGACCGAAATAATGAAATACGTCTGCGGTTGAAAAATGACAAGATTCAGACAAAATCTGTGTGCCGAATGTTGCGGTTAACTGTTTTTTACTTCCGTTTTCCTATGCGTAGCCTGACGTTTGGTAAATATTTTGAGGAAAATTTTTAAACGATTAGTTGCGTCTCATCGATTTGAAACTATTATATGTTGAAGGTCAGGCAAAAAACCGTCGTCTAACTAGACTAATTTCTGTTTTAAAGCGTTTAGAGGTTTGACTTAGTGGTTTGACTAACAGTTTAGCCGACGAAAATTATATGTCGTCGGCTAAACTCTTGCGATCCGCTTATTGTCCGCCGTTGGATGGCTCAGATCCAACGGCTGCTGATTTTCTAAAGTATAGCCGACGAAATATTTGAATTCGTCGGCTAAACTCTTGCGATCTGCGCCTTTCTATTGTCTGCCGTTGGATGGCTCAGATCAGACGGCTGCTGATCTCCTAAAGTATAGCCGACGACATTCAAAGTATAGCCGCCGATGTTAAAGTTTTCGTCGGCTATAGTTAAGAATAGCCGACGAAATCTTTTTTAATCGTCGGCTATTCTTTCGGGTATAAATCAGAAACTGTCGAACCCTAGCCGAATTTTTCCTCTCTTCCTCCTCCTTCTCCTGCTGTTGCTCCAATCTGCAGCAAAGATTTCGTTTCCGCCGCGCTGCTCCTCCTCCTCCTCCTCAAATCGGCGCCTAAACTCTCCTCCAATTCCGGCCTCATCCCCCGATCCTCCTCCGATTCTCCTCCTTCCTCAAGCTATTCCGGCCGGCCTCCTCCTCCTCCTCCTTCCCCTCCGCCTTCCCCTCCTCGTCTGACCTCCTTCCCCTCCTCCTCCGGCCTCCTCTTCCGATCCGGTTAATTTTTTTTTTTTCAATTTAGTTTAATTTTATAAATTGTTATATATTTAATTTTAATTATATAAATTGTTATATATTTGTTAATAAATTTAATTTTAACAAATTGTTATATATTTGTTATATATATTTTATTTTAATTATATAAATTGTTATATAATAAATTGTTATATATTTTATTTTAATTATATAAATTGTTATATATTTGTTATAATTTAGGTATAGAAATTGTTATATATTTAATTGTAATTATATAAATTGTTATATATTTGTTATATATTTAATTTTAATTATATAAATTATTATATATTTTTGTTAATATATAAATGGCTATTTGTATTTATATATATGTTAATAATGAAATATAGTTATATTTGTATATAAATAGTTATATTTAGGTTAATGGTTAGTATTATTTAAAATTAGTATAAATTTAAATATTAATTTGTTAGTATGTTTTGAAATATGTTAGCATTATTGGTTATTATATTAATTAGAATTTTTTATTTAATGTAATATAATTTAATATGAATTAATGTATTAATGCCTCAAGCTGCAGATGACCGATGCATTCAGACAGTTCTTCAGAGGCCGTCGTTCCAGATCCAGGGGTTCTGGAAGTTCCGCCGGTTCCGCAGAGTCCGACAGGACCCTTAGCCAGCCTGAGAGGACCACCACCCAGCCGCGGAGGAGTGTGGATTCATCCCAGCCGCGGAGGCCTGTGGATTCATCCCAGTCGCGGAGGACTGTGAGTTCTCGGCACCAGACCCTTCTCCAGGCGGGGCGGCCGTCGAGCAGTTCACGTCCCCCTGTCGGGCCAGATGCTCCGAGGTTCAGTAGGCAGCTATTTCAGGACGAGATAGCTGCAGACGTTCCTTAGGTCCGTATGCCTGACGTTCATCGGGAGCCGATGACGAGTCCGACGACGTCTGCTGCTAACTCGACTGAGGGGCCTACTCTCCCAAATCAGCTCTACCTCCCGTACAACATTCCTGCGATACCCGAGGTCGACTTTCGATGTGTGCCCATATGGTCTGCTATGCCTCAGTACGTGAGTGCTGCGGAGGCATACCAGCAGCAGCCATTTGAGAACCCTGACCTCCTGATTTCGGCGAGGAGAAAAGGAAAGTCGACAGACGAGTCATCCAGTTCAGGTAACATTTGATTTTATTAATTAAATGTTTTATTAAAATTAACGCACTAATATTTAATTTTATTAACCAATCGTCGTTTATGTGATAGGGACAGCCGCTAGCAGTTCAACGAGGAATACGAGAGGTGTCATATGTTTTGACACGCTCAGGAGAACTGTTGAGAGCAGCGGGAGGATCCGGATCAACGAATCTCCTAATCAGGAGGTTCAGGGGAAAAAACGCCGCGACTACACGGGTTGCGTGGGGGCACTGATTAGGGACAGAGTCCCTATGTTGTGGACGCGGTGGGCTGATGTGCCTGAAGAGATCAAGAGGGAGGTGAACAACGCCGCGTCGGTGAGTAATTTAAAAAATTTAATTTATTTTACGTAATATTTAATAATTTTCGGTATTGTTATAATTGTAAAACTAATAAAATATTATCTTTCAGACATACTTCGAGATTGCAGAACATAAGCAGCATTGGGCGGACGCGATGCAGTCGTTGAGGTACGTTGGGAATTCCTTATCTTATAATTTGAAATATTTTATGATATTAATAATATTTCTAATGCACTTTTGTTTTTTCCATAGGTTCAAAGAGTGGAAGAACGAGCTCCGTTCCCACTTTAACCAATACGACAACCGTGGTCGTATGGGTACTCCTAGAGAGTTCATGTTCAGGGAGTACGAGTGGCGTTGGTTGAAGACAGTAGACTTCAACAACCCACTTATGCAGGTAGATACTAAACTTAACTATAAATGTTTATTTTGTTAAAATTTTAATTATTAGTTTAATTATTTTATAATTATTACACTAATATTTTTTGATGCATTTTTCTAATATTTTATTATTTGTTTGAAGGAACGGTCTCGGGTAAACTCTGCGAACCGCCGCCGTAACACAACCCCCCATCATGGTGGTTCTAGGCCGTTTGCACAATATCAGGAGGAGGCGCTTAGAGATCATCCTGATAGGAACCCATACGTGGAGACGTTCAAGATCGCTTATCCACAAGCGACAGAACAGCTCGTAAGTCGTTGATTACGATTTTAAAATTTTAATTATTAATTTTACTTAATTATATATTTGTTAGAATATTAATTATTTTTTTTTCCCGTTCAATTAGGAGAGGGTGAACCGGGCCGAAGAAGAGGTGTTCCAGCAAATAGTTCGGGAGACACAACCGAACATTTCAGAGGGAGATCTAGAAGAAGCCCTGCGCCAGGTCGACCGATCGAATGTTCAAACGGCAGCGAGGATGTTCGACGCAGCCTTCCCAGACCGGTCAAACCAATACTAATGCCGGGGTTTGGGAAGTTCTGGAATAGGGCTCCTGAAGACCACGAAGGGAGGTCAAAAGAAGGGAGGCGGGGACAGCCAACAGATGAGGGGGGAAGTGCAGAGATTGGCCGCAAGATTGGCGGCCGAGTCCTAGAGATCACAGGAGCTACGCCGCAGAACACAGCAGTATCATTTGGATCTGGCCAGTTGGCATGCTGAATGCGACAGAGTTTGGCAACACAACTACGCCGCCCAACAAAACTGGTGGTGTGATATGTTCGCGGCACAACAATAAGCCCTTGAACCCCCGCCCCCGTTTCAGCCGTTAGTTGAACCTCCAATGCCTCAACCTCCCGATGATGACGAGCATGATGGAGAGCAGGATGCTGGGGATGACGTGGTGGACTTTAGTGCTTTAGGTGATGAATAGGGTTATATTTTATATATATATTGGAACAAATTAAATAATAAATCATTTAGACGTGTTTCTTGTTGGTGCAAATGCATGGATTGTCTTTGTGATTTGCAGGTTGCTTGGAATAGTAATTTAGAAATTAATTTAATTTTTTTCCCCCCAAATGTAAGAATAGCCAACGATATTGGCATTATTTCGTCGGCTATAAGCATTATAGCCGACGATTTTTACCAATTTTCGTCGGCTATAACTTCTATAGCCGACGAAAATGACATTATTTCGTCGGCTATAACTAATTAATGCCTATTGAAATATTAATATATTCTGACGAAATAACCGACGAAATAGATGAAATCATCGGCTATATTTCAGAACAAATAGCCGACGAATTTCGTCGGCTATAGTTTACGATATCGTCGGCCATGCTCGAGCATAGCCGACGAATTTCGTCGGATATTTTGCCCAGGTTTGGTCGACAAAATTAATTTTCGTCGGCACTGTCGTCGGCCATACCCGAGAATAGCCGATGATTTTGTTATTTTCGTCGGCCATTGGTATTACCGACGCCGTTTTTCCGACGACGTATAGCCGACGAAAATTCGGCATAGTCGAGGAAATTTTTTTCGTCGGCTATTCTGTCCGATCTGGTAGTGTGGGTGGGTGCCCATAGTAGATTTCTGGGTGCCATGAGAAACACTAGGGTTTTTCTTTTCTTTTCTTTTCCGACAAAGCAGTTGTCGACGGAAATAAAATTTATGGGGTTTTGATTTTTTTTTTCTGCTAATTCTGTTGTTTTTTTTTTTTTGGACTGTGGGTGGTGGGGGGTGCCGTGGCCACAAGGGGCTGCCGGGGGTGGGTTTTAGGATTTAGAGTTCTTGGCCTAATTACTCAAATACTTTAAAACAAAATGTTGATAACGTGTTTTAGGAAAAAAAGATAGAATGTAAAACAATATAAGGAGCTTTATGTATAGGCATTACATCAAGTTTTCCAAATAATCAAGGATTCTCCATCTACTAAAGATAATAGAAATCTAGTCTGATTAGGTCAAGACATAGCACATAAGTTACATAATTAATTTTCATAGAACAGTTGTAGCATTTAAGTTGTTTATTTTTTTCAATAATTTGATGAAAAAAATAAAAAACTGAAAATAATACTGATTCAATTGTATCTTTCTATATCAGTATTAATTTAAAGGATTAGGCTTATGGATTTGCCAAACAACTAATACCAGAAATTGCCCTTGATTTATTTGATGGCTTATATAAATATTTTTTTAGATAGAGGATAAAAGAATAAAAACAAAATAATAGAAACCACCCCAAATTGGATATTTTCTCTCTTACAAACTCTCCCAAAACTCGTACAACTGCATAAAAGAAGATGGGTAAACACGTTCAACCCTGCAGAAAAAAAAAATTCTTAAACATGGGTAATCACCAATAATTTTGAATAATATCCATCTCGCTTTCAATATGGTTCTGAAACCAAAACCTTCGATCAACCAGCCTTTCTTTCTTATTCGGGTTTTCATCTGGTGCAGGACAATTCAGACAACATTCAGCAAAGGTCTCGGTTTTGCTTCCAATGTAGACATTATCAACATATATAAGTCTGATTCTTGTTTACAATTTACAAAGGTACATTATGGCTTGCAAGTTCACCCCTTCCTATTGAACTTTTATTTTGTCACCATGTGGGAACAAGACGAGTTACATCTAAATATGTGATTCAATTTGATGCTTTTATTTTTTGCCTTTTAGTTTTGGGTCCTCAATTTTGGGTTTTAATTAACACGATACTTCTTTTGGTTGATATAACATATGTACCGAGTATAAATGGCTGATTATATTTATTGTTGTTTCTGGTTGTTAATAATTTAATATCTGTTGTAGAAAATAATGAATTGGTCTACTCATTTAATTGATAATCCTCTTTATATAGGGTGGGTATTATAACGGTAATAGTAAATACATTAATGACAATAATGACTACATAATTATCTCTCCTCAGTTACATTGACGAAAGCACATAATGTGTTTTTCCTTCAACACTCTCCATTGTGCCGAGTCAGAGATAAAATGGTGCATATGGTGTTGCCTCATTAAAAACTTTGCCAAGTAATAAAAACTCAATGGGAGAAAATAAAACTTTGGTCGAATGACAAAAAGAGCACAATCCACCTATTACATTTGAAAACAACATGTAAGTGCTAGAGTCACCCTGATGTCTGCACCTCCCCCTGATTTTTACATTAATCATGGGATTCTCCCTGATTCTTTCATTTGATCAAGGGAGCTTCAGTAATATTAGCATAGTTATGCATTTTCACATGTTTTTTTCCAAATGTGATTTTGAGCAATGATTCAATAACTAAATCTTGCCACATCGTCCTCAGATCCAACTTGATTTATTTTTATCTTGAGGATAAAGTTGTTCATGAACCGAACACATAGGTTCATATTGAACATCAGGTTCACTCATGGTATGACCTTCATATAACAAAACAGTCATAACTTCGTCTAGAGTATGGATGAACCGTTAAGAGATTTGAAATTGATATGTAATAACAGATTTTCTTATTTCACCTTTAATGCATTTTTCTTTACGCATAGTTAGCTATGACGTGCATAGTTTCTTTATCATGTCACATTCTATGTAGAGATTGAATAAACTCAAATCTTTCATATCTTTAAGTATTTGAAAGAACCATTTGCGTTGCGTGAGCCCAGAGCTACACATAGCTTTAGAAATTTTCATTGAATGAGAGGTCGAGTCTTACATATTATGTTTAAGTACAATCATGTGTGATTGCACTTGTATAAGAATTTTATTTTGCAACACTTCTTCATCATCTTCCATTAGATGATAAATTGATCTATTGTTAGAGTAAAGACATCGACTGATCATGGGAGTATATGTATGTAATACCCCTTATATTTTAAATAGTAAATTAATTATATTTGCAAAATGCAAATGACTCATTATTTATATTTGTATTGAGATCGTGTTAGAATTATTTTACAATCTCGTTAATTAAATGATAGTCTTCGGAACTATATTTCAGGATTTTTCACAAGAGGAAACACTTGATTTAAGAGTTTGGTATTAAATTGTGTTGGAAAAATGGGTTAAAAACCCTTTTTGAAACCAAATTTAATCAAGGTGCAACCATTCACAAATGGTTTAGGAGAGCAACTGAATGAATTTTTTTGTAACCAAGAACTGCTAAAAGAGAGGACAAACGGCTTAGGAGAGACGTTTAGGTTTATTGGTTGCCTAAACGTTTTGATTGTCCATTAATTTTTGAATGTTTAGTTAGTTAGGTTTACTCTTTGGATAGTTCAAGGACAATACCCAAAATAAAACCCCTCTTTTATTTCAATATACCCAAAATTAAGTTATTTACAATGTATATGACTTATAACCTCTTTTGTTTTTAACCCATTTTTCCAACAATTCCCCACATGAATAAAAACCATTTCCTTTTTTCAATAGCCAATTTTGGATGACAATTTTTCATTCATCCCAAAATCAAATTGGTCATATGAACACATAATATTGTAGTCTTCATTATGAAGAATACAAATCCAAGTTCAATTCTCATTAATTATAAGTGTAACACACTTTAATTAATCCATTTAAATTTGGTTTCAAAAAGGGTTTTTAACCCATTTTTTCAACAATAAATTACAATCTTAAGCCAACTAGATATTGATATTACTTATATAATTTGTGAATACTCGTTATATTCGAGTTTCAATATTCTTACAACTTGTGTGTGTGTTTCAGTTTAAGGAAATATGACAAACGGAGAAAATTTTGATGCTGTGAATGCTGGTAAGGGACCAGTTCAAATTCCAACCATGCAAGCACCTGCCGCGCCTGTACCTGTTTCAGTTTCCCACGGGGAAAAACCTAAGAAGTTCAACGGGCTGCATTCCAAGAGATGGCAACAAAAGATGATGTTCTATCTGACCACTCTTGGCCTGGCTAACACTACCAGAAAAAGGGTTATAGCCGACGACGCCATCTCGTCGGCCGTTTTCATTAAATCGTCGGCTATAGTCATAGCCGACGAAGTATCGTCGGCTATACTCTCGTCGGGAATGCTCTGTCGGCTATAGTATAGCCGACGACACTAAGGGTAAGTCGTCGACTTATACACCACGCAGTATAGCCGACGAATAAAGCGTCGTTGGCTATACTTCGCACATTGCCGACGACAAAATCGTCGGCTACAACAATTACGTAATTGCCCCTAACCCGGAAGTATAGCCGACGACACTATCGTCGGCTATACATCAGTCATAGCCGACGAATTAATCGTCGGCCATAACATTCTCCGGTGCCGGGAACGGCTTTTTTTGCCGGAAGCCGGGAGGGTATAGCCGACGAAATATGGTCTATTTCGTCGGCTATAACCCCTAAATATTTAAAAAAATTTAAAAATTTTACTCGGGCCCAATTTCACTTCGTTTCGGTTTGGCTGCAGAAAATCCACAAACAAATATCCAACAAATATCCACATCAATCCATTCCTAATATCCTACCTACTGTACAAATTAAATTAACCCCCTAACTAGTCATCTACTCATCATCACCCCCTAAACGCGTAGCGTCGTCGACGGGATCGTTCGAGTTCCGCTGGCTATGGCTAGCCTGATCGCCTGGCGTACTCCGATGCGGGGGGGGGGGGGGGGGGAGTGGGGACGACGAACTCGGGCATCTGTGGCGGAGGCGGGGGCTGGAGTCCAGCATGTTGGGCCTCCCAAGATTGCTGCATCCATCGGTACATCTGCGCCATAGATGCGTCTCTGGCCTGCTGCGCCGAAGCCTCCGCCGCCCTCGCCAACTCCGCCTGCTGGAGCGCCTCCACCGCCCTCGCCAACTCCGCTTGCGTCCTCTGCAGTTGTGTCTGCAAGTCTCCTCTCGTCGAAGCCGCACGCTGCGTGCTGGGATTGGCCGGCGTGTACTTGAGAACCCCATCTCCCGCCGCGCCTAGGCCTCTCTGGTAGAAGTAGTTGTTGCCCGTCCCTACCGCCGCGTGCATGATCTGAGAGGCCAAGCGCGGCTCAAGGGTGTCGATCGTGGAGGCAAACACCGCGATCGCCTCGTCGGACGCCCCTTCCCCCAGGGTGTCTCGCGCGATCCCGAAGGTGATCGCGTCGGTCTCCGCATCTATTTCCGCCTAATTGACAAGAAAATATAATAAACGAATTAATAAAAAAAATATATAAATTAATTTAATGAAACACTTTTATTGAAGATGGGCGAATACTTACCACTTGGTCGGGACGCCCCGGATACATCTGCGCATGAATCCACGACAACGGCCTCAGCGGTCGGTCCCTCCTCGCAATCTCTGCCCACTGCCTCCAGGAGCGGGCGCCGCCGTGGTGGGGGTGCTCGTTCCTCTTGCGGTTGTCGCTGTTCGTCTTCGAGATTTTCTGTATTATAAGAACGAACATATAAATGCAAATATAAATTAGTAACTAAATTAAAATATTAGGAACTAACCAAAATAAAATTATTAACTAATTTAGTTACTAACTAATTTAATTTAATTAGTAACTACTTAACTAACTAATTTAATTTAGTAACTAACTAACTTACTAACTACCTAATTTAATTTAATTTAATTTAATTTAGTAACGAACTAACTAACTATGTAACTAACTAACTAACTTAATTTAATAACTAATAACTAACTAACTAATTAATTTAATTAAGTAACTACATAATTTAATTATTAAATAACAGTAAAAAGTTATGTACTAGCAGGCTAAATTTTCTTACCGAGACCCTGTCGCTCCCGAAGTAGGCTACCAGCCATAGCCACTCATACTCCCTGTACCGGAACTCGTGGGGAGTTGCACCTCGCCCCAAGCCCTGCTCCACATGGTACGTCCTGTAGTGAGTCGACAGCTCGTTCTTCCCCTCGGAGTACCTATATTAACAAAACACAACTGTTAGATATATTCGTACACTGCCAATAAATAGTATGATAGTAAAATAACGCGAAACACATAACCTGTTCTTCAGCTGCTCGTCTCTCCACCAGTCCAAGGTAGGATGGACTCTAAACCATTGCTGCAATATTATAAATTAATTAGAAAATATTTTTATATAGTTATAAGGACTGAATTCATAAATGTTTATTTTCTATAATAAAAATACGATTTAACTCACCGACAGTGCATTGTACACTCGCGCCTTGATGTCATCGGGCACAGAGCCCCAGTCGGGCCACAACAGTGGGACCCTGTCCCGCACGAGCATGCCCGTCGTGTTGATATACTTGGTGGTGGTGTCTCTCCTCTCGATCGGGCGTCCATCCTCACCGGGACCGGGCAGGATCTCCCTGATCCCACCGGCGAGCTCCCTCTCCAGGGTCGACATGTTCGCTGGCCCTCTGGTCCGTCTCGTCCCCGTGGGTTTATTTACGAGGACGCCTGTTTCATAATTAAAATGAATACATAGTTAAATAATTATTTAAACTAACTAATTAAATAATTAATTAAACAATCTAAATAATTAATTAAACTAACCAATTACCTGCGTCGTTGTACTGCTTGTCCTTCTCACGAACAAACCACAGGCCGCGGCAGTCCTCTGAGTCGAAAGGCCTGTGGACGTAGGCCTCCTCCCAGGGAATCTCGTGGGGCCGGTCGTGCCTCCAAATCTGCATCCCCCTGGCGTCGTACTCGGGGATGGCAGGGAGGAACTGGACCATGTACATCCCCGATGGCGGAGACATACGGGGCGTGGACCCTGAGGGGCCTGATCCCCCTGACGGTGGGCCCCGTAGCTGTGGACGCTGTCGCTGTGGGGGGACAGGGAGCATCTCTGGAGGGTCCAGATCGGCGCGCGGTGGGGTCGGCTGCCGATCTTGGAACAGTGCTGAAGTGCACTGGGGTCTGGAGGATGCGGCTCTGCGTCCTCCTCCGACACTCGAGGTAGGGCCCGCTCCCGTCGACTCATACGAGGAGCCCCCACGTGGATCGCTCGGGGTCAATCCCATCAAGGTCTCCTCTCGTCGACTCATAGGCCGGTGTAGGCCCCGACGACCGCTGGATCCGCTCCCCCACGGCTGGGTCCTGCCTGAGCGTCGGGGTCTCTCTCGGCCGGTCTGGCAAGCCATCATCGGTCTACAGCGCGGCGGTTTCCTGCATAATTAGTATATAAATTCCATAAATTTCACAAAAATTCCACAAAAAAATTAAAAACTTCATTAAATGTATATATACCTAATTATATATATACCTAAATATATTTATACCTAATTATATATATATATATATATATATTCCGAAATATATATATATATATATATATATATATATATATATCCTCCACAAAATTCCACAAAATTAACAAAAATTCCACAACATTCCATAAATTGCACAACAACCCTAAATTCCACATAATTTCACAAAAACCATAAAATTTCACAAAATCCCTAAATTCCACAAAACCACAAAATTCCACAAAATTTCCAAAAACCATAAATGAGGGAGAGCGGGACTACCTGACATGGTGGTGCGGCTAGGGGAGGTGGTGCGGTGCGGCGGCGACGGCGGCTGGTGGCGTTGCCGTTCGGAGAGATTTCGGGTCGGGGAGGGCTCGGGAAGGAGGGGGCCGGGGCGGGGAGGGGTCGATCGGCGTCGGGTGGGGCTGGGTCGATCGGTCGATCGGGTGGGCTGGGAAATTAGGGTTCTAATTAAGCAGAAAATGAGGGAGAGGCGCCTCTGTTGCGGTTTAAATCGAAGGACTATAGCCGACGATTGAATTTTAATTCGTCGGCTATGGTCATAGCCGACGAATTTCGTCGGCTATACTCTGACCCGAAATCCGGGCCGGGCCTCAGTTGGGCTTTGGGGGCCTGTTATAGCCGACGAAGTATGAATTTCGTCGCCTATAGTGTGAAAATCGAAGGACTATAGCCGACGATTTAATTTTAATTCGTCGGCTATAGTATAGCCGACGAAATTCGTCGGCTATACTCTGACCCGAAATCCGGGCCGGGCCGAAGTTGGGCTTTGCGGGCCGGTTATAGCCGACGAAGTATGGATTTCGTCGCCTATAATATGAATCTCGTCGGCTATTCTTCACGCTCTCAGCAGCCGTCAGATCTCGCCCATCCAACGGCGGACAATGAAACGGCGCGGATCGTAAGAGTTTAGCCGACGAAGTTAAGTATGTCGTCGGCTATTCTTTGGTCAAACTACAAAGTCAAACCTCTAAACGCTTTAAAACGGCAATTGACCCGTCTAAATGACGTTTTTTTGGCCTGACCTTCAACAGAGAATAGTTTCAGATCGATGAGACGCAACTAATCGTATAAAAATTTTCCTCAAAATATTTACCGAACGTCAGGCTACCCATAGGAAAACGGACGTAAAAAACAGCTAACCGCAACATTCGGCACACAGATTTTGTCGGAATCTTCCCATTTTTCAACCGTAGACGTATTTCAATATTTCGGTCGTATCTTATTTCACGACACATTTTCATTTGAAGGGTCTACGTATAGTAACTATTTGAAACTATACATTCACTTAAACACTTAGTAAACAAGTTAAGGAACATTAGTGCATATGTTCCGATTTCGAATCTAAAAGTTTAGAAAATCTATTCCAACCGTCAGATATCACCGTTAAGATTAAATACATGTATGAAAAAATTCCAACTACATCTGACAACGTTAAAGGCTCGATCGGTACGGTCAAACTGCAAAGTCAAACCTCTAAACGCTTTAAAACGGAAATTGGCCCGTCTAAATGACGTTTTTTGGCCTGACCTTCAACAGAGAATAGTTTCAGATCGATGAGACGCAACTAATTGTATAAAAATTTTCCTCAAAATATTTACCGACCGTCAGGCTACCCATAGGAAAACGGAAGTAAAAAACAGCTAACCGCAACATTCGGCACACAGATTTTGTCGGAATCTTCCCATTTTTCAACCGTAGACGTATTTCAATATTTCGGTCGTATCTTATTTCACGAAACTTTTGCATTTGAAGGATCAAGCAATGGTTTCGGTCAATATCCTGGCCAGGGGTTATAGCCGACGAATTACAGGTCGTCGGCTATACTTTAGCCGACGACCTTCAACATTTTGTCGTTAGCCGACGACTTGCATATTAAATTACCCAGAATGGGCATTATAGCCGACGAAGTATGGTCCATTTCGTCGGCTATAATGCTTATCTTTCCGAAAATTTGCCATTTAGGGCCTGAAAATTGCCTATTTCACCTGATAAATTCCTGAACATCGCACAAACAATTCAATACAATTTCCCATAAACTCGGAAAACGGTAATTAAGGACGAAAAATGTATTCATACATGCATGCACCATCGTACACAAATACATACATAAACAGTATACTAAGGATGATAATCAGAATCATCCTCATCACTTGAGTCAGACGTAGTATAGTAGTTAATATCTGGCAACCGGTGCTCGTACTCGTCGTCTGAGTCATCGTCTGCCTGACCCCTAGGAAGTCGAACCACTCTGCCCGGCGTCACATTATTATCGCGGATGGTGGAGGATTCCGGAATGTCGCCGGCGTCCGGCTTTTGGTATGCGGTCGCTTCTTGACACTCTGTGCTCACACCAAGTGTGGTAGCACTATATATGTCTCGCTGAGACACATGGTTAACTACCTTCCACGTGCCTTTGTTCAATGGATCGTCAAGATAAAAGACCTTTTTGGCCGCTGTGGCGAAAACAAAGGGGTCATCTTCATACACACTAGTGGCGGTATTCACCGAAAGTATGCCGTACTGATCGATCTGTATGCGGTGCGGCCTAGTATCAAACCATCGACACTTGAAAAAGTGGACTTTCATGCGGTTCCCATAAATGAGTTCAACAACTGACTGTAGGACACCGTAAAAATCCACGCCCCCCTCTGCACCATCGACCATCACCCCACAATTCTGTGTTTTGCGTTCCCCGTCTCTAGCTTCACATATATACTTAACGCCGTTGACATCACACATTGGGCGGACTGTGGAGGATATCGGCTTCATCAACAACAGCCTCAATTCCTCTGAGTAATTTGTATGACCACCCCTCGCAGCCACTTGCATCAGCTGAAAAATATAACTCAAATCACTTGGTGTGTTTATGATTACAGAATAGGAAACTGTAAAAGAAAGCCATCTAATATATATATTTATACACTTACCCATTGTGGAAAATAGTCTGCAAACGTCGTGTTGTGGTACTCGACATCACCGCGAACTTCCTTGCAGTGAAGATGGGTTCGTTTCCAATATTGTACCTCCGGACAGTTTATTAGAACCCACCAGTGGGCAATCCCTACCTCATGGTCAGGCAACTTGTCCACACCCTTCTTCTTGAAGCTTCCGTATGGTACAACAGAGTTGGCGACGATAGATAGGTTGAACTCGGGGTCATCTCGACTTGGATGTTGTGGGGGGTCCTCCATCGCTCCCAAGTACAACTTGGCGTACGTTACACACTCATGCGCAATGTAAGCTTCAGCAATACACCCCTCAGGCGCAGATTTATTGTGCACATATTTCTTGTAGTCTCCAAGTTGTCTGCAAGGTTAACAAGTGCATGTTAAGAGCATGCAACTTTTATTTAAAAATATGTATAAATCAAATTTATGAATAGCATGTACCTTTCGATGGGATACATCCAAGTCGGTAAGCAACAATTGTTGGGGAAGATGGATCATCAGGTGAGGCATGATGTCAAAGAAGTTTGGGGGAAATATCCTCTCGAACTTGCACAAGATAAAAACGATTTCCTCATGCATTCTCATGAGGTCTGATTTTCTAACTTCTCTAGCTCATAACTTCTGGAAGAATCTTGACAACGCCACCAATGGCTCAACCACTTCATCCTCCAAGTACGCTCGAATGAAAATAGGGAAGAGGCGTTGAAGCAGTACATGGCAGTCGTGACTCTTCAATCCGTACATCTTGTTGTCTCGGTAGTTAACACACTTGCTTATGTTACCCGCATAGCCATAAGGATACCTGCATAGCCATTAACAACAATTAGATTTCATGCATATATAGTCGTCCAACAACAGATGGATTCTTTAGGGAATACATGCCTAATAAAAAGTTACCTGACATTACTCAGCCATCCAAAGATTTCATGTTTCTGGTCCCTGGTGACGGTGTAAGGAGCTTGGGGCATTTTGCTCCTGCCCTCTCTCAACCACAAATGGTCCCGCAGTCCCATATTTCTCAGATCAACGCGTGCCTTGGGGGTGTCTTTTGTTTTCTTCTCCCAATTCAAAACTGTGCCAACCACGGCTTCACCCACGTTCTTCTCTATATGCATGACATCCAGGTAGTATCTGGTAGCCAACCTGGCCCAATAAGGAAGTTCCCATAAGATGCTCTTGTGTGACCAGAACCTATACCGATCCGGCCTCTCTGGAATCGTGCGCAACACATCGGGATGATTGCTAAGCGGACCAAAGTCATACTCATTCAACACTGCCAATATTTCCTCCCCTGTCCATTGCTCGGGTGCCCAGCCCCTTTCTTCAGTCCCATCAAAAGCCTGTGCATCGTCCCTAAATGGATGGTCATGCGGAAGCCAACGACGGTGACGCATCTGGACAATCTTGCTGCAATGAGGACTGGAGCAATCAACAGTCATGCACTCTGAACAAGCCCTGTAACCCCTGGTGACGCTACCCGACAACATACCCCTCCCAGGAAAGTCACTGATCGTGCCAACAAGCATGGCATGCATCCGGAACATCTCATTTTTGAACCGGTCGTAGACCAGGTGGCCGTTCAGACTCAAGTACCGAAGCTCCTCAATTACGGGTCTCAAATACACATCGAGACACTTTCCCGGATAACCTGGGCCTGGAATCAACAATGTGAGCATGTTATATTCCTTCTTCATGCACATCCACGGTGGAAAGTTGTACGGAATCAAAATAACTGGCCACACACTGTACTGAAGCTCTTTCTTGCCAAAAGGGTTGAAACCGTCGGATGATAGCCCTAGCCAAACATTTCGAACCTCTGATGCAAATTCAGGAAACTCCGACACATTCTTCTTCCAAGCCTCTCCGTCGGCGGGATGTCTAAGGGTGTCATCGTCAGGCACATTCCTCTCAGCCCACCATCTCATAGCTTTGGCCGTGAAAGCACACATGAACAACCGCTCAAGCCTATCAATCAGCGGGAAGTACCGAAGTATCTTCACAGCTTTCTTGTTCCCTTTAGGAGTGAACTTATACCGCTCTGTATTGCATACTGGGCAGTATTCAAGATCTGCAAGTCCTTCCCCGTAAAACTGAACGCAATCGTATCTGCATGCATGAATCTTGATGTAGGAAAGGCCGAGATCTTTAAGGATATGTCGCACCTTATGATGACTGGTAGGAAGCCGATGTCCGGGGGGCATCGCCCCACCCCATATCTTCAGCCAATCATCAACCGATTTGACAGTGCCTTTGTTCTCCGTTTTGATCTTCATCACTCCCATGACAGATTCAAGGACAGTCTTACTGCATCCGGGGTACAACGGAGTCTGTTGCAATGCGATTAGGTTGTTGTACTTTTCCATACCACTTGTGTTGACCGGAGATCGGGGTAATGGCTCGAGTGGCTCAATATCAGGGAAACACTCCATCTCCGGAGGAGGGAGTTGCACATCTGGTGCTTCATCAAAGACACCGCTCTTACGAGGAAACATATCGTTGATCCAGTTCGTTGTTGGATCATTGGAGGAACTCCCTCTCTCGGCAAATTGTCCATGATCATGAGGGGTTCACCGTGATAAATCCAATTAGTGTATAGGACCCAAAATCCATATCTAGCCAGGTGTTGCTCCACTGTCTCTATGGAAAACCGGTGTCGTGGGGTGGCACACTTGCACTTTTTACACGGACAATAATGAAGTGTAGTGTCTCCACAGTTAGCCATCACAAAATCCAGGAAACTCCTAACTCCATCATGATACGCCTGATCCCATCTTCCAAGGGTAATCCAACTCTTGTCCATCCTGTAAATTCAAGAAATAAATATAGCTATATATAGATATGTATATATGCACGTACTACGTACGTACTAATTAATTAAAAAATTCATCATTACACACACACACACATATATATATATATATATATATATACACATGCATCCCTAAATTAATTAAAACATCGTCAATCTCCCTAATTAATTAAACACAATGTATTTTTTATATATATCAACAATATATTTTTAATTACAATTAAATTAATTAATATATATATACATTTTTTCATCAAATTCATCTAAAATCACCTATAAATCAACAATCAATCACTAATCTTCAACAAAACTTCAATTCTATCTAACCAACATATCAACCCATTAATAATCTCATCTCAACACACACACATATATAAAGGTATGAGATCGATACCCCGAGTACATTGCAATTGTATAGGGCAGCAACCTTTATTGCACACTGATTTAAAAAATAAACCAAGTACGAAACTACAACTAAATTAACATGCTTGCCGGTTATCCTATTTACTATCTTGTTACATATTTCCCTTACTTTTTTAACATGCAATCCGATTTCTTACATCCAAAAACCAAATAAAGATAAAGAAAACGAATTGATCTTGTGAATTATAAAACCAAACTTCAATCCAAACAATACATAGACATAACGTTTGAAACCAAGAATAAATGTTATCTTCAAAGACAAAGTTTAACATAGCTATAAAAAGAAAGAATTACAAAACCGAAAGTAGGGAGTAGATCACACTTTTAGAACACCTTTGGAGCTTCAAGTCGTGTTGATCTTGATGGAAGATGATGGTGGTTCGGCAGTAATTTTCTGGAGGGTGATGATGGATGTGTTTTCGGCTAGGTTTTCTTTGTAGGATTCTTGGAGAATTTTGGTAGAGCTTTGGCTAGATTTTTGCTTTAGAATGTGATCCCCTCATTCTGAATTTGTGCCAAGCTATTTATAGAGGAAGCAAATGGGAGAGTTTGGCAATATAGGTGGAGATTTATGGTGGAAGTTTGTTGGTGGTGGTTTATTGGTGGAGGAAACATGTGTTTATTTTCGGCAGCTTTGACTTTTGTGTCTTGATTCGGGTATAACTCTTTCTAGAAAATAGATATTGAGATGATTCCAGTGGATTTGGAAACTAGACATCCATATCTTTCTATCCATATATGGCTCGAATTCTGGTTCAATGTGAGCTGTCCGGGAGAGTGTGTGGAAATTAGATAATGTGCCCAGGAAATGACTGAAATTTATTGCAAGCTTCCCTTAGTCCACAATTGCAGCTGATAGCTTCTCTTAATCCACAATTGCAGCTGATAGTTTCTCTTAATCCACAATTACAGCTGCTAGCTTCTATCACCTAGGACTTGTCACATGCCTTGTCCATGTGCTTCACACATTTTCTGATTTGTCTTAAACATGGTAGGAAGCTTCCTAGACATTGCAGCCTTCTCTTCCTTTTCCTATCTGGAGTAGGGAACTTCTTCCTTCCATATTGTGCACTTCTGTTTTGCTTGGCTGAATCCTCTATCCTTCATTAATCATAGAAACTCCCATTTAACACATTCAAATGCCCCTTTGATGAACAAATGTAGAAAGTGGCAAAAATGGGTAGTAGGTTCCTTTCTCGGCAGGGCAGTGACCTTGTCGCATTGTAGCTGGCATAACTTTTTCCTCAGGGCAGCTTTCGATGTGATTCTTAATTCTGTAGAAACTAGACTCATCGAGCTTTCTATCCATATACGGCACATCCTCTAGTTCCAAGTGATGTGTCGTACAAAAATTCTGAAAGTCAGGACACAGTCCTAGGAAAAATCCTGGTAGTCCCTGGATTGTTTTGCTCAAACTACAAAATTGCTGCTATCTTCTGGGCGATTTCCGAACTCCGATTGATCTAAAATTTTAACACAATACACTTTAGCTTGCCAACTATATGCATACCAAGTTTCATCAAATTTGGAAAAGGATAAGTCACTCTAACACAAGCCTCAGAATCACAAAAAAGACATATCTTTCATTATTTCCTCAAATTTCTATACTTAGTCTTTTTCCGGACAATTAAGCACATATTTCCAAAACTCCACCAAAACAACACTAAATTGTATTATGACTCTATCTTAGATAAATAAGTGTTAAACGAAGAATAAATGAGGGTAAAATATATGTTGATACCTGAAAAATCGCGTAATTTGTTACTATGTTGTCACGCGACAAAGACCACGCATAGTCACGTAACTATATAAAATCCTATAGTTTTATAAGGATTTTATGTTCATTACTCGGCTATAGCACGCCAAGAAAACACACTTTTAATGTGAGCCCAAGCCACATGCACGCGTTCTTGGGGCTTACAGATGTGGGTGTGGTGTGGTGTGGTAGGTCACGGAAACGCACATGCTCATTCGTCGATTTAACGTCGTCGGTGATTTCGGTCTTGGGCCCGAAATCCAAGCCCAATAACTTAGATCGACGGTGAAATGGTGAAACTTGAGAATTCGAGGTTTGGGTTGGGCCAACCCTTGCATTTCTTTAAAGCCCAAAGCCCATATTAGAATAGTATAACTTCACTTTTTCTTCTTCTTCCCGTTTCCTGCACCTCAGCCCTTTTACCCAGCAGCTTGGTTCCTTCCTCCCTGGATGACACCAGCCAAAGACCCAGAACCTTTCCCCCTGCAGCACTCTTTGTCTGTCTAGGGAATCAACCCCAAGCAAACCATATTTTCCCCATTCTCCTGCAGAAATCAAGGGTGAGATTGAAAGGGAAGGAGTTTATCTAATAGCTTAGAGGTATTTGAGTTCCCCTAAACCTCAACCCTGCACCTATAAAAAGGGGGTTCCTCGGATCGGAAGAAGGAGGCAGCATCACCCAGCAATCATCCTGTAACTATCATGCAACAATCCAGCAAACCACCTAGCAATACATAAACCCCCTTCCCTCAAGCATTCAGGGTATCCAAGCAAAATCCTAGAAACCCCTTATAAGCAGCCTCTTACCATCTCAAGCCTCCATGCCTTCAAGCCTCATGCCCAGTTAACCATCTTTCCAGAACAACTGTCTTCAAGCCCCGCACCTCTTCTCAAACCAGAAACCCAGAAAACCAACGCCGCAATTCTCATCACCGCAGTGTGTTTCTAGCTCCCACACCATGCTCATGCTGTCAAGCTTCTCTTGATTTCCACTCAGTCTGAATCATACACAAAATTCTCCCATAAAACTCACATTTTAGGGTGAGTTTTGGCCTAGTCATGTTTAATCAAAAGACCCCGCAACATTTGACGACTTCACTGGGGACTAGGTTGTGATTCAGAGAATTTGTTCATCATGCAGTTTTATGATTCAACCATGCTTGTATGAGCCGCTGCCTTTGTCAACATGCAGGATATTAGAAGAGAAATTATTTTCCCTTCTATTGATGATTCTTCAATTATGAGCCTTGCACGTCAATTTCGTTCTTTGTCTCAGTTGGTTCACTACCAGCCCTGCACCTCAATTTTGTTCTCTATCAGTTGGTTCACTATAAGCCCTCTATCTCTAAGATTGTGGTAATATTGCACTGCAGTAGATGGTCGTCGAAAATGCAGAAGAAACAGATAAGCTTGTTATATGCAGTAGATGATATTCTTGAGAGTACTCAATGCATACAACCAAACACATACTTTGTTTCTCTCGCATATGCACCTTTGCTCAATGAATCTCAGCTGTAATTCTAATTTGCAGCTCATGATATATGAACAAGCCTGATCATGCAAATAATGCAAACACTTGGGGGCTGACGAATTCTAGTTTCAAACTTCCTCCCAACTCTCTCTCGGTTATCACTTTTTAGAAACCTTATACATTGATAGCTTTCACAGCCACAGCCACATTCAGATTCGTTTTTGGTGTTAACTAGCCAAACCTTCCACCACTGTGGTAACCAAATTCACTGCAACTACAATATCTGGTTTTCTAGCCAAAACAAAGGAAAAGTCTGATGTCAAACCAAAATAGTAGTGAAACCTTTTGAACCAAAAACCACCGCCTCAAAGCCAAAATATCCATTACAGTAATCTATTATTCTTTGCCACAAGCTTGAAATGCATACCATATTCATTCAATGAAGTTGTACAATATTCAAGCACAGTCATGCTATTTCCAGTTTAGTCATGCACTCGTGCTACCCCAAGCCAACACACTCGGGGGCTGAGGGATAGAAGCATATGTGTTATTACATTCAGCCCTAGTTGAGAAGAAACATTGACAACCATAGAGAGGTTATTTAGTGTCATTGCCAAAATCATGCCACGATCTATACGCTCATGAAAGGCCCTTGTTACAAGTCTAAAACAAAACAAAAAACAAATCATGCTAGCAACCAAAATATCCTCTTGTACGTAAATAAGCTTGATATCAAAAACTAAACCGAAACAGAATTTAAACCCTCACTGCAGTAACCAAGCGTCATACGCAGCTAAGACCTCTACTGCTAGCCTCCTTCAAACCAAGCCGAGTAAAAAATATTTACAACCCTTGTACCAGACATTTCTCAACCATTACCAAAGTCCTTCTAACCGGAGCCAAAACTTCCACCGCAGTGAACATTGTTCATCTGTAACAAAAAAAAATATTATTCTCGCAAGAAAACAAACAATTCAAAGCAAGAAATTTATGCATCATGCACTTACAGTCTTATTCATACCAAGCAATTCAAGCATTCTAAGCACACAATACACATGCTAATCACTAAGCAACCAAGCTCTTCCATTCTAAAAGCCAATTCCATATTGACAAACTCTTTTAACCTCCACACGTATTCAAACTTCTCACGCTAAACTATATATATTCTTCTCTGCCAAACTCATCCTTAATTTTCTACCATTCTCAACTCATATCCACTTCTACCAAGTAAAGTTGTCGTTTACAAATGGGAAATAGCTAGTTTTCACCTACTATGATTTTCAACAGTAGGCATATGTTCATTCTTAAGTCAAAATCATAGCCCGATCGCTTTGTCCAGTGGTTATATGTTGGAGGTGCAAATGCTAAATATCAAGCAAGACTCTGTTTTCATACTCAAGACATTTATTTACGCACTTGGAGAACCCACATGCCTCCAAGCCTTTGTTGTAGCTACATATTAATGCAGAAAATCATGATTCTTGCAATAAAGCCACGAATACATTCAAGCTATATTCAAGTATTCCAGCAGCTCAAACCACACACAAAACTCCCTAGATCCCTGATGCAAAAAAAAAAAAAAAAAACCTTAGGCTAAGAAATTATGTATCACGCACTAGTTTGAAGTCTTATTCAACCCAACAATGAAGCATTTCAAGCTTTATACAGTATGCAAATACTCTTTTACACAGCAGCTGTATATGCGACAAGAGCAGTCATTCCTACCAGCTGTATATGTGAAGAAATCCCCCGCAGCTCCTCCAGTTCCAGGGAAGCAAGATTTTTACCCCGCAGCTCCTCCAGCTTCAGGGAAGCAAGATTTGTACCCTTCAGCTGCAGCAGCTCCTCCAGCTTCTAACAAGAGCGACCCGTCCTAAAAAAAAAGCGGGGGGTCTATGCATCTTAAAGCATTCATTTATGCAGTCCTAGTTTACAAGCCATTGTCGAAGCCACATATTAATGCAGAAAGTCATGGTTGCGATGAAGCCATGAGTAGAAACAAGTCAAACAACAAATCAGAAACGAGATCGTAGAGTTATCAAGGCGACCTCATGCGTGAGTCATGCTAGCTTATGCAATTAACAAGAAGGAATTCCTGTATTTATTCAAGCAATTGATGGGTGCAAGCAAGCATACTTACAGAGGTTGCGTAGGAAGTTGTCCTAGCACAGTGAATCTCAAATAAGAGGTCAACGACTATTGCCAAAGTCCTAAGATGTAGTCTGATCTTGTGTTCCAGTTGCACCCCAATTTTATGTACACACCTAGGGGCTTTGGGATTAAGGCATGGCTCATGACCAATTGATGCGGTGATCATCGCTGTAAGTGAAGACGCACGCCTGCATTTGAGCAAGCAAAAGCTTCATGCCTCAGTTATGCTCATAATTGAATCAAGCTTTATGAATGCAAATTTATATACAAACATAAGACAGAATCCAATGGGAAGTCACGGATGTGGGCAATCTGATCATAACCCCATGATGCAGTAAGTAATTTTCTTATTCAAAATTCAAGCTCGCACTTGCCATGAGTTCATAAAACCAAGCCTAACCCCCATCCTGCATTCAAACTCTGTTTACCATTTTTTTCCAGACATTTGAAGTTTACCCTTTCTCAATCTAAGAAAAGCATAGCCATTCACAAGCCCAAAAGAAAAAATAATACCAAACATAAACATGCCTAGCTCCTCTTTAAGGTTGTGCATCCAACATATGACCACATGAAGGCTATGCTAAGAATTCAAGCCATGCCGAGGGTTCAAGCCTATTCGTTTCAGCATCTATGCGCCCTTATCGGCCGTTCAAAATACTTAAGGCAACCACAACAAACACAAGCCATCATGCATACCCCGCGCCAAGCTAAACACACTATCAAGCGGATTCATGACCAAAGAGGCACGCCAAGCCCTATCCGAGCTCATGCCAAGCACTTACTATCCAACAATGCCAAGCTCCTCTTTGGCACGGTCGTGCATCTATCCGAGACTAAATGGGGTCATGCCACGCTCAAGCTACAAGTTTACTCAAATTCCATGCACCTCCCCATTGGCTTTGTCAAAAAAAAAAAATGGCAACCTCAGGACAATCTAGAAATGCACATGCTTAATACATGCCTGAGCATAGTTGCCATAAGCGAATTTAAGTCTAGCATTTGTAGTATATGCATACTCTCATTTTACACATATCCAGCTCCTCAAGCAAACATGCATACAAATATATACCAGGTCCCTTAAACAAACAAGCCAAGCTTAAACTCAAGCTCGTACTCACTCCACGCTAAAGCCGGGGAAATCCAAAACTAAGGTGCACATACCGATTTCTTTTTAAACAGCTCATACCAAGAAAAGAGAAATTTAATTAAGACGCAAGTACCAAGCACAAATACTAGTCATCACGAGCTTCTCCTTAAGGCTGTGCATCAAACATAGAACCATGTGAGGGCTATGCCAAGCATCCAAGCCTATTCCTTTCGATGCTTAGGGCAACCACCGAAGCACATGTCTGAAACACGCCCAAGCACAGCTGCACAAGCTAAATCAAATCTAAACCATATGCTGGAAGCACAATCAAGTCAAGAGCAAAAGAATCACATACACGCAAAGCACAATATCATGCCACAATCAACTGCAAAGAAATCAATTGCTTTAAAGCTCAAACTCTATTCATTCCAACTCTTCAGTTTTTATGCACTAACTTACCCAAATACTTTATATTAGTCATTGACACTACTCAGTACTGCACATGTTTCAAAAGCCACACTTCATTCCTCTCATCTGTATCATTATGTCCATCACAAAATTTTTACATCCTATTATTTCTACTTCCTCCACGTGGATTTAATACCATATGGCATGTTCCATCCTTATGCTTCAAATTTTGACTTTCTTTGCTGGTTTTTCAACTGACAAGTCAGACGTTTACTTCTTACCATTCATATTTCACTCTTTACACAACAGCCAGTTTCCTATTTCCAAATATCACCACTCCTAGCTACTGATGCACGCGCACACACACTCACAAACTGTTATTTAACCCTTTCAAAGCCCACTTATTCAATTATTTTTAATTTCATGCCACTAGTCATCCAAACAATTGAGACAATGTTCCTTCTTTCAAATGTTTTAGCATGTGTGGGATCCTCCTAAAGTAGAGTATATATATTTTATGCATCATCTTAACAAGCAGGGTCGACTGAAGCACAAGATCCAACCATGTATGGCCATGGCAAGCACAAATCAAACAAGGCCAAGCCGAACAAACAAATATTGTTAATCAAACAAGAGTGATCCATGCAAGCCACCGCAAATCCAAGCCAAGCAATTACTGGTATAATTGTCAATAATACGCACGAGCCTATCTAAGAAAACAAGTCTACATATGTCAAGCCAAGCAATGTCTTGCTATAGCATTCAATTTTATATAACTGCGGAACTCAAAACAAAGCTCAACAATACATGCCATGTGAATTCATGTTATGCCACTGCTAAAGCAATATCCCATGTTCATATTCTATCCATCAGTAATTGAGATTAGTGAACAACTCGAATCCCAGCAGCAAGTATAAAAAGAGAAGAATCATAGTATCAAGTACCTTGAGCTCTTTTCTTCCCCAAGTGCAATAGATGCCTATACTGCCGCACAATTCCCTGCAGTGGAGAAGAATCGTAAACCTCCTTAGTAGAAAGGAGAAAGACGAGAGAATCCTAGAAAATCTCAGTTCCCCTGTGATGACGAATTTCTCGAAATTAGTATTCGATAAAGTTGATGTGCACGCCAAGCTTTGCAAGCCAGACAGCCCTGCAGCAGGACAAAAAGCATGAACTGCGAATCTCATCTTCTTTGAGATCGGGTATCGCGAAGAAAAAAAGGAAAGAAAAGAGGGAATACACTGGAAGACCAACCCTGATGGTAATCGGCTCCCTGCGGTGAGAGGAAAGCAGTGAAGCTTAGGCCTGAGTCGCACCTCAAGGCCACGGCGGCTCAGAAAACTTTTGTCAGGAAGACGTCGAGCAATTCCCTGCAGCAAGGAGGGAAAACAATGCCGATTGAAAAAAAAAAAAAAAGAGAGAGGAAGAAGACGAAGAATCGACATGCAAAAGGAGGCAATACCTAGAGCCCAAAGGAATTGAAGGCTTGATGCGAGTTCTCAACCCCTGCAATTGATTTTTAAGGGACGAGAAAGAAAGAAGGAGACGACAATATCTCCTTCACTGCAGTTTGACTCCTCAAGCAGGAAGAAGTTGCGCGCTAAAATTCCCAAATGATAATTTGGGCTAGGCCAACTTTCTTCTTCCATGCAAACTCTGATTATGTGACCCACTCTATGCCTCAAGCAGCCCACATAATCATAGGGGCTAATGTTGATACCTGAAAAATCGCGTAATTTGTTACTATGCTGTCACGTGACAAAGACCACGCATAGTCACGTAACTATATAAAATCCTATAGTTTTATAAGGATTTTATGTTCATTACTCGGCTATAGCACGCCAAGCAAACACACTTTTAATGTGAGCCCAAGCCACATGCACGCGTTCTTGGGGCTTACAGATGTGGGTGTGGTGTGGTGTGGTAGGTCACGGAAACGCACATGCTCATTCGTCGATTTAACGTCGTCGGTGATTTCGGTCTTGGGCCCGAAATCCAAGCCCAATAACTTAGATCGACGGTGAAATGGTGAAACTTGAGAATTCGAGGTTTGGGTTGGGCCAACCCTTGCATTTCTTTAAAGCCCAAAGCCCATATTAGAATAGTATAATTTCACTTTTTCTTCTTCTTCCCGTTTCCTGCACCTCAGCCCTTTTACCCAGCAGCTTGGTTCCTTCCTCCCTGGATGACACCAGCCAAAGACCCAGAACCTTTCCCCCTGCAGCACTCTTTGTCTGTCTAGGGAATCAACCCCAAGCAAACCATATTTTCCCCATTCTCCTGCAGAAATCAAGGGTGAGATTGAAAGGGAAGGAGTTTATCCAATAGCTTAGAGGTATTTGAGTTCCCCTAAACCTCAACCCTGCACCTATAAAAACCCTTAAACCCTAACTTACCGTCGGCCGCCGATTCTTCCCTTCGGCATCGTCGGCCTCTTCTCAGCAGCACCTGCGCTGCCCGCCTGCCCCCCCCCCCCCCCCCCCTCCCTTGCGTGCCATAACTTGCACGCATACCCGAAGATTCAAGATTGCTCGCAAGCCAAGCAAGCGGCTTTTGAAGCCTAGTTCGTTCCTGAGAAGAAATCAAGAAGAATCGAAGAAAACAAGTTTCCCCAAAAGTCAAGTTTCGTTTGATCAAACTTCACTTGAAGAGGTAAATATTTTATAAACGTTCCCGCTTCTGAATTTTCAATAGTTGGGCTTTGTTTTTCTTCCGGGACCTTTCCGTGTCCCTGCTTCTTCATCCCGATTCTATCTTTTCTCGGGACGGTATACAAGGATTTAATCACCCCGGTACCAACGTATTTTGGGGTAACTGTGATGTTATCGGCCACCGTTATGCTTGTGACTGTGATGTCACTGTGAACCATAACGTATTCTTTTTAAAAAGAAAACAAAGGGAAGATATCGATTGTGACTTGAAGTCATGTAAAGCATCGATTTATGTGACCATGATATATCTTGGCACTGTTCTAAAAGAACAATCAAACTTGATTAGTATTCAAATATACTAACGTCTCCCTGTTTGTGTTATGTAGATGGCTGACACTCAGCGTCCAAAATTTGACATCTTGGATGTCCAAGGCAAGGAATACAAGAGGTGGATCTCAGATGTAGAGAACACCTTCATTGGTAAAAGATTTACCGCCACCATCAACCCTCCTGAGGATGCAAGCTTACAAGCTACTCCTGAACAGAAAGCACAAGCCCTGATGTTTCTCAGGCGCCATATCCATCCAACGCTCAAGAAGCAATACCTGAGGAAAACCGGTCCCAAAGAGCTATGGGATATCCTCAAGGACCGCTTCGACAATGTGCATGACGCACAACTCCCAGACCTCATGTCCGATTGGGAGCAAATCCGCTTATTGGATTTTGATTCCGTCCAGGAATATCATCAGACTATGCTAAACTTGCAATCTGATTTGAGCTTTTGTGGGGTCGAAAAGACCGATGACGATATGATGGAGAAGACTTTCACGACGTTTCCAGAATCTTCGTCCATGTTGTCGCATCAGTACTGCGATCTCCGTGAGAAAGGCACTATCAAAACCTTCAGTGATTTGATGAATGTGCTTCAAAGAAAGGAGAGGTACCATGAGTTGATTCTTACCACCAATAAGAGGCCTTGAGAACCGAAATTCATTGCGGAATCTCATCAAGCCCGTGGTAAAGCTTCTAAGCAAAAGCATCAACCTCATGAACGTCAAGCACCACCACCACGTACGCCAAGAGCAACACGTGGCGGACGAGGAGGGAGAAGAGGCGCTGGCCGTGACCGACAGCTTTCTTGGACAAGGGATGGTGGCGGCGCCGCCGCTCCTAGAGGATGGAACCAGCCCGGTTCCGGCCCTCGACGTGGTGGCCACGCCTCAAGCTCTGCTTCGGCGCCTTGCTTTAAATGTGGCTCCATGAATCATCTTCAACGCAATTGCACAGCAAGTAGAGAGATTCAAGCCGCTTACAAGAAACACAAACAATACATAGAACAAGAAACGAACTATGTAGGAGACTTTGAGGAAGAAGAATACGATGAGGAAGATACCAACTTCACCATCGATGACTTCCAACCTACCAAGAAGCGTAGGACTCAGAAGTACAATACTCCGGATTATGAATAAGTATTTGACTTAGGTCATGAGATACATGTTCAAGTTTGATTTTGATTGTTATTTTGACATAATATAGTCAATAAATCACGACTTTGTTCGACAAGTCGTTCTATTTAGAACATCCTTGATGTACTTTTGAGTTGTCATCAATAAAAATTCTTTTATTCAATGAATGATTTGAGATTTTTACATCCCTATGAAAGCATAAATGGTTCAATGCGTCCAATTTACAATGGCATAATTATTTTGAGTTCACCACAATTCTGGTGATGTTAACTCATATTCGAAATAAAATCACAATGACAAATGAGAGACTCGCGAGAAATCGCGTTGCACCTTAGGCCAGCCTATCGGCAGCCAAGGCTGCGATCCACCAGGCCTCGCTCGCCATGGCTATTCGCTAACTTGGCCGCGATCCGCTAGGCCTCGCTCGCTAAGGCCACTCAGCCGCTTGGCCACGACTCGCCCGGCCTCGCTCGCCAAGGCCACTCAGCCGCTTTGCCGCGACTCGCCAGGCCTCGCTCGCCATGGCCACTCACCAAGCTTGGCTCAACACCAAATCCGGTTTTTGAAACCAACATCGATAGCCTATCGAACAAATGCAACTTTTGCATCAATGGCTCGGCAACGACGTGTCTTCGGACTCGCCATTCTACGGATTTAGCTTAACCGTCGCATCGTATTGCCTCAATGCCTGACCGACTCTCACCACTAGCCTTGCTTCGGCTCGGCCTCAGGGTAGCTTCGACCTTACCATAGCTTCAGCTTTGGCTTGGCCCCGGCCTTTACCTTGGCCTCGGCCTTGGCTCGGCCACGCCACCTACGACGGTGTCCGGTCTCAATCTCTGACCTAGGCTATGTTAACTCTCAATGTTGGTATTCAGTGATTAAAATAAGGCTTATCTCTTTCTCTCAAGTTATGTCGATGCCATGGCTATGTTATTGGCCTTAATGCACTTCATTTTGAGATGATATATTGCTTCAGTACACTTACTTTAAAGTGTTCGCCAAAGTCTAAAGTAGACTATTGATTCAATTTACATTGTTTTTGTAGATGTATCAAGGCGAGATTGAGTGTTTGTTGGACTATGCAACAACTCACACGATTCTGAGGAATCGATTGTTTTCGGATTTTTCGCCAAGAGAATCGTCGTTATCTACGATGACAGGAACCGGACCCGTCATTAAGGGTCGTGGCACTGCTCAATTCTTATTGCCAAATGGCACTGAAATTCGGGTAGAGGACGCCCTATATGCGCCTAAGGCGCCAAGAACCTTGCTAGCTTTCAAGGATGTGCATGACAACGACTATCACCTCAGCACTTATGTTGAAAATGGAACTGAATATCTGTTGATCACCTCCACTGAGAATTTGCGTACTCGCATTGTGGAGAAGTGTAAGCGTGTTCGAAATGGCATGTATTTCACAACCATTAGAGCCAATGAATCTCATGTTGTTGTCTTATGCGATTCAGATGCTTACAAGCTTTGGCATGAGAGACTCGGTCATCCGGGTCGTGATCTGATGATTCGTATTCTGAAATGCTCTCACGGTCATCCGTTTTTCAGATCACAAAAGCACAGAGGGCGCCTCGGCTCGACCGCCATGCCGTCGATAGCCGCCTCTCGGCTCCAAGGAGAGGTTCGGCCTCCTCCTGCTTCTCATGCTTCTGTAGCGATGTCTAATGCTCATCGTTCATTTTGCAAAGCTTGTTCACTAGCAAAACTTCAAGCAAGACCATCTTTTTCTATTGATAATAAACAGAATATTCCGTTCCCACAACGAATACAAGGTGATATTTGTGGACCTATAACACCAGAATGCGGACCATTTAGATATTTCATGGTTCTAGTTGATGCGTCAACGCGTTGGTCACACGTAGCGTTGTTGTCCACGAGGAATGCTGCATTTGCTAAACTCCTAGCTCAGATCATTAAGCTTCGGGCTCACCACCCAGACAATCCAATTAAGTCAATCAGACTGGATAATGCTGGAGAGTTTACGTCAAAGTGTTTTGATGACTATTGCATGTCAGTTGGGATTGAAGTTGAACATCCCGTACCCCACGTTCATTCTCAGAACGGTCTTGCAGAAGCCGCTATTAAGAGACTACAGCTTGTTGCTAGGTCCCTTGTCATGGCCACTAACTTGCCGGTTTCGGCATGGGGATATGCAATATTACATGCAGCTATGCTTATTCGTCTACGACCCACAGATAGCCAACCATTTAGTGCGTACCAGTTGGTAACTGGTTAAGAGCCTGATATTTCGCATCTGCGTACTTTTGGTTGTGCCGTATATGTGCCTATCACGCCTCCACTGCATACCAAGATGGGTCCACAACGACGATTAGCTATTTATGTTGGATATGAAGCACCAACAATTGTCCGCTACATAGAGCCTCTGATAGGTGATCTGTTTACTGCAAGATTTGCAGATTGTCACTTTAATGAGACATCCTTCCCGCCGTTAGGGGGAGATGGGGCCGCATCCGTCCCTAGTGAACGTCAGGAATTGACGTGGTTCTCTCCCACTATGTCTCATTATGATCCCCGTACGTCTCAGTGTGAGACCGAAATACAACGCATATTGGAACTACAAAAGGTGGTGGATTCGATGCCCGACTCCTTTACTGATATTGCGAAAGTGACAAGATCAACCATACCTGCTACGAATGTACCTGCAAGGCTCAACATTCCTCGCCACGCGCGAGCACGCGCCACCGGTCTCGGACCCGCAGCCCTAGGTGCCATCGGCAGCCTAGGCTCGGCACCTCCAAGTGGAGGGCCGGCGTCGACTTCGGATCCTCCTAGAAAGAGGGGGAGACCAATCGGTTCCAAGGGCAATGTACCTAGAAAGAGGGCATGTGTCCAGACACAAAGCGATCCGTTCATCATCGGTACTGTGATGCCGTCACACGAGATTGTCTCCGACTATACCTATGTCCAAGAATCAACTCTGAATCATCTGGGGGACGCCTTAGACTCACCGTTGATGTTGGGGAACAAGGAAATCTCACTAAACTACTTATGCATGCACAATCTTATGGAAAGGAATTCCATGTATATCGATGATGCATTCGCCTACGCTGTTGCTCAAGAAGTCATTGACGACGACGATATGGAACCCCGCACTGTTGATGAGTGTCAACGTAGGCCGGATTGGCCGAAGTGGGAAGAAGCAATCCAGGCTGAACTAGACTCTCTAAAGAAAAGGCAAGTATTCGGACCGGTTGTGCCTACACCGCCGAACATGAAGCCTGTTGGACATAAATGGGTCTTTGTCAGAAAGCGCAATGAGAATGGTGAAGTCCAGCGATATAAAGCTCGACTCGTGGCGCAAGGTTTTTCTCAACGCCATGGAATTGATTATGAGGAGACGTATTCTCCTGTCATGGATACTATTACCTTCCGATACTTAATCAGTTTGGTAGTCTCAGAGAGACTCAATATGCAGCTTATGGATGCTGTAACAGCGTATCTTTATGGGGATCTAGATACCGAGATGTACATGAAAGTGCCAGAAGGACTTTCGTTACCTAAGTCAAGTGAACAAAAACCACGAAGTTCATTTGCTATCAGGTTGAGACGATCTCTATATGGACTCCGACAATCTGGTAGGATGTGGTACACACGGTTAAGTGATTACTTGATTGGGAAAGGATACAAGAATGATGAGTTGTGCCCTTGTGTGTTCATAAAGAGAACAAGTTCAGGATTTGCCATTATAGCCGTCTATGTTGACGATATGAACATCATTGGAACTCTACATGAGATCAATAAGACCGCAAGCTACTTGAAATCCAAATTCGAGATGAAAGATCTGGGAAGGACTCGGTTTTGCCTAGGCTTAGAACTAGAGCACCGAAATGGTGGAATCTTTATACACCAATCTGCATATGTCTGAAAGATGCTCAGGCGATTTAACATGGACAAAGTTATGCATCCTACAGGCACTCCCATGGTCGTTAGAAGTCTGGATATCAACAAAGATCCCTTTCGTCCAAAAGAAGATGACGAAGAGGTCTTGGGAGCTGAATATCCATATCTTAGTGCAATTGGAGCTTTGTTATACCTAGCTCAGTGTACTAGACCAGACATTGCTTTCTCAGTGAACTTGTTAACTAGATTTAGCTCTGCGCCAACACAACGTCATTGGGTTGGAATCAAGAACATTTTTCGATACCTTAAAGGAACCCTTGACATGGGCTTGTACTATCGATACACTCATCAGGATTCGACACCTAGTCGATCTCTTGCATCCAACAGCACAAACCATGGCTCGGATAGCCACCGGCCAGCCGCCATGACTGGCTTTGGCTCAGCCATCCGCCATCCTGCAGCCATATCCGCCAACATATCCGGGCCCGAGGATGCTAAGTCGTGGTCCCGATACGGCTTTGGCGATACCCCCTCCTACTCAGATACACCAAATGATGTGATGGTAGGATTTACTGATGCTGGATATTTGTCAGATCCACACAAAGGACGTTCCTAAACCGGTTATGTTTTTACCATTGGGAATACGGCGATATCTTGGAGAGCAACCAAACAAACCCTTGTTGCTACCTCCTCGAACCATGCTGAGATTATTGCACTACATGAAGCAGTCAAAGAATGTGTTTGGCTTCGCTCAGTTATATCTCACATTCGAGAGTCCAGTGGACTTGAGTCTACTACGATGGGACCAACTTGCATATTTGAAGATAATGCAGCATGCATTGAGCAGATGAAGTTGGGATACATCAAGGGTGACAATACTAAACACATTTCGCCTAAGTTCTTCTACAATCAGCAGCAGCAAGAGACTTTGAATATCCAAGTGAAGCAAGTCAGCTCAGAAGATAATGCAGCTGATCTGTTCACCAAGTCTCTACCCAAATCTACATTTGTGAAGCATGTAAAGCGCATTGGTATGTGTCGCTTATCCGAACTCAAAGACTAATTGACTATCAGGGGGAGTTCTCGTCTAGACTTCAGGGGGAGTCTAGTTATGCATGTCTCACATACTTGTAGTTGGTGCGTTGTACTCTTTTCCCTTAGACCATGCTTTTATTTTTGCCCAAGAGGTTTTGTTTGTTGGCAAAAGTTTTAACGAGGCAACAGTTCATGCACCATTGAGGACGCGACACAAGGGAGAGTGTTCAAGGAAAGTTAATTCCGTAACTTCCGTGGAGTGTCTTGTCCTAATAAGGCTAGTAGTCTAGATACTTTATTAGATATGGAATCCCTGATTACCAGAAATACTTGATGTAATGCCTATATAAAGACCTCCTTATCAATCAATAAAGACAGAGATTATTATCATCTATTTCTCCTAGAACAGTAATAAATAATAATAAGTGTGCATAGATAGACTGATAGACATATAGACATGTAAATCGGAGTTGGATAAAGTATTTAGCAGCTTCTAGTAAATCACCAAGTAAAACCGCCACCAGTTCACTCAACCCGTACCCAAGTCAATATTTTATACCAAAGTCAAGTTTTGCAATCGGGCAAAAGGTCTTGGATCAAATTTGGGACCCACTAATGGGGCTTTGGGAAAGCTACACAATCAATCAAATCATACGCGACAAATGGACGGTCTGATTGACATGGTTGACGGGAATAGCTGCTGGGACCCCCACTCCCCTCCTCTCTCTTCCGTTTTTGTGTAACAGAGATTGCAACCGCATTTCTCCTTCTCCATTTGGCTTTTCAAGTATGAGTCTGTAACACCAGAGACGCCATCTTCAATCTGGTAATTATTCTTATTTCCCTTTCTTTCTAGGGTTCTTAGCCTTCATTGCTCCAACTTCTCTTTCAGATTCTGATTGATTATGGTGGTTTTTTTTATTTAGCTTTTTGTATTTGCTAGAATCTTATCCCTTTTCATCTTGTTTCACTGATATTGATTCTGATTTGCCAATTAGGACTTGATATTTTTCTGGGATTTTGGGTTCCTTAGTACGTGATTTACAGAGGAAATGACTGATTTTACCTACTTAGCTCTACTGTAAAGATTCCAGCTTTATATGCCATGTACAAAAATAGAAAAAATTTCTGGATGCCAGCAATATTGAACTCAGGATTTTGGGATCTTCTTCAAATTGATCTATGATTTTTTGTGCCATTTAATTCCAGATATAATCAGCTAAATTTTTTATATCGTTTACTGAATATAACTTTTTGTTCATTTGGTCGATTTACTAAATACAAACTAATTCAACTGCCGTTTAGTTCAGCTATTGTTTGCAATGAACTGTGATTTGAATTTTCTGTCACCCCGTATTAATTTCGGCCTGGGTTGGTGTTGGATTTGGTTACCACAGGTATATAAGCTAGCAAAGTTTGACTAATGGATCATAAAGATAAGGTTTGTGCAGACATATGGGCAAAGGATTTAAGAAATAAGACTTGCTCAGAGCGGCCACCTTTTGCGAATTTCATTGCACACCAGCATCAAAACAAGTGGGAAGATCCCTCTATTTTGGATTATGGGATTAGGATTGAACCATCCTTCCAGAAGCTCAGCCAACCGCCCGAGGATCAAACTTCACTTCCTTGTAACTGTAACAATGAGAACACAATTGCAGATGGAGAAGACATTCAGATGAATGAGATACTCCATGCCAGTAAGATTCTAGATTGGGATCCGAGAACTATGTTGACCAATCTTTCCTTCCTGGAACAAAAGATCCATCAGCTCCAGGATTTAGTGCATGTGATTGTTGGCCGGAGAGGACAAGTGCTAGGACGACCTGATGAGCTGGTGGCTCAACAACAGCAGCTCATAACTGCTGATCTTACTTCAATCATAGCTCAGTTGATCTCTACGGCAGGTAGTCTTCTTCCATCCGTCAAACATACCCTTTCCAGTGCAACAGCTCCTGTGGGACAGTTTGGCCTGTTGGGTGGTTCATTTCATTCTTCTGGAGCAGGAACTGAAGCAGCTGTTAAGTTGCAAATTAATAGCGGAAGCAAGTTATCTGAGCAGCCCAACCAAACTGACCAGATCAGTAACTATGGGGCTGAGGTAAACTACCACATTGAAGAACATGAATCAAAAGATGAAGAGGATGCTGATGAAGGCGAGAACCTTCCACCTGGTACTTATGAAATCTTACAGCTAGAGAAAGAAGAAATTCTTGCACCACACACTCATTTCTGTGCTATATGCGGAAAGGGATTCAAGAGGGATGCAAACTTAAGGATGCACATGAGAGGTCATGGAGACGAGTACAAAACCGCGGCTGCACTTGCAAAGCCCAACAAAGATTCTAGTTCTGAACCAACACTCATTAAAAGGTATTCATGCCCTTATGCTGGTTGCAAGCGGAACAAGGATCACAAGAAGTTTCAGCCTTTGAAGACCATTTTATGTGTCAAAAATCACTACAAGAGAACCCACTGTGACAAAAGTTACACTTGCAGCAGGTGCAACACCAAGAAATTCTCCGTTATTGCAGATCTCAAAACTCATGAGAAGCACTGTGGTAAGGACAAGTGGCTTTGTTCCTGTGGCACGACCTTCTCCAGAAAAGACAAGCTCTTTGGACATATTGCACTTTTCCAAGGTCACACACCTGCGATTCCCCTTGATGAAACAAAAACTGCTGTTGGGGTATCTGAACATGGGGAAGGTAGTGAAGCACCAAGCAGAGTTGGTAGCATCAACTTCAATTTTGGCTCCAATGTCCCAAGTGGCGGTGGTTTAGTTCAGAATATTATGGATGTGAAAGAAAGTGTCGACGATCCTACCAGTTATTTCTCGCCGTTGAATTTTGAGACATGTAATTTTGATGGGTTTCATGAGTTCCCTCGACCCCCATTTGAAGATTCAGAAAGTTCATTCTCTTTTCTCATGCCAGGGTCCTGCAATTACACTCAGAAAAATGGAGGCGAGTCAAATTCCAAACAAATTGAGTGACACTGATGACTGCTTGGACCAGGAGTATCATTTTCTGTAACAAATTTTAAGTTTAGGTGATCCCCATGTATTATGTGATTTCTTGAACTTGAATAAATGATTATCTATAATTCTCTTCACTACCCAAATGGCACTCTTGTTTTTCATCTACTTTCCTTTCTTTTATTGGTTTGGGAGGGAAGATGGTCGCTGCATGGTAGTAAAGGGATGCAAGGATTGGAACGCAAGGCACTGTAAGAAAACTCAGACCAAACGACGCCATTCTCCACTCAGTGAAGCTTTGCCAATATTGCGACATGCTTGAAGAATGGAAACGAGGAGGGACAAAAAATTGTTAATTGAAATCCCAATGGAAAAAAAAAAAATGAAGGTTCATGAATCTCCGGGCCTAGGGTGAATGCTCCTGACTAGAGTTTATAATAAGTAATTGAACGTTATCAGAGCTCATTTCTGGAAAGACAACAAATCTTATTCTATGCACAAATTGCATATCACCCTTTTTACTTTTTATCCAAGCTTTCATTCCTAATCATTAGAACATATCATGTCTCGGTAAAAATACAAAAAAGAATATACCATATATCAAGCTTTGATTCCTAATCATGCTCGTATCAATTGCATTGCCAAGTGATTGATAGAAGAAAAAGATTAATACGGAAAGCAGTCAATCTATTGCAATACAGGGGTAAAGAGTTTTAGCTGATCTAATGGATCTGTCCATAATGAGAATTGTGGAGCAAAATGAGCTTCAGACCTTTGGCACCTTCTCCCTTTGATGGCTTCTTCAGTTGGCAGCGGTTATACTTCTCCACCAAAACTACATCAGCTACGTAGGACCAAGTACGCCCACGAGGACAGCTACCAGCCCACATGAATCTTTCAGAAGACGGGCTCACTAGACTCTCATGGAATTCTTGAGCTGTCTCACATATCAAACCCTGAGAAAAAAAACAGAGATATGTTTCAAATCAGGACTATCTGATACAAGGACTATTGATAGAGGTTGAGTATTACCTCAGCCATGGCTTTGATCTTCACGGTAATATCATTACTTAGAAGGACGAGATGGCCCTCATTGCTCCTCTTCCGATGTAAAAGAGCACAATCAAGTATATGATCTTCTGCTGCTGGCGATACAAGTTCCGTAGAGCTCCAGCATCTTAAGAAGGGAAACGAGCTTGGTGTTCGAGAAGTAGGTTCCCAACTGTTTTCACTAAATAGAGACTGGAGAAGCAGGAGGGGTTGGAGCAGTCAGTCTTACATCTTCCACTGAGCTCTGGACATGGATCCACCAGTTTGTTTTTACCATACACTGTTCAATCCATTCCAGTACCAAACAAGCCTCTGTTTTCTTTCTGAACAGGCTGCCGCACTGTTTAAAGCAATCCAGTTCCCGTATCACTGATTGAGATAAATACAGTTGGAAACTTTTAGGATCAGTTGTACAAAAATATTATAATCAGTCAATATCAATGATATATGTATGAACCACTTCAAATTTCCTTACCCATTCTTGGAATGATCAAATGAGTCCCTTTAAGACCTTGTAGAAGTTGCAATGCTTTCCTTGATTCCTTGTCAAGGAGAGTATTAGCGTCTGCAACCATAGTCCAGCCCCTCTTTCCTTCTCCAGCAAATTTATTCTGAAAGTTAAATTTTGAGTAACAAGTTCATACTTGATAAAGCTAGTTAGAGCCACAGGAATAGTCTTGAAACAAGATTAATGTTTAGTGTTGATCAACTTACCGAGAGTGGATTCTTGACAGTCTCCTTTGTTCGACTACAATTGAGTGATGGGCTGCTTTTAGTAGCTACATCAGAGACTGAAGCTTCTGATCTGCTGTTCTTGCCTGCAGGATTATCTAGTGATTGGAATGGCATCCTTTCCGTGCCTAATTTTGTGAGCGTCAACTTCTTTTCCAGCCCTTCTTGATTCCTGGTAGTAGCTTCGACTGATTCTCTTTCTTGGAGATACTTCACTTTCTGGTTCTCTTTTCCTGGGGACAGAGGCAGATCTTCTCTAGGGATATTAGAGATCAAGTTTTGCTTCGACAAGGATGATCTGTGGGATTTGGAATTGCTTAATTCTAGCTTACCCTTCTTCTTCAAGGACCTCAGTCATAGAGTATTTGGTGTAAAGTTTTCCTTGTCAGGAGTATAGAGTTCATCCTCCTCTTGAGTATCATCCAGCTTAGTTTCCACCTCATTCTTCTTTTTCAAAGACCTCAGAAGAAGTGTATTTGGTGTTAGATTCTCCTTGTCTGGAGTAAAGATTTCCACCTCCAGTTCATTATCAATAGCCACCTCCATGGTTGTTCTTTCTCTGCTTCTCTCTGTTTGAATCTGAACAGCACGAGCAGGTTTACCTCTTCTAGCCCAAATGCTTCCTCCAAAGATTGACTCATCTTCACAAATCAGGGGAGGGCTTTTACAGAATTCTGATTCAGGCTGTCCTCCTGTAGTGCAGATAAATAGTGGAGTCTGATTCTCTTTGTCATCTATTATCTCTGAGAGATTCCCATCTGGTGAAAAGGAGTCGGCAGAATCTGTGACAAGAGACACAGAGGAGGTGGTTTTGATTTCCCTAGTTTCAGGGTGGTTTTTGGGTGACACACTTCTCTTTTCAGATTCTCCACATCTTTCTTCAACAAGACATCTGATGCCATTACTAATCTCAATATCCAGGTTAGCCAGCAAGGTTGGTTTATGTGCTGGGCTTTCCTCTTCACCTGGTTGATTGTTGATCTCCCCAAGGACTTCACCAACCAGCAAGGATGAGTTCTCCATCACAAAAGGTCCAGCGGAAAGACACAAGTCATTATCAGTCTGTCCATGGTGTTTGATCAAAGAGCTTTCGCCATCAGTTCTCCCAGGTATTTGTGGGGCAGCGTAGGTACCCTCTTCCTTGTCATCAGAATTTTCAAGAGCCACAGAAGATAGACACAATTGATCAGTCCGTTCCTGGTCTTTCGTTATACAGTTTTTTCCATCCAGATTAACGAGTAAGTCTGATTTTGTTTCTCGGGTCAGGACTTCTTCAACTTGTTGGTGTTTGGTCTCTGCAAGGACTTCCCCAATCATCAAGGATGAACTCTCTTTCACAAAAAGTCCAGCTGGAAGACCAGAGATATCACTCTGTCCCTGATCTTCATCCAATACTTGAACAACAGTAGAAGCTTCCCCTTCTTTTTCATCAGAAATGAAACTCTCTCTGATGTTATCCAGTTCAGAACCTCTGGAGACACAATTTAGTTGCAGGTACTGGTTTTCCTTAGAACAAGAAGTAGAGTCTACAAGAGGGATAGAAAGGTTCACCAATTCAGTTCCATAAGCCCAGAAGCTTGACAATTCATTATCTTGGCCAAATACTTTAGACGAGTTCTCGCCACCATCTTCTTCAGGCATTGGAGGAGCTGATGTGATCTCCTTCCTTGTCTTCTTCGTCAACTCATCACAGACTAGAGATTCTATTACCTCAGAAATTGTCTCAGTAGATTCAATTTCTGCGTTTTCAACTGGCAAAATATGCACAACCTGTAACACATTTAAGAGCGAAAGAAAATCCTTATAATCATTTTAACAAACACCTTACGATCTCTGTTTATACTTGACAGTGCCATCAACCATGTACACCACCACCTACTCATCTCAGCATAGCAAATACAGAAGCGATAAACAAATCAAGAAAGTAATTACCTGGTCCATATCAGGAGTCTCATACATTTGTTTCTTTTCGCAATCATCTTTTGATGAGTTGTCAACGCCGCCTTCAGGCACTGGAGGTTCAATTAATCCTACATTTTCATCAGAAAAGAAAGACTCCACACCCTCAGAACAATCCGGTTCGGCCTCATCAACCGGCAAACAATTCAGAACCTGCAACACATAAAGAATCAGAACATAAACTTGTCATGAACATAACCAATTCAATCGGCATCAAGAAATCAAAGAAACACTCACCCTGAGTGAGTCTGGCTGAGCATTATCATAGGCGTGGCTCAGCGGAATCCAGTGAAGCCTATAGAGCCGGCTAGAAGCACCGACCCTGAGCGTGTCCCCTTGCCTGAGCTCAACTCGAACCCCTGGCTCAATCCTCTTCTCCGAGATCCAAGTCCCGTGCACAGCAATTTCACTAGAGCTGAGTCAAAGTCCAAGTCAAAGCTGAAAACCCTAGGAAGAAAAAATCGAAGGAAATAAAACCTGATGATAGATCGGTGAGGAAGAGCTTCTGCGACGAAGGATTAGAGAGGATTTGGAGGTGGAATCGGCTGACGCTGGGGTGAGTCAGCACGATGTGGCAGTCGGGGTGACGTCCGACGATCAAGATTTCTTCAGGTTCTTGAGGGACGGCGGCGATTGGTTGAGAGTGTGGCGGAGGCGGGGGTTTGTTGACGATGAAGATGTTGTTGAGAATCGCGCCGTTCTTGAGGACTGTGAAGACTGGGATTCTCAGCTCGTCTTCTTCTTCGGCCACTGGTAGCGATTTCTCGTCGGCCATGGTGGCTTTGATTGGGACTAGAGCAGTAATGGTGCTTAGGATTTTGAAAGAGCCCAAAATTTTCAAAAAAAATTTCAAAGTCCTGGGAAACCAAAAAAAAAAAAAAAAAAACGGATCGAGCCCAAAATTTTCAAAGCCCGACACTCTCGATCTAAGCCGAGCTGAGCTTTTTCCAATATGAGGACCGGCCTGAGCCCGACTCGCCTGGCATTCGGGCTTTTTCGGACACAAAAACCTGTTATGCTTATGTCTCCCTCGCCGAAACCAAAACCCACCTAGCTCCCAACCACCCTTGCCCGCCTCTTCACCTTTGTTGTCCTCGTCCTCGCCGTCTGATTCGCTTACGTCATCACCCTCGCCGACTCATCTTGCGGCTACAACGACTTCTGCTTCTTACCCGACGCTCTCAGCCTCCTTCAAACCCAAAACGCCGCCGTTTCGGATCAACCACGTGTCGCCGACCTCTGGACAACCAAGAAGTTCCGTAGAGAAATCAATTACTACTACGCGATCTTCCAAGACCTCACCGTCGAGGGCTTCCTTGCCCCCAATTCCAAGGCCTTATGCCTCAGGATCCGTGCCAGAGAAGACGTTCTAGCGCTTAAAGAAAACAGTGTTGTTAATTCGATTGAAATCTCAATCTCGGATACGGCTTCTCCGCCGTTGATCGTTTCTGGTGTCCCGCATCGCCAGCTGTTCGATCAATACACTTTCAATTTCGAATTCTCCACCAATGTATCCCTAGCTAGACCGATCGGGTCAACCCGCGGATTAGGGAGATTAGGGAGGAGAAACACTCGGAGATGATCGGAGAAGTGGAGCTGCAGATGAAGCGCTCGGGAAGAGAGGCGAGGAGGAGCTCGGGAGTGAAGGTGCCAAGGCGGTGGAGCGGAGGTGGTCCGGACTAAAGGAGTGGAGGCGTTGGTCAGGGTTCGGACGTTCGGTGGAGGGAAGGGCTAGAGTGGCTGCCGGGGTGGGGGGGTTGGGGTTTAGCGCGGACTGATTCAGTTTGATTAGTGATTAGGGTAAGTGGGAACATGCCTGGGCCTGGGCTTGGCTTATTGGACTGAACCTAGTTTCGGGCCGAGCCGAACTTTCGGTCTCAAAAAAATCAGGGCCTGAGTTCAGACCAAATTTCTTACTTTCAGGCAGACCGAAAGGCCGGTCCGAAAACTCCAAAAAAGCTCGAAAATGAATCTACAATAAAGACATAAACTCTAAAAAGTATCTTCAATATCTAACAAAAACATCGAAAATGAATCTACAACTAAAGACATATCATATATATGGGAAGAATATTTCAATGACACATCTCATCATTGCAACTATTTTAAGAGCAAAAAAGATTTGGCTCAATCCAACATAGACTTTGATTAGTCTACTTTTAAATTTTCAAGATATCCTTATAAAGGCTATTACGCCTAAATTAGACTTTTGGTCTTAAAGTTTCTATCTCTAAATTGGACAAAACTAAATGTAATCGTTGGCACGTTAATTTTTGAATCTTCTCTAAAGGAATTGAGATTATTCAAATTTTATCCATAATATACATGATTCAATTTTCTGCATCTAACTTTACAAAGTATTGCATAAAGTAAAACAACATATCATAATATAGGCATGACACAAAGAACTGTGTGCAAAGACATAATATAGGCATGGCACAATGAACTTTGGGCAAAGAAACGCACCATGTAATCCCTAGAATAATAGTAGTGAAAGACAATGGTAATAATATATCACAAAAATAACACAATAGTACTGAAGAACTGTAGTATCATAATGAAAGTGATAAGGATCGGTATATCTGTTTCTTTAGGACTCATAATGCACCTGCCTAACTGGGATTACAATACATTTTATTACAATCCCCATCGAGTTACTCTAAGAAACTTGAGTTACGTTTATATATATATATATATATATATATATATATATATATATATATATTGAACATATGTCAAATTGACAATTTATGCGATAAGAGAAAATTGAATTTGTTCCACATTTTAAAGAAATTTATGCCACGATGTTCATGTAAAACGGACATAAATGAGAATTCATTTGAGCTCCTTTGCATCACCTCTAATGGTTGCAGATGTAAATGTGTATTAGAGAAGTTTATATCACTACCAGATCTGACAGAATAGCCGACGAAAAAAATTTCGTCTACTATGCCAAATTTTCGTCGGCTATTCCTTCTACCGACGAAACTTTCGTCGGTAAACGGGCGTCGGTAAAACGAATGGCCGACGAAAATAACAAAATGGTCGGCCATTCAAAAATTATCACCGACGAAAATTCATTTTGTCGACCAAACCTAGACAAAATATCGGACGAAATTCGTCGGATTTTTTCGAGTATGCCCGATGATATCGTAAACTATAGCCGACGAAATTCGTTGGCTATTTGTTCTGAAATATAGCCGACGATTTCATCTATTTCGTCGGTTATTTCGTCTGAATATATTAATATTTTAATAGGCATTAATTAGTTATAGCCGACGAAATAATGTCATTTTCGTCGGCTATAACGGTTATAGCCGACGAAATTTGGTAAAAATCGTCGGCTATAGCACTTATAGCCGACGAAATAATGCCAATATCGTCGGCTATTCTTACATTTTAGGGGAAAAAAATTAAATTAATTTTTAAATTACCATTCCAAGCAACCTGCAATTCACAATGACAATCCATGCATTTACACCAACAAGAAACACGTCTAAATGACTTATTATTTAATTTGTTCCAATATACATAAAATATAACCCTAATCATCCCCTAAAGCACTAAAGTCCACCACGTCATCCCCAGCATCCTGCTGTCCATCATGCTCGTCATCCTGCTGAATGAACTCGGGAGGTTGAGGCATTGGAGGTTCATCTAACGGCTCAAACGGGGGCGGGGGTTCAAGGCCTTGTTGTTGTGTCGTAAACATAGCATACTACCAGTTTTGTTGGCTGGCGTAGTTGTGTCACCGAATTCTCTCGCATTTAGTATGCCAACTGGACATATCCAAATGATACTGCTATGTTCTGCGGTGTTGCTCCTGTGATCTCTGGAACTCGGCCGCCAATCTTGCATTTTCTTCTGTCAATCTCTGCATTTCCCCCCTCATCTGTTGGCTGTCCCCGCCTCCCTTCTTTTGAGCTCCCTTAGTGGTCTTCAGGACCCCTATTCCAGAACTTCCCAAACCCCGGCAGTAGTAGTCGTTTGACTGTTGTGGGAAGGCTGCGTCAAATATCCGCGCTGCAGTTTGGACATTCGATCGGTCGACCTGGCTCAGGGCTTCTTGCAGATCTGCCTCTGAAATGTTCGGTTGTGTCTCCCGAACTACTTCCTGCAACACTTCTTCTTCGGCCCGGTTCAACCTTTCCTAATTGAACGGGAAAAAAAAAAAATTAATATTCTAACAAATATATAATTAAGTAAAATTAATAATTAAAATTTTTAAATCGTAATCAACGGCTTACGAGCTGTTCTGTCGCTAATGGATAAGCCTTCTTGAACGTCTCCACGTACGGATTGTTATAAGGATGATCTCTAAGCGCCTCCTACTGATATTGTGAATTCCAACCGTACCTCGAGTTCTGCATCGCGTACGCCCAAGCCTGCTTGTGTTCGGCAATCTCGAAATATGCCTGAAAGATAATATTTTATTAGTTTTACAATTATAACAATACCGAAAATTATTAAATATTACGATAAAGAAATTAAGTTTTTTAAATTACTCACCGACGTCGCGTTGTTGACCTCCCTCTTGATCTCTTCCGGCACATCAGCTCATCGTGTCCACAACATAGGGACTATATCCCTAATTAGTGCCCCCACGCAACCCCCGTAATCGCGGCGTTTTTTCCCCTGAACATCCTGATTAGGGGGTTCGTTGATCTGGATCCTCCCCCTGCTCTCAACAGTTCTCCTGAACGTATCAAAACATATGACACCTCTCGTATTCCTGCTTGAACTGCTAGCGGTTGTCCATATCATATAAACGACGATTGGTTAATAAAATTAAATATTAGTGCGTTAATTTTAATAAAACATTTAATTAATAAAATCAAATGTTACCTGAACTCGATGACCCGTCTGTCGACTTTCCTTTTCTCCTCGCCGAAATTAGGAGCTCAGGTCTCTCAAATGGCTCATGATGGTATGCCTCCCCAACACTCACGTACTGATGCATATCAGGCCATATGGGCACACCACGCTCGTCGACCTCGGGTATCGCAGGAATGTTATACGGGAGGTAGAGTTGATTTGGGAGAGTAGGCCCCTCAGTCGAGTCAACAGCAGACGGCGCCGGACTCGTTATCGGCTCCCAATGAACCTCAGGCATACGGACCTGATGAACGTCTGGAGCTATCTCGTCCTCAAATAACTGCCTACTCGACCTCGGAGCATCCAGCCTGAGAGGGGGACGTGAACTGCTCGACGGCCGCCCCGCCGATAAAAGGGTTTGTTGCCGAGAACTCACACTCCTCCGCGGCTGGGATGAATCCATCCTCTGAGGCTGGCTGGTGGTCCTCTCAGGCTGGCTAAGGGTCCTCTCGGAGTCTCTGGAACCGGCAGAACTTCCAGAACCCCTAGATCTAGAAGAACGACGGCCTCCGAATAACTGTCTGAATGCATCGGTCATCTGGAGCTTGAGGCATTAATACATTAATTAATATTAAATTATATTACATTAAATAACAAATTCTAATTAATATAATAACCAATAATACTAGCATATTTTAAAACATACTAACAAATTAATATTTAAATTTTAACTAATTTTAAATAATACTAACCATTAATATAAATATAACCATTTATATACAAATATAACTATATTTCATCATTAACATATATATACATACAAATAACCATTTATATATTAACATAAATATAACCATTTATATAATTAGGCTACCAATTTATATATATAATTAATTTAATAATTTATATATAACAATTAAAATATACATTAACATATAACCAATATTAACAAATATATAACAATTTATATAATTAATCTACAAATTTATATATATAATTAATCTTACAATTTATACATATAACTAATATATATAACAATTTAACACACACTTAAATATCTAAATTATATACCTAAATTATAAAATTAAAATAAATTGAAAAAAAAAACTGAAAAAAAACCTTCGGATCTGTTTTGGCGGAGGAGGAAGAGGGGGCCGGAGGAGGAGGGGAAGGAGGAGGCCGGATGGAGGAGGAGGGGTGATACGTCCCGAACCCTGTTTAACTTCTGATTAAATTCATTTAAATTTCACGCCCTTGAGTTTTGTTCGTTGTGGTGGTTGAGCGGAAATTTGTTTGAGACGAGTGGGAGAAAACGTTAGATTAAATCGTTGAGTGAGTTTCGTTTGAAACAATTAAAAGTTCGTGACGGAAATTAAATACTTTCCGTTTTGGGCCAAGTATAAATAGAGGAATGTTTCCCAAAAGGGAAACTTGTATTTTTTTTTCTTTCTTTTTCTGTTATTCTCTCTCTCTTCTCCCCCGATTTTCTCCTCTTCCTTTTCTTCTCTCCCTGTCAGCCCGTGCCTCCCCTGGAACCACCACCACCCCCGGCCAACCGGCCACCACCTCAAGCCTCACCGACGCCGGACGACGTGCGTCAGCACTGGTCCTCCCTGCAGCAGCAACGTGGCATCTCAGCCACCGTCCGGCCGATCTCCAACCAATTCGGTGGGAGGTGCCACTCCCTCAACCGGTCGTTTCTTGGCCGGATTTGGAGAGGGGAAAGGAAGGGTACGACGTCAGTGACAACCTCACCCAAGGAATCGAAGAAAATCGGCCTAGGTAAGGAATTTTGGAGTTTTAAAATTTCTAGCGTTTTTGTGAATAGTGCCGATTTGGGGATTTTGAGGAATTGAACCCCTTAGGCTTAGAATTTGTGATGGTTGTAGAAGAGAAAGTTGTTAGAAATGTGGAATTGAAGCTTATGTCGGAATTTGGGAATTTTTGGGCGGCGGCGGCAGCGTTGACCGCCGCTGCCGCCGCCGTGGGGGTGTTGTGAGATTGAATTTCGGTTGTTTTTGATAAATGCACCGTGTTAACGTTATTTTTGGAATTGTTTGAATATTTCTAAATAGGGTTAGGAATTATTCTAAATATTTTGAATTGTGAAGTTTGGAAATTTCTTGTTTTTTTTTTTGTGATTGGGAGAGAATGTCGCCGGGGCAGCCGCCATGTGCGGCGGCTGCAGTGGTGCAGATCGGCAGAGAGGGGAAGGAGAGATGGTTTTGGTTGCCGTTTGGGTTGGTGGCGTTGAGCGGAGCTGCCGCTGTTTTGGGCAGCGGCGGCAGTACGGCTGCCGCTGCTGCGGCCGTGGCGGCGACGAAGGAGAGTTTAATCTGGTTATAGAGACCTTGTTCACATATAGTTGGGAAATCGGAGGAATCGTACGAGTGAGGACGGTTTTGTTTTGGGTTTCTAAATTGTTATCGAGTCTGAGATTTTAAGTATGTTCTTTGACAGGCCAAGGAGAGACTCATCGGGAGGAGGACTCTGGACGGTGATCGACTTAGTACAGTGAGTGGACTTTTGTTTTAAAAAGTGATGCATGCTTAAATATTTGATTTTGGGGATTTAAATATATGGGGTGATTATTTTGTTAATGTTTTGAATTATCGAAAAGTTATAAAGTTGTTTGAATTAATGATTGTTTCCTTTCGATTTTAAATTGGTTTATCATTTAAATTGGATTAAATTGTTATCCATGAGATTATGCGTATATTGATATTTGATCGGAGAAATGAAATTTTCATATATTATATGATTTGAAATATTCCTATATTATGATAATTGAGATATGTGGATTGCATTTAAGTTATACGAGGCTGGATTGATATTTGAGCATCTTTATGAGAATAAGCCTCGGATGTACGGTCGGGGATCGTACAGATGGTTACATTTATGAGGGGGAAATTGTTTTTGATTTGTTTTCGGATTTACACCATTCGAGGGTCCACGTTATTGTTACATTGATGCTAGCTAGCGGGCCTCATCCCACGCGAGGTGACGACTTGACCATATAGGTCAGATTCACGCTCGGTGGTCGACGTAGGGTGGTTTATATTGAGGCGGTGACGTGTCTAGGTAGTAGACTTAGACACGGGGGGAGTCAATAGGACTCTCGGACCCGGAGCCTGACGAGGTTCCAGTTATTATGGTGGATGGATTTTCCCCTGTTACATGACCAATGGGATTTGGTCATGATGATATGTTTTCTTTTCTATTGACTGGTTGCGGGAATGTTTGCTTTATGCGGTTTTCGGCTTTTAATAAATTCCCGAACCAGAGGGGCTGGGATATGTTTTTATGGAAAGACTATTTATTGTTAAAATGAGATTTTTATGATAAAAGCATGCATCGTGATTTTCTGTATATTATGAAAAGTGTGGAAAGTAAAATATAAAAGTTCGTTAAATTATTATATTTACTTGTAGAATTTTTGTCCACTCACGCTAATGTTTTTTAAATTACTTTCCCCTGGGCCCTTTGTTTTTAACTGCCCAGTTTTGCAGAGTAGTCCGGTGCCCGAGACAAAGATCATAGTTCCTCTTTTCCGCTGCTTGAAGTGTAGGTTATTAGTATAGCCTACTTGTATCTTTCATTTTCCTTGTTTGTATAGTGCTCTGATACTCGATTGTGTATTTATGTAAGTCTACTTTTAATACTGTTGGGTTGAACCCCAAATGTTACGTTTTTCGGAAACTTTTATTTATCGTTTCCTTCTATAAAAGTGAACTGTTGATGGTTATTGAGAAGTTACTTGATTACGGGGGGAGCAGGTGGCTCCATGAGTCAGGCTGGTTTTTATCGAAGTGTTGTTGGGTTTTGTTTTTCAGGTCAGGGTTGTCTATTTTAAGAAAGGTCATGCCGAATTTTCGGTAGAAACCTCTCTGGAAATGGTTCCCGCAGGATTTACTCTGAGTAACAGTGTGTTACTTGGGGCAGGTCCTATCAAGGGGAAGGAACGGCGCCGATTTGAGGAGGAGGAGGACGAGAGCGGCGGATTGGAGGAGGAGAGCGGCCGATTTGAGGAGCGGAGGAGGAGTTTTTGCGAATTTTGGATTAAAAAAGTCGGGCTGCTGCGGCTTTCAGCTTTTATAGCAGAGAGAATAGCCAACGAATTAAAAGATTTCGTCGGCTATTCTTTGAGAATAGCCGACGATTTAGAATATGTCGTCGGCTATTCTTTGAATGTCGTCGGCTATTCTATGAACATCGTCGGCTATACTTTGGAAGATCAACAGCCGTCTGATCTGAGCCATCCAACGACGGACAATGAAAAGGCGCGGATCGCAAGAGTTTAGCCGATGAAAATTATATTTCGTCGGCTAAACTGAGAGAATAGCCGACGATTTAAAAGATTTCGTCGGCTATACTTTGGAAAATCAACAGTCGTTGGATCTGAGTCATCCAACGGCAGACAATAAAAAGGCGCGGATCACAAGAGTTTAGCCGACGACATATAATTTTCGTCGGCTAAACTACAGGTCAAACTACTAAGTCAAACCTCTAAACGCTTAAAAACGGAAATTAGTCTAGTTAAACGACGGTTTCTGGCCTGACCTTCAACAGATAATAGTTTCAAATCAATGAGACGCAACTAATCATTTAAAAATTTTACAAAATTGATTTAACGAACGTCAGGCTACCCATAGGAAAACGAAAGTAAAAAACAGTTAACCGCAACATTCGGCACACAGATTTTATCGGAATCTTGTCATTTTTCAACCGTGGACGTAGTTCATTATTTCGGTCATATCTTATTTGACAACATTTTTGCATTTGAAGAGTCTACGTATAGTAACTATTTGAAACTATACATTCACTTAAACACTTAGTAAACAAGTTAAGGAACATTAGTGCATATGTTCTGATTTTGAATCTAAAAGTTTAGAAAATTTATTCCAACCGTCAGATATCACCGTTAAGATTAAATACATGTATGGAAAAAAATCCAACTTCAACTGACAACGTTAAAGGCTCGATCAGAACGGTCAACCGGGTGAGTCAAACCTCTAAACGCTTAGAAATGGTAATTGGACTGTCTAAATGACGTTTTTTGCCCTGACCTTCAACAGATAATAGTTTCAAATCAATGAGACGCAACTAATCATATAAAAATTTTACAAAATTGATTTAACGAATGTCAGGCTACCCATGGGAAAACGAAAGTAAAAAACAGTTAACCGCAACATTCGGCACACAGATTTTATCGGAATCTTGTCATTTTTCAACTGTAGACTTATTTCATTATTTCGGTCATATCTTATATCACAACATTTTTGCATTTGAATGATGAAGCATTAATGGTTTATCGTTAGTGATAGAAAATGGAATATAGTCATTTTTTGTTTTTTTTTTTTAAATCATAGCCGACGAGAGACTCGTACTCGTCGGCTATTCTTTTGTCGTTTTCTGTCTAAAATAAAATATATATTTTTAATATAGTTATAGCCGACGAAATAATGAATTCTTCGTCGGCTATTATGAGTATAGCCGACGAAATAACAAATTTTCGTCGGCTATTATATGAAAAAAAAAACAGTTGGCAAGAAAGTTCAAGCAAAGTTCAGTTGGCAGTGCTGTTTATCTGCACCGAAAACTATACTCTGTCTCGAAGGACTGGAAACCCTCTGACTCAAATGAAAAAATGGATGACTCAAATGGCAAAAGTTAAATGTTGCATTCGGCACACAGATTTTATCGGAATCTTGTCATTTTTCCATCCCTGAATGTATTTCATTATTTCGGTCATATCTTATTTCACAACATTTTTGCATTTGAAGGATGAAGCAATGGTTTATCGTTAGTGATAGAAAATGGAATATGGTCATTTTTTATTTTTTATTTTTAAATCATAGCCGACGAAAATGTCAATTTCGTCGCCCAAAATTTCAAAAGTTTTCGTCGGCTAATGTTTCAGAGAAAGGCCGACGAAAATCCAAAATCGTCGACTGAAATATGAATATAGCCGACGATTTTTGTTTATACCAACGAAAAAACAGTATCGTCGGCTATGGTTAAACTATGGCCGACGATTTTGTTTTTCCACCGACGAAAAATAAAATCGTCGGCTATTCTATGGAATTACCGACGAAAATTTTTAGTCGTCGGCCGTTTTTTTTTATTTCGTCGGGAAAAGCCTTTTTTCTGGTAGTGTATGTCAACTTAGTGGGTTATATGTAATTGCTAATTGAATCAAACGTCATAAGAAAATGATTTTTTTCGAATTCTGACATAGATTGTCTTTGACGCAACTATTATTGATATGGTGATCCGTACATTAAAGAAATTACCATAGACACCCATATTTTGGATGAATAGAAGCAAACACCAGAAGAATATAGTTCACACACGAAACTGAGAACGATCAAAGAAAATTTTATCCTCAAATTTTGTTTCGACACAATTCATGTAGGGTTGAAGAAGTGTGTTCAATCCCTAAATTCTACCGCTCCTCTAAGGTGGCAATATAATATATTTGATGTACAAGTATATGCACTTATATCATAGGGAAAATGGCTGAATTGATCACTGAAGTATGCCCCATTCTAAACTTTGCTCACTGAAGTTTGTCCAATATCACTTTGCTCACTATCGAATTACACTTGTATTCACTTTGATCACTCCGTCTAAATCAGACGTTAAAATTTTGTTTATGCCGTTAAAAACAATGACACGTGCCACTCATGTGCAAATCTTAAGGACATTTTGGGAATTTCATTAAACAAAATTAATTAAACAAAAAGGGAAACAATGACACTCATGTGCAGATATCGATTCGTCAAATACAATCCAAATTCCCAGTCCCTCTTATCTTCTGCTTCACCACACCAATCCACACTTCCCCATCAATAATTTAATCCATATTCAAGCTTTGATTTTTCGTTCACTCAACCTCTTTATCTTTCTTTTTAACATTGCATTTTGTCTCAGCTCTATTTCAAACCAAACACAAGCAAAGTTTGGTACATATAATAGTAATACACCCATTTCCTCATAATATGAAATCACACACTTGGTGCAGTTGGAATTGGATTTGGATAAGGACCCAGATCTGAAAGTTTCAATCTTTGAGCTCCTTGAACTGGTCTTTGTGGAGAATAAGGTTTGGGTATCTCTCAGAAAGTTTGTAGCAATTGTTGTTTTCAACTTATCAGGTGATTACAGTTTTTAATGATTGGAGATTATTACTATATTTAGAGTGCTTGATTGGTTTACTCAGTTCCCAGTTTGATCACATTGTTTATGCTTTAGAAAGAGATAAGATCATTGGTTATCCAATTGGGTTTGTGTGTGGAACTGTTAAAAGTGGTTTCTTTGTGAATATTTGGAGTTGGGTTTTGTTATAGGGCACAGAGTTACCAAGGATGATGCCACAGATGCAAGGCCCGCGTTGGAATTCAGCACAGAGTTACCAAGGATGATGCCATGAAGTGGTTCCAAGTGAAATACGAGGGAGTCATCCTTAACAAATCCCAAGCGATTGTTTAGACTGATCCTAAACCTTGGATCTTGGAGATATTTTGTGCTGGTTTTGGGAAACTGTTACTTTCTACTGTCTTCAGTGTGGCAGATGTTTCTTTTTGTTTAAGACAATGTAAGAGTATTTTTGATCTTAAGAACTTGGTTACCAAGCAGATATTATTTATCCTAGTTTCATTGTTAGAACGACCCTTTGTCAAATCTGTGCTTGCTTTATGATCTTATGTGTGTATATCTAGTTTTTGAGGAATCAAGTCTTTCACCATCCTTTGATGGGTCAAGTCTTTCAATTGAGGAATCCCTATACTCAACCCAAGCAGTGACCTCCTTCCCACCCACCAAATCAATCCCTGCATTAACAGAAGCAACAGACTCAACAGTATTGAAATCAATCCCAACATGGCTCCCATTGATGTCGTCCACCACAAGGTCAAAACTAGTATCAAATTCCATAGCAAAGAACGAATCTTGAGGAAGACCCATAAACCCTCTCGAGTAGCTTAAACCCTTTTCCACGTGGGAGGTGATCACAAACGCCATGCCGTCGCCGGAAGAGCAGAGCTGGGTGATGGAGAAAGTGAAGCGGGTCAAGAAAGAGGCGAAGTGTTTGGTTTCCGGGTCAAGAAACCGAACCGGGTCGGAGTAGAAGGCTCGGCCGACGCTGAACTCGGAGGCGTTGGTGGGTGGGCAGGTAGGGAAAGGCTGAGTGAGGCTGATGGCGGTGTGGGTTATGGAGGCGTCGCCGGAGAGCGTGATGTTGGTGGAGGGAGGCGGAGGCGGAGGAGGGAGAGGGAGAGGGAGAGGGAGAGGGAGAGGGAGGGTGAGGTTGAAGAAGATCAAGAAAAGGGTGAAGAGCGTTAATGGGAATGAAGGCATTGTGGTTTTGCATTTACAGAGATGTAAAGAAATGAACTTTAACGGAGAAGAGGAATACCCAGATGAAATGAGGTTCTGGGTTCGCTTTGCTTGACCCAATCTTGATTAATTTTGTTTAATGAAATTCCCAAAATGTCCTTAAGATTTGCACATGAGTGGCACGTGTCATTGTTTTTAACGGCATAAGCAAAATTTTAACGTCTGATTTAGACGGAGTGATCAAAGTGAATACAAGTGTAATTCGATAGTGAGCAAAGTGATATTGGACAAACTTCAGTGAGCAAAGTTTAGAATGGGGCATACTTCAGTGATCAATTCAGCCATTTTCCCTATATCATATTATGCTTCTGACATCCATCGTGATTTTATAAATAAAAACACATCATTGAAAGCCAACTCGTAAAATTATGATTGACACCATCATATGCAAAGGAAACATGTGTTCTCATTATGTTCTTATATTGAATCCAAAGAGGATTCAGTTGACTGGTTCAACCAACTTGCTGACACCTTAGATATTTTATGGTATTGGTTGTTGTGTCGACACGCTGGTCACGTGTCATGACACCATCCACAATTAAAATTTATGTTGTTTATGCTAGAAAGTCAAAGCACCTAGGCCGGGTTAATTTCCGTAGGTTTGATGATTTTATAGCTTATTATATGGGAACTGTAATGCACACCATATCCCTATGTAAAAACTCAATTGGTCTCACGGAAAACGACTACAGTAATGGTCTTGATATTGGTAAAAACACACCAACACTTCCGTTTTGGGTTATGCAATTTTGCATGCAGCGTTATTTATTCATCTATGACCATCATCATTGAACTAATTTACACCATAGCTAGTGACTATGTGTGAGGATTTTAAAGGATCTCAAACAAACTTGTAATCCTTGAGCTCTTTTGGATTGACACGAATCTACAATCCTTTAGCACGATTAAATGTTTTTTATGTGTCAAAGTCGCACTGCCATAGCGCACAATAATGGGTTACTGGAGATGAATAAATATTTATGATGGATATGAACTTCCAGCTAGTCCACTATGTCGAAATCTTGACAAGCGATCTCCTTACCACTAGATTTGCAGTGTGTCACTTTGGTATGACTGTCTTCCCGTCGTTAGGGGGAGATAAGAACAAGCACGTTCAAGTGGAACGACAGCAATTGTCATGGTATGCCCCCATTATAAGATGGTGGATTCTAAGACTGTGATGAGTCAACTCTACAGTACTGAACCACCCTACATCCAGCTATGATTAAGACCATACCTTTAACTCATCTGGTGACATGTTCAGTATTGTTAAAGGCTCCAACTCTCCACTTAGCAGACGACGGGCTAGCACTGCTTGTCTCTGGCAAGATAAGAAAGAAAAAAGAATAAAGACAGCAAACCTATGAACAATGACTTCAAAGCAATTACTAGTTTGTAAGTTTGTCTCTGAAAGAAAAATGATAGATCTGCATGAGAGACATCACCACCACCAACATTACAAATAATGTAAAACTGATCATCCATTTACAAATATAGAGATCCCATAAGAACCCAATGCATCTGAATCAAATAAATAAAATCATAACAAAAAATACTCACAGGTTAAATGTAAAACTGAAAAGACATTTAGAAAGGATATGTGACCAAAAATATACATATTTCCACAACCTCAGATATTAGGAAACTGGTACACACAAACACAGATGGGCGTAGAACAATTCAAGTGAATATCTTTTATTAAACAGTTCCAAGTTGCAAATACTTTGACAGTAAAATGTAAGGCTTTGGAACAATTCTATCCACATTTGAGCATCAATCAGACCACGAGCAAGAAACAGAAGGGGACAAGCAATGAAAAACCTAAACTACTTTTCGCTGCCATATGAGACATAAGAGATAAAAAGGTGTCACTGAAAATGGTGGATGAGAAAAGTAAAGAAAAGAAACGGGAATCGTATATTTTCGAACCCCGAGCTTGCATTCTTAGAACCTTTGGAAAACAAAGTCTGTACTCACCAGGGGCGGAACCAGGATTAAATTATACCTTGGGCTAGATTTAAGAAAAAAAATAATTGATTTTTTTTTTTTTTGAGGTTTGGAACCCAATGGGAGGCTCATCCTCACGCCTTTGATATTACCATTCAAAACATAATACAGGGGGGACATAAAACCAAAACCCTGTAAATTACATAAATAACATAGCTAGCTAAACTTTACTCTACGAGATCCGCTCATTTCGAACTCAGCAATTACATCATTATTATCAATATTATCCGCATATGTCCTTTCAATATAAAGAACCATTAAATCATCAAGAAAATCATCATTCATCTTATTTCTAAGTTGACTTTTGATGATGTTCATAGATGAGAATGCCCTCTCTGTTGTTGCTGTAGAAACTGGAAGAGTCAAAATAAGACAAATCAATCGATAAATCATGGGGTAAAGTGATGACTTACCGAATTCAACCAACCGTCGACACAAATCAGATACAGAAGTTGTCTTTGCAAATCTTGTATCCTTCTGAACATCTGCTATAAAGAACTCACACTCCAAATCTAGAGCAAGCATATCATATGATGAAAAGTCTGAAGGATAAAACTTCAAAGCAAGTTTACACACATCTTCAGGGTTGAATGCTCGAAAATTATAACGTGGATCAAATGAAGCACTAAGAAGAAGAATCTCCAAGGAACTTTCTGTAAATCTACTTTCAAGCTCTCCCAACTGAAAGTCTATCACAGCATAAAGTAGATTGACACGATAATAGTGCTCATTTGAAATATTGTTTTCACAATCCCTCAACCCTTTCTTGTAAGGAGCTGCCATATCCGGCATAGAAATAGCATGCTCAGCACAAAATGCTCTAACCTTCATAATCAAATCATCCCAACCATTTTCTCTCATATCTTGAAGCTTTTCTTTTGTTATTGAAAGAAAATGCAAAGCATTCAATATGTCCATGTCTTTTCTTTGCAAAGCTTGACACAAAAAGTCGGTAATCCTCATAATATCATGCATCATTAGCAAACAATACACAAAATCAAACTTTTTCAAGGCCTTACCGATTGCTTTTGCTTCTCCTTGCACTTTGTCCACTCCATTCTTATACAAATCGTCAATAGTTGCTCGGGTAGCTCCAAACAACTTAATCAGACTTGAAATAGAACGAAGATGTGAACCCCAGCGAGTAGCCCCTGCTCTTTGCAAAGTGCAAGCTTGATTCAAACCTGAACCTCTCTCAAGTGTACCAGCAGCCACTAAATCTGGGATTTCTACTTCTCTGAAAGCTTTTAACATAGAATGTCTTTTTGCACTAGAATCAACAAAATTCACAATCATAGTCAGAGTAGAAAAGAATTGCCACAAATCATGCACTCCTTTAGCTGCAGCATTCAAAGTCAATTGTAAGCGATGAGCAAAACAATGAACATAATATGCGTATGGACACTCTTTCAAAAACAAAGCTTGCAAGCCATTAAATTGACCACGCATGTTGCTTGCACCATCATACCCTTGGCCACGTATATTTTCTACTTGAAGATCATATTGAGTAAGGACCTTAGATATCTCATCCTTCAAAGTTTGAGAACAAGTGTCAACAACACTAATCACCTTAAAGAATCGTTCTCTAATAAACCCTTCACAATCAACAAACCGAAGAATTATGGCCATTTGCTCCTTATTTGACACATCAAGAGCTTCATCAACGAGGATGCAAAATTTAGAATCTCCCACTTCATCACGAATCTTGGCTCTTACTTTGTTGCCAAGAATATTTGCAATTTGTTTTTGAATCTTTGGAGATGTATACTTGGCATTCCCCGGAGCATTGTCTAATACTTTGAAGAATTCAATATGCATTCTTTTAAAAGACTCCAAAACCGCATCAAAGTTACCACCATTGAGAGAATCAACCGATTCATCATGACCTCTAAAAGAGCATCCTTGCCGTGCCAATAACCTCACGGCCTCTATAGTGGCAACAAGCCTCAGCCTATTATTTGCTGCTTCTTGGGAGGATAATGTGTGAATCACCCTTTCTATATGCCTTGAAGGGTTTCTCAAATTTTCCCACTTTTGCATTGAAGCATTATGTATGGACATTACGCCTCCCACATGATGTACTATGCCTGACTGCTTAGACATTATATTCTTCCAACCATTAAACCCAACTTCAGTGAAGGATGGATGTCGAGATGGATAATCATCAAACAAGAAACAAGGAAAACAATATGCTTTATCCTTCTCAATAGAATACTCAAGCCAAGACCATTGTTTAAACCATTTGTAACAAAATCTTCGTCCTTGACCTCCATACCAAGTAGAGGGAAAATTACTTAAATGAGGTTGACACGGTCCATGTACCACATAAACTCTTCGAACATTATCTTGTTCATTCAAAGGATATGTACCTATAGGACGACGTTTTCCTGGGTCTCGCTCAAGTGATGTAATATCATAATCTTGATCACCTTCAATCCCAATTCCTTCATTTTGATCATCAATTGATGGAATCGATGGAGAAGGGCTTAAAATATCATTCACAGAATCCCCAATGGAATCAGTAATCTCCACTCCATTTCCACTTTCAATCTCATGATAATCATTCTCACTAACACTCGAAGAAGTGCCACTCTTAAACCATGAAAACAAATTCTTATAACGCTTGGGATTCCGGTTATCCGTCATGATATTCAATACACCTATAATGAATTATAGACGAAAACACATGTTTAGATAAGCTAAACTAATGCTGGTTTCAACTAGTATAGAGAAGTAAAAAAGCTCTCTTCTATTCAATCATGTTCATAATTTGGTTAATTTCATATCATTTTTTTTTCTTGGGAAATGCTAGCCCAAACTAATCTACCGCGATCGATCTGTATCACACTTGTTTACATATGCATCACGTTTCATTTACTAGTTTACTCTCTCGATCATATTAAATTTACTTAATAGATGTTGGAATTGCGAATCAAGCATATAGCACAGATCTTAACAATTAGCGCATTGTCTGCAGAAAAAAAAAAAAAAAGACGTTCAAGCCTCGAATTATATAGTTATAGAGAGATCGAGTAGCCTACAACTTCTCTTATTAATATCAAACAGAACTAGTAGTACGTAGCTCACACTTTCTTAATTTCATGGATAATGAAATCGCAGATGGCTATAGCTAGTACGAACCAGCAAAACACATGATTTGATTTGACTATGGTTCTACTTCTAGCATTCTCCTCTCCTAACTAAAATTCCCAAAGCACTCTTAAAACAAATGAACAACTACCAATAGAATCAAGGAATCCTAGAATCAAACCCAGAATATGTGGTTATGATTGAACTACAAACTTCAACATATCACACGACTAAAATAAAGAAAAACCAATCAAAAGATGCATTCTTGAATCAAAACGAAACCAAGAACTGGGCTTTACCTCAGTCCTCAGGAGAAGAGTTCTCAAAAGTGATATTCTCAGCAATGAAGTCTTCCCTTTCCACAATTGCACTCCCACATCCAAAAGTCCCGGTCCCAATCACCCTAGAACCCTGCAACAACAATAAACCCCAACACACTCAGCCTCGACACTTGTCACTAACCCAACATCAGTAGCACCGAAAACTCACTGCCTCACCTGGTGGTGCTCGATTTTGGAGGCCGTATTGTTCCACGTCAGCACAGTCTCCTCCGGCTGCAGACCCGCGAGTGTGATGAGGTTCTTGGTCTTGGGGTCTTCTGAGAACTGTGGATTTTGGGGGGGGGGGGGGGGGGGGGTTTGACAGATGTTGATTTGGGGGGACTGTTTGGGGGCTCAGGATTTGGGGAGAGTAGCAGAGAGAAGAGAAGCAGAAACAAGAACAGAGAGAAGTAGGTATCGGGTAATCTAACTTTTTTTTTTTTTTTTTTTTTTCTGTTTTCCCAAAATCACCTTGGGCTGAAGCCCATGTTGCCATGGGCTGGGTCCGCCCCTGGTACTCACTACTCACTGACTCACTGTGAAGATGAGCTATTCATTTCAAAAAGAAACCAAACAAGAATGTCACAACATTTCAACATATCCTCCGGTTAAGCTCATTTTCTAAACCCTATTAGAACCAATCCCTCACATATCAATATGATGGGAGTCTAAGCTCGCACACAATAATAAACCCTACAATCGTTAGTAGTATAGACATAAGTAGGAATCGTTTTAAGCCGGGGATTAAGGGTACCTGAAATATGAGATTGTCAGATAAACAACACATGTACAAATATACAAAATCACATATCAAAAACGTCACAATGGGGGAATAGATGGAATCGGCAACCATAGGGCTGCCTTATACTAAGCACGAAAAATAAAGCAGAAAATAAATCCTAAGTTACTATATACAAGTTTGGTCGACATTCTTCCACAAATCTCTAGCACGAAAGCAATCAAAACATATAACAAAATATCTTACACTCCACCTTCTCCTTCTCCATACACTGCTTAAATTGATGAAGTCTTTGTCCACTACTCCGGACATATCTTACTGCATTCCTAATTGAACCAACTTAATTTCCCATCATATTAAGGCATGCTCTAACGATGAGGTTCAAAGTGTGTGTAAAACACTTAATATGCAAAAACCGGCCTCCTAGCACAGATGAAATCTCCCATTCTAACATCATTTCTCTAATGTAGTCAACTGCAACCTTGTTCGCACTCGCATTATCAACTGAAATGGTCAGGACTCTCTCCACTCCTCATTCAAGTAAACAATCCTCCAACAACTGCCCAATGCTAATGCCTTAATGGTTAGGAATCACCTTAAAGTATAAAATTATCTTCTGTATTTGCCAATCCGAATCAATAAAGTGGGCAGTCACAATCATATAGTTGATACTCTGCACAGATGTCCATGTATCTGTGGTTAAGCACCAAGCAGTGATCTTTCAACTCTTTCTAAAGCTTCACCTTCTCAGCTTTATACATTTTCAAAAACTACTTCACAATCACCCTCCTAGAAGGTACAATCCAATCAGGAACAGCGTACCTGCAAAAATATCTGAATCCATTCTTCTCGATGAAACTGAAAAGAAGTTCATCCATCACTATCATCTTCACAGCTGCTTCCCTACATCCTTGTTCACTCCACTTAACCACCACCAGCTCTTTAGTGCCCTTAGTATGACTAGTAGAGCTAAGTTTCTGCTGCCCATCATTCAACTATACCCTACCCGGATACTTCTTGCACACAATATCAATATGCCTAATCATAGTGCTAATCCCGTTTCCTCGGCTATCACAAGCAAGATCAGCGCCACACTAAATGCACTAAGCTCTTTCCTTTAAATCAACTTGAACTCTCTTACCATTTTTCATCCTGTAAATTGGCTTCTTGATTTTCTTGAAGTGGCCCCAAACCGATGATCTTCCAATAGCTTCAACAGCTTCAGGAGCTTCAACATCAGCAACTCCAGTTCCATGTTTCTTCGAATGACGCTTCCTTTTCGCACTTTTGAATGCTTCGTCAATTGTTTGAACCCTTGAAGCATCAGTTAGGGCCATCGATTTTGATTTGGAAGCAGGATTGGAACTTTCAAAATTTGAATCGCCAGAATTCTTAGAGGAATCAGATGAATTCGAACGTGAGTTCACTGACGAAGCCATGATAATCTACCTAAATATTGAGTTCACAGACATTGAAGTCTTGATACTGAAATCTAAAAGAAAATATATTGAAACTGAGAAACTCTAATTGAAGTCTAGCTTAAGGCGATAGAGGCAGAGTCCAGGGCTGAGGCTGAGGGCCTGAGGGTGAGGCAACTCAGGTGACGCTGAAGGGTGAGGCTAATTAATCACGATGGATGATATCGAAAACGAAGCTGAGGACTGAGGAGTCTAAGCTAATCGCGATAGGTGATGTCGATGGTGGAAGTGGAAGACGAAGGCGTAGAGTTGCCGGCTTGCCGCAGACGAAGGGACAGAAGGGTGATGTCGAAGAGGAAGGGACGGAGACTGAGAGGACTCGATGAGGAATAGCCGAACAGAGGAACGGAGGAAATGAGGAAAGGTTTGTTTGCCTGTGACTCAGTCTAGGTTTTTTTTTTTAATTATAGACCAATCACAGCATGACACATGGCAACCATATATATAGGTCGGGCCGATTCGGGCTTTCGGTCCAAATAAAAACAGGGTCTGAGCCCGTTCGGGCCTGCACACATTCGGTTCGGGCTTTTTCGGGCCGGGCTTTCGGTCCCTCGGGCCAAAACGCCCAGGCCTGCATCCTATATGAGCTTTAGAGCCTATGTGCTTTCTTCATGAGTTATTAAAATTGGGCAGAAATTTTTCGAATCTTATTATTATTTGCATAAATCAATGATTGTGTCATAACTCTTTAATGGACTCTAGAATGCTAGAACTTGCTCTTGATGATTTTTGAAACTATTTTTCATGACTATGCCTTGATTTCGAAAGTGATTGAAAAGATCTTATTAGGATTACCACACAAAGTCAAATAAAGCATATGCCTAATTTGTGTCCATCGTGGGACTCCTTAGTTTTAACCCCATTGAGCTTACATTTAACCATTTTCTTTCATTACCATGATACACATTCCTTGAGATTAGAATAGTTTTATCCATTTCCTTGTTATCAAGACTTGGTAAAGCTTAATTTTGTTGTGGAATTGTAATTTGGAGTGATGATATAAAACAAGTGTGGGGTGGACCTATCTAATTGCATGAAAAATATATATTTGTCGAAATAAAAAGAAAAATCGAATCCGAAAACAAAGGAAGAAAAATCGGCAAATAAAGAAAAGAAAAAACATGGATTGAGTCCTCTCTAAAATTGTAATTGTGGATTTGGAGTTTATATATATTTGAAAGCCTATAATTGGTATAATTAGCCTTTGTTCGTTTTCACAATGCTTGGAGAAGTAAAGAATGAAGTTTAGGACCAACATGATAAAATTTGATCTTCGGAATGAAGTCATAAGGAGTATTGAGCTTTGCTAAGTCTTGGTGATATTTTATCACCACTATCCTAAATATAAATACCTTATGCCAAGCCCCATTACTTTACCTTAAAAAGATCTTTTCATGATTCTTAAGATATGTAATATGTGGAGATTTTCTCAAGAGTAAGCATATGGTTTTGGTCCATTCGTGTACATAGTTGTTACATGAGATTTTCCAAATGAAAAATTATTCACAAAGTGCTTTTATTTGATGAAATATGCAAGCTATTTGTTGCCTTACAATCTGTTCTCTTGCATATACTTTGAGTAAATATTGCCATATCATGAGTGAAAAGAAGATAGTATGCCTAGTGAGGAGGATTGAATCAATTTAACATGTTTATATGCTTATTTTTCTCACTTCTAACTTATTCATGTCATGAAATTTGTCTATGACACTTGGAATTTATGTAGTTGCATTTGAATGCTCAAACTTAAAAGCTATGTGTTTAAAAGATCTTGAGACAATCATTTAGGGGCAGTAGTAATAGAGTCTTGTATTTTGTTTTGCTAAGGGACTAGCAAAAGCTAAGTGTGGGGTAGTTGATAGGACCATAAAATGCGACGTTGTGATTTACCCTCATTTATACTTTACTTTAACACTTATTTGTGTAAGATAGAGTCATATAATAGAGTCATGATTTTTGGTAAAGTTTAAGTGAAAACGTGCTGAAAATAGAAGAAAAGACAGAAAAGTTATCAAAAGCCAAATTGCAAGTCTCAGAGATATTTTGTTGAATCTATAAAACCTAGACTATGCTTTTGTTGAATTTTTCTTCTCACATATGCGGTAGACATGTTAAGGACTGAGCAATGGAAGGAATCATTGCAATTAGAGCAAAATAAGATGCTACGAATTACAAATACTCATCCGATGCAAATCCAACAAGTTCAGTAAATTCATGTCACTACACCAAAAAGTGCATCATACGACGGAAAAAAACCATTATCTGAATCTTGCCGATACCGTTGTGTATACGAGCGCTGTCTGATAAAAATGGGACAACCAAGTTTTTCACCGTTGTGTGAGTATCGACAGAATTCTGAAAGCTGCTCGGCATCTGCTGCGCAGCTGCCTAGCACCTGTTCAAAATTCTATCGAGAATCATACAACGGTAGGACAAAATCTGTTGTATGATTTTTTGTCACACAACACTGGGAAACTGTTATGTGATATTTTATCACACAACATAACTTTTTTCCTGACTGCCATTGTGTGATCGAGTACTCACACAACATGTGGATACAATTTTGAACTTTTCATGATTTCGTTGTATGATAATTTTATTCATACAACGGTGGATCGCCATTGAGTTTGTTGTTTGTTCAATTATAATAATTTACCAAATGAACAATTTCATTCAAACCAAAACTAATCAAAAGCATCCAAACCATTGTATTAACCCTAATTGGGAAATCAAAAGCTAATATATCAATGTATTAGATACACCGAGATTATGAATGCTAATAAGCAAAATTTGCATAAATCACTAACCAAAGGAAAAGTAAAATGATTAATCTAGTACTTTGACGATAAACCATTACTAAGTGAGAGAGTCTCTTCCCCAACTTGCCATCACTTTTCAGCTTTTCTTCTTTAGCCACGTTAGTTGCAATGGTCATCTTTAGTATCCTAGGCTGGCAAAGACGTAAGCATGAATGATGCTCTCAATTTTATTTTCCATTGTTCTCCACAGTTTGGAACCCTAAGAGATATATGGTCTGACATTTGATGTCCATACTCCCTCACAGCTGTTGGTGGAAGTTCCTGTACATATTCAACAGGTATCTCATGTTATGTTATTGAGGAGAACGGAGAAAGGAGAACTAAGGCTAAGTATAGCAAATTGTAACATCAGATCCTATACAATCAAACTCGCTCTTCCACTAGTGTATATGCCACGGGGAGCAAGCTTGTGTATGTACTGGAGCAGTTGGGATTTGCTGGTTCCAGGATCACCAACAAGAAGAATATTAATATCACCACGGAACCTTGCACCAGATGGCAACTTTAAAGCATTCCCGCCAAAAATCTGCATTGAGGACAAAGGATTACAAGCATTGATTCAGAAATTATCGGAAACGAACTAATTGATGTGATTATTCAATACTGAAAGAATCGGTAAAAGTAACATATACGTACCTGGCAAAGAAGTCCTTTTTTGACATCATCTAACTCCCAGATGTTTGGTGCCAAAGATCTGGTTAGGCGATCATATATGTCAGGCTGTTTCGCTAACTCTTTCAATTGTTCCACCTGCAATTGAAACATTCAGATATGATAAGTGTTGGCCATAAAACAAACAAACCCTGATGCGAGTACAAGTGAAAAGATGGTATAAATTGATCTACCTTCTTGTCATCAAAAAGAATCTCATCTGAAGCTCCACCCAAGGAATTCTCAACTTCAGTCTGCTCCTCCGCCAGCATTCTTGACTTGTCAGACTTTTTTATGTGCAGACAATCAATATAAGTCTGCAAAAGAAAAAGATCACTGTATGCATTATAGGAAGCCACCTCAATGACAAAGAGCAACATTTAACGGAGAAAAAGATAGAAGCATGCCTTGAATAATGATTTTACAGTTCTTTGTGTTGGTCCAACTCTTACGCTCATAGGCCTGATAGGAGCACAATGTGCGATGATATTATATGCTTATGCCCTCATTTATGCTTTGTTTAACTCTTATTTGTCTAAGATAGAGTCATAATAAAATTAGTGTCATTTTTGGTAGAGTTTTGGTAAAATGTGCTTAATTGTCCGAAAAATGTATGAGAAATCTGGAAAATAGTGCAAAATATGTCTTTTTCGCGATTTTGAGATGAGTAAAAATATGATCTATCCTTGTCCGAATTCAATGAAATTTGGTGTGCTTAATATTCATATACTGAGGAATGTTTTGTTTAAATTTCAGATCAATTGGAGTTCGGAAAGTCACTCAAACGAGGGCTGCAAAACAGCAGTCCGAGCAAACCAATCCAGGGACTTCCAGGATTTTCCTGGGACTTTGTCCCAACTTCGAAAAATCATTCCCGATGACTCACAAGGAATTTGATCAAACCCTTTTATGAGGAGATGGCTATATGTGTCTAGTTTATCTGAGACTTGGAATCGCATCAATTGGAGCTCCGAGAAGGGAGGTATGCCGGATTTACTAGAGCAAGGTCATTCCAGCCGAGTTGCTGCCGGTCTTGTGTTCTTGCGGGTTTGGGGCATTTTTACATGGATCAAGCTCACCAAATGGAGTTGTCAAGCCTACACAAGAAGTCCATGAAGATATGCAGCCTATTCTAAGGAAGAAAATCAGCAAAAGAAGTTTCCTAGAAGAACCAAGAAAGGAAGGAACCAAAACCTTGTTGCACAAGGATTACCTTTGCTGATTTGGACTAGGTTTTCTACCTAGGGTTTCTGCCGAATTTGCCTCTATTTAAAGCCATGTTTTCCTACAGAAAAACTTGTCACATTCCAAAGCAAAAATCTAGCCAAAGCTCTACCTTAATTTCCCAAGAGTCCTACATAAAAACCCTAGCCGACACCACCACCACCTCACCCTAAAAATCCTACCGACACTACACCATTGCCGAGCAGCCATCTTCTCCACCAACCGCCGGATCCACACGAGTCGAAGTCATCAAGGTGTCTACAAAAGTGTGATCCACTCCCCTCTCTCGGTTTTGTTATTTTTATGTAGTTATGTTAAACTTTGTCTATGAAGTTAGCATGAATTCTTGGTTTCAAACTTTATGTCTATGTATTGTTTGGAGTGAAGTTTGGTTTTATAATTTTCATGTTCAATTCGTTTTCTTTATCTTTAATTGGTGTTTGGATGTAAGAATACGGATTGCATGTTAAAAAGTAAGGAAAATATGAAGTAAAGAGATAGAATAGGATAGGCAAGCATGTTCACTCTGATTCTAGTAATTCGTTCTTGGTTTAGTCTTTAAATCCGTGTGTCTCAAAGATTGGTACTTAGCATATTCGCGGTGTGTTTTGAGTATTGGTCTTGTATCCGTCTAGGACTAGAGAGGTTTAAACGACTATGCATGTTAACAAGAAGTGGTGACGCCTTGCTTGATTGATATGTTTCCAATTAAAAGACTTTTGTGCTCAATTACTCTTTGTGTTTGTTTTCGACGTTGAGTGTTTTCAAACATGATTAGTATAATTTTAGGATTCGACGTTGAGTGTTTTCTAAAATACGTAAGTAAGTCTAGTGATTAGATGACCGTTGAGGCTCTAATTAGAATTGGAACTAAGTCGGATCTAGGATATTGTGTACTCTTGCCGTGTGTCTTGTCTTATTAATTTGCTATGTGTTTTGAGTGTTTTTGTGTGAGTAATTTGTAGAAGAATGTCGACCAACCTTGTAAATAGTAACTTTAGGATTTAATTTCATGTCTTAAATTCATGTCTAGGAATTTAGAGGCAGCTTTGCTGCTGATCCTATCTCAATCCCCCTTGATTTCGTGTGAATATGTATATATGTATATAAGTGTGACAATTGTGTGCATATATGTTTGTGAATATTTGTGTTAACATTCTCATGTTTCAGGTACCCTTAATCTCCGGCTAGAACGATCCCTACTTATTCTATACTACTAACGATTGTAGGGTTATTATTGTTTGATGCTCGCTTCGGCGACTCGTCAAGCCCGATATATCCCAGTAACCTATCGGAAACATTGACCAAATAAACAATTTATATCTTTATCGTCCTTGGGACCGACAGCAATTTACCATGGTGACGTTTTGGCCTTACCTCAACTCTGACACCTGGTTTTCCAGCATCAACCAGTTTGTCATGCATCAACAAACTCACAGTATGTGGTGTCCCTCCTTCAAGGATCTCATCAGGCGTCTCATGTAGCCTCACAATCTGTTTATCTGTAAACCTGATTCACAAAGTAGGACCAATTAAAATAGTCGCATAACAAAAGTCAGTTCTCAAAACTATTGCCTGAATGACTTCATTTTATAAACGTTTATCTCTTTGATCTCTCTCCTATTAGGTCTTTCCCTAACATACTTTATCCAAACCAGCTTAGAACAAAGCACAACTGGCTCCATTTTAGTCATTCTTCCAAGTAACAAAATGGTTTTGCGCTTTGCTTCAACTAAAGAAAAGCAATTACTGCAACTTGTTTTATTTATAAACTTGAGACCCACCTTTCCACAGTAGTATTTGAACACAGATTTCTACAAGATTTATGATCTACTTGGCCTAAAAACTACAAATGTTATAAACTTATCGATTGTTTAAGCAAAAATAAAAACAGACAGAATGCCCCCAGAAATGAAAGAGGGTTACAGACGACAAACCAATTTATTATTACTTTACAATAAGAAAAAAAAATTAATTAATTTCTTCTATGTGCCAATAGCTTCTTGCAAGCAATGATCATACATAGAAATCAAAAGATTTTTATGAAGAATACCCACTACAACTTGAAGATGTCAGTAATAAACAAATATAAAGTTCTAAGAAACCAAAATGATGTAAAATGTAACAGTTCTGGCCTTTGAGCGATAATCTAACAATTAAAACAGCATAAAAGCGCAGTCATATATTAACTTGAGGTCATACATACTCCAAAATTAATGCCATGATTTACCTGCAACGATTGTGCACGAGCGTCATCGAATTCTTGGCTTGACACTCTTCTTTCATGCATCTTAAAGGTTCATTTATTTTACCTGACACTCAATATTCAGCAAAACTATAGATAAATTCATAGACAAAAGTAAGCTAACAAACACAAGCTCATACAATTTTTACCTTTTTCTACAGGAAGTGGGTCGGAGTAGTAACCACACACTAAGCATCTATATATTGCTTCTCTTATCTCGGGTATTATTGAACTCGACCGAATAATCATTCCCTTTATCGAAACCATCCTCTCAATGTCTACAAACAGATAAAGAAATCAAACCAGTCAATTTCTCCATATCCACATCACACATTATCAACAACAACAAAAGAAAAGAAGGCGAAAGAAAACTAACCAGAAGGGTTCAGATTTCTCATCGAAGTCGATGTTTTGAGATTGAAAATCTGAGTCTGAATGTGCTTCTCAAACAAGGGGTTTATAACAGGCAACAACTCCATCAAAACAATGTCGAAAATCGCAAGAACCTCAAGCGGGTACCTAACCATCTTAGCATACAAATCAGAATCATAATCAGACACATTAGGAGCATCCACATCGAGAGAGTCCTCTTCCATTTCCATAACTCTCCTGATGGCCTCAAAGTACTTCCCCTCAATCTGATACTCACTCTCCGAGCTCTGCGATTGGTCCCGAAAGTTCTTGAGAAACCTAGAAATGGCGACCTTGACGTCATGAACGCTGATGTTGGTGCCCCAGACGTAGGTGGGGCGGTCCTCGTCCATGCCGTAGTTGTCGCCGGCTTCGGAGGACGGCGGCGCGTCGTCGGCGGAGGACGGGGTGCGGTGGCGCGTGCGGGAGGTTGGGGTTGGGGTTGTTTCGGAGGCGGCGAAATAGAAGATTTCAGCTTTGAAGAAGGGAAGAGATGAAATCCTCACCAAATATATATGCAAGAGCCCCAATCTTGATGGACAAAGAAAGAAATTCGAAACCCTAAGCAGAAAATTGGGGCTTTGAGATTTGGGGTGAGAGGGATTCGAATTGGGGGTGGCGATGGAGAATTTGAAGGGAGGTGGGTATGGGGAGAGAGACGGGTGGAGGGAGGAGGAGGTGGAGTAGAAATATGAGGAAGGTTTTTTTGTTTTTGAGAGAGAGTAAGAAGCGAGGGTGATAAACTGAGAGCAGAGAGTGAGAAGAGAGAGTGAGCTGAGAGTTTAGAGTTTTTGTCTAAGTGTAGAAAGTGAGTGTCCAATGAGAGGGATTTTTCCCTCTAAAACCAAAGTGTCAAAAACCCTTAATCCCCAAAAAGAAAAGTAAAGAAAAGAGAGGGAATTTTTCCCTCTATAATTTCAACCCTAAACTCTAAACTCTAAACACAAATATCAAAAACCCTAAATTCTAAACACAAATACCAAAAACCCTAAACTCTAAACTCTAAACTCTAAATTTACAGTCACACAATGCATGTAAATATTACTGTTGTATGAATACGGTCAATTAAATAGGCATAATAGAGTTGACCCATGCGATCGAGACTACAAAATTATCGAAAATGAATGAGTTTCGTACCATATCCATATTTCACTATCGTGATCACATCGTATGGTATGTTTTCTATATTTTTCACTTTCTTCATATAGTTAGTTTAGAAAGATACACATTTATGTATAAGCTAACAAACAAGTTATATGACATTAGTAGACATGATCATGATTCAAATGATCAACTTGACTAAACTCGATAAAACAAACATTCGACCGTTGGATGTGATCACCGTATTGAAATAAGGTCATAGCACGAAATTCTCGAATTTTTGATAACATTTGGGTCTTGATCGTATGGCTCAATCATAAATCGACGATATTTATTTAAAAGAAAAACGTTTTTAACCATATTCTCGTACCTAATTTTTTCAATCCGTCAACTCTGACACTCTCACAAAGATGGGGTGTATGAAATCATGTAAAAAAATTGGGTCTCTTATCTCTCAATGAATTAGCTCTCCATAGACAAGCATAAGCATAAATACGTTTTTGCTTTATATTCATACAACGGTATTAGGAAAAATCTGTTGGGTGATTCAACTGTAAATTCTAAACACAAATACCAAAAACCCTAAACTCTAAACTCTAAACTATACATTTACACAACGCATTTAAATATTAGTATTGTATGATTATAGTCACACAATGCATCTAAATACTAATGTTGTATGAATAGGGTCAATTAAATAGGCATAATTAGAGTTGACCCATGCGATCGAGGCTAAAAATTTATCGAAAATGAGTGAGTTTCGTACCATATCCATATTTCACTATCGTGATCACATCGTATGGCCTGTTTTCTATATTTTTCATTTTCTTCATATAGTTAGTTTAAAAAGATACACACTTATGTATAACCTAACAAACAAGTTATATGATATTAGTAGGCATAACCATGATTCAAACGAGAAACTTAACTAAACTCGATAAAACAAACATTCGACCGTGGATGTGATCACCGTATTGAAATAAGTTCATGGTACGAAATTCTCAAATTTTTGATAACGTTTGGGTCTTAATCAGATGGATCAATCATAAATCGACGATAATTATTTAAAAGAAAAACGTTTTTAACTACATTCTCGTACTTTATTTTTTCAATCTGTCAACTCTCACACTCTCACAAAGATGGGGTGTATGAGATCATGCAAAAAAATTGGGTTCTTTATCCCTGAATGAGTTAGCTCTCCATAGGGAAGCATAAGCATAGATACGTTTTTGTTTTATATTCATACAACGGTATTATGAAAAATATGTTGGGTGATTACTGATTAAACACAGAGACTATTTTACACAAAACTTGTTGATTTTTGGGAATGTGAGTGCCAAATTGAGGAAATGTTTTGATCATCCTAAAACATAAGAGTTGTATTCCCACAACAGTGAAATAAAAATTGTTGTTTGTATGTTTTTCTCTCCTAATTTCAGACATCAGTTTTTTCATAGCTATGTTGTTGGATTAAAAATCTATATGATATCTTCTCCAAAGGTTTATGGTTGCGGAGAATGTGAGCACAAAATGGAGAAAACGATCGGTAGAGCCTTACATGAAAGATTTATAACACAACAGATAATGAAAAAATGTTGTGTGAATCTCTGAAGAGCTTGGTTCACACAACGTATTTTTATTTTCTGTTGTATGATTACAACCCCATATTCCAGTATTCTTATGAGGGGAGGTTGCCGTTTTTTTTTGTATGATACACACAACAAATATGGTCGAAACTGTTGTGCAATATCTTTTGTAAAATCAACTTTCAATTTTTTTATTGGATCACACAATGAACTGCTTTTAAAAACTGTTATGTGATTCATTTTCTCTTGTCACACAACGTTACACTGTAAAACCGTTGTCTGTGTAGTGTTATCTGATGCACTTATTGGTGTAGTGTGTACACATCACCTAAATTCCAAATTTCTCCAGGACGATTTACAAGGAACTAGAAGGCAAGCCATATATATACAGAAAGCTCTATGAGTCTAGTTTCCAATGAATTTTGAATCGCATCAAAAGCGTTCCTGAGGAGGAAGTTATGTTAGTCATAACACAGAGAGGTCAAAGCTGCCGAGAAGAAGAACTTATTTCCTGTCGAGAGAAAAAGGCTTTCCCGGTCCAACAAAGGAAGGCTCGGTTGCTTCTTGGATAAATTTTCCACCTAGTGACGATCCAAGTCCATCAACAAGTCCATGATGCAGTTGTCCATGAAGAATTCGGGCTGATTAGATGAAGAAAACCAAGACTTAATCGGCATGGAAAAGCAGCAAATACTAAAACCGAATTGCTTGCGGATTAGACTTCCGAATGTGGACTGATTTCTATCCATTGTTCAAATTAATCAACTGAATTAAATCATGAAAAAGAAAGAAGATATTGATCGAATAATTCAGCCATTATCTAAAGGGATTTTCGACAGAAATTAAAGGAGAAAAAAAGTCTTAATTGTCGATCAAGAAAAGAAGAGAAACTAGAATCAGATTCTAGGATTTTCATGTGCCGAACACTCTTCTTTTGTGTCCCTATATATAGCACGATTTTACACAAAAAAATCATCTACTCTCTCTCACTTTTACAAAACCGAAACTCTGCCAAAATAGCACCACAATATTTAAAGAAAAATACAAGCCGAATTCCCCTACCATCACAATCCTAAATCGCATCTTGCCACCTCCATCAAATCAACCTTGGCCGAGCTGCATTTAAGGTTTCTACAAAGTGTGATTCACTCTTCTCTCATGGCTCTTATTTTTCTGTATAAATACATAACTTTGTCCATAAAGTTTGTAAAGATTTGTGGATGCTTATTTGGTTTTATTAATTTATTTTTGGATTTCTGAAATTCTGTTATGTGTTTTGGTTTTCTATTTGTTTAATTCATGATCATAACATGTGACGATTTGTATATATTGTAATAGGGCAGTAGGTAATGGCTTGATCTCATGATTTTATTTGGTTTATTTTTTGAATTCGTATGCACCCCAAATCGTATGCTTGAGAGCTTCTTAGGCCATGGTAGTTTCTTGAGTGTTGATTTCATACGCGAATCAATATAAATTAAGTCATACGCCAAGTTGGTTTGATTTGTATTTGTTCTAAGGGTTAGAGTAATTCTGAAAATATACATGTTGAAGCAAAATGAGGTGACGCCATATTTGTTGCATGTTTCCAATTCGACTATTGTGCTTATGTGTTCTTCGTGTTTACTTTCTACGCCAAGTGTTCATAAACCGAATTACATATGTTTAGGATTAAGCGCAAAGATAATTCTAAATACTTGAGAAGTCTTGCATGATTAGATGAGCCGCCAAGGACTCTAATTAAATTGGAACTAAATAGAATCATGAATGGATTATAACTTGCTGCCATATTTCGATATATGAAGTGTTATGTGTTGTGTGAGTTTTGTGTGATGTATTATGTGTGTAAGATGTTGATCATATGTATATATTAATTTTAATTTTAATTTTCGTAAAAATCAGTAGGATATAATATAATTTTCGAAACCCCCAATGTGATTTCGTGATACTTCATGTGATTGAAAGCCCTTGATTTCCCCGGATTGAACGATCCCTACTTGTCTTATATTAACGATGACACAAGAAGGGTAATATATATGTATGAAGTTATTTTGTAGGTACAATGTACTTGGAAATAATTCCATCAGCTAATTTGAATTATATTGCAGGTACGCCTCAAATTCATCTTCAAATTACTATATGCAAAACCCTAAGGTGATCAAAGAACTTAAACATAAAGCATCAATTCAAATAGTGACTAGGAATTCATCATAAAGAAACTATAAATCCATCAATCAAACATCAAAAGTAATAAACAATCATGATAGGGCATCATCCTAACCCTAGAAAAAGGTTTAGCTAAAGATAACTAAGAAAAACATAACAAAAACATAAAAAGAATAGGAGGGGAAGATTGATGGATGGTCTCTGCTCCTTAGGCGTCTTGAATGTGCTCCGGAGACCTCTTTCACATGTGAAATTCGTGCTCGTTTACAATTTATACTCGTTTTTTACTTCAAATTTCCTTGTAAGACTTGGTTTCAGACTTCTTTCTTGATATGGAATGTGAAAACCTTGAAATATCTCTTGTAGAACTCGGAGTTAATGTACTATTTTCCATCGTTATCTGAATCATTGACCTTGATGCACTAGGGATCGATGATATTGGGCAACACTACTTGAGTTATCCATGAATGTTAGCAAATCCGAGCAGATTTTTTGTCTTGACCATTCTTCACTCAAATGACCATAACTTTGTCTCAGAGTATCGAAATCAAGATCCATAAAATCCTACAGAAAATAGACATATGTAGCTTTCCAATTTTGTATGTCTCACTATCTGATTCAATCCGAGTCATTCCCAGTACTTCCGCAAAGTCAGACATTTTGTACCGGCAGATTCTGTACTTGTAATTCCAAGCTGCCATTCAATTCTTTGTTGGCTCATTTTAGCTTCTTTTCTTCTCTATTTGACACAAACCTACAAATACACTAAAATAACATAAATGATCTATAAATAAGGAGAACTAAACATAAACACTAAGGATATTATGCATAGAAATATAGGATAATATGAGCGCATCACACTACTTGAATACGTGTAGAGCACCCAGTTATCTGTGAAGATTTCGGCTCCCTTTCTTTGACAGATTTGCCTCTTAAAGCTCTTGAACACACAAGTTGCACATACTTATTTGCTCCATCTCTTTTTGGCTTGGATCTTTTTCTAATTGCCCACCCTGTCTTTATAGCATAATCTTCGCAATACTCATACATACCATTATAGCAACTAAATTGCATTCCTGTTTTTGGAATATCTCCATCATCTGATTCAATTTCATTGGATACAATTCCGTCATCATGTTCCTCCATACTTGACCCTGGTCCAGAGTACCATTCATGAAGAACAATAATTGTTAATCAACTAGAAGTCATCACTAGTAGTGAACGAGCTAGAAAACGAAAAGGTGATATACCTTTGTATGTCGTTGGCCAAGTTTAGATGACAATTCTCAATGTCTTTTTTTTTCTTCTGTTTGTGGTTAGTGGCTACAGTTAAATTGAAAAGTTTGAGTTTTTGCCTTCTATATCTATATCAATGGATGTACGTAACAATATGGATTTTCGTAATCACTTAATTGTCATGTGTATACACCGTAATAATTTAGGCGTTCCAAAATTTGTGATTCTACATAAAAAAAAAATCCTACCATATTTTGTTTTAATCTAGCTAATTTAGTTACTATTTTTAATATAAATGATTTAGTTATCTTTTCTTTTTCATCGAAATCATATAGTTACCTTATATGAATTTTCTACTATCGTAACTTTAGATTTAACCCATAAAATCTGGTAAATTTTATTGTTGTCGGCTACTATGGAATTTCTTATATTTTAAATTAAGAAACTTAATTTATTATTGATGATTTAGTTAATAAGGAGATCAAATTAGACAATAATCATAATATATTATTTCATTGAGATGAATTCGTTACCTTACATGAACTATAATAATCAATTTACGGTTTATATGTACGATATATAATAAAAAAATTCCGTTTAGATTGACTATTAAAATTTAATTCTTGACTTTGTAATGTATCAATTCCGTCTTAATTCCGTCTCCATCATTACTTTAATGTGTTAGATATGATGTATATACCATATATTCTCTATCAAAATTTAAAAAATAAAATTTAAAAAATAAGTAAATCTTTATCGAAATTATTTTGGACGAATTATATATATATATATATATCTGATTTCTTAGACGAAATTAATTTTTCTTAAAACCAATATTATATATAAATATTCAAGTATACTTTCAGTTTAATTAAAAAAAACAGTATACTTTCACAAAATTCAATTTTCAAATTATTTATTGGAGTTTTAATATATAAAATATAAAAGAGAAAAAAATATAAAATATGATTTATTTTTTTATGAAAAAAGACATAATAATCTAAAACTGTTGGATCGGGAGGGATATGATTGTCTATTCTTAAGAATGATTTAACATGATTTTGCGAATTGGTGATGTGTCCAAAAAACATAGCATGTCACATAGGATTGAGGCCACAAATCCAAAGCCTCATTGAGGGGATCAGTGCCCGTAAAAAAGAATTGATCAAAACACAAACCTAGTATCAAATCAAAGCAATTATCATATCATTTCCATTGTCAAAATATGTTTGGGCTGAACTCCCCTGTAACGGAATTAGGAAGAATTTCTTAATATAAGTTTCCATACTCAAAGCTATTTGGCTTAGTAGACATGACATTCTTAACAAGATCCATGCCCATACTTCTTCCGGAACACAATCACCTGCAACTTGTAATAACTAGATCGGACACCATACACCAGCAACGACACCATTAATGGCATAGAAGATATTAGCACTAGCACCCTTGAATATTGTTGACAGTAGCCACAGAGGGGCTACAGCAGGCCCACAGACCTGCAGCTAGTGTACCAGGGGCCGGCCCGAGGCCCAGGACCGGATCACCAGCACCCGGCCTCGGGGTCCAGCAGTCTATCCTGCTACCAGGGGCCCGGAGACCGAGGGCGCCTGCCTGCCAAAGAGGTCACCAGAGCTGCCCTTTGGTGTGCAAACAGAAGGGAACCAGTCCCACATCGAAGGGTAAGGCCAGACTTCACTCCCAGTCACCTATATAAAGGCCTCAACTACCCTCATTAATAGGTAACTGATCCTTCTTACCGCTTATATACGTGCTTAAGTTATATCTATTCCAACTATACTAACTTAGGCATCGGAGAGGAGAAGACCGGCCCGCCCGGTATTCCCCTTAGTAAGCAGGTTTACGGGAGATCACGCTTGGATTCATCTGTCTCTACCAGGCCTACGGGTTTGTGCAGAAACAATTTGCGCCTTCTGTGGGAATGGTTTGATCAGCGAGAAAAGTAAGCGTTGCTCTACCGGAGAATATAACCTGATCGATCCTTTGGAAAGCAGTTAAATCCGCAGTCCGGAGGCCATGGAAGGAAGGAAGATATAAGCTGGCGCGGGAAGGTCGAAAGAGCGAATTCAGATCCCCGACCGGGCCCAAAACATAAAGGCTGGAGTCGGTGCGAGGTTCGCCCTTTCTCCCGACCAAGACAGAACCCACGAGCCAAGACTCAGAGAACCCCGACCGGTATGATGCGGGGGAGGAAATAAAAAAGATGAAGGCAGAAGTCGCGCGATTGCGAGAAGAGGGCGATCGGGACCTACTAAGGGCGGATGCCCGGTGCCAGGAATTGGAAGCAGTGAACATCGCCTTAGTGGCGGCCCTGGAGAAAGGGGGCCAGCAGGGCACTTCTCGGGCGGCATCGCGGCCCGCAAGCAATGCTAACGAATTCTCGCACCTAGAGGTGGGACAGCCTACGGGAAGGAGAAAGACCGCGCATGTGCCCACACCTCTCTTTCCGGAAGCTCTAAAAAACTCCGGCCCGGTTGAGCCCCCGTACCGCACAAGCCTGGCATCGAGCGAGCAGGACAGCCCCACCGCAAGGATGCTCGAGGCGCTCTCCGCCTCAGTGTCGGACATGAAGGACCGCCTAGAGGTCAGTGAGAGAAAAGCGGGGCGACCGCGGGACAGCGCACGATTCAGCGAACGCACTGGACCTTTTCCGCGCCGGATTAGGGAGTCAGGAAGATCTGGTAGCCAAAGGCCCCTGAAACTGACGTACTCAGGAACGAGCTGCCCGTACCAGCACCTGGACAGCTTGAAGTCGCAGACGGGTACTAGGGGCTATTCAGATGTCACGTGGTGCAACATGTTCCAAGAGACGCTCTCGGGGGAGGTGTTGAGTTGGTTTTACGAGCTACCAGTGAACTCGGTGGAAACTTTCGAACAGCTGGCTGATAAGTTTGTCGGCCGGTTCGCCCTTAGAGCCAAGACGGCCCAAACATCAACGATCCTTTTTGATTGCATGCAGACTGACCACGAACCGCTACGCGCTTTCGTTAACCGGTGGCATATCGCCACGGCCGGGGTCAGAAACTTGGATAAAAGGATAGCGGGGATGACATTCAAGCAGGGGTTAAAACCTGGGGAACTCTCGTACAACTTGCGAGTAAAGGAGCCGCTGGGGTACGATGAGTTGATGGCCGTGGCCGTCAGGCACGCCCAGGCGGAGCACGAGACGTATGGGGATAAGATGCCCAAGCGGAGTCCGGATGACCCGCTACCGCCGTCTCCCCGTGAAAGCAAGACTGGGCGGCAAGATCGCAACCATACACCTGCGACTAGCAAGAAAGCCGAAGTACGGGAGGATTGGCGACCCCGACGGAGCAGTGACAACAGTTCACAGTCAGGTAGAAGACCACCACTTGTGCGACCGGTACGGCCCCTGGCAGCTGCGCCAGCGGGGCGACCACCGCAGGCTCTAGCCATTATGCCGGCAGAAAACCCGAAGATCCAGCCCTCGGAGTAGCAACCAAAGACCCCAGAGGACGGTGGTGGACGGCCGAGTCCGTCCGGATGACCCGCAAAAGGACCGGCAGGCAGCTCGGCAAGTAGGGACCATAAGCACCCGAGCCCCCAGGGGGATAGAGGTGCACGGGAGCATAAACATGATACATGGTGGGGACCATATAGATCGACTCACTCGGAGTTCAAAGAAGAGGTGCTTAAGAGAGATCCGGGGAAAGGAGGTATATGCCTTTGGAGGAGGAAGCGGCCAGGCCGCTAAAACCGGATGGAACTCGGTTACTTTCTACGAGGAAGAAGAGCCGGAGGATCTGATTCAACCGCACAACGACCTCTTCCTCATTACGGTCCAAATAGACCACTGGATAACTAGTCGTATGTTGATCGATACCGGAGCTTCTGTCAACGTGATGTTCCGAGATGCATACAAAGGGCTGCAGAGAGGAAAGAATAAGTTATCCCAGGATAACGAGCCGCTGATAAGCTTCTCCGGTGAGGTGGTTCAGCCTTTGGGATCGGATTACCTACCGCTAATCTTCGGCGAGGGAGACAGGACGAAGAATGAGTACCTGGAGTTCATCGTCGTGGACTGCCTGTCATCGTACAATGGCATAATCGGTCGGCCAGGGTTATGGAAGCTGAAAACATTTATAGCCGGCCATATGTTGATGCTGAAGATGCCTTCACCGGTCGGTGTCATTACCATACGCGGGGACCAGAGGATCGCTCGCAGGTATTATGCGGAGGCCCTGACCCATGGGAGAAAGCGGACCGAGGTCTTCACGGCCACTCAACAAGCGCCGGTGCCGGGTCTGAGTATTGACCCCCGTGATGACACCGATTCTGACGACGAGAAGCTAAAGCGACCTTCGGCCGTGGAAGAAACTGAAACAGTCTCCATCTCGGAGGACCACCTGGAGCGAAAAGTGGTGATAGGGACGAAGCTCGCCCCGGCTGTCAGAAAAGAGCTCATCACCTTCCTCTGAGACAACAGTTCGGTCTTCGCATGGTCCTACGAGGACATGTCAGGCATATCCCCGGAGATAGCCGTCCACAGGCTAAATTCGTTGCCCAACGTTCCCCCGGTGAGGCAAAAAAGGAGGTCCTTCAGCCCGGCAAAGTATGAAGCGATCAAAGAAGAAGTAGAGAAGCTAAGGGCACTACCAGAAAAAACAGTATAGCCGACGAAAAAAAAAAAAACGGCCGACGACATACTATTTTCGTCGGCTATTCCCCAGAATGGCCGACGATTTTTTCTTTCGTCGGTAAAAATAAAAAATCGTCGGCTATTCCCCAAGAATGGGCGACGATTTTTTCTTTCATCACTAAAAAATATTTTTCGTCGGCTATACCCTAAGAATGGCCGACGATGTGAATTTTCGTCGGCCTTTCTCTTAAAGTATAGCCGACGAAAACTTTAGAAAGTTTGGCCGACGAAATTGGAATTTTCGTCGGCTATAAGTCTTTATATTTTCAGATCTGGACAGAAGCTGCTCATTTAAAAAAAAACGGGAAAAAACGGGAGAAAGAGTGAAAAATCTGTGGGTATTGTTGAAATCCGTCCTCTCTTACATTGTGGAGCTATATATAGGTACGTATATGTGTATATATGTTGATTTTGAGTTTTAGTTGAGTTGATTTTGAGTTTTAGTGATTTTGATATAGTAAGTGATTTTTTGTTTTGTTGTTGTTTTAGTGTTAGAATGTATGTATATATGTTGAATTTGAGTTGTAGTTGAGTTGATTTTCAGTTAGAGTATAATTATGTGTTTTAATTTAATAATGTTATTTTAATTAGTGTTAAAATATATATAAATATGTTAATTAATGGTTGTTGATAGTGTAATGAACTTAAATAATGGTTGTTAATTAATGGTATATATATATATGAGTTGATGTTGATAATAATATATATGTGTTAATTAATTTCTTATTAATTAAAGTTATACATATATATTATTATCAGGATATATATATATGGATCGAGATAAGAGTTGGATTTCGCTTCCAAGGCATGACCGACGATACACTACAGGAGTTGTGGATTTTTTGCAGTTCGTCGAGGAAAATGCAAACGGGAATTACCATTATTGCCCGTGCAAGAAATGTAAGTGTCGCAGTGATATGTGTCGATTTCCGATTAGGACAGTATGGGAGCACCTAAAGAGTAATGGGTTTTGGCCGAAGTACACACGTTGGATATATCACGGTGAGCCATCATTAGATGGATCGCATGATCATGGGCAGTATTTTGAGGCGGGCAGTAGTAGTACATCCAACGATCCAACAATGGCATTCGTCAACGACGTGTTTCCTTTTGAAAGCGGTGTACGTGGGGAACAATATATGCAGGACCCGGTGCAGCCGTTCCCACAAGTTGTCAACACTGCTGCCTTTGACAAGTACAACAAACTGATTGCATTGCAACAGACCCCTGTGTCTTCAAGTTCTGAGAAGACAGTTCTTCAAAGTGTGATGGAGGTAATGAGGATTAAAGTCGAGACAAAAGGGAGCATCAGGCAAGTGGATGAATATCTACAGTACACTTCTTCGTTGTTGGAGGAGGGTCATCGTAATCCTACCAATCACCGTCAGGTCCGAAGTATCCTCAAAGATCTAGGGCTTTCCTACATTAAGATCCATGCATGCGCATTTGACTGCGTTCTCTTCTGGGGTAAAGATGCAGAAGGGAATGACCTTGCTAGCCTTGACGCATGTCCGATATGTCAGTCTGACCGATATAATTTGACGGGAGCAGGCAATAGGAAACCTGTGAAAGTGCTTCGGTATTTTCCGTTGAGAGATAGGCTTGAGCGGTTGTACATGTCAGAAACCACCGCAAAAGCTATGAGGTGGCACGGTGAGAGGGACGCGGGAGACGCAGATATCATGACACACATCTCTGACAGAGCGGCTTGGAAGCATATAAACAATGAGTTTCCTCATTTTGCGTCAGATGTCAGAAACGTCAGGCTCGGGCTCTCAACCGACGAGTTCAACCCTTTCGGCACCATGAGTCTTTCATACAGTATATGGCCGGTGGTTTTGTTACCTTATAACCTTCCTCCGTGGATGTGCATGAAGAAGGAATATAATATGTTGACGTTGTTGATTCCGGGGCCTGGTTACCCAGGGAAATGTCTCGATGTGTATATGAGACCATTGATTGAAGAGCTTAAGGTATTGTGGGACGTTGGTCATCCCACTTTTGACAAGTACAAGCAAGAGACGTTCCAGATGCATGCCATGGTTATTAGTACCATTAGTGATTTTCCTGCTTATGGGATGTTGTCGGGCAGCGTTGTTAGGGGATACAAGGCTTGTCCAGATTGCCTCAGCGATTATGGGAGCACCCCTCATTGCAACAAGATATGCCGAATGGGTCATCGTGTGTTCCTTCCGGCGGATCACCACTGGCGTTACGAGTCCGCCGCATTTGATGGAACCGAAGAACACGGTGGTCCTCCCAGAAGATGGACGGTTAGCAGTGCTTAATGAGTACGATTTTGGGCCCCTCAGCAATCATCTCGATATTGTAGCGGAAATACCTGAAAGACCTGAGCAGTACAAATTCTGGACACATAAGAGAATATTGTGGGAACTCCCGTACTGGTGTGAGTTGCTGATCCGTCACTTCCTAGACGTTATGCACATAGAAAAAAATGTTTCTGAAAGTGTGGTGGGCACAACGCTGAACTTGGAGGGGAAGACGAAAGACGGTCCTAAGGCTCGCACTGATCTGCAAAACATGAATATCAGAAAACAACTATGGTTGAAACAAGGGAAGAGAAAAATGCCTCAAGCTCCTTACACCGTCAAGCCTGAGCATAAACCAGAAATTTTCCATTGGATAAGTCGGGCCAAGTATCCTTCAGGCTTTGCTGGAAATATAGCCAAGTGTGTGAACAGACAATTCAACAATCTGTACGGGTTGAAAAGTCATGACAATCATATCCTGCTACAACGTCTCTTCCCTGTTTTCATTCGACCGTTCCTTCCCCGTCACGTTGTGGAGCCGTTAGTAGCGTTGGCAAGATTTTTCCAGAAGGTATGCACACGAGAAGTGAGAAAATCTGACCTCCGGGAAATGCAACAAGACATCGTTCATATCATGTGTAAATTTGAGATGATATTTCCTCCAATTCAGAAACCGAAGAAGACTCATCCGATGATTCCGATTACAATCCGACGGATTAAGTAATTTAGATGATGTAATCCTTTCATTTGTAATCCACTCGATCATTTCTAATGAACGGGCGTGGGGATGAGCCTCCCAGCTAGGCTGTTTGCAAACCCCTTAAAAAAAATTTGAAATATGTTGACTGCTGGGTTTCTGTTTTTTTTTATGTTAAATTTTGGTTATATATGAACAGGACATATGGGTACGAGAGGTGTAACACAACTGATTTTTTTATTTTTTTCAAAGAATAGCCGACGAAATATGCGTGATTTCGTCGGCCAAAACTATATTGAAAAATACATATTTTATTTTAGACACAAAACGACAAAAGAATAGCCGACGAGTACTAGGCTTGATTTCGTCGGCTATTCTTAAAAAAAAAAAAACAGACCACCTTCTATTTTCTATCACTATCGACAACCCATTGCTTCATCCTTCAAATGCAAATGTGTCGTGAAATAAGATATGACCGAAATAATGAAATACGTCTACGGTTGAAAAATGACAAGATTCCGATAAAATCTTTGTGCCGAATGTTGCGGTTAACTATTTTTTACTTTCGTTTTCCTATGGGTAGCCTGACGTTCGTTAAATCAATTTTGTAAAATTTGTATATGATTAGTTGCGTCTCATTGATTTGAAGCTATTATCTGTTGAAGGTCAGGCCAAAGAACGTCATTTAGACAGTCCAATTACCATTTCTAAGCGTTTAAAGGGTTGACTCACCCGGTTGACCGTCCCGATCGAGCCTTTAACGTTGTCAGATGTAGTTGGATTTTTTTTCATACATGTATTTAATCTTAACGGTGATATCTGACGGTTGGAATAGATTTTCCAAAGTTTTAGATTCAAAATCGGAACATATGCACTAATGTTCCTTAACTTGTTTACTAAGTGTTTAAGTGAATGTATAGTTTCGTATAGTTTCAAATAGTTACTATACGTACACTCTTCAAATGCAAATGTGTCGTGAAATAAGATATGACCGAAATAATGAAATACGTCTACGGTTGAAAAATGACACGATTCCGACAAAATCTGCATGCCGAATGTTGCGGTTAACTGGTTTTTACTTCCGTTTTCCTATGGGTAGGCTCACGGTCGGTAAATATTTTGAGGAAAATTTTTATACGATTAGTTGCGCCTCATCGATTTGAAACTATTATCTGTTGAAGGTCAGGCAAAAAAAGGTCATTTACACAGGCCAATTTCCGTTTTCAAGCGTTTAGAGGTTTGACTTCGCAGTTTAACCAAAGGTTTAGCCGACGAATTCAAATATTTCGTCGGCTAAACTCTTGCGATCCGCTTATTGTCCGCCGTTGGATGGCTCAGATCCAACGGCTGCTGATTTTCCAAAGTATAGCCGATGAAACCTTTGAATTCGTCGGCTAAACTCTTGCGATCCGCGCCTTTTCATTGTCCGCCGTTGGATGGGGGAGATCGGACGGCTGCTGAGCGCCTAAAGTATAACCGACGATGTTAAAGATTTCGTCGGCTATAGTAAAGAATAGCCGACGAAATCTTTTTTAATCGTCGGATATTCTATCGGGTATAAGTCTGAAACTGCCGAACCCTAGCCTCCGTTTTGCTCATTTCCTCCTTCGCCGTTAGCAGCTGCTGCCGAACTGTCCTCCTCCTCCGATTCCGCCGCCGCAGCTCCTCCTCCTCCTCCGATCCTCCATTCGGCTCCTCCTCCTCCTCCTCCTCCTCCATTAATTCGGCTCCTCCTCCTCCTCCTCCTCCGATCGAAACTCCTCCTCCTCCTCCTCCGATCCGAACCGGTAATTTTTTTTTTCAATTTAATTTAATTTAATAAATTATTATATATTTAATTGTAATTATATAAATGGTTATATATTTGTTATATATTTGTTAATAAATTTAATTTTAACAAATTGTTATATATTTGTTATATATTTAATTTTAATTATATAAATTGTTATATAAATTGTTAAATTAATTATATATATAAATTGGTAGTCTAATTATATATATATATATGTTAATAAAGAAATATAGTTATATTTGTATATAAATAGTTATATTTAGGTTAATGGTTAGTATTATTTAAAATGCCCGCGGCTGCAGATGGCCGATGCATTCAGACAGTTCTTCGGAGGCCGTCGTTCCAGATCGAGAGGTTCTGGAAGTTCCGCCGGTTCCGCAGACTCCGACAGGTTCCTGAGAGGACCACCAGCCAGCCGCGGAGGAGTGTGGATTCCTCCCAGCCGCGGAGGACTGTGGATTCATCCCAGCCGCGGAGGAGTATGAGTTCTCGGCACCAGACCCTTCTCCAGGCGGGGCGGCCGTCGAGCAGTTCACTTCCGCCTGTCGGGCCAGATGCTCCGAGGTTCAGTCGGCAGCTATTTCAGGACGAGATAGCTGCAGACGTTCCTCAGGTTCGTATGCCTGAGGTTCATCGGGAGCCGATGAGGAGTCCGATGACGTCTGCTGCCGACTCGACAGAGGGTCCTACTCTCCCAAACCAGCTCTACCTCCCGTACAACATTCCGGCGATACCGGAGGTCGACTATCGTGGTGTGCCCATATGGCCTGATATGCCTCAGTACGTGAGTGCTGCGGAGGCATACCAGCAGCAGCCATTTGAGAACCCTGACCACCTTATTTCGGCGAGGAGAAAAGGAAAGTCGACAGACGAGTCATCCAGTTCAGGTAACATTTGATTTTATTAATTAAATGTTTTATTAAAATTAACGCACTAATATTTAATTTTATTAACCAATCGTCGTTTTTGTGATAGGGACAGCCGCTAGCAGTTCTCGGAGGAATACGAGAGGTGTCATATGTTTTGACACGCTCAGGAGAACTGTTGAGCGCAGTGGTAGGATTCAGATCAACGAACCTCCTAATCAGGAGGTTCAGGAGAAGAAAAAACGCGACTACTCGGGTTGCGTGGGGGCACTGATTAGGGACAGAGTCCCTATGTTGTGGACCCGGTGGGCTGATGTGCCCGAAGAGATAAAGAGGGAGGTGAACAACGCCGCGTCGGTGAGTAATTTCAAAAATTTAATTTATTTATCGTAATATTTAATAATTTTTGGTATTATTACAATTGTAAAACTAATCAAATATTATTTTTCAGACATTCTTCGAGATTGCCGAACACAAGCGGGATTGGGCGGACACCGTGCAGAACTAGAGGTACGTTTGTTTTTATGATATTATAATTATCTTATAATTATTAATATTTTATGATATTAATAATATTTCTAATGCACTTTTGTTTTTTTCGTAGGTTCAAAGAGTGGAAGAACGAGCTGCGTTCCCACTATAACGAATACAACAACCTTGGTCGTATGGGTACTCCCAGGGAGTTCATGTTCAAGGAGTACGAGTGGCGTTGGTTGAAGACAGTAGACTTCAACAACCCAGTTATGCAGGTAAATACTAAACTTCAGTACAAATGTTTATTTTGTTAAAATTTTAATTATTAGTTTAATTATTTTATAATTATTACACTAATATTTTTTGATGCATTTTTCTAACATTTTATTATTTGTTTGAAGCAGCGTTCTCGGATAAACTCTGAGAACCACCGCCGGAACACAACCCTCCATCATGCTAGTTCTAGGCCGTTTGCACAATATTAGGAGGAGGCGCTTAGAGATCATCCTGATAACAACCCGTACGTGGAGACGTTCAAGATCGCTTATCCACAAGCGACAGAACAGCTCGTAAGTCGTTCATTACAATTTTAAAATTTTAATTATTAATTTTACTTAATTATATATTTGTTATAATATTAATTTTTTTTTTCCCGTCCACTTAGGAGAGGGTCAACCGGGCCGAAGAAGAGGTGTTCCAGCAAGTAGTTCGGGAGACACAACCGAACATTTCAGAGGCAGATCTGGAAGAAGCCATGCGCCATGTCGACCGGTCCAGTGTCCAAACGGCAGCGAGGATGTTCGACGCAGCCTTCCCAAACCGGTCAAACAACTACTACTGTCGGGGTTTGGGAAGTTTTGGACTAGGGCTTCTGAAGACCACTAAGGGAGGTCAAAAGAAGGGAGGCGGGGAGAGCCAACATATGAGGGGGGAAGTGCAGTGATTGGCCGCAGAATTGGCGACCTCGTCCCAGACAGTACACAGCAGTATTATTTCGATCTGTCCAGTTGGTATGCTGAATGCGAGAGAATTCGGCAACACAACTACGCCGGCCAACAAAACTGGTGGATGGATATGTTCGCGGCACAACAACAAAACGTTGAATCCCCGCCCCCGTTTCAGCCGTTAGTTGAACCTCCAATGCCTCAACCTCCCGTGGATGCCGAGCATGATGTAGAGCAGGATGCTGGAGATGACGTGGTGGACTTTAGTGGTTTAGGTGATGATTAGTAGGGTTACATTATATGTTATGTACATTGGAACGAATTAAATAATAAGTCATTTAGACGTGTGTTTTGTTGGGGCAAATGTATGGACTGTCTTTGTGATTTGCAGGTTGCTTGGAATGGTAATTTAGAAAATAATTTAATTTTTTTTTCACCAAATGTAAGAATAGCCGACGATTTTTACCCATATTCGTCGGCTATAAGTCTTATAGCCGACGAAAATTACCTTATTTCGTCGGCTATAACTAATTAATGCCTATTAAAATATTAATATATTTCGACGAAATAAGCGACGAAATACATGAAATCGTCGGCTATAGTTCAGAACATATAGCCGACGAAATTCGTCGGCTATATTTTACGATATCGTCGGCCATACTCGAAAATACCTGACGAATTTCGTCGGATATTTTGCCAAGGTTTGGTCGACGAAATGATGTTTCGTCGGTAAAGTCGTCATATAGCCGACGATTTCCTTTTTTTCGTCGGCCATTGGTATAGCCGACGGCGTTTTTCCGACGAAGTATAGCCGACGAATATTTCGTCGGCAGAAGGTATAGCCGACGAAATTTCGGCATAGTCGACGAAATTTTTTTCGTCGGCTATGCCCTCGGATCTGGTAGTGTAAAATCTCTGCGATATATCTGATATGTCCCCAGATATCTCCTTTTTTCGACCGACCCATATATTTTTGAGAGTAAATATCATATCTTTTACCGTATCTAAGAAATTTCTCCGATAACTTAAAATATCTCCAATATTCAAGATATTTGTGATAAATCTCCGATATTTTAACTAAATATCTGTAAAATATTTCACTAAATTTTTTTTTCCTCGAGATTCGAGAATGTATAAGAGAAGAGTAATTGAATAAATAATTAGTGATCACCTCGAGGGATATAAAAAAAATGAGTACCACGGATTCCCCTCAAAGGATATCCGGATGGGAGAAGTGACAGTCTTGAGAAATATCGGTGAGGAGTATTCTCCTAGAGGAATATGGAAAAAAGTAAAAAAAAAGTAATCGTCTCGAATTCTCGAATAAGTAATCGCCTCGAGTTGACTAAATAATCGCCCCGATTTCTTAAATAAGTAATCGCCTCGAGTTCTCAAGGCAAAAATGAGGTTTATTTCAGCCCGATAATATTAGTTGGTTCCACAAAACAATAAAGACATGATTAGATTATGCATGCACACCTCGATGATGAAGATGGCAACCCTTGTTCACAAGTGACGAGTCGCCTAAGCAATCCTTCAATCAAAAATCCTACAAAAAACATTAGTAGTATAGCAATAAGTACACTACCACAAAAAAAAACTTAGGCGACGAAAAAAAAATAGTTTCCTCGCCTAAGAGTTCTTAGGAGACGAAAAAAATTTCGTCCTCTAAGCTAGAAATTTCGTCGCCTAAGCCTATTCTTAGGCGACGAATAATTATTTTCGTCGTCTAAGAAAACCTTCAGCCGACGAATAATTAATTTCGTCGTCTATGTAGATTCTTAGGTGACGAAAAAAAATTTCGTCGCCTAAGCTCTTTACTTAGGTGAAGAAAAATTTAGTTTTCGTCGCCTAAGTATTTAACTTAGGTGAGAAAACAGATTTTTCGTCGCCTAAGAAAATACAAAGATGCCAAAAAAAATTTGTCGTTATAGTTATTTTCTAAGACGACGAAATTTCTTTTTTCGTCGCCTAAGATTTACACTTAGGCAAGGAAAATGTTTTTTCGTCGCCTAAGTGTGTATCTTAGGCGAGAAAAGTATTATTTCGTCGCCTAAGTAAATCCATATAATATATACTACACTCGTTCGTTGCGGAGCCATAGTATCGGTATGTAAAAGTTTTTAAATTTTTACATGGATAATTACGTCTCATCTATACGAGAGTTTAATATTTAGAAGAGTCGACCAAACGAGGTCATCTAAAGGTACGTAATAGCGTTTTGATGTGATAAGTTTTATGAAAATAAGGTTGACCGATTCGATCGAGCATCGAACGTTCACGAAACGAGTTGATTTTTATACTGTACTCATATTTAACTATAAGGATCATATCAGACGGTCAAAATTTTCATTTTGTGAATTTAGCCATTATAATAACAACATGTTTACTAATGCGATATAACTTGAATAGTAGATTATACTCAAGTGTACAACTTTTCGAAACAACTATATATAAGAAGTCAAATTTTGAAAAACACTGTGAAATAGCATTTAATCGTTATGATGAAATACGGTGATGGTAAAAAAATCATTTAAATCCGACAAAATTAGAGCCCCGATCGATGCGATCAACCTTATTTAAACTTATCTCTTTCTATGGGAAGCCATATATAGTATCGGGAGGTAAAAGTTTCTAAATTTTTACATAGATAATTACGTCTCATCTATATGAGAGTTTAATGAAGTCAACTTTTTGAAACAACTTGATTACTTCGACCGTACCTTCGATTTAATAACAAGTATATATATATATATATATATATATACTCATATATGTATATTTGGGGTCCGAGTCGACCAAATGCACCTATGAACTCGTCGCAAAAGCTTTAAGTTTTAACACATTAAAATTAAGCCGCCAAAAGATTTTCATAAAATTATTTTTACTTAGACGACGAAAGTTTTAAATTCGTGGCCTAAGTGTTTTCTTAGACGACGAAATATGTTTATTTCGTCGTCTAAGTAAACACTTAGGCCACGAATGTATGATTTTCGTCACCTAAGTAAAAAGAATTTTATGAAAATCTTTTGGCGGCATAGTTTTCTGCCAATAAATTTTGCCAAAATTCGAAATAATACTTAGGCGACGAATGTTTTTTTTCGTCGTCTAGGTTAATAACTTAGGAGACGAAACTTTCGTTTTCGTCCTCTAAGTGGATAGCTTAGGAGACGAAATGTTTGTGTTCGTCGCCTAAGTGAGAGATATATATTCACAATCTCTTTTATTCCATTCGATAAAAACCTTGAAGGTTTATTTAAATTTCACTTAGGAGTGGTCTAAGTATTTTACTTAGGAGACGAAATAGTACGTTTTCATCGCGTAAGTTATATATATATATATATATATATATATATATATATATGCTCGGTCGGGATATTCTGCAATCCCTAATCAATTGATGATGCTCTCAAATCTCCAATTTCACTGCCCAGTCCCTGCCCGTTTGCTGTCGTCTCAGTCCCCGCCCCCGCCGTGGCCGTCGCCAGAGTCGTCGCCCAGTCCCCATCACCGGCTCAATCTTCCTCCGCCGCGGACCTAGTCACCGGCATCGATTTTCTTTCGCAGGCAAGTTCTTCCTCCTCCATCTTCCGATTCTCTCAAAATTTATTGATATATTAATCCCTAATTTGACATATGACTAGCCGCCTAATCTTATGCTAGTGAATCTTTGATAAATTCGATCCCCTTCCAATTTTCTTTCACCTGCAGGACCTCTTCACCTTCTCTTCAGTCCGCGCCCCCCTTTCTTCATACAACGTTTCTTCACCTGCAACTTCTTTTTCTGCAACTACCTTCGATTCTCTCTCTCTCTCTCTCTCTCAAACCCAAAGGTGTTTCTCCCTTTTTTCGATCTCCCTTCCAGTTTAAGGAGGGGTAGCTACGGCTAATCACTCTGACCTTTGTAGAGTAAGGAGGATATAGAGACTGTCAGGCAGTGAACCGGAGCAAGAGATCGATCCCCGCGCTACTTCCGGCAATGGCTACACCGCCACCGAGTAGTAGCAGGCTCCGTGGTATGTTACAGTCTGCAGTGCAATCTGTTCAATGGACTTACAGTCTCTTTTGGCAAATCTGTCCCCAACAAGGGTATGTACACATTGATCAATTCTAATGAATCAAAATCATTCGTATAGTTTACCCGTTCATTCATTCCCTCCTCTGCTAATTTTGTTGGTGATGATGTTGTGGTGATGAATTTAGGATGTTAATATGGGCAGATGGGTATTAGAATGGGGCAAACCAAAACAAGGAACACAGTGCAACCTATGGAAGTGAGCTCTGAGGAGGCGTCTCTTCAAAGAAGCCAACAGCTTAGAGAGCTCTACGACACACTCTCCGCTTGAGAAACAAACCAGCCAGCTTTCCGCCCTTGTGCCGCCTTGTCCCCGGAGGACTTAACCGAGTCGGAATGGTTTTACTTGATGTGTGTATCTTTCTCATTTGCCCCGGGAGTTGGGTAAGTACTTCGAATTCTGGATTCTTTTTCTTCTACATTCTTCCTTCTTAATTTCAATGCCACAAAATTCTTATTATGTGGTTAAATTCTGTGCAAATGTGCAACTAAAATTAGGCAAAATTATGAGGTGAATGAACACTTTAAGGAATAAGAACTCTCATAAAATTAATTGAGCATTTCCTTTTAACAACACCATCAATGTTGGTAACAGAAACTTTTCGAGCTACTAAAGTTTGTTTCCATAATCTCCTAATAATCCTAGCTTGATTAGATTTGTTAATTAACAAGAACCACACATAAACAACTCCTATTATCTAGCTAATTCAGAAGGACTGCCTGCCAATGTACATGTTTTTATATATAAGAAGCTATTGAGCAATGTGTACAATTTGATAGATTAAATACTTTGCTATAGTATTAGTTTACACACACTAATACAGTTTGGCTATCCCATCTAACATGTTGAGCTTTCTGTTTGAAATATGCTCAAGACTAGCATGTGCATAGCGGCCAGAAAGAAATATCATATGCATATACATAGTTCTACTACATAGCGGCCAGAAAGATTACTAGCAGATTACTAGCATATGCATAACTTAGTTTATTTTCTCTTTTTTACCTCCTGTGTGTATATATTCCAGTAGAACTATCATTTTGCTGACTTGCATAATTATCTTCAAATCGCCTAACTAGTATACTAGATTACTATAACATATCTACTTATTGATACGGAGCTGTATAGGACTTAATTACAAGTCTGGAACATATTTATACATATATATATATATATAGGTACAAGCTGTATTGACTTTAATTTGTATTATTTTGCATATAAGTTTGTTGATGCTAACTTAATTCTTTGATGATATCTTCTGCAGATGGCACACTCAAAGAAGGCGTGTATTGTGTTTTTTGATGAAGTTGATGCCTTTGTATGAATAATTTTTTTAATATATTAATTATATTTTGTCTCAATTTTCTATTTTTTTTTTTAAATTAATCTACTTAGGCGACGAAAAGATAAAATTTCGTCGCCTAAGTTGCCCACTAAGGCGACGAAAATAAGTATATTCGTCTCCTAAGTGAATGACTTAGGTGACGAAATTTTATTTTTTTCGTCTCCTAAGTAGTTTAATTAAAAAAAAAATTGTTGGACAACTAAGGTGACGAAATTTCTCATTTTCGTCGCCCAAGTGAAGTATAAGTCGACGAAATATTTCGTCACCTAAGAATATTTTTCGTCACCTATTTACTTAGAAGACGAAAATGTTTCGTCGTCTAAGTAGCTTCTTAGGTGACAAAATATAAATGTTTCGTCGTCTACTTACTTAGGCGACCAACTTTAGACAACGAAACTTAGGTGACGAAAATTTCGTCACCTAAGTTCTTAGGTGACGAAAAACCCTCTTAGTGGTAGGGATCGTTCTAGTCGGGGATTAAGGATACCTGAAATATTAGAATGTCATAACAAAAACACAAACATATATAACTATTAACATGTCACACGAATTCATAAGGGGGAAGAGAGGTTCGGCAGCAAAGCTGCCCCCTAAAACCTAAGACACGAAAATAAAATCATAAATTACTATGTATAAGTGATCATCATCTTTCACACAAAGCATTTAGCACACAAGACTCTTTAACAAGTAAATACGCATGCAAGAAAGCAAGAGACAAGTTTAGACGCACTTTAGACCTAAATTGATTTCGACACAAGTAGACCCTCCAGCAGTTTTCCAATTGTTAGACTACTTAAGTTCTTAGAATCAACTCCAGCGTATAATCCTAATGTGATGCTAATCCGATTTCACACGTTTTAATATTTAAGCATATCAGTCTGAATCAAAGACATGTAAACAGGTAAGGTTGTCAATCATCTTATTTAACATGCAAGTTATCTAAGGTTTTTACCCTAAGTGAGCAACACAAATCAAGACTGCTCCAGCTTATGACTTATTCATATTACTCGAGTTAGATAAAACCTAACATCTAGAATTACATGTTAATCAAAAATAATGTTTCGGTTTTTAAGTCACACCCTTAGATTACTAACCAATTTAAATCCTAAATATGCATCTAATACCACTGTCCTAATTATCTAACATACGAATCAAATAAGTTAAAATCACAAAACTACTTTAATAAACATGTAATTGGTTCATACAAGAGTTTAGCAAAAATCAAGAATTGAATCGAGTTCATAAAATACAACCAAACATAAACAAATACAAGAGCCATATTGGTACGAAATTTGGGTGGTGGTGGTGTCGGTTTCGGCTAGGTATTTGGTGTTTGGTGCTTGTGAGACTTAGTAGAGTTTTTGGTTAATACTTGTACTTAAGATGAGATTATTTTTCTGTAGGAAAACAAGGCTTTATATAAGGAAAAAGTCGGCAGAAAAAAGGTGATAGGAGCATAAAATGTGACGTTTTTAATATGTTTTTACCCCTATTTATCCAATGCTTAACTCTTAATATTGTAAGATAGAGTCATGTAATTGAGTCTTGAGTTTTGGCTGAGTTTAATGTGAGAATGTGCTTACCTAGAAGAATTTGGACAAAAATTATCAAAAGCCTATTCGAAAAGTCTCTGAGATGTTTTATTGAATCTGTAAAACATAAATTTTACTTTTGATAGATTTTTCTTCTCTCATATGCAGTTGACACATAATGGATTGACCAAGGCAAGGAGTCACTGAATTTGGAGCAAAATAAGATGCAAGGAATCACAAGTTCAAATCATATGCAAATCCAGAAACTTCAGCAGATTTCAGTGCACGTCACTCAACTTCCCGAATTTATGCCAGATGATCCACAAAGAACCAGGAGGCGAATCATATATCATTGGAAAGCTCTGTGTGTCTAGTTTCATAAGCAATTGGAATCGCAGCAAAAGTTTTCATGAGCAAAACGTTATGCCGGTTTGAATGCACGGAGGTCAGAACTGCTGAGAAAGAAAACCTTCTGTCCGATTTGAGAGATTTTGGTTTTTCTTCACCAAGCTCGTGTCCAAGATCATTATTGAAGAGCTACTGAACAAAATGGAGTATTAGGGAGTCATCCTAGCAAGGAGAAAATTGGAGAATTAAAGAAAAGATGCTTCCCTAGTGCAAGAAGGAAAAGAAGACGCAAAGGAAAAGCTTTCCCGGCCCAACTAGGGAAAGCTACGGCTAGATTGGATAAATTGTCCAACATGGAATGAGCCTAGTCCATTTACAAATCCATGAAGCATTGATCCATGTAAAATTTGGCTGAATCAAAGAAGAAAAGAAAATTGAAATCGGAATGGAAAAGAAGAGAAGCAATCCGAGTTCTACATGGAGTTGGTTTACGAATGTGGACTAAATTTCTTTCTTTGTGCAAGATTTTTGGCTGAATTAATTCATGGAAAACCTAAAGAGATATTGCTCAATTATTCAGTCATTATCTTGGGAATTTTTGGCAGAAAATAGAGGAAGAAAATCGCAACAAATCCTGATCAAATTCGGCAGAATTCCTGTGCATGTCATCCAACTTCCACGGACTCTCCCGGATACCTCACTTCGAACTAGATGATGTGCCATATATGGATGGAAAGCTACGGGAGTCTAGTTTCCAACCTAACTAGAATCACCTCAATATCTTTTTTTTAGAGAAAGATATTCTGTAATCTTCACTCGAATGTCAAATCTACCAGCAGGATAAGTTTGAGAAAAACTAGGTTTTGTGAAACCTAGTTGCAGCCAACCTTTTGCCTCTATATATTGGATGATTTTTACACAGAAAATCATTTCTCTTCTCACGCTCAAGCAAGGCCGAAACTCTACCAAAATAATTCCACAAAAATCCTATACAGAAACTAGAGCAGCCGTACTATACCTCTTTTGCCGAATCCATCTTTGTTGAAGTCTTGCAAGGTTCTTCAAAAGTGTGATTACTCCTTTATAGATTTTTATTTTCTGTATAAATTCAATACTTTGTTTATAAAGATTGAATGGATGGATGTATATTGTTTTGGTTTTATTAACTTAACATTGGATTTCCGAAATTCTGTTATGTGTTTTGGTTTTCTTTTTGTTTGATTCGTGAACAGTAACATGTATGATTTGAGTTTGTGATTTAGGGCAGTAGGTTCACATGTGTTCTTGTATGAATTTGATTAATTTTCATGAGTTCGTGCATCACAAATTGTGTGCTTGAGGGCTGACTTTGTGGCTTCTCCTTAGGTACCGATTTTATATACCAAAATAGTTTAGATTGCATCATACGCGAAGTTGTTGAGGTCTAGGTTATTTAATTAGGGCTGTTATAACCTTGAAAATTTGCATGTTCAAATATGATGAGTGACGCCATTACATGTTTGCATGTCTCCAATTCGGCTTATTGTGCTTATGTGCTTCTTGTGTTTAATTTCTACGCAAAGTGTCTTTAAACTGATTAGTACTATGTTTAGGATTATACGCGAAGTTAATTCTAAATACTTGTGAAGTCTTAACGATTAGATGAACCGCGAAGGGCTCTAATTTGTTTAAGTGCTATGTGAAATACTTACTGCCGTGAGTTGTGAATTCTTGTATTGTATGTTATTGAGCAATTTCGTGCTAAGCTATGTGTGTGAAGATGATGATCAATTGTGTATAATAATTTCGATTTAGTTTCATAAAATTCAGTAGGTATTAGATTCAAATATCAAATCCCCAACATGATTTTGTAATGTTTTATGTGATTGAAAGCCCTAGATTTCACCGGATAGAACGATCCCTACTTGTTCTAACTACAATTGACACAAATAGGGTAATATGTGTATGAAGTTGTTTTACAGGTACAATGTGCTTGGATAATAATCTCCATCAAAAGGGAACACAAAACCTAATGCAAATCGGCAAGAGAAATCCTTATGCAACAAGGTTTTGTTTCCTTCCTTTCTTGGTTCTTCTAGGAGACTTCTTCAGCTGATTTTCTTTGTGGATTGGGCTGCAATGTTTCATGGACTTCTCAAGTGGATTCAACATCTCTCTTTGATGGATAATGGACCATGGATTGGTAGTTGCAAACCTCATTGCGCAATCGGCAGAAAACTGCTCAAACCGGCAAGTTTTCCTATCCAAGCTAGGAGATCTTCTTTCTTCATCTTTTCCACTTCTTTTTGGCTTGGCTGGATCTCCTAACTTTCATTTAAGCTTGGAAACTCTCACTTGATGCATTCGGTTGCCCTTTAGATGCTCAAATACAGAAAAGCAATAAAACAGGCAGTAGGTTGTTCTTCTCGGCAGGGCAGTAACCTTGTTGTTTTGCGACTGACATAACTTTCTCATTAGGATAGCTATTGATTCGATTCTAAGTTCTGTAGAAACTAGACTCATAGAGCTTTCCGTGCATATATGGCATGCCTTCCGGTTCCTTGTGGTCCGCCCTGGAGAAATTCTGGAAGTTCAGTGATGTGCCTAGGAAATTCCTTGAACTTGTTGGATCCGAATTTGCATAGCATTTTTCGGCAGCTTCTTTTGCTTCAATTGTTAAAACTCTTTCCAATGCTCAATCCTTGATATGTCTACTGCTCATAAGAGAAGAAAAATCCATCAAAAGCATCATGGAAGCTTTACAGAATCACCGAATCATTTAGAGACTTCGATTTTCAGCACTTTGTCAATTTTCTGTAAATTTCCAACACTAAAGCATATTTTCATTTAAACTCTACTAAAAGCTTATGACTTTATTGTATAACTGGATTCTACATAAATAAGGGATAAAACAAAGTATAAATAAGGGTAAAACATATTAAGAACGTTGCATTTTATGCTCCTATCAACAAGTGGTAGAAATGGCGACTGACAACGGAATTGATGTGAACATGGTATTATCTGAAGATGTTGGAAACTTAGGAGATAATTCCGACAGTGATGCTGCATGCGGGGGGACTGCAACTTCAGATTGTTCAGATGATGGTGGTGGTTGGGCAGAAAAAGTGGTGGAGATACAGGGTTTGAATATGGACAATCTTCTGTGGGTGGATACATAAACCAGTTTACATGTGACAGTAATTTTAATCATGTCACCCAAGATGAAGACCACGGATCTAGAGAAGCTGGTCATGGTGCACAAAACCATAATCGACATGACAGTAGGTCTAGATGTGCAATTGATGATCAAGGTACCCCATCAGATATTGCTTCAGTTGCCTTAAATTTTGATGTCATCAGTTTAGGCACAGAGCGTAGTAGGACGTCAAATGACTCGAATGAAGACAAAAATCAATTTGGTTATAATATTTATGAATATGGTCAATATGGAGAAGTATATGACCAGTCATATAGTTAAATTCATCATTACTATCTCATTCTAGGGGATACCGTCGGCAGCTCCAAAGAAATATATGACTATCATATTATTTACTACAATTCATACAATTTGAGTCATATGTCTTGGTCAGATTATTCTACTTTAATTTCGTGAATCAACGTGAGGAATTTGAAATACTTAGAGTCTCTTTGTGGTACTAAATGAAGCTATTATTTGTATGTATTTAAAGTTTTATGTGTAAGATGAATAAATTTAATATTTATATAAAAAAAATTCTTACAAAATATCTTCGATATAACTGATTTTTTTATATCAAAGATTTTTTTTTTCAAAACACCGGTAAATACCGATATTGATATTTTAATTGTTGCATATTTACTATATACTAAGTTTGAATCCAGCCGACATCGGCTTATTTCAAATTGTCGCTCCAGCCCAGCCCTTTGTCTCTACGTTCTGCGGCTTATTTCAACCGCCGCCTCTTAGTCGACAACTTTGCGAAGGATTTGTTAAGGGACGGTTCTTCGGCTTATTTTAAGCCTCTTTTTCCAGCCGAGCTGTCTTATCTCCTTCTTCTGCCGCCTTGCTCTCTTTCTATCCAGCCGCCTCTCTCTTCTGTCTTCTCAAACAATTCTCTCTTTGTTGTGCTCTGAACCGCCGATATTGGTTTCTCCTTTGGTTGCTTCGACTTGGGCATCGGGTTTCATCACACAACGATTCAATCGCAGGTTCTTTTTTTTCCCTATTCTTCTTTCTTCGATTTGAATTTTTAAGGTCTTTTTCTTCCGTCTAAAGTTAGGTTTATGTTAAATCTTCTTCAACCTAAGTATACAAAAGTTTAGTTGGCTCATTGATGTAACTGCAAAATAGGCCTGATTTCGTTTATTTGGGTTGTTTGGTAGTTTTTTGATGCAGGTTATTGATTTTGAATTTTCGTTTTCGTATTTGGTTTATGAGTTTGTGGCTGGTTTGATTGTTGGCTATTCTTGAATCTTGCCGGAAAAACCATGATTCTTACATTGTTTAATCAATTTCTGAGAATAGGTAATTGTAAGAGATTGCAATTAAATTGTGATTACAGCTTTGGTGGCCATAAAATCTATATATAAGAGTATAGATTGATGGATTGATTACCCGTACCTTATCTTTTCTAAATGGTGAGAAAAATTATGGATTCTCTTTTTGTGGCAAACATTAACAAGTACAGTGCAGTCAAACTTACTTTCTGACAAACAAATGTACAGCAGTTTAACCATAGTTAGCTGCTTTCCAATAAAATAAAATAATAAAAAAACTATAGTTAGCTGCTTTCCAATTGTCAGTAATTTGATTGACATGGTAGTAAATTTTATTTACCAACTTCAAATGTTGATCATTCCAAACCAGTTGGATCATGTTTATGTAACTACCAACTGGTATTCTAGCTAACAGACATTGGGGTGATAAGCATGCAATTATCATGAAAGCTACATGATCCAAGTTCTTCAGCTTCATGTTTAATAGGTTTAATACTTTGATCATAGCTGGTTTGACTAATATAGGTAATTAAGTTTTTGATGAACAACTCTTAAGTAAACACAACTCCAGTTCAGCTCCCAAATTTCAACCCAAGCTCAGATGCAAGAGTTCTGTGAAACCCAGACCCAACTCTTGATAAAATGTTCATAGTTTATCAGCAAAACCTGCATGTAGAAAGCATTTCATTTGCTCTACCACACTATCTTGATAAAATGTGACTTCTATCATAGTCTGGTAGAAGAGAAAGTTGGTTTTTTTTTTTTACATGTAATCACAAATTTACAGCTTAGTCTGGTATATACACATGTAAGTTTTTTTTACAAGATACAGTAGAACCACATACACAAAATAACTTCTTACAAACTTCAAAAGATAACATTTACTAAGAAAGAACATGTCTGATATAAAATTAAGTGTCATCACACTAAAGTGACTAATGCTTAATCACATTGTTTAATCAATTTTTGAGAATAGGTAATTGTAAGAGATTGCAATCGATCTTTTTGTGATTGAGGCTTTCATTGCTTCATCAATTTTTTAAAATGAGATTGCTCTGCTTTGCAAATCTTGAATAGTTGAATTTTTAATACGCTCTTAAATTGCTTAATTAATATTTGGATTGGTTCTGTGACCTTTGTTTTCAATAGACTCTTTGATTTCTTAATCAATCTTTCAATGTGGTGGTTTCTTTTTAGCTTCCTGTCTTCCTTCTTTTGCTCTATAAACGTTTTCCTCATATATTGATTGTCAAATGCTATGGTTCTTGCAAAACAGTGGTGTTCTTTTAAATTTTAATCGATGAATTGAGAGTTTTTCGAAAATATGTAATCTCATAGTTCAATTTTTTGGTTCAAACAAAGTGAAATTTGGTCAACTCAGCTTTGATTTATTTAGTTTTTAGTAGTTTTATGTGTGTGTAATTTTGATACAGGATTCTTGCTGTTTCTGTGACACAAGTTCAAACAAAATTAAAACAACAACTTAGAAGAGGGAGTGCTGCATCATTGTTCTTGAGGTACCATCTGTACATAAAGACACATATTTTGTTAAGATTGCAATATCTTTTGGGCATTGTTCTTTAGGGAGTGCTGCGTTATGATTCTTGAAGTAGTATCTGTACATAAAAAAAAAAAAAAAAAAAATTGTGGTTATCAATATCTTTTGGGCATGCTTACTTTTCTGTATGCAAAGTTTGAAAAATATATGTAAAGGATTTCTATGTTGTTGATTGATGAGGTGTTAGTCTGTTTGTGTATAAAATTTATCAAGATCTGTGTTTTTAATCTGTATAAATTGGATTCTATTTCTTTTGTTTAACCGAAGTATTTTATCAGGTTAGATATTTATTTTTTGTTTCTGTGTGATTCATAATTTAATATGGGTAGTGAATAATTTAAATGCCTTTTTTCAGCCATGCCTCCCAAGAGTATAAGATACAGTGAGAAAAGAATGTCGTCCTGCACGAGTCATCCAGATCCGTCAGGTGTGATATTTACTTTTTCATTTTATGGTGTTCATCTGTGCTAACCAACTAATACGTGCCTTTTTAGTGCGGCCTCTGAAGACTAGGAAAGGCCGAAGGAAAAGAATGTTGGAAGATTTGAATGAGCATGACATGCGGAATTCTCACCTTCAACATACAAATGAAGCAGAACAAGATATGCAGAATTCTCGCATCATTACACAGTCTGCAGTAGAACAAAATGAAGAAGGTTAATTGTTTTTGTCCCTGCCTCTATATAATGTTTTATTATCACTAGACTTTATGATTTCTAATTGTTTTACAATATTAAAAATCATATGATTCCTAACTCACTGCTACTACCGTTGATTAAATGTTTAATTATTCAAAACTCATTTCTGTCCTATAGTTAACAATGGTATTTCTGCCCATGTAGTATTCATGAATTTCTTATATACAAAACTAATCAGTTTCTCAGGCTGTCAGCAATATGTACAGCATTATCTCTCTTCTGTTTGATTAAATTGTTTCATGACTTCATCTTGGGTGTTTTGTTCCATGTTATTTATATAGATTGTGATTCAATGACGTTGAGTAAGCCTAAAATTATATTTATTACTTATATAGGTTGTAACCAGGTCAGCTGTAGTATTCAACCTCCATCTTTTAAGAATGGGAAACCTAGAGAAAAGAAGGTGTTCGAAAAACTACACCAATCTCCTGCTGAGTTTAACCATTGTTCAACAGAAGATTTCAGTTCTGCCACGACATTGAAGCTTCATGATGATGAAACAGGTAATTGGAAATAAATTTTGGAAATTCATTAACATATAATCTGTTGTCTTTTTTTAATTTAGCTAAACCATTTTGCAACATAATTTTTAGTCTTCAATTCTATGTGATTTATATAAATTATAATTAAATTAAATGTTTTCTAATGTTAAGATAGGTAAGAGCAAAATAAATTCATTGTTTATACAGATTCTAACCAAGTCGATCGGCTGTATTGTTTTAGCTCAACTTCCTAAGAGTAGAAAAGGTAGAATGAAAAGAGTTTCGGAAGAGTTAAACCAACCTGTTCATAAGTTGAACCATTGTTCTACAGAAGGTTCCAGTTCTGCCAGGACATTGGAAATTCATGATGATGCAACAGGTAATTGAAAATAAGTATTGAAATTTACTAACATGTTTTGCATTACCTTTTTTCCGTTCAGCTAAACTGTTTGATAACATGATCTTTGTTATTCAGTTCCATATGATTCATATGGGAAATTAATGTTTCTCATTTTCATGTGTTCTAACTAAGTCGGCTATATTGTTCAGCTTCGCCTCCTAAGAGTAGGAGAGGTAGAAGAAAAAGAATGTTGGAAGAGCTAAACCAACCCATTCATGCTGATACAACAGGTAATTGAAAATTTACCAACATGTACTACATTACATTTTTTATTTCGTTATGAACTGATCTGTTGTTTTATTTTATATCATTTATGAAAATTGTGAATCAATTAAATGCCTACTTTTACGTGTCTTTTTGTACTATGATAGTTTAGTGTGAAATGATATTCATCGTTTATATAAGTTTTAATTGAGTCAGTTTTATTTGTTTTAGCACCACCTGCTAAGAGTAGGAGAGGTAGAAGAAAAAAAATGTTGGAGCAGATGAACCAATCTATTCATCAGTTTAGACATTATCCAGCAAAAGGTTTTAGTTCTGCTGCAATTATGGAAACTAATGATGACAGAACAGGTAATTGAAAGTTCATCAACACGTTCGACTCTTTTTTTTTTTGTTTAGCTGAATTGTTTAACGACATTATTTTCAGTATCGTATTCCATATAATTCATGCACGTTATTATTGCATGAATTGTTTTCTTTTACTTCTATATCTTAACGCTCTGATAGTTAATATGTAAAAGATGAGTGTTCAAATGAATAAAATGTTCAACTTACGGATCCTGCTGTTAGTTGGGTGCTACTGCATTCATTGAAAATTTTGGAGATTTATAATTGATTGAAGTGACTAACAATGGCTATATTTAATGTGCAATGCAGATATAAATTCTACATCATTGGGTCAAGCATTTTATCAGAGAAATCAATCGGGTCAGTTATATTTGAACTATTTCTTTTACGCATGCAAAATGCATTTTCAGTTTCTAAAATATGATTGTTTTATAATTATAGGAGGAATGATCGATTATAGTGATTCTGGCGATGATGTTTTTGAATGTGAATATTGTGGTGCATGTTTTTGGTTTGGTGAGGCACATAAAAAAACCTATCAAAATAAGCTTATCTACACGAATTGTTGTCAACAAGGAGAAATTAAGCTGTTGTTACCAGATCCCACACCAACATATTTACAACACTTATTAGATGTGAAAAATAGTAAAGCCACTGGTAATTTCCGCGACAATATTCGAGTTTATAATTCTGCCCTTACTTTTACTTCTATGGGTGCAAAAATAGAGCACGGTATAAATGATGGTACAGCGCCTTATGTTTTTAAAATTTGTGGACAAGTGCATCATTTAATGGGCTCTGTATTACCGTCTGAAGGAGACTCTCCAAAATATGCTCAATTGTACGTTTATGACACAGAAAATGAAATTGCGAATCGTATTAATGCTGTTGATCCATCTCATGTCAATAAGAAATTGAGGCCTCAAATTGTAGAAGAGCTGTTGCATATGCTTGACAATGTGAATGAATTGGTAAAAGAATACATAACTGTTAGGAACGAGTTTGAAAATAATTTGTTACCTTCATATACCATGACTTTACTTGGTCCAACATCGTTTGATTCTAATTCAAGACAATATGAACTACCGACTGGAAATGAAATTAGTGGGTTAATTGTTGGAGACATTGGCGAATTTAATTCAAACAAAGATATCATTATTCGATCAAATGATGGTCACTTAAAACGGATTTCTAAAATTCATCCCAAATATATGTCGCTACAGTATCCTCTACTCTTTCCTTACGGCGAAGATGGATATAAATTAGGTCTCAAATTACAACCAATAGCAAAAGAACGTGGGAAAACAAATATGAAAATTACGATGATAAAGTACATTCGTTATCAACTTCATGACAGACAAAATAATGTTGCAACTCTCTTGAAAGGTGGAAGACTATTCCAACAATTTTTAGTTGATGCTTATGCAACTGTTGAAGAAGATCAATTAGATTATCTAAGAAAAAATCCGCCCAAGCTTAGAACTGAAAAGCGCATAAATATTTGTGCCGTTGCTTCTGCTGGGATTGAAAATAGTTGCGCTGTTGGACAAAGAATAATTCTTCCGAGTTCTCATACAGGAAGTCCTAGAGATATGGTCAACAACTATCAAGACGCGATGGCAATATGCAGGCAATATGGCAACCCAGATCTATTCATAACTTTTACGTGTAATCCTAAGTGGCCAGAACTGCAAAGAACTCTCGAAAAAAAGGGTGGTTACAAATCTGAAGATCGACCTGATATAGTTTCGCGTGTTTTTAAACTAAAAGTTGATGACATTCTGAATCATATTAAATCCGGAAAACCGTTTGGCCGTATTGAGGCAGATGTTTGCACAATTGAATTTCAGAAACGAGGATTGCCTCATGCTCATATGTTATTTTGGCTTGGAAAAGACAAAAAATGTTATACCCCAGCCGATATTGATTCGATCATTTCAGCAGAATTGCCAGATTCTCAAAGTAATCAGAAGCTTTTTACTATCGTTAGTCAATGTATGATTCATGGACCCTGCGGAACTATAAATTCTACAGCTCCTTGCATGCGTGATGGAAATTGCAACAAGTCTTTTCCAAAATCTTATAATGCGTTCACAATTTTCGACGGTATTAAACCACCTGTATATAGACGACGTGATGATGATACAAGGTTTGTAGAGAAAAATGGAGTTCAAGTTGGAAATAATTTTGTGGTTCCTTATAATCCAAGTTTATTATTGAGGTACAACGCTCACATTAATGTTGAATCATGTTCTCAGGCCATGTTGATTAAATATTTGTTTAAATATATAAATAAAGGCCCGGATAGAGCGCGACTATTAATTCATGAAAACATAAATGATGAAATACAAACTTATCTTAACTGTCGATATTTGACTCCTCATGAAGCTGCATGGAGACTTTTTGAATTTTCAATTCATTCGAGACATCCTGCGATCATACGTTTAGAAGTTCACCTACCATATGAAGAAAATGTAGTTTTCAATGAAGATCAATCTTTGGAAGCAGTGTTGCAAAGACCGGATATAGAGAAAACTATGTTAACAGCTTGGTTTGAAGCGAATAATACTTACAAAGAAGCAAGACAGTTAACCTATGCTGAATTACCCACACAATTCGTCTGGGATAAGAAATATAAAATATGGAAGCCCAGAATAAAATATAAGAGTATTGGTAGGATTGCTCATGTACAACCTATGGCAGGTGAGCTATATTACATGAGAATGTTACTTAACATACAAAAAGGTTGCCAAGACTACGACTCTATTAAGACTATTCATGGAATTACACATGCTACTTACCAAGAAGCCTGTCGAGCGTTAGGGTTACTTGGTGATGACAAAGAGTGGAATGACACATTAACAGAATCATCATTTGTTGCATCATCTACAGAGATACGGCATTTATTTGTTACAATTTTACAATTTTGTCAAGTTGGAGACCCGCAAGCATTGTTTGATACACATTGGATTAGTATGTGTGATGATATATTACATAAAATTCGATCTGAATTCAATATGCCTAAGCTTACTATACCTGAGCCGGAATTGAAAAATAGTTTATTATTCGAACTCGAGAAAATGTTAAATGCATCATCTAACTCATTACAAAACTATCAATTACCGATGCCAGATGCAGACAAAATTATTGAACTTAATAACAAATTAATGAGAGAAGAACTTGACTACGACTGCGATGCCTTAAAACACGAACATTCTAATTTTGTCGCCCGGTTGAATCATTGTCAAAAAATCGTATACGATGAAGTTATAAAAACAGTAGAACAAAAAAAAAAGGGAATGTTCTTTGTTCACGGCAGTGGAGGTACCGGAAAAACATATTTATGGCACACGATTATAACGAGATTAAGATCTGAAGGAAAAATAGTTTTAGCTGTCGCTTCATCAGGAATTGCATCATTATTACTCCCGAACGGTAAAACCGCACATTCGCGATTTAAAATACCGCTCGATATGTATAAACGTATGACATATCCTATAACAAAAGTAACCCATTTAGGAAAACTATTGCAGAAAACAGACTTAATTATTTGGGATGAGGCACCAATGTGTAATAAATATTGTTTTGAATCATTAGACGAAACTCTTGGTGATATTCTCTTTGATGCTCGCTGTATGAAAACAAAAGAGCCATTTGGAGGTAAACCAATTTTATTGGGCGGAGATTTTAGACAAATTTTGCCAGTTATACCAGGAGGCACTAAAGAACAGATAATTGAAGTTTCATTAAACAATTCGTACTTATGGAAATTGTTTAAAAAGTTTAATTTAACAGAAAACATGAGATTATCGAGGACTGACATATCTGAACATGAAAAAAAAGAAATAAGTGAGTTTGCAGACTGGATATTACAGATAGGAGAAGGTCGTATACAATCAGCTTATGTAACTAATGATGCTGACACTTCTTGGATTAATATTCCCAAAGACCTGTTGATTTACAACGATGGAGATCCTATTGAAGCTATTTTTTTGGCGATCTACCCAAATTTTAACAACAAATATAAAAATGTCGACTATTTAAAAGAACGTGTTATTGTTACACCACGAAATTCTATAGTCGATGAAATTAATAATTATGCGATTAATCTACTACCTGGTGATAAAACAACATACCTTAGTTCTGACACAATCTCATTAAGTTCTGGCAATTCTGAAAACATTGATGTTTTATATCCCCCTGAATTTTTGAATCAGCTCAAATTTAATGGATTACCTCCACATGAATTAGTTTTGAAAATTGGTATGCCGATTATGTTGCTGAGAAATTTAAATCAAGTTTGTGGTCTATGTAATGGAACAAGATTGATCATAACTAAGCTGTTTGACAGATTAATAGAAGCCAAAGTATTAACAGGTAAAAATATCGGACATAAATTTTATATCCCGAGAATTTCACTAACAGAACGAGAAAATAAGTGGCCATTCACGTTTAAGAGACGCCAATTTCCTGTTAGACCCTGTTATGCAATGACAATCAATAAAAGCCAAGGTCAATCATTGAACCAAGTTGGGATATATATATCAGAACCAGTTTTCACACATGGTCAACTATACGTCGCATTATCAAGAGTCACGTCAAGAAAAGGTTTAAAAATTTTAATTAACAATAAAGAGGACATGCCGAATAATTATACGAGAAATATTGTATATAAAGATATTTTGCTCTAAGATATATAATATAGTTAAAAGCGGCTATTGAAAAGAGTAAAAATTTTAGTTCCGCTACGAGAAATTGTGCGAACAACATAAACAAACGAAGGCATAAATCTTAGACGAAAAGGGCAAAACTAAAAAAATTGGGGTTGCATTTTTGTTTCTGCTGACCTACACCAATTCGGCATCCACTAAGGTCCCACACATGGTGGCTATCACTTTACCTTAATTTCCAAATAACTCTCCACCCTTCAATTCAAAACATTTTCTCTTTTCCTACGCATACAATCCAATTAATTGCATTTGGTAGGCCAATTTGTTATTTTACTTAGCCATTCTCCAATTTTCTCTTTCTTTCAAATATATATTTATTCTTTTTGTTAACCCTTCTGCACAACCCTATCTTTATTCACCGCCTCCGTCGCAACTAACCACCACCTCCACTGAAAAAATACACCGCCTTCCCTCTTCAAACTTTGACTTCCTTATTCCTCTTTTTCTACCATCTTCCATTTCCATTCTTATCTCTTCTATCACTTCACTAATTTAACTTTTCCTCAAACTTTCAACGGGTTCTTATTCCTTTAAGCAGCCATCTGTAATTTTGGTTCTCATCTATTTCACCGTCTTAATGACTCCTTTCCTTTCTCCAGTTCTTATCCTCAAACGACCGCCTCTACGTTCTAGGTATATATGTGTTTTTAACTCCATATCTTCTCTCTTTCTTGCACCCCTTCACGTTTCACTTATCACCGGAAAACGACTCTTGAGGTTTGTTTAATGAATACTGCTGTGTTTCCTTCCGTTTTAAATCTTGGTCTATCGCAATGTTATAATAAGATTTTTTTTTTTAACTAAGATGCTTCGTTTGCATTTAACCAACCCAGTAATCATATGCTTCGTTCTTTACCTGGCAGATGTCGGAACCAGCGTTAATCAGAGCCATAACACCCCACAAGCACTATTTCAAAATTAGGGTGCGCGTATGTAGGACATGGCGGCCGCGCGGATACAATACTGAAACCTATGATGGACAACACTATCTGTTGGTTGACCAAATGGTAAATTTTTACAAATTATATGTATTTGTTCTTCTCAACCATCTATACCTCCATTACACAGTTCTCTTTTAATTTATTCGTAGGGAGATGCGATCCATGCTCAGATTCCTGAAACTTTTCTAGGTCGTGTTCCTTACAGAATGGAACAGGGAAAGATATACGATATCTTCGGTTTTTCCACAATAAGAGAATCAGCTAAATTAAAAGTTGTGGAACATGATGCTAAACTGATCTTCAATGCGAAAACACAGTTCATCCCAGTGCTAGACGCTGACCCGCCTATTCCCACACAGTCATTCAGGCTTTTTGAATTTGAACAATTATGGTCAGCAGTTCATGAGGCCCAAACTCAGAGGCGAGAGGTCCAATTCCTCGCAGGTAGATCATATAATATTGTGTTTTTATGTCATTATAGTACATTATTGAAACTAACCTTATGTATCAATGTTTACAAATCATAGATGTGTACGTGTGCATCAAAGAAGTGGTTCCAACACATCTAGCAGATACCAAGAACGATAAAAAAGCGAAATGTGAAATAACCGCCCAAAATCTGAGGTATCGTATTTACTTCACCTTTGGTAACAATTCCTGTTAACAATTCATTCAAAACAAATGAACAACAACAATCAAAGCAAATTCATCATGTATGATGTCTTTTTTTTAATATCACAGGAGAGAGGATATCAAAATTACCCACCCTTTGGGGGGACCAAGCTACAGAATTTGATTTGCAAGCGGCACAGAATTCTCTACCATCAGCACTAGCTATCTTCACCAGCCTAAAACCTTCAACATTTCTAAGTCAGCAACATTTTTTTTTACCATTTTTTCACACTTTTAGTCACAGCAGTCCTAATTTACAAGTCGTGTTTCCTACGCAGATTATCTGACAGGAGCCTCTACCAACCATACATGCATCATAATGAATCCATGTCTTCCTGCAACACAAGAATACATGAATGAGTATGTGACTTACATACATGTTTAATTTTTAACAGAAAACAAACATTGATCTGAATGATTGACTGCCTTCTGTTTTTATATATTGTGATTTCTCAGATTTAACTTCCCGGAAGACAGAGTCAAACTCCTTCCTATACCATTGAGATTTCAGACTAACGCACAGCGGCAACAACAACCTCAGAAATCTTTAACTGAACTGAATGAATTAGACCCAAATGCATATGCGGTATTATCACTTTTTATATCATATTTTTTACATCAGTCAAAACCATTTGTAAAATTCAAATTTATATCCTGACAAAACCATCATATTTTTACAGAACCTTCTGGTCCAATGTACTGCAACAATCGTTGGATTCGCCGAGCATGGCTGGTGGTACCGAGGTTGTCCAAGCCCTAACTGCATGAAACAAATGAAGAAGCAAGAAGGAGACAATGAGTACATTTGTCCCGAACACTATCATCAGAAACAAAAACCTCTACCATGGTGAGTTCATTTGTAATACAACGCATAGACTCATGTTTACATTTGCTAACCACCGAGCTTCTCTGCAGCTATAGAGCCCGCATGATAGTTGAGGATGCCGAAAACGAATCACTCATGACTTTAATGGGAAGACCAGCACAGCAGCTTTTCGGTTTCACCTGCAAAGAACTATTGGACAAGAGATTTTACGCAACCGAAACAGAATTGCCTGAGGAAATCACAGGAACAATCGGCCAATCCCATACCTTCCAAATCAAGGTTAACTACAACAACGAATTGGTGGTTAAAGACATTTTTACAGGCCAACACTCTACAGAAACATCGCACCAAAGTCCCAAAAAAAGGCCTGGAGAAACAAGCGGAACAAGTGAGTATCCACTAGAGACTGAAAAGAAAAATAAAGGGTTAGTAACTGCCTTTACTCTTCAAATCTTTCAATTAATCTTTTCAAAATCAAATTAACCCTTTGATTGCTTTATCAATCTTAAACTGTTTAAATCATTGTTTCCAATTGTAGGCACATGGACAAAAGATTTACTGGATGATGAATCAATTGAAAACAATATCGTATAAATGGGTTACCTGAAAACAGTATCAATTGAAAACAGTATCATATTTAATTGTTTAGATTTATTACCTGTGATTAAAAAAACACTCAGCAAAGTCCATATTCTTTCTCAGTGATGTGAATATCTTACTAACAGTAACATATCAATAAAAATTACCTTAATGTTAAAATCGACTAGATCATAAAACCTAGGTAATAGTAGCTCTTTCTAAAAAATGAATAATAGCTCTTTGTAAAAATTAGAATAAATGAGTTAGCTCTGGACCCTTTGACGTTTTAAATCATCCATGATGCTACGAATAGAATTGAGCCTTGAGGTTTACTGTCATGGATTCCTGCTTTAGCTCTAGGATCAAAGCTGACAGCCCACTTCATAATGGTATGTGTTTTTTGATCCCTGAACTAATCTCTGTTTTAGGTTCATGATAAAGTTTTGATCTTTTTGAATTGAGGGTGTTAAAGTTGGTTCCTTTTGATTGATGAAAATCATGAAACATGCAGCAGTGTATTTTAACTCTTGAGAATTCATTTGACAACTGAGTTTTAGTTTCAGTAGCTGCTTCTGAACATCGATGTTTGATTTTTTTGGGTGTTATTATGCTTTGGGATGTTAAAGTTGATTAGCTTGGATTCGATGGATTGGGTACTAAAAACTTCATTTGAGTTTTCGGTTATGGCTTTCTTCAGTGAAGTATTGGGGTTTGGTTACTATGGTGATGAAGTTGGGGTGTTTACATTTGGTTAGCTTGCTTTGCTGATTTGCAACTCTTTGCATATTATCATTCTCTAAGCACTCTTCTGTATAGTGATGAGTTACTCATGGGTATATTGCCTCACATCCTTTACATTTATTATTGATCTCTTAATGCACACGTTACTGAATTGTTTTATTAATGATTCTAAAACAGGGAAGGACTGGGAAAACAGAAAATGAATTAGCATGCTTTCCAGTGAACTTTTGACGGACTTTTCACAAACATCTTCTCACACAGCTCTAATCATGGTGGGAATCTTTTGTTGTACAGACTTCTCATTTTGTTTTAGTACGCAGCTGCTCTTTTTGGAAAAAAAAATGAAGAAATAGAGCCTGCTAATATAATGTAATAATGTGTTACTTTAATGTAATAGTGTGTCACTTAAATACAGGAGTGTTTTACTTTAATACAGTAGTGTGTATTAAAATTGAGATCCTGAAAAAATTTGATATAATAGTGTGTTACTCTAAACTTTGATGTAATAGTGTGTTACTCTAAACTCTTATGTAATACAGCAGTGTGTTATATTTGTTGTGAAGATATTTATACCCTATTTTCCAATAACCCGCGCCCTGGGCGCGGGCAATACTGTCTAGTTACTACCAATGTACAATAGGCTTTTCTCATAAAATATTAGTAAGAATAAGGAAATAGGTTGCACTCCTTTCAAAAAAAAAAACAACATAAGTTGGACCAAGTACAAAAATTTTGCCCAAAAAAAAAAGGAAAAAGAAAAGAATAAAATTTTGATCCTCCAATCTGTTACTTTCCTCGTGTACTTAAGACATATCTTTCGTCGTGGAAACCAGTTGGATCTGAGTGGCGACACCGACGCAGGGGTCTCATTCGGCATGTATGTATGAATCTGAACCTGCTCATTAAACTGGTTTGTTTGTAATGATGGTGGCTCCGAGAAATCTGGTGGTGAGAGACGAAGAGAATGCCAAGGTTGTTGCGGTGGAGGAGGATGAGGAAGATGAGGATTGGTCCACCGGCAAGAAGCCCAAGTCGTCTTCGGAGAGATTGTCCCTCACGCGCTGGGAGGTTGCCGCCGCTTTCTCTGTTTTCTTGATTTTCTCGAGCGGCCTCTTCTGTGTCTACTTGACCATGCCCCCCGCCGACTACGGCAAACTGAAACTTCCTCGCTCCATTGCTGATCTCCGCTTGCTTAAGTACGTTTCTGATTCCCTCTTGTTCCTCGGATTTGGGAATTCAATAGCGAAACTCATTAATATCTGTTTTGGTTGTGCAGAGATCATCTTGGGAGCTATGCCAGGGATTATCCAGCTCAATTCATTCTAGGTTACTGTTCTACTTACATTTTCATGCAGACTTTCATGATTCCTGGGACTATCTTCATGTCATTACTTGCCGGAGCTCTTTTCGGCGTTTTCAGAGGCCTTGTGTTGGTTGTCTTCAACGCCACTTGCGGAGCATGTTCCTGTTTCTTTTTGTCCAAGTTAATTGGCAGGCCTTTAGTTAGTTGGCTGTGGCCCGAGAAACTGAGGTTCTTCCAGGCAGAGGTAATCTGTCTATTTCTTTGCTACGTTTGAATTTTAGATACTTGTGCTGTACCTCTTACATTTGATTTGTGTGCCTATGCAGATTACAAAGCGTAAGGAGAAGCTGCTCAACTATATGCTGTTTCTGAGGATAACTCCAACATTGCCAAACCTTTTCATCAACTTGGCATCTCCCATTGTTGACATACCCTTCCACATTTTCTTCCTTGCAACTTTTATTGGTCTTATTCCGGCATCTTATATCACAGTCAGAGTAAGTCCTTCCAGCTAATTGATTGATTTTTCTTGCAACTTAAGTTATTTTCCTGTGCTTCGTTGTCTGCTACCATGATTGTTGTTTGGTGTGTGTGTGCGGTACTCAATGCGCTAACAAAGACTTTGATACTGAGCTTGTCCAAATATAACAGTTCAATGGGGCCTGCCGTGTCTACTAGTTGTGGAAGAATATTGTTCTTCATTGTTTTTCTACTGCATTTTGGAGTCTTAAGGAGTATAAGTGCTGTAACCTTGCTTGTGTCATTAGTTGAGTGCTCGCTATTTAGTAGTCTGCTAACAGTGATTTTGAGCTCAACCTTTCAATGATTAACTCTAGCCATTTTCATAAAGCCATTTGTAATTTCAGTCAATCAAAATGGTCTCTCCAATCCCATTATGACTGTAGCATAACGTATTGTATAGATGATGGTCATGAATTCTTTTGCTTGCCTAATGTTTTGGACCATGATCTTCTACAATTCACAATTACTTCACTGCCATTCATTGGCACAGTCACATCTACTGTCAATAGCGAGGTAGAGTTTCATCCAAGGTGTGTTTAAACAAAGAGTTATCAGAAGATTCATTAAAACGGATGTAAGATTTGTTCCGGATTCTTTTTACTGATAGAATAGGGCATTTTATTTACTATTACAATGATATTTACTTAAAATATCATGAAATATAAGATATCTTACTGGGAAATGGCATTAAAAGAAAATGATTGGCGCTCTTCTGTTCTACATCCTATGTTTTCTTTACAGCTTTTAGTTTTCATTTTCTGGCTAATATTCTTGGGTAACACCCCCTTAGGTTTGATCATTATAGTAACACCCCCTAAATATAGTATCATATAGACAGGTTGTTCTATTACCGTTTGACTTCAACTATATTATTTGTGATGCTATGCAATGGTACCTGTAGCCAGCTTGGGCTGATTGATGCACTGAGTTTCTATCACCTCCTATCGATGGTATTTCTAGAAAAACTTCTGGTTTAATTATCTGTTTCCACCATTTATCTAATGGTGTTCCCTCATCATATCCCAATGCTCCTTGGGTGCAGATATAAACAAGGCCTCTAAAGAATTTAGCATGGTCTTGTAGCCAGCGCTTCTGGTCAGGGCACTGAGCCAATATCCACCACATATCATGGATTCATGGTTGATCGGCGACTCTAGAAAGACTTCTAGTTTTTCCTCTCTTTCCACCATGTGTCTGTTGGAGTTCTCCCACACTATACTCCATTACTCCTAGGGTCCAGACATAAACAATGCCTATGAATAAAATTATTGATCTTAAGCAAACAGCTTGGAGAAATTGAGCCACTATTCACCACCTATCCTGGTAGTAAGCCTTCTAGTAAGCTTCTGTATTTGTACTTTCTTTCTGCTATTTTTCTACTGTAGTTCCCCCTTTGATTTTAAATCAATTGGTGGTAATATCAGGTATTATGAAAAAAATGGATAGAAGAGAACGATTGTGGAGAATAAACAGAAGAATAAGTATGAAAAATACATCAACAACGTTGACAGAAAGAACAATTAGAGGAGAGATATTCGGGATTCAAGCAATGGAAAACTTTTCATTCGTCAATTCTGTCTGACAACCATATAAGGGATAGTATTTACAGAAAAATAAGTCTAGAACAACTAGGATATGTGGTTCCTAATAACATCAAGCTAGATTAAATATCTAAGAACTTCAACATATTACCCAAAAAAAAATTGTCACCTTCAGAAAAAAAAAAAAATTAATCCAAAGTACTTTCTTTGTTTGATTATATTCTGTATGACCCGTCCAGGTATAAAAATAGTTGATTTTTATCCAAGTACTCCTGGACATGACACAAGCATATAGTTTGATGAACCCTTTTTTAATGAATACAAGGTCATTCTTACGTTCTAGATTTTTTTTTTTGGTTCAGATTTCTTCAATTGTATGAATCATAATGGAAGCAACCTTAAGTATTTCCAAGAATTTATGATATGAATTGCTAACTTGTTTATACTTCTTATAATAAGTAAGGCTGCTGTTATCATGCATATCCATGCTCTTTGTTATATTAGAAATGCTTGCTAAGTGTGATTATCCATTGAGAAAGACTGGCCACTAAGTTTTTCTTGATCTTGATAGTTGTTTTTTCGTTGGGATTATCACGGATTCATTCTGAAGCTTGTGGTTTTTTCAACCTGATAAAAACTAGTCTGTTTCTAAAGAAACATGAAAAGAAACTACCAATGATGTATTTTGGGGTGCAAATTCCTAACTTCACTGTTGATATATATATGCGCTTAAAAGTGGACTCTAAAAGACAAGTGGGTTTAACTACCGACACACTGAACATGTCAGGTTTCTGTGTATTATTTTCGTTTCATTAACTGATAACTGCTGATTTTAAATAATTTTTCAGGCTGGCCTTGCTCTTGGGGATCTCAAATCAGTCAAGGACCTCTACGATTTTAAAACATTATTTGTGCTTTTCCTTATTGGTTCAGTGATTATATTTCCAACTCTTTTGAAGAGAAAGCGGATCTATGAATGAAAGTTCTGGTTTAAAGGACCCAATTTCATGGTTCTGTCGAAAAGTTTTCTTATGCTGTAGCCAAAAGGGGGTGTCTGTTTGTCAATGTAGGCTACTCGAAAGCATTCTTTACTAGGTACGTATCACGGAGTTCAAATGATCCTCGGTAGGAGGTGTAAAGTGCATATGGACTGGACATTGCTGTACGCATGTGCCACGATGGTAATCTATGTAAAATGTACTTAAAATTATATAGCAAAGCTCAGAGAAGTTACTAAGCCTATGTTATGGTTATATAATCGCTGTAAAACTTTATTCAGCTGCCATTTTTCCTTTTTATTACTTTTTTTTCTTCATGGCAGAAAAATTAAAAAGGCCAGAGTCGTTTACAATTACAAATACCATCAGCATTATCAAAGGAGGAATATATATATATATATATATATATATATATATATATATGTTTTTTGACAACACAAAATAGTTCAATGCAATCAATTTCATTTCACTGGTTGTAACCAAAAAAAAATTTGATTTTACTGGTGATAGGTAGAGCATGACGTAGAAATACAATTTCATGCCGCGAATTGCTGCCGGAGTCGCCGGATCATGGCAAGCTTGCTAGCCTGCAGCATACTCATACACTCAGTCGATCAAATTATATAATAAATTTTGTTATATAAGATCTTGTATTGGGATATTTCTGGACGCTCTTGGTACGTGGTTTTATCAACTCGCAGCTGATCGACCCGACCCGGTATCAGAGTAGCAACTGGCTACATCATCTACAGGTTAGCTAAATTTAGCACCAACTAAATTTAGACTAGCATTCTGCTCCAACAGCATTGCTAAATTTAGCAATTTTTAAGAATTGCTTAGAAAAATTGACAAATTTGTCAATTGAGGAGAGAGAATAACTAAAAGCTAAATTTGTCTATTCATATAGCAATGCTGTTGGAGTTAGGCTTGGACTTTAGACCCGAGAACCGTTTAGAACCATCAAAACCGTATCGAAAATGGTCAGTTCGGATTTCATAAAAACAAAATTGCAATCTTAGAGGAACAGCACCGAAAATGACCGATTTGATTCGATTCCGGTTCCTAATTTTCAAAACAGTTATAGAATTGTTGGACCCGAATCCTAGCAACTATATAAAGAAAAAACCGTAGTTTTGCATCTTTTGTCACCGTCACCCTCCTCATTTTCTTTTCTTTTCTTCTCAAACTCTCTAACAATCACTATATAAACTAAAAACCCTAAACTATTGTCTCACGCCCTCACTTCCTTTGGTCCTCTGTTCCTCGATCCCGAATCTCACATCCACCGTCTCCCAAATACAACTCTGCATGTTTTGTCTTTGATGAGTACTAACCAATTACCAAATCATGAACTCTTGTAGCAAGTATAAAAAGGACTTGTAAAGTGTCTAGCAAGAAGAAATGAAGAGCAAAATTGGACTAAAAAAAATCTTCTTTCAAGCTTGAAAAATGGAATAAACTGATGAAACCTATCTTTTTTATGCTTTAATAATTTTATTCTAGACTTTTTTAATTTATTATTTGCCTCAGACTTTAGTAATTTAATTATTTGAACTCTATATGAAGTATGAACTTGTTTATTAGCCTTGCATGCTTATTGAACAACTGATTTATGTTTATAAATTTGATGCTCATTATAGAGATTATAAGAAATTTTTTAGGACTGTAAAAACCGTGAAACCGAACCGAAGTTTTCCGATTTCGATTCCGGTTCTATACGGTTTCGGAATAAAAATTTACTAAAACCAAATCGTTTTTTCTTTTCCGGTTATGAATCTAGTTCCAGTAAAAAATCATCATTTTAATTAGAACCGATCACAGACCTAGTGGAGCTCATATATGCTAAAATATTGACATATTTAACTTTAGCAATGCTACTGGAGATGCTCCAGTAGTGATGTTAAATTTTTAGTTAAATTTGATACTATCTAAATTTAGAGTAGCATTTTGCTCTTGTAGCATTGCTAAATGGATAGACAAATTTAACTTAGTTATTTTCTCTCTCCTCATTTGACAAATATGTCAATTTTTCTTAAGAATTCTTTAAAAATTGCTGAAATTTAATTATTCTTCTAGAACTCGCTTAGTTGTCAAAAAAATAATTGACAAATTTAACTTTTAGCAATATTGCTAGAGATACGCTGGAAGTGCTGACATGTAAATCGATCATTATAATATATCTCAGCCTTTCTTTAATATGCATGGGTAGCATTGTGAATACATACGTTTTTTTTTTAGTTCAAAGTTTCATACTTATTATCCGAACCGAAGCATGAATTGCCAGAGAAGAATTCTTCGAAAAAGTTCATTCATCAATCTTATCTCAACATCAGGGATTAATTTGGTGTCCCCTAGCCTGCAGGGATCTCCTGATAGTCTGTGCAAATAGTAGCTAGTCTTCCTGCGTGAGTATATAGAATCGATTGTTTGAACCGTTTGAAATGCACATAATCCAATTAGATGATTTAGATCTGCTCAGCTTCATGAGGGTAAGATTTTCCTGGCCACTTTCTCACACTTTCAGTTGAGCGAATTTATTAGGAGATCATAATATATCTTAACCTAGCCTTGAGAACACTTTTAGTTCTGATTTTCACATTTATTAACTGAATCGACGCATGAAATGCAAAAGAAGAATATTAATTCATCAATCTTATCTCAACATCTGGAATCATTCAGCAATGATCCACGGTACAATACAAAATTCCAATATTTCCAAATGAACTTGGAAAATGTACTACTACGTCATATACTCCACTAAATTACCATCTCTACACTAAACTTATAGAGATGGTAATAAAACCATGTCATATACTCCACTAAATTAAAGACTGCTTTAATTAACAAAATTAAAGATCAATTGCTCATTAGTAGCAGCTGAGTGTTTGGAGAATGAAGTCGATGGATTTAAGAACCGCCTTCGACTTTATTGCTTTCCACCTTAATCTCTTCTACTTCACTGCCTTCTGTTTTATTGCCTGCATCTTGACTGTCAGATACTGCATTATTGCCTGTCTGATCCTGACTGCCTTCCACTTTACTCTTTTGATTGACTTTTGCTTTACTGCCTTCCGCTTGAGTGCCTTCTGGTTTACTGTCTTCCGCTTGATTGCCTCCCGCTTTATTACCAAGTTTATCTTTCTCAGCTAAAACCTTTTCCTTTGTCTTCTGGCTCACTTCACTCGCTGTCTGGGCAGCCCTATTATAAGCACCAGCAGCCCAAGCTGTTCCAGTTAATATGTAACGGTTGTTCATGAGTGCGGATCCTGCAGTACTCACTGTTTGCTCTGCAGCTGAATATGCAGACTTTGTCTTCTCAGAAACCTGAAACCTTTCATCCATTTGTTTCAATTTATCATTTATGGTTGTGCCGGCACTAAGTTTCACACTAAAACCAATCTTCTGGTCCAATGTAGCAACTGTGGCCGTAGCAGTGGAATAGATCTGGTGTTTCTCATCAAAGGCTTTTGCCTTGCCAATAGCATCTTTTCCCAAAATAAACCCTTTTGCTAGCATGCTGCTCACAACATCCTCTGCCTTTCGAACAGCAGATATGGCTTCACCAGCATTTACATCAACTGCTGCCTGTGGAGATCATTGAAACAATGTTGGAGACAATTTTAAGAGTTGTATAGCATTCAAGGAAAATATAGAATTACTAATCAGTAAAGGATGTTACGGCTGGAAGTGTTGTTGCCACAGCAGCTGGAAGCTTGTATTCTGCAGCCAATTCAATTGTAACAGGTTGATCAACTATAGTCGCTCCCTAGAGACACAACAAAGAAATCTATATGAATTAGGTGACGATAGAAGTCATTAATAATACCAGAGGTTGTGAAGGGAGGTTGCATATTTCTAGTATAATCCGAATATCAAACTCCATCAAAATCAGAGCAGATTGCAGCATATGATCAAGAACATCATAAAACTAATAAACAATTTGCAAGCGTTGGGTAAACTATATGTGAGGGAAAGGGGTTTAAAAAGAATAAATAAAATAAATGCATGGACAAGTGAAATCACCGAAAGGAGGATCGATGTGTCAGCTCCACTGGTATCCTTGAAGGTAACATATGCAACCTGAGAGGTCTCGTTGTAACTGCAATAACATAGAAATAAAAAGGATCAAATCTTTTAGTCCACGAACGTGATAGCATAATGCATACTCCTATTCAGAAATCTGAAATGAGAAGGGGAAAGAAAGGAAGGGAACCTATGTAGTTCCACACAATCAATTTCACCAGAGAAGGAAAAGAATTCTCTTAGATCATGGTCGGTTGCGCTGAGGGAGACGTTGTTAATTTTCACTGTTCTTACCTGTCACGGGGAACAAGAGCAATGATCATTCTACAGAAAAAAGAAGAAGAATTTAACAAGGAATGAAGATGAATAGCACTGACCTCCATCAGATTCAATGCGTGTTTCTTTTTGCAGGTTTTGCTCGTGAGTCTCGATCGGAAACAAATTAAAGAAGAAGAAGAAGAAGCATAGCCATAGCTAGTTTGGTTATTCTGGGATGCGTGGCAATGAAATGTGACGTCACGTGTTTCCCATTTCGAATAGTTGGGCCTGCCTGTTGGCCCATGATGAAAGTTTCTTGGAGTGCCTCTCTAAAGAGCATAGTTTGACTTGTAATTTGAACAAGCACACAGCAGAAAAGGTTGAAGAAAGCAAGCATAGTACCAAACCAAACCAAACGCAACGAAACTTGGAATTCAGAAAGAAAGAAAGAATGAGTTTCCGGGATCTGGAGTCTGGTCTGCCTCCGCAGCATCAGAGACAGCCCCTTTACTTGATGAAATCGAAGTCGAAGTCGAATTCGAATTCGAATTATTACGAGAAGAACAAGGAGGAGGCGGATGAAGAGGTGTCGCGGTTGGTGGCCGCTGGGATATTCCAGTTGCAAACCGCCGTGGCCTCCTTTTACCGGCTGGTCAATTCCCTCGGCACATCTAAAGACACCCTTCAACTCCGTGATAACCTGTCAGTATCATCCTTCAATTCTCATTGTTTTTTCAACTCCATGCCATGCCTGTTTCATAATACAAAGGGGATGATGGCTTTACTTGCAGGCATAAGACAAGGACACGTATTGGGCAGTTGGTGAAAGACATCTCAGCTAAACTTAAGCAAGCTAGTGAAACCGATCACCATACCCAAGTTACTGTAAGTCTGTCTCTCCCATATTATGACCACTTCAATTCAATTCCATGTTTAGTCTGTCTCCTTATCAAAATGCATGTTTACGACTGCAGATTGTCAAGAAGATTGCTGATGCTAAGCTTGCAAAGAATTTCCAGGCCGCTCTTAAAGATTATCAGAAGGCTCAGAGGCTTGCTTCTGAGAGGGAGACCTCATATACTCCTTCTGTTCCCCAACAACTTTTCCCTTCCCGGTAATTCCACATTGTACCACACCAATTACAAATTGGGATATTATTACTATCAACTTCTGTAAAACTTTTAAAAGTTAAGTTTACTTTAATCGTCAAATGCCACTATCTAGTGCCTGACTACTAAGTTAAAACTACGATAATACGTTTATATGCTTCCTACCTGCTAGTTTTCTGTCGTGCGTGAATATCATTCCTGGTCATTAAATCGGCATATTTATTCACGTATTTTTTATTGTATGCCTTTCAACATACATTATGCAGTTATTCTCCCCTCGAACAAGAGATGAGTTCAGCTAGGAGTCCCAAGCAGCAAGCACTACTTCAAGAATCAGAAAGGTGAGTGGACAAAGTTATGTACATATGTTGGTAGCTCTCTGCCTGGAGTTTGTTGTGGCTTGTTGCTATGGCATGTGAGCGTGCTGAGGCTTCAACAAAATTGTGTAGTGGTTTTCTCAGTGTTGTCAATTGTGCTCTTCTCTCAAAAAGAGGCACAGAGATTAAGTGTGTGTGTTGTTTTCGGTGATTTTCATTCAGTTACCCAAAAATGCCAGTTGGGGGATGGGTTTTCAACAAAGAACGATGTTGATTTTTTTTTAAATTGATGTCATATGTCAAAATTAATTTAAGAAGCCAGTGAAGCCAAGTATCCTAAAGGATCCAAATAACTCATTATTTTGTTGCGAGCGTTTTCTTACTCTATCTCAATGTCTCTATACATCTTGAGGACAAAGAATGTATGTTGTTCCCAGTAATTGAGACCTGCCTTGTGAACTGATTATCTACCTTAAGTCTTACATCTTTATAAAGCAATTATATCCGTGATTGAGTTATAAATCTTTTCTTGCAGACAAGAAATTTTGTTATCAGATAATGAGATTGCGTTCAATGAAGCCATAATTGAGGAAAGGGAGCAAGGCATCCAAGAAATTCAGCAGCAGATCAGTGAGGTTAATGAGATTTTCAAAGATCTAGCTGTCCTAGTTCAAGATCAAGGAGCTCTAATTGGTTAGCCATGTGCCTGTTACTATAGTATTACATTTATTAGTCTCTAGGATTTTGTGTGCCTTACTTTGCATAATGTTTTCTTTTCAGATGATTTTAGTTCCAACATTGATAACTCTCATTCTGCAACTGCACAAGCAGCTTCCCAACTTTCAAAAGCATCCAAGCTCCAAAAAGCAAATTCATCACTGGTAATTTATAATAGTTGCCTATCTTTGTTGTTTTCGTAGTTTTTATTTTTCTCAAGGCCATTTTCCATGATAAAGTTGCAATTCAAAATTTTAACTGGAGGTGATATTGTTGTTGAAGTTCTGATTCATTGTCAGAAACGCAAACATTGTTACACTTAGGTTCAGTGAGATTGATTCATCTGAGGGATAACTAACATGACTGACATGTGATTGATTCTTATTCCTTTTTAAGTTTGATTATAGAATTTCTTATTTTTTATTTATATTTTTGTAGGATCTTTTACTTTGTTTTGCTGATCATCAGGTTTTGCGTAAGAGAAATTTCTAATTGCTTGCTTTCTTCGAAACTGAGAAGTAACCTATTTAATGATTCTGTGTGCAGACTTGTTTGCTGCTGGTTATATTTGGAGTAATCCTCATGATTGTCATTATAGTTGTTGTTGCTTGAGCAATGCATATCTATGCTCGGTGAATTATCATACCGGTCCTTGGTGGTGTTTCCTTACAAGTGCTCTTGCTGTACAAGTTCAACTTGATCTTCAGCTTCACCCACATCATCCTCGTATGTAAATACAGTTATGATGCTTGTTATAATAATCTTTAGTTTGTAGTTGGGGTCTACAACCCTCAAAGAAAACTACAGTATACACCAAATTTATTCCCCATTTGTATCATAATTTATGATATTAACTGATCTTAGAAACAGGGCTACTGTTGTACGATGCTTTGTAGACTTGTTATTTCAACTATTACATTTTTATTGAACGCAATTGTTGAAAACCCTGGAGCACACGGTAGAATTAAATTTCTTGTTTTATAAAGTTAAATGGGATTGTGTTGGGCATCGGTCAAGAGAAAGAAGAAAATGACGTCGTTTTCAGTTTGGTAAGTCCGTTTGAGCCCATGGAGGAACATCTAGAAGAGACAGGTAACATATGAAAAGGAATTCATTTTTCGCAGAGATGGCCCCTCACCCCCACCGGCCTCTTCTATGTCTAGTGTCTACTTGACCATGCCCCCTGCTGACTACGGCAAACTCAAGCTTCCTCGCTCCATTGCTAATCTCGTCTTGCTCAAGTACGTTTTGATTCCCCCTTGTTCCTCGGATTTGGGAATTCAATAGCCAAACTCATGAATATATGTTCTGGTTGTGCAGAGATCATCTTGGGAGCTATGCCAGGGATTATACAGCTCAATTCGTTCTAGTTACTGTTCTACCTACATTTTCATGCGGACTTTCATATTCTGGGGACAATCTTCATGCCATTACTTGCCGGAGCTGTTTTCAGTGTGTGAGAGGCCTTGTGTTAGTTTTCTTCAACGCCACTTGCAGAGCATGTTCCTGCTTCTTTTTGTCCAAGTTAATTGGCAGTCCTTTAGTTAGTGTTCCTGCTTCTTTTTGTCCAACTTAATTGGCAGTCCTATAGTTAGTTGGCAGTGACCTGAAAAATTGTTGTTCTTCCAGGCCAGAGGTAATCTGTCTATTTCTTGCTACGTGGTTTGAATTTGGGATACTTGTGCTGTTCCTCTTACGTTTGATTCATGTGCCTATCCAGATTGCAAAGCGTAAGGAGAAGCTGCTCAACTATATGCTTTTTCTGAGGATAACTCCAACATTGCCAAATCTTTTTATCAACTTGTCTTCTCCCATTGTTGACATACCCTTCCACATATTCTTCCTTGCAGCTTTTGATGGTCTTATTCCGGCAACTTATATCACAGTCAGAGTAAGTCCTTCCCGCTAATTGATTGATTTTTCTTGCAACTTAAGTTATTTTCTTGTGCTTCGTTATGTGCTACCATGATTGTTGTTTGGTGTGTGTGTGTGCGGTACTCAATGCGCTAACAAAGACTTTGATACTGAGCTTGTCCAAATATAACAGTTGTGGAGAATATTGTTCTTCATTGTTTTTCTACTGCATTTTGGAGTCTTAGGAGTATAAGTGCTATAACCTTGCTTGTGTCATTAGTTGAGTGCTCGCTATTTAGTAGTCTGCTAACAGTGATTTTGAGCTCAACCTTTCAATGATTAACTCGAGCCATTTTCATAAAGCCATTTGTAATTTCAGTCAATCAAAATGGTCTCTCCAATCCCATTATGACTGTAGCATAACGTATTGTATAGATGATGGTCATGAATTCTTTTGCTTGCCTAATGTTTTGGACCATGATCTTCTACAATTCACAATTACTTCACTGCCATTCATTGGCAGTCACATCTAGTGTCAATAGCGAGGTAGAGTTTCATCCAAGGTGTGTTTAAACAAAGAGTTATCAGAAGATTCATTAAAACGGAATTTGTTCCGGATTCTTTTTACTGATAGAATAGGGCATTGTATTTATTATTACAATGATATTTACTTAAAATATCATGAAATATAAGATATCTTACTGGGAAATGGCATTAAAAGAAAATGATTGGCGCTCTTCTGTTCTACATCCTATGTTTTCTTTACAGCTTTTAGTTTTCATTTTCCGGCTAATATTCTTGGGTAACACCCCCTTAGGTTTGATCATTATAGTAACACCCCCTAAATATAGTATCATATAGACAGGTTGTTCTATTACCGTTTGACTTCAACTATATTATTTGTGATGCTATGCAATGGTACCTGTAGCCAGCTTGGGGTGATTGAGGCACTGAGTTACTATCACCCCCTATCGATGGTATTTCTAGAAAAACTTCTGGTTTAATTATCTGTTTCCACCATTTATCTAATGGTGTTCCCTCATCATATCCCAATGCTCCTTGGGTGCAGATATAAACAAGGCCTCTAAAGAATTTAGCATGGTCCTGTAGCCAGCGCTTCTGGTCAGGGCACTGAGCCAATATCCACCACATATCATGGATTCATGGTTGATCGGCGACTCTAGAAAGACTTCTAGTTTTTCCTCTCTTTCCACCATGTGTCTGTTGGAGTTCTCCCACACTATACTCCATTACTCCTAGGGTCCAGACATAAACAAAGCCTATGAATAAAATTATTGATCTTAAGCAAACAGCTTGGAGAAATTGAGCCACTATTCACCACCTATCCTGGTAGTAAGCCTTCTAGTAAGCTTCTGTATTTGTACTTTCTTTCTGCTATTTTTCTACTGTAGTTCCCCCTTTGATTTTAAATCAATTGGTGGTAATATCAGGTATTATGAAAAAAAAATGGATAGAAGAGAACGATTGTGGAGAATAAACAGAAGAATAAGTATGAAAAATACATCAACAACGTTGACAGAAAGAACAATTAGAGGAGAGATATTCGGGATTCAAGCAATGGAAAACTTTTCATTCGTCAATTCTGTCTGACAACCATATAAGGGATAGTATTTACAGAAAAAATAAGTCTAGAACATCTAGGATATGTGGTTCCTAGTAACATCAGGCTATATTGAATATCTAAGAACTTAAACATAAAACCCCAAAAAAATTGTCACTTCCATAGTATAATCTTCCAAAAAATAAAAAATAAAAAAAAATAAAAAATCTAAAGTACTTTCTTTGTTTGATTAATCTCTATATGACCCGTCCAGGCATAAATATAGTTGATTTTGATCCAAGCACTCCTGAACATAACACAAGCACATAGTTTGATGAACCCTCTTTTAATGATTACAAGGTCATTCTTACGTTCTAAACTTTTTTTTTTTTGGTTCAGATTTCTTCAATTGTATGAATCATAATGGAAGCAACCTTGAGTATTTCCAAGAATTTATGATATGAATTGCTAACCTGCTTATTGCTCTTATTGTAAGTTAGGCTGCTATCATGCATATCCATGCTCTTAGTTATATTAGAAATGCTTGCTAAGTGTGATTCTCCATTGAGAAAGACTGGCAGCTAAGTTCGTCTTGAACTTGATAGTTGTCTTTTTGTTGGGACTCTAACGGGTTCATTCTGAAGCCTGTGGTTTTCAACCTGAAAAAAACTAGTATGTTTCTTAAAAATCATAAAAAAAGAAACTACTAATGATGTATTTTGGGGTGCGAATTCGACACTTGATTGTTGAGATATATATATATATATATATACACACAGTCCGTTTCAGGTGCGGACGTCCGCACCTACTGTTCATGGTGCGGATGCGGCGTTTCCGGTGACCGGCGAGGCGGCGACGGCGTATCCGGCCACTGGGCTTTGCTCGCCCCACGCCGGCGACTCCGTCTGTGCCGGCCCGAGCTCCATCGCCGGCCGGCAACCGGCCGGAATCTGCAAAAATGCAGAAAAATGAACAGTGTTTGTCATTTTTCTGCATTTTTGCAGATTCCGGCGGCTGCCGGCCGGCACAGACGGGGTCGCTGGCGTGGGGGGAGCAAAGCCCAGTGGCCGGATACGCCGTCGCCGCCTCGCCGATGGCCGGAAAAGCCGCATCCGCACCGTGCGGATGTCCGCACCTTAAAAAAATTCTATATATATATATATATATATACACACACAGAACCTATCCAGAGCGAACTTTCGCTCTGAAATTAACGTGTGCGAAGTTTCTTTTTTGACACACTTTTTTGTCATATTTTCACATTTCCACCGTGTAGATATTTGAACCTAATATATAGATCATTCATGCAAATTTCATCTAGTTTGGTAATTGTTAACGTATCGAAACTATATTAAATCAATGAATATACCGAATTTGTCCAACCTGAACTGTTCGTGTAAATCACCATAACGAAAGGTCAAACAATTATCAGGTTGGATGAAACTTTGCAGAGATCTGTACATTAGGTTATAATATTTGAACGGTGGAGATATGAAAATACGACCGAAAAGTGTGTAAAAAAAAAAACTTCGCACGTTAATTTCAGAATGAAGGTTTGCTCTGGATAGGGAATATATATATATATATACAGTCCTTCTCTGGTGCGGATGTCCGCACCTACTGTTCATGGTGCGGATGCGGCGTTTCCGGCGACCGGCGAGGCGGCGACGGCGTATCCGGCCACTGGGCTTTGCTCCCCGGTGGCCGGCGACCCCGTCTGTGCCGGCCCGAGCTCCATCGCCGGCCGGCGATGGAGCTCGGGCCGGCAACGATGGGGTCGCTGGCCACCGGGGAGCAAAGCCCAGTGGCCGGATACGCCGTCGCCGCCTCGCCGGTGGCCGGAAACGCGACATCCGCACCGTGCGGACGTCCGCACCTGAAAAAAATTATATATATATATATATATAGAGATTATCCGGTCCGGACTTCCGGATTCGCCGAAAACGGCCGCAAGCCGATGATGGCGCGGCTGGTGCCGACCGCGCTCCTCCCCTCCCGGCCCTCATGTCTGTGTCGGCTGGAGCTCCAGCGCCGGCCCACGGCAGTCGGAATCTGGAAAATTCAAGGAATTTCCAAGTTGCTGTCCAGAAACTTGAATTTTCCAGATTTCGGCTGCCATGGGCCGGTGCTGGAGCTCCGGCCGACACAGACAGGAGAGCCGGGAGGGGAGGAGCGCGGCCGGCACCATCCGCACCGTCGTCGGCTTGCGGAGGCGGCCGTTTGCGGCGAATCCGGACTGATATATATCCACACACAGGTAGGATTTAGAGAGGACATCCTGAAACTTGCTAATAGTGCAGATTTTCATTTTTGACCCGCTTTTCGATCGAATTTTCTCATCTCCACCGTCTAGTATCATAATATTGTGTAGATTATCTCTGTAAAATTTCAGCCAATTTGGTAATCGTTAAGGCCCTTAAAATTACGTTTTTCTGTTATAAACATGAACGGTTCAAGTTTGACAGAATTTAGTTCATCCATTTGTTTTTCGAGTTTGAGAGCCTTAACGATTACCAAATTGACTGAAATTTTGCAGTGATAATCTACACAATATTATCTAGATACTAGACGGTGGATATGAGAAAATTCGATCTAAAAGTGGGTCAAAAATGAAAATCCGTACTATAACTCAAGTTTGAGGACATTCAAAAGACAGTGGGTTTAACTACTGATATACTGAATGCGGTTTAACTACTGATATACTAATAGTGGACTCCAAAAGACAGGTGGGTTTAACTACTGATATACTGAATGCATGACAGGTTTCTGTGCATTATTTTCATTTCAGGCTGAAATACTGAATGCTGATTTCGGATATTTTTCAGTCTGGCCTTGCTTTTGGGGAGATCTCATCAGTCACGGACCTCTACTATTTGAAAATGTTATTTTTGCTTTTCCTTATTGGTTCAGTGATTATATATCCAACTCTTTTGGAGAGAAAGCAGATTTATGAAAGAAAGTTGTGGTTGGAAGGACCCGATTTCATCCGTGAAATTTTTTATCATGCCATAGCCAAAAGGGAGTGTCTGTTTGTCAATGTAGGCTCCTTGAAAGCATGCTTTACTAGGTACGTATTACGGATGTGTAAAGTGCTTATGGACTGGACATTGCTGTACGCATGTGTCATGATGGTGATCTATGTAAAATTATACTTACAATTATATAGCAAAGCTCAGAGGAGTTGCTAAGCCTATGTTACAGTTATATAACCTCTGTAAAACTATATTCAGCTGCCATTTTTCCTTTTTATAACTAATTTTGTTTGACGTCAAGTTCCTTTTTAAGCTCAGGAATTATTTTTTTCCAGCATCACAAGATAGTTCAATGCATCAAAATTTCATTTTACTGGTGATATTTATGACGGTAGAAATACAATTTCATACTGCGAGTTGCGGCCGGGGAGAACGGGTTGGCGAAAAGTCAGTCTCTGTCTCTACTATGAGTTGCCATTCCTTTTTTCCGGCTAAAGATGGAGCTTGTTTGGTACCAAAAGCAAATGAAAATCTTTCTGAACAAGAGATAACAACGTTTTTGAATGCAACAAAACTTGACTTTGAAACATGAGACTTGAATTCATTTAACTTCTGTCAATATGGGCCCATGTCAATTCGACAAATACAGAGAATAACAAAATTCGTATCATGTCCTATACAAGTGAATTAAATGCCAACTCAACAATTCTTTTCAATGTCAAATAACTTTGGAGTGGAATTATGTCATAAATCGCATTCACATAACTGACATTGTAACTACAAAACACTTCGCAAATGCACATCGGCAAAAATTGGAAGAACACCCAAGGAGTACAAAACTTCATTCAAAATGCTTCGAGGATTGATGAAGGCAGACATCCAAAATTTAATGACGGCACTGGAATCCCAGAACCTGGTGATAATGTAAGCAGCAGTGATGGGGAAGGCGTGCAACATCAAGGCATTTTGTGACTCCAATTGCCTTTCTATTTCTGCCGGATGGATACCTCCAATAGCCTGTGTTTCGACTCTGTTGTAACTCTATTTGCCTGTGTTCCGACTCTGTTGTGAAAGTTAAATTTGCATTATTTTAATCCACAAAATCAATCCTCAAACCATATATGTCATGCCAACCTGCATTAGATGTGAATGAGGCACACTCAAATTTGCAATCCCCCTCCTGCAATTTTTTCTCAAGAAGGCATAAAAGTAATTTATGATTAACTTCTTAATAAACCAGGAATCTTTTCTGGCCCTAATATCCCCATGGCCGAGAAGGTAGACAACCCCAGATTCTTTTGCCTTGTGAATAAAAGATAGTTCCCTCTCAATACTCTGCTCAGCATCAGAAATTTCTGGGTCTGTAGGAGGCACTGACTTCACCTCCTCAGATGTGCTAGCTTCTGAGATTGGCTTACTTGATTCCTTGTGCTCAGCCAGGAGAGGAACACCAAGTGAGTAAACACTTCCATTGGGAGCTATAAGAACCCTTGAGCAAGAAGACTCATCATCTGAATCTGTATCCCCGTCATCCCCATCACTCTCCAATGACCGCTCCTGAGCTTCACGACGAATAAATTTCTCGAGGCTCTCAATAAGCAATTGTTCAAAGGTCTGGTGACTTTCCTTCCTAACATCCTTGTATCCATACCTATTGAAGTAATAACATCAGAAATATATTAACGATTTCTCCACACCTATAAGAACAATTTTACTAATGCTGTTCATGTGCTATTAAATTTCAGCATTATATTATGGACATCTCATAGGAAACATAATAATAATAAGATAAAAGTAATCAGTAACACCTGGCTCATGTTTTTAATACTGAATGTAATATGAGAAAAAGAAGTGGGTAAATAACTTGTGCTTTATATTTTTTATTTTTAATTGTAGTTCTGTAATAAATGAGTTCTTTGGTATTTTGGAGCTTTAACCAAAGGGGTGGGGTCTACTAAAGGCTAACGGCAAGTCATACTTGCTACTGCTAGACCAGAAGTTGGAAACATTATTAATCAAAACCCCTAATTCTTTTCTTGTTTCTTTTCTTGCTCTTTTGGCCAATGCAACTCACAAAAGTGTTACACAAGTTTAGCATGCTACCTGGCAATGCAACGAAATATGTGGTAGCCTTTTGGGCAGACACGCCGGAATAGGAACCTTTCACTTTGAGGCACTACAGGAACTGGAACATATTTTATACATACAAATATGACCATTGAGTGAACTGCAGGAAGAGTCGTCAGAAAATGGCCAAAGATTGCTGGTATTCCCTTCACTAGCTCATTGTAAAGTAAGCCAATTCCTGGAGCTCTGATGGTCCCAAGATTAGAACCCAATTGCCGCATCAAATCCATTGACAGCTTTTGCTTTACTTCAGTTTCATACTTCAGCTTGCTTCCATAGTTCCATATAAACATTATGAAGAACATGATAATAGCAAAGACCAAAATTATCCAACTTCCATCTCCCACACTCCAGAGAACTGATGAGAAAAATGTCAACTCCAACCCCAGGAAAATTACCAAGAAACTCAGCACGATAATGATGTTTATCTGCCAGATAAGAAGCATAACAATTGTAACTAAAATGGTTGTCATCATCATGACTCCTAGCTCTGCAATGCCTGTAGCACAAGAATATTATTATCAAAAGAAAAGGTAAAAACTTAAAACCAGTATATTAATTATGCATGTTCATCTGTATACATACAAGAAAAATTAATTGATATAAAATTCTTCAAGTTATTTCATCAAATTGACTGTATGCTCTTCCGCAAGTGGGCAATCATAAATTAATTGGGCTGAAGACACATTAGATATTCCAGATTGTTAGATAAATTTAAAAATTTAAGGTTAACAGCATATCAAGCGGCCACAGCTTTTCAATCTAGCAATGGGCCCAATAGGCAGTAATTGATTAATTTGTTTTTTGAAGTAATTTGATTTCAGAATGCACTTCTTCTATTGTATAGAACCACAATTTTTGTCAGCAAACACTGAAAAAGTACAATCCAAAAAGAAAGCAATTCATTAAGTTCAAAGACAATAGGGGAAATTTAAAGCAGAAAAATGTCATACCCAAATAATGAGACATTTTGCAAATAATCCTTTAAATGATTAAAAATGCAATAACAAGATAGTCAGGTGTGTAAAATGTAGTGAGTACGAATACGTGAGGGAATGCAAATCGTTTACTCAGATTAACAAAACTAAACAAATAGATTTATTCAAAAGCTTGTTTATCTAAGTTCTCTAGGGTAAAAAGCATATTAACTTGAAGATTAATAACAAAATGAATAACAACAAAAAATTATGTTGGAGCATAATTAGTATTACCGTATGCATTTCCAATCTCATCAATGCTTGAAATAGAGCAGATAGACACCAGGCAAACAACCAGCAAAAACCAATTCACAACAGGAATATAAATCTGCCCCATAAATTTCCGGGAAGTATGTATAATTTTAAGACGAGGGAAACAACCAAGTGCCATTGATTGCTTTATGCATGAAAATGTAGCTGTTGTCATTGCACGACTAGCAATCAATGCAGCTATATTAGCAACAAAGAACACAGGCCAAAAAGCACCACCTGCAGCAAAAGACATCTCAATAATTAATGTTCACCCATTATGCACGCAATACAACGTTCAAACTGCAAACAAAAAGATAATATGAGCTAATGACATATCTTTCCTGACTTGAAAGTTAACAGAAAATCAAAACACTAATGAATGAAACATGTACCAACACCTGAATATACGAAAGTCAAGAAAAATAGACCAATGGACCTTACTTGGGATTGAAGAAAAGAAAGCTTGATCAGCCCCACTCGGATTCTCCATTAGATATGCAGCTTGACCCAAATATCCCAACATTAGGCAGGGCAAAACAAGGCAAACAAATGTAAGCTGTAAAGAAAAAGAACTTAATAAATGAAAGCTGTAGTTCAGCAAGCGAGCACCATGATTCAAATTCTTCTGTATCACAAAAAAAGGTATTAAAGCTTCATTCTTTACCTGGACTGATCGCACAGAAAAGTAGCAAAGATCTGCAAACATTGCCTCAGAACCTGAAACATGCTACATGCCATCAGTTACAAGTTTTAAAAGTATCTTCTACATATGTATATTTTACATATAAGTATCTTCTACATATACGTATATTTCAGGCCATCATCTTTAATAAGTATCTTTCACATATGTATATTCCTCACACCTTAATAAGTATCTTTCACATATGTATATTCCTCACACCAACTTCTTCATGTGAAGTTCATTTTTTGAAACATGAAAATTTGCCTGATATTTCTTGAGCCCCTTCAGTTGCTTGAACTTTCTCAAAATATATACTTTTAGATTTCTTAACAGTACATGCTATATTTATGATAACACAGTGAGATTCTTCATGTCTATAGGGTTACCCCAAGTCATGATGGCTGGAGAAACGGGTAAGAAATGGGGATGCATTAAGGGTTCAACCCCTCCCTATAAAACTTGATGTGATGATGAAAACCTGTCCGAAGGTTCATAAAGAGGTATTCAAAGGAAGCGAACCATTTCTGATCTTCTGAAAAAGAGCCAGGAGTGGGAATGAACGAGTAAATAAAGAGGTATTCAAAGGAAGCTAATGCAGTCAATTTGGCACCACTGTTGGGTCCTCTAGACTTTCAAAAACCTTTTAAATTGCACACAAATGTCTATGATCATGCACTTGGGGATGTGTGTGCATGGGAGTCACCGCGTGCTATCAAATTGATGGTACTATAATCAAATCATCCAATATCCATAGGTATCTGATGTTTATCCCCTCCAAATAAAAATTGTGGTATTTACAACCTTTCCAGTTCATTATATTAATGAACAGAATCCTTACAGTGTTAGGCCACTAATTTTCTGCAGTCGTTCCAACGTTTCAGAAGGAGGGAGAGGGTTTAGACCACAATGCCAGTACTGTAGGTTCACAGGTGACCTGTTTTTCTTTGTTGGTAGTTTGGCTTATTGTTACTTGTTAGTGAGCCCTAGAAGTTACTTACTACAGTAGTCGGGCTTCCCAATAATGTAGAGTGGGGAGGTCACTAACCTATGAAGGCGTACTGAGTAGATCTTATTGTATGGAGTGGATTAAACGTCACAATAATATCTTTAAGACAAATGAATAGCATGTGTGATATGGGAAAGGCTTCAACTATTGCCTTCATTTTAGGTTTCATTGGCAAGCATTTGAAGGACACTCACTTAAGCCAAAACAATTTCACAACCGACATCCCATCCATTTTCTTTTTTTACTTACTTTTCAGACACCTATATTGTTCATCAAACTGTGATTTTCTTTATCCTTAAGTCAACATAATAATACCAGTTAAAGAAAATGGAGTGCTAAAATTACTCCACTAGAGAAAATGATTCTAGTGTCACCGTTTCATAATCTAACATTAACAGTTAAATCGCATTACACATAGGTGTAAACAACATTTACAATTTTCAGGGATAAAATTTAACAATAACACAACATTTACAATTTTCAGGATAAAATTTAACAATAACACAACATCCACAGACGCCAAAATTTAAAATTCCGTTACCTGTTGCGGATAGAAGACAACCCCCAAGAGCATACCATGCCTTAGTTGAGTTCCTCTTGAAGAAATAATAAATGTGAACAGGATTGAAGGCCCTCAAGACACTGCTGTCATATTGAACAATGTTGTAAATACCAATGGCCCCGAGGGAACAAAACCATATGAATAAGGCAGGGCCTACAGCAAGTCCCACTTTACTTGTCCCAAATTTCTGTACACTGAACAAGATTATGAGAAATGCAACTGAAATCATCACCACTTCATCTGCAGGCAAAGATAGGAAAGGGAACTGAAAGGTTAGGTCGTGGTTAAATTCATGAACCTCAATTGATTTACGAAGAACAAACGAGAGAGACACAGAGAGAGAGAGAGAGAGAGAGAGAGAGAGAGAGAGTTCAAACATATATATAAATGTCAGTTAGTCACTTCCAGAAACTTTATACATGAGATGAGGAATGCTCGACTTTAACAAAGTATAGAACCATCAGTATTTATGAGCATGTTGTGCAAACAGAATTTGTAGAACCTGTATTACATAGAACTATATTTATCCAAAAAAAAACAGTATAAAAAGTACAATAGACATGAGCACAAGGAAAAGGAACTAAATTGAAATAAAATTCTCAAATTAAAGCGTTGAGAATAACCGTCACTAATTACTTAAACTATAAAACTGGGGCACACCATGACAGAACATAAAACATGAAAAACTATGTATTATTCTGAAGTATGAATGTCTATGCCAGGCACAATGCACACCAGGCCATCTCCAAAACACTCAAACTATGTAGCACTCACTATACACATAATAATGTAACCATGAAATGTGCCAACCACACAAAACCAAAATAAAATCTAAATAAAACAAAAAAGTTGGAAAAGTAAGAAATATCTTAGACTAGCTTCACAGATTAAACAATACCTTGCTTAATTGCATCTACTCCAACCTTTAGGCCACTAACAGCTGAAACTACTGCATAGAGAAAAACAAGTAAATGAAAATCTGATAAGGTGATCGGAAGTATTAAAATAACATCCAAAACCCCCCAAAAGAAACATGGTATCCAAAAACAACCACAAAGGTAGTTCCTCTTGTCAACAAATCAAATCATTAGAAGGTTGATCAGCTGCAACACGAACAAAAGAATTGTGAAATACCTGACATTGCTGGTGTAACAACGCCATCGGCTATCACCATAGCAGTACCAGCAAGCACCAACATTAGAAGAAGCTTCTTCAGAGTCACTGAAGCCTCAAGCCGTTCTTTTATTTTCAAAGATCTCTCAAGTTCAGGAGATGGCACCTTTAGCCTGAAGCTTGATATGCGGGCATCTGATGGAAGCTGATTTGGAAGAAGACTGACCTTAGCATGCCGGCAGATCAATGAGTACAAAGCAAAAGTACCACCTGGAACAGTTAAGATTATGATAATTCAAGTGAGGATTTACTATATAGATCACGAGTTTGCAAAGAGAGAAGAGAGAGAGAGAGAGAGAGAGAGAGAGAGAGAGAGTGAGTGAGAGACAGAGAGAGAGAGTGACAAACGCAGCATACCTTCACCATCATCATTAGCCCAAAGAACAACCAGAACATACTTAAGCAAAGGGATCAATATTAAGGTGTACAGGACTAGTGACAATGCGCCTAGAACATCTTCATTTCCATTAATAGGTGCCTTGCTAAACATCACACTGAAGGTATACAATGGACTTGTTCCAACATCACCAAATACAACCCCAAGGGTCTGGAAAGCAATTACGAATTTTCTTCCAAGACTGTAATCCTGTAATCAATCATACTTCATTATTTCAAATTTCAACAATACCCACGCTCCGTGCAAGGAAACATATTTCTGCATGATTCAAATATTACACTATGACTATATAATTAGCTCCTAACTTATTAAATTATAAGCTTGGGAAAAAGTCAAATTTGATTTCTTGCTTTCTAGACGAAACATGAAACCAAAAGTAACAAAAGTGAAGAAACAAAAACACAAGGAGGATGTATGTTGCATGTTCCGAGATAGGACTCGTGTATCAAGGTTCCATCTCTCAGTAAACAACTTAAAAATTTATATTAGTGAACCAAACTGTATTCATAGTAGAGACACTAGATGCTTCCACAAACTCAGTAGACACCTCAAATGTCATTGGCATGAACAATATCGAAGGCCTTTTTGAACCCACATTTGGAAAATTAGAAATTAAAAAAAAAAACTGCATAATTTCTTCAGTTACTCGAAATCTACTACCAAGTTTGAAATGCTCTTTCTTTGAAAAGAGAAAAATTGGATAAAGGGAGAAAATGTATGGCGGACCAGACATAGCCTAAACTAGAAGCATCATTCGCATTATACAGTGTATCCTAAATCCTAACTGAAACTAACAAATGAAGGGCCTTCAATCTACAGAGATATAAGAAAATCCTCGAGTGCAGTCCCATTATGGTATTACTATCATAACCAGATTAAATATTCTCTGATTTCTTTGCACCTATGAAAACTGCCTGTCATATAAGTGATATAACTTGAGACTAGTTTGCTTTCACAAACCTCTATTCTGTTCACCCAAGCTACCAGAAAATCAGTTTCCTAGTATGTTATGAATTTCTTATAAAATTAAGACAAAGTCTGACAGTGATTCTCAGTAGTAAAAAAAAGAAGTAGGAAATTAAAGGTAGATTTGATGAGAGAGTAGTGTGATGAGTAAAATAGGTAAAATGTAGAGGAAGGGACCTCATATTCATTCCGGAGAGCTCCAGGGACCTCGAGGGCTTCGACATCGAAAGAATCGATGCGAGGGCCAGTGCGAATCAACCTCTGCTCCGCATTGTCGTCGTCTTCGTCGTCCTCGGAATCCATTACAGTCCGGCGATGGTCCTCCTCTGCGTCGTCGCCGTCTTCATCGATCTCGGAGTCGTCTTCGTCCTGAAACACCCAACGGGACTCGATGGAGTCCATGGATCCTGCTCCGCCTTCCTCCTCATCAGCCATTAATGCCAACTTGACAACACTCAGTCTGTGTGATGGTGATTTCTAGGGTTGCCAAAACCAAAACAAATTTTGGGTTTTGGTATACAGAGAGAGAATGGGATTTCCTTTCCTTTTTGCTGGCCTAAAAATCTTTTCACTAATTTTATCACGCGACGCGACGCTGTACTGTATTTTCTTTTTCTCTTTTTCTAACAAACTTACAATTTTTAGTCACCAAAAAAGTTCACTTTTTCTTCCTCTTTTTCTCTTTTTTATTTCACTCCACTTATATTTTTATCATAAAAAAAAACTTTTAAACCATTTAGTCTGCTATCACAAGTCTCATTAGTTTATAACTTCGATACACCATTAAATTAATAGTAGAATAGTCAAAATGCCCTCCTAACTTAGCTCAAATTGTCAATTTACACCTTAAACTTGTAATTGTGATATTTTATCTCCTCAATTTAATAAAAACTGTCAATTTACACATCTTCTATCACATATAACAGTTTCTATCCAATTATGAGTAATATATAAACTAAGTTGATAAGGCAGCTATCAAACATGATTTAGAAAGACTGAGTGATCAAGTATAATAGTTTAATTTAACTTTGATAAGAGTTTATCTCCCGCTTGATCAAGCGTATGAGATTGTATTAGAAGTTTTCTTCTACATAACTACCGGTAGTGTAGGCTTCAACAGGGGATCCGGATTCTCTCCTCATGGATCCACTCCTCATATCTTCTCATGAGATCTGTGCCGTCCAATCTTAATTCGACGGCCCAGATTGCTTTGCAGGAGAGTTGTGTGAATAGTAACAGAAGATTGTGAGCCGTCAGATTAAAATTGGACGGTTCAGATTGCTTTATGAGGAGAGAGAAATGAGGAGAGGATCTCATTTCTTCAACAGGTGTGGGTAGTTTGTCCAATGAAATATATTTCATTTCCTCAAAAAATAAAAATTTATCAATTTAGTCACTCAAAACATTGATCACTCGCCTTTAGAAATATCACTATAGTCACTCTACTAAACCAATATCTATCTCTATAGTAATTTTTGTTAAGTTCACTATTAAATTCATGTAAAAAACTCATAATTTTATGGCATTTATGTCAAATGGAGAATCGAGTTTGTCATTCTCCTATTTTTCTTTTTTCAAGAGTCTTTTCTCATAGATTCTTTTACTCTCATCAGAGGGGCAAATGATAGGAGCACAATGTGCAACGATATTAATATGCTTATGCCCTCATTTATGCTTTGTTTAACCCTTATTTGTCTAAGATAGAGTCATAATATAGTTTAGTGTTAATTTGGTAGAGTTTGGCGAAAAATGGTTAAGAGTCCGAAAAATGACTAAGTATGAGAAATCTGGAAAATAGTGCAAAATATGTCTTTTTCGCGATTTTGAGATGAGTAAAAATATGATCTATCCTTGTCCGAATTCAATGAAATTTGGTGTGCTTATTATTCATATACTGAGGAATGTTGTGTTAAAATTTCAGATCAATCGGAGTTCGGAAAGTCACCCAAAAGATGGCTGCAAAACGGCAGTCCGAGCAAACCAATCCAGGGGCTTCCAGGATTTTCCTGGGACTTTGATCCAACTTCGAAAAATCATTCCCGACGATTCACAAGGAATTTGATCGAGATATTTTATGGGGAGATGGCTATATGTGTCTAGTTTATCTGAGACTTGGAATCACATCAATTAAAGCTCCGAGAAGGGAGATATGTCGGATTTATTGGAGAAAGGTCATTCCAGCCGAGTTGCTGCCGGTCTTGTGTTCTTGCGGGTTTGGGGCATTTTTCCATGGATCAAGCTCACCAAATGGAGTTGTTAAGCCTACACAAGAAGTTCATGAAGCATTGCAGCCCATTCCTTGAAGAAAAATCAGCAAAAGAAGTTTCCTAGAAGAACCAAGAAAGGAAGGAATCAAAACCTTGTTGCACAAGGATTGCCTTTGCCGATTTGGACTAGGTTTTCTACCTAGGGTTTCTACCGAATTTGCCTCTATATATAGCCATGTTTTCCTACAGAAAAATCATCTCATCTCAAGCATAAACATAAGGCCTAAACTCTACCAAAATTCCCCAAAGATCCTAGACAAAAACCTTAACCGAAAACCACCTTCACCTCACTTCAACCAAGTTTCTGCCTTGCCGAAACCTTGGATTTTTCTGCCTCCATAACCTACTGCCGACGTGACTCACTGCCGTGCAGCCTCACCCCAGCCTCCATACTTCGCCGGGTCCACACGACGTGAAGCTCTCAAGGTGTCTCAAAGTGTGATCCACTCCCTTCTTCGGTTTAGTATTTTTTGTTTAGTTATGTTTAGTTTTGTCTATGAAACACTCATGTATGTTTGGTGTTGGTTTATATGTCTATGTATGAATCGATTTTGGTTTTATGAATTGTATGTTAAAGATTTATTTGAATCGATGCTTAGAGTTAAGTTTAGGTTTCGACAAGAACAATGAATTTTGCATGCTAATTTGTAATATGTAACTCGTAAATTCATGTGTTAGATAATTAGGACAGTGGTATAGATGCATGTTTTAGGTTCGAAATTGGTTAGTATCTAAGGATTGAGCATGAAAATCGGTACTTAGTGTTGTCTTGAACATTGATCTAGGTGCTAGGTTTAATCAGCTAGAGTAATTACGAACGTTGCCATACTCAAAAGGTCGCTCTGATTTGTGTTGCTCACTTAGGATTTAATACTTTAGATACTTGCATGTTTAAAATAAGATGATTGACAACCTTACTTGTTTTGCATGTCTCCAATTTAGACCATTGCGCACAATTGTTAAGTCTCAAAAGGATTAACATAACTTTAGGACCCATAACCAAAAGTTCGGTCTTAAAACTTGAGAGGTCTTACAACTAAGTTGTAGTTGGAACTAATTTTGAACTTAAGCATGTTGGTACTTGTTCCTTACTTTCTTGCATGTGAGTTTATATGTTAAAGAGTCTTTGGTGGTAAATGTTTTGTGAGAGATGATGATCACTTGTATATAGTAGTTTAGGTTTATTTTCATGTCTAGGAATTTAAAGGCAGCTTTGCTGCCGAGCCTTTTATCCCCCATAATTTCGTGTGAATATGTATATATGTATATAAGTGTGACAATTATGTGCATATGTGTTTGTGAATATTTTTGTTAACATTCTCATGTTTCAGGTACTCTTAATCCCCGGCTAGAACGATCCATACTTATTCTATACTACTAACGATTGTAGAGTTATTATTGCTTGATGCTCGCTTCGGCGGCTCGTCAGCAAACAAATCATACTTTAATCACTTCTTAAGACTAACACTATATAAGTTTAGTCACGTAGCAGAAATTACAAAAATGGATATCTAGCTACATGCATCTGGGCCAATCCAGAACAGTCACACTCTTCAATAGAACAACAAGAACCTTTTTTGTCTCGGCTTCTTCTTCATCCCAAGACCAAGTCCGTGTTGGGTTTGCTCCTTCTCCAACCGGGAATCTCCACGTTGGTGGAGCCAGAACTGCCCTCTTCAATTACCTCTTTGCTAGGTACTTGTGTTTCTTTTTCAACCCAAAAGTGAGTTTGGTGTTTTCTGTTTGAAGGGTTTAAGGATTAAGTTTGGTTTGGTGTTTCAGGTCCGATGGAGGCAAGTTTGTTTTGGGAATTGAAGACACTGATTTGGAGAGGTCTACGAAGGAATCTGAAGTGGCTGTGTTGCAGGACCTCTCTTGGCTTGGTCTTGATTGGGATGAAGGTACTCCATCTTTTATGGTCTTCTATATGTGATTTCATTTTTGTATTGCTTTAGATTGTTTGCATATGCAATGACTTAGTAGTAGTGGCTTGGATTGAGGTGGTAGTAAGGATAAGTTATCGACTTTGGTGCATTCGGTAGTGCTTATTCCGGTTACTCCTGGTGCATTTGGTGTATCTTGTCAAGTGTCCAACTTTTTTTTTTTTTTTTTGGTGAATGATGCAGGGCCTGGTGTGGATGGAGATTATGGTCCATATCGGCAATCTGAAAGAAATTCTTTGTACAAGCAATATGCTGAGAAGGTGTTAGAATCTGGCACTGTCTATAGTTGCTTTTGCTCTAGCGAGGTGATTATCTTTGATTTTTGAATTTTGAAGCATGTCTACTCGCGAAATTTGTAAGGGTTAAAAGACTGCCTAAAAGCAAAGTTGTGATTGTGGTAGGATTTAGAATGGACATGAATAGAAGAGTTCTTCTTCCTCATATTTTTAGATGCATACTGTGTCATGAAACCTTAGAGAAATTGTCCTAATTTTCCCTAGTTTCAATTGATACTGTACTCAATTTGCTAAAGGAAATTGGGGTAATTATGAACACCATTCGTTTGTCAGTTTTTTGTGCTTGCACATTTGAATCCTTGGCACCTTCTGTGGAAATGACTAATAAGCAATCTGTTTCATGTTTTCTTGGGGGGGTTTAAGCAGTGTGATGATTATTTGTTCATTCTGTATTGCTGTTTGCTGCGAAGAGAAAAACTGTTGTAATTCTGCATTCCTAACCTTAATTGTTCCAGGAACTAGAAAAAATGAAGGAGATTGCAAAGCTGAAGCAACTGCCCCCAGTATACACAGGAAAGTGGGCCAGTGCAACTGATAAAGAAGTACAAGAAGAACTGGAAAAAGGAACTCCTTACACATATAGATTTCGTGTTCCAAAGGATGGAAGTCTGAACATCAATGATCTCATTCGAGGGGAGGTAAGTATAGTTCCGATATATAAAACTATATATATATTGGAAGGCACAGAAACTCAAAGTATGGTATAATCTGCTGCTTACAAATTTAAGTAATTTACCAATTAACTATAACCATGATTGAATATTTAACTTGTTTTTCAAGGCTGTTAAGTTTTTATAGTATCTTGAAGGTCAGTTGGAACTTGGACACTCTTGGAGATTTTGTAATAATGAGAAGCAATGGGCAACCAGTGTACAATTTTTGTGTCACAGTTGATGATGCTACTGGCTATCTCACATGTCATAAGGTAATAATACTCACTTCAACATGGATGGGATTGCTATATATATATATATATATGCCTCGTCTGTTGTACTATGCCATTTGATTCGTTGAAACCTTGCATTCAGAGCAGAGGAGCATTTACCAAATACTCTAAGACAAGCGTTAATATATAAGGTAAAGTTTTAGATGTGTGTCATGTTTTTGGGCTTCTGGTATCTTTTAACAACATTGTTGAGGTGATTTGTCTAAACTCCATTCTTTCACAGGCACTAGGATTTCCAATGTCTCACTTTGCACATGTATCCGTAATTCTTGCACCTGATCGAAGTAAGTTATCAAAAAGGCATGGAGCAACTTCTGTGGGCCAGGTAGTTATTTCTTCATTATACTCTCTTTGAATTCATAGCTAAAGAAGTTGGGTACAAGATGTTTCAGTCTTGGTTTCACTGAAGGCCAACCCCAGTTTCTTCTTTTTTCTGTATACTTTTATTTTCTTTCATTTTATACTGATTTTCCTCATTCTAAGAACTTTAATAGGAATATTGATAAGTATTATTGTAATCTGAATATCTAATTACTAGAACTTTATAGTGTAGGGAGATGGGCTATCTACCACAGGCAATGGTGAACTACTTGGCACTGTTACGTTGGGGCGCTGGTACTGACAATGAATTTTTCACCCTGGAGCAGCTAGGTTAGTGATTCCTTTGAATCTTCTTTATTTCACCTAGTGTCTGTCTCATCATCAAAAAACATGCCGCTCAGCTTATATGCTTTGATGTTTAGATATCTTGATCCTTTGCCGGATTAATTCTTACTTGAATATTTGATGTTATTCACAGTTGAGAAGTTTTCAATTGGACGTGTCAACAAAAGCGGTGCCATATTCGACAATACAAAGTTGAGGTAATTAGGCTCAGATCTATTATGTGTCTTCATGGTCTTTATCTATCTCTCCAGTGAACCATCCTTCTGTTGGAGAAATAGATGAATGAGCGTCTAGCAGATGCATGGTCCTTTTGCTTAATGTGGATCATAACTTTTGAGAATTAAGCTTCTCCTCAAACGAATGGCTCTGCTGGTGCATTGCCGAGGTGTTGAAATTAAATTTTGAATCAGCATATACTTACAAATTACAAACTAAAGGTGGATGAATGGTCAACACTTGCTTGCACTTCCATCAGAGGAGTTGAAAAAGCGTGATGGTGAGCAATGGAAAAGTACTGGTATCCTTACAGATTCACTGGGTTCATTTATCGAAGTAAGACTCATCTCTTCCGCACTTCCTTTTTGTAGATTATTTAGTACATAACTTTCCAAACAGAGCGTCCATATTCATTGTATTTAAAAAGACAAATTATATAATCTTTGGCATTTCCGTGGTTTACACTTCTCTTATGAGTAGCTTATGCTCTCCCGGACAGATCTGTTGTATTCTGATAGGGTCTGAAACACAGAGAATGCATAGATCTTGAGGGATAGCTCTCAGTTTACCTGTGTTGCTCAATTTCACCTCTCCTAGTCTCTCTACTTCTGTTATAACCTCTATTACTATTCTAAGTGTACCTCATTTGTAGGATGCATTCGAGCTTCTTAAGGATGGGATTTATTTGGTACCAGAAGCAGATAAAGGACTCTCTGACTTGCTATCGTATCCTTTGCACGCCACTTTAACCAGGTGTTTTTTTTCTAATGGGTTATATGTTTATCATCTTTAATCACTGTTTTGGCCGCTCCAGAACTTTGATATCTTTCCTCGACTTATATGGCTTTTAATATTATGGGGTTTATTATGATATATTTTGGGATCAAATACCTTGAATTGGTTAGAAATGGCATATAGTGCTCAATTGAACCCATGACATGCAAGACAGGAAAAGCTTGAGTTCAACATGGTGTAATCTAATGTTGGCCTGGGACATATTATAACTTGTATGTTTGTGAGATCTATGTCTATAGGCAAGATGATCTGAATATGTATTAATTCAGTGATGGGACCTGAATAATTCAAAGTCAGTGATTTAGATTTTTCCTCTTGTAGATGTATATGTCTTACTGTGATGTTTGAAAACTGATGTTAAAAGACTGAAAGTTTTTCTTTGCTGGCTGCAGTCCAGAAGCCAAACCCCTCCTAGAAGACAACCTTTCTGAGTTTTCTGCCAGTTTCGTAGCTGCTTATGACAACGGTGAACAACTTGCTGCACTTGAAGAAGGCCATGCTGGTTGGAAGAACTGGGTTAAGAGCTTTGGCAAATCACTTAAGGGGAAGGTGGCCTCTCCCTCATCTTCTTTGACAATGTGCCAACTCTTTGTTTTTTCTTTCATTCTTTCCATCCACAGAAAATGAACTGTAAATTTTGTTCATTAAAATCGTAATGGCAGGGAAAATCACTATTCATTCCCCTACGAGTGCTGATAACAGGAAAGTTGCACGGCCCAGATATGGGGGCTAGTGTGCTTTTACTGCACAAAGCTGCAAAAGATGGTATTGTTACTCCTCAAGCTGGGTTTGTAACATTGGATGAAAGGTTCAACACATTGTGACAAGTTGACTGGGAAGCATTAACCACGGATCAATGATGGAATTATTTCTAAGCATATTGTACCTGTAAAACAACCTCATACACATATATTACCCTTCTTGTGTCATCGTTAGTATAGGACGAGTAGGGATCGTTCAATCCGGGGAAATTAAGAGTTTTCAATCACATAAAGTATTACAAAATCAAATTGGAGGTTTGAATATTTATCTAAATACTTACTGAAAATTACGAAAATAAAACCTCAATTAATATATACAATTGATCATTTTCTCCACATATTCACATAACACGAAATCATCAAATCATGCATGACTTGAAACTAAAGACACACGGCAGCAAATATTTTCACATAGCACTTGGAAACATTTAATTCCGATTCTAATTAGAGTTCTCAGCGGTTCATCTAATCGTTAAGACTTCACAAGTATTTAGAATTGACTCAGTGTATAATCTTAAACATGGTGCTAATCAGTTTAAAGACACCATCGTAGAAATTAAACACGAAGAACACATAAACACAATAAGCCGAATCAGAGACATGCAACAAGTATGGCGTCACCTCACCTTGCTTCAACATACATATTTTCATAAATATATCAACCCTAGTTAAATAACTTAAATCACAACAACTCAGCGTATGAAGCAACATATATTATTCTGGCACATGAAATTGGCACTCAAGGAACTACCACAAAGTTAGCTCTCAAACACACAATTTATGATGCATGAACTTATGAAAATAAATCAAATAATTAACCAAGAACACATGCAAAACCTACTGCCATTTGTCATTCAATCACAAAATCATACATGAACAAGTTCATAAATCATAGCAAGAAAACCAAAAGAATTCGGAAATCATAGTATAACATATATAACTAAAGTTTACAATCCAAAAATCCATACAATATAAAATTGTAATTCATACAGAAAATAATAAAAGCCATGAGTTGTTCGAATCACACTTTGAAAGAACCTTGCAAGACTTCAAACAAAAAGGAGTTCGACAATGGAAGAATGGTGTGATTTGTAGGTGAGTGGTGGTTCGGCTCCAAGGATTTTTGTATGGGATTTATGGAAGTATTTTGGCAGAGTTTCGACAAGATATTATGAGAGAAGAGATGATTTTATGTGTAAAAATCGTGCTATATATAGAGGCAAAAGGTCGGCAGCAACTAGGGTTCACAAAACCTAGTTTTTCTCAAACTTATCATGTTGGCAGATTTGACCTTCAAGTGAAGATTACGGAATATCTTTCTCTAGAAAATAGATATTGAGGTAATTCCAATTGGGTTGGAAACTAGACTCCCGTAGCTTTCTATCCATATATGACACGTCATCTGGTTAGAAGTGAGCTGTCCAGGAGAGCCCGTGGAAGTTGGATGACGTGCACAAGAATTCTGCCGAATTTAATCAGGATTTGCTGCGATTTTCTTTCTCTTTTTCTGAATTATTTATTCCGATTTTCTTCATGGATCATTGGCTTCATGGACTTCTTGATGGACTCAGCACATCCCTTATTGGATAAATAATCCATGAAGTTGCCACAAGTTTCCCTTGTTGGGCCGGGAATGCATTTGTCTTTCGGCAGGAATATGATTTTCTTCTCGACAGCCTAACCTCTGTGCATTCAGCATTCAAACTGGCATAACTTTTTTCTCAAGAAAGCTTTTGCTGCGATTCTAATTACATATGAAACTAGACACATAGAGCTTTCCATCAATATATGATTCATCTCCTGGTTCCTTGTGCATCGTCTGGCATAAATTCCGGAATTGGACGTTGTGCACTGAAATCTTCTGGATTTGCATCCGATAAGAACTTGAAGTTCTTGGCATATTGCTTTGATCTGATTTCAATGACTCCTTTCATTGCTTAATCTTTTACATGTCTACCACATATGAGAGAAGAAAAATCTATCAAAAGTAAAGTTTCTGTTTTACAGATTCAATAAATTATCTCTGAAACTTATAATTCGGCTTTTGACAATTTTTCTGCCTTTTCTTCTATATTTAGCACATTCTTACATACAACTCAACCAAAACTCATGACTCAATTAAATGACTCTATATTACAACAATAAGGGTTAAGCATTAGATAAATGGGGGTAAAAACACATTAAGAATATCGCATATTATGCTCCTATCAATCAGCCTCTCCTTGGAGACTGCCTCTACCGTTTGAGAGACAGTTTTGGCGGGTTTTTTTTTTTTTTTTCCAACACTGATATGAGCCGACACTATTAGTCATATATGCATCTTACTATTATTCTTTTTTCTTTTTCTGTCAACACCTGAAATTTTAGCTCAACAAAATTATCCTCAAAGTAAGCCCAGGCTCATAGGCAACATCGATTACTTGTGATGAATAATCTTTGTTTTTGATTGGTAATGCATTAGTGTACACTATCATGCGAAATATGAACTTGCCTTTCCTGATGATCAACAGGTTCCTACTCACTGTCGATGTGTAATTTCAAATATTCTTATTTTCAGCAGGCTTCAAGTCACATTGATCCAACCCAGCCATTGTTCCATTCGTTTAATTTTCTCTCATGTTTATGTTTAGTTCTTGTGGTATAGAGTTGAAGATTATACTCACCTCTGTGATTTAAATTGTGTAATAAGATCTTCATGGTTGCAACTGTTGGTCAATCTTAAATCTCAGCAACAATTGTGTTCAGTTTCCATCAAGATGATATCCCCTTGCCTCGTTGGCAGCTATTTACCTCCGGTGGCATGATGAGAACCGCGAGGCTCACACAAATAATAACCCTACAATCGTTAGTAGCATAGAATAAGTAAGGATCGTTCTAGCCGGGGATTAAGGGTACCTTAGATATAAGAATGTTAGAATAAAAGCACACACATATGCACATAACGTCACACTTATATACATATATACATATATATATACGAAATCATTGGGGGATAAGGGATATAGTTCGGCAGCAACTAGGCTACCTCTAACTTCCTAGACATGAAAATAAAAAGTCCTAAACTACTATGCACAAGTGATCATCATCTTTCACACCAAGCAATTCACACAAAAGACTCTTTAACATATAGACTCGTATGTAAAAAAGTAAGGAACAAGTATCAACATGTTTAGATTCAATTTTAGTTCCAACTACAATCAAGTTGTAAGACTTCTCAAGTTTTAAGACCGAACTTTTGGTTATGAGCCCTAAAATTATGTTAATCCTTTTGAGACTTAACAATTGTGGGCAATTGTCTATATTGGAGACAAGCAAAACAAGTAAGGTCGCCAATCATCTTATTTTAACATGCAAGTATCTAAAGTATTAAACCCTAAGTGAGTAACACAAATCCAAGCAACCTTTTGAGTATAGCAAGTTCGTAATTACTCTAACCAATTAAACCTAGCACCTAGATCAATGTTCCAGACAACACTATGTACCGATTTTCATGCCAAATCCTTAGATACTAACCAATTTCAAACCTACACATGCAAGACACCTACTGTCCTAATTATCCAACATACAAATTTATAAGTTAAAATTGCAAAACTATATTAATAAACATAGAATCGGTTCATACAATAGATTAACAAAAACCAAGAATTGAAACAAGTTCTTACAAACCACACAAACATGAATAAATACATAAGCCATAGGGGGAGTGGATCACACTTTTAGAACCTTGGAAGACTCTTCAAGACGTGATGGATGCTTGCTTGCTGCTCGGCAGGAACACAAGGTGAAGGAATCAGATTTTCTGGATGGTGGTGATGGTAGGTTCTGGCTAAGTATTTGGTGTTTGGTGCTTGTGAGACTTGGTAGAGTTTTGGCTAGTACTTTATGCTTGAGATGAGATGATATTTTCTGTGGAAAAGTTGGCTTTATATATGGAACAGACCTAGGGTTTGCCGACAGCTCCAAGGAATAAGAATTTCTTGTCCAAGTTGATTAGGGTTTCCTTGTGGGCAAAGCAATGCATTCTTGGACTTCAACTTCTGATTATGGACTTCAATCAGCTGCAATGGTTCAACATGGATATGTCCAACACATCTTCAGGTCCATAACATCCGATTCATGCTCCCAAAAGTCTAAAGGAGAGTTATCCTGATGAAACCGGGAAAGTTATGTTTTCCCGACAGAATTGACCTTGCTCCAGTAAATCCGGCATAACTCCCTCCTCAGAGCTCCGATTGATACAATTCTAAGTCTCAGAGAAACTAGACTCGTAGAGCTTTCTCCATATAAAAGGGCTTCCTCAAATCCCAAGTGAAACGTCCGGAATAAATTTTTGAAGTCAGGACACAGTCCCAGGAAAAATTCTGGAAGTCCCTGGATCATTTTTGCTTGAGTTGCTGAGTTGCAGCCATCTTTTAGTTGACTTCCCAAACTCCGATTGATTTGAATTTTTGAAATAAAATACTTTAGCAAGCTAATTATATGCATACCAAATTTCACCAAATTTCTCAATTCAAGCACTCCAGCAACTTATTTAGAAGTCGAGCAATACCAAACTACCCCAAAGTGAGGCTTTGTTCTTCTACTACCTTTTGTTTTCCTTGGAAACTCTGTTTGCACTCAGGAGTATAAATTAAATTGTAGTCTGTTCCAAACTTTTTGTGTATGTCAGATAGTCCCTTCTAAAACAGACATTTACTAAAGAGAATCTCAAAGGTGGATTTAGAAGAAGATAGTCATGGACAATGCAGTGGAGGTTCAAGTAAGTATTCTAAATAAATCTCATTTACCAAAACTAAAACATAGATTATGAAAGCATATGCAGAAACCAGCAAACACAATAAACCCATATCTACACAGTATTGCTAATAACATGGTTTGTTCTAGAAAAATGTCCTTGATTCAGAATCGAGCAGAGCCTTCAATCGGCAAGAATTGGAGACAAAAATCAAATCCCAGGCCCAGCCAATCAGGAACAAGTTCAATTATTAGTCAAATGTGTTCAACATTACCAAGAATAGAGTAATTGATTTACACCATTGCCTTCTGTGCAAGATAACCGATTATAAAGCAACTACGATGCAAGGGCACATATGGAGAACATTGATTATAAAGGATTGAAGTTTTCCGCTCACTGTCGAAGATTATGAGCAGGAACAATACCTTCACAAGATTGCTTCGAACACTTTTCATCCTATTCTGCAGTGACAAGTTGGTTTCTGTTTGTAATGTATCAGCTTCCCCATCTATAGTTAGAACAAGAGATTAAATTTCTATTGGTTAAATCATGCTCCTTTCCATCTTCCATCAGAATTAGAATGCTTTTCCCCAACACTCTTGTCGATGATAATATTGGAAAGTATGTTAGTTTTAGTGTCTGCTGATCTTTTATATCTTCGTTCCTGCTTTAATGAAAACTTGTATCTTAGGAACAATGAATTTGCCATAACCCCTACAGAACTCAAGCCCATGAGAGCTCCAGCAATTGACGGTGTCAGCATGGTCCCTGTTACAGGCAGTAATACTCCAGCAGCAATTGGAAGTCCAACCTGTAAGAAAGCTCGGAGCATAAACCAGGTACTGCTGCTGAAAGGAGCAAGACACATACTCTCTTGGAAAGAAAATGTAGAAAGAAAAAAAAAAATAGAAAGAAGCACAAAATAAAATGTAAACCAATTAGGATAGAAAATCAAAACACCAAATAAAGCACTCACCAAGATAAAAACACAAAATATGGATTACAAGCTCTCCTCTGTCATTCTACCCCTCATAATACCTATGAGATTAGACACTGAAGTCCTCATCATTTAAAATCACAAACTGTTGAGTGTAGATCACTTTCTCACAACTCACAACCAATAATTGAAAAAGCGCAGGAGTATGGCGAGGTAAGCCTTAAGCCTCAAAAAAGTTAAAATTTTGGTGTTGAGTCCTTTATTTTTTCCTTTTAAAAAATAATAAATAAAAATACACACATTAAGCGATGATTGCCTCAGCATGCTACAGTTTTTCATCAAATAGCAAACGCCTATTTGAGACAAATGCAAACACTGATCAAATGCACGCACACGGAGTTTTATCCACGCCTAGGCACTATGCCTTGAGGCATGCTATTTAAAACACTGCTCGCAACAGATGGCGTTTGAAATCGGAGAAATCATATAACTAGCAACCAATAAACCAAAATAAAAAGCACAGAAAATTATTACTCAAAGAATTCCTCAATACATGCACCCACTTCACAATGGGAGAAAATAGAGTTTTAGAAAATCAATTCCTCGAGATCTGCTCCCAACTGAATATCTATTCAGACCCTCTGTCGAATCCTAGAAGTACACTACCATCTGCCCTCTCTTACTCAACTCTCTTTCTCCTAGGTATAAAGGACCGAGTTGATGATTGAAGTACAGGCCCTCTGTCAAATCCTCAATTCATGCACCCACTTCACAATGGGAGAAAAGAGTTCTAAAAAATTAATTCCTCGAGATCTAATCCTCTTTCAGACCCTCAGTCAAATCATAGAAGTACACTACCATCTGCCCTCTCTTACTCGACTCTCTCTCTCCTAGGTATAAAAGACTGAGTTGAAGATTGATGTACACTCTATCCTCTGCTGAATTTCTTCTCAACAGTATACTTATAAATGACTGTTATTCTAATTAGGATACAACACGACCCTAGCCACTACAACGCATAGAACTGGCATAACTTTAACTCGATGCACTGAAGTTACGGTTTACTCAAGGATCAAAATTATCCGAACAAGGAACCCAATACCAATCTTCAAAAAATGGAATGATCCCTTTTCCTTTGCGCTTATTTTATTTTAACTTCTACCGCCAGGAGGAAAACAAAAGAACAAGGAAAAAAAATCGAATAAAAAAATGATAGTTATTGAGTCATACAACATGTAAGAACTTACAGTATTTAGGCAAAAAAAGTGACTGATTAATATTCAGACCAAAATAACTTACAATGTTGTATGCAAAAGCCCACCAAAGATTTTGCTTCACAGTCTTCATGGTGAGCTTGCTCAACTCCAAAGCATCAACCAACTGCATGACGGTATGTAGATCATATAAGTTATACAACATTCGTACTGGATGTAAAGCAGACTCTGATAAATGAGTGCTGAATCAAATGTCAAAGAGTGATTAATACACATGCATATAAACCGTCGTGTATGATTACCAAGTATGGTATATTGTATACATTTAAGTTTAGTTCATATTTTAAGACATCCTTTGGGGTCTAAATTTCGAAGCTTCCCTATGGGGTTTATTTTACTACTGTAATTGTATGTTGGATTTTTAACATTTATAGGTTGATTGTATCTCACTAGTAAGTAAGAATATGGGTACTGATTAAGAACTATAGGCTTTGTACAGTTTAGGAATTCGATAAGAGCAGGATAAAACAAAGAAAAGAAATAAAAAAGAAAAAAGGAGTTTGGAATTCGCCAAGAAAAAAAAAAAACTGTGGCGGTGAGATGTGGCAGCCAAAGTCTCATTCATTTGGCTGAGAATTTTATGCAAAAGTCAACAACATTAATGCTTGTAATGCTTTCTAGATCGACTCAGGAGAGCTAATAGTTGAGTAAGTTAATACCAAGGAGAATGCCTCAGATTGTTTAAACCAAGGCCGAGAAGTCTAACAATTTTTATTCTTACGAATCTTTCTAAATGTTAAAAATAGGTGAGGAATTGGGTGGAGCACCTCCGCATTTGAGATGCATTGAGGCAAGAAATTTTTATGCCATGGTGAAGGTTCCTGAAGTCTGCTCATGGTTACTTCAAGAAGTTGAAGGCAGAAAGTTGCAGACACTTGGTTTTCACTCACCATTGGTTTTGGCTTGTCAAAAGCATCATACGATTCTAGCCAAAATCAGTTTTGGGTTATAAAGAATGTTACATGCTGGTGTTTGCCTAAGTTTATAATACCAAAATTATTAATGATAACGGAAAAGGTTAATAATACCAAAACGATTAAATGAATATTTTACCATATAAATATATACATATCCACACAAAACATCTATCATATGCATACGCAAAATGGATGATCTGCCTGACACACGTCTCGGAATGATCTGCTCGAAATGCTTTTATTTTGTAGCAAAAGGTGCATCATCAGATGAATGAAAACACCTAAGTTGAATTCAAGAACAGTATGTTTTCTGATTGCAAAAAGGTGTTCACTGTTGACTACCAAAGTTAAATTATTAAGAAGTACCTGTGAAAGTCTATTGCCTAATAGAACAATAGAGGAGACCTCACAGGCAGCTCCAACACCACCACCCATGGCAATCCCAACGTGGGAAGAAGCTAAGGCGGCAGCATCGTTGATTCCATCACCAACCATGGCAACAATATTTTGATCATTCTGAAGGTCAGTTATGAACTTCTTTTTTTCCCTTGGTTTAACGCCAGATATTACCTGCAATCGACAGCATAAATATAAATTTTTAAGAGGGCCATACCATTGATATTCAGCTTGTAAATGTAACTGGTACATAGGTAGAAATACTGCAATAATCTTCTTGTTATATAAGGAAATGTATGACGCATTGGATACCAAGAATCATCATACTGTTCAGTGGTTGCCTGCCAAGCTCTCCAGAAGCAACTTACACGTAGAGCTTTGGAGTAAGAATAGCAAACAATGTAAAAGGCATTTGGACAGGGCAGACCAAAACATACATGAATCTCAGAACTCTTCAATAGCCTCTGAATGATATTCATACACCTTATAACAACTACCATAATTTAACTAAGGATTTTTCCATTTACGTTCTAAAATGTTGGTTTTGTTAGGATGGCAGTCGATGTCCTAAGTTAAAGTTCAGAGACGAGCTGCAAAATGTTATTACATGTGCTTTTCTCTTTCTTTTTTCTTTTCTTTTTTTATTTTTTCTGAAAACTCTACTGTCCTAATTGGGAACTCTATACTCTTCAAAAAAAAAAAAACCATCAATGGTAATTATATCCATCAAGAACTTGTTATTTTTGACATTCATAGCGGAGAAGTGCTCCTTCAGAACTACTTCTAATTTCAAAATCTCACCTTTCACAACCATAATTTATTTCTACTACCTGCATTTTAAGTCCAATGTTTTCTATTTTCTTCAACATATTGCTCATTTATCCAACCTAGTTTACAAATTTAACGTCATTTTGAGAAGCGAAAATTGGTTTGGACAGACTGTTTGGAGAAAGAAGTAATGGAAAATCCCTGACCTGGTCTTTTGGAATACCAACGACAGACGCAATGTACTCTGCATTTTCTCTTTTGTCCCCAGATAGCATGTATACATTAATCCCTTGGCTAGATAAGGATTTAACAACTTGTCCGGCATCATCCCTTATCTGATCCTCAAAATAAATAAGACCAGCAATAGTACTATCAATGGCAACATACACAACAGATTGACTCTTATGGGGCTCTACTTCTTCAAATGGATTCTGATTGACTCCATGCCTGCAAATATATCAAACTAAGATGAAAGACCGTAATAAGGACTATAATAAGAGAACTGGGAAGTGATTGATCATAATGAACAGCAAAGAACTCCAGTGTTGATGGGCTGTGATAAAGATGGTTTAGAACTGGCTGTGAACGGCAATTGAGGCAGGTATATAATATAGTGCAGATAAGGGCCATTGAGGTGGCAGTAGATTGGAAGTATGGCCAGGTGCATTAGAAATCTAGAGAGATACATTTGAAGGCAAAGAAGGTCTGATGAGATAGAAGTAATGTTGAATACTTTAAAGGATAAAAAGGCTTATGGTGAGGGCAATGGGTTCAAACAATAAAAAGGAATAAGCAAAAAGGGGATCAAAGCTTAGTCATTTCATTCATACCCCAAACTGGGAGTGACATACAGACTAAGGAAAAAAACGTGTAATGGATTACCTATGAAAAGATAGAAGAATGTTGTCCTAAAATAGCGGATGAAACATGACAGATAGGTTAGACGTAATCTTGGGCTTTAAGGATGAAATTCGGTCTGTTGAGTAGTTGACTCTAACAGACGGTCTTAAATTTCTGTCTCGGGAGTGCAATGTTCTGATACAAGGATGGAAAGTTTAGAGAACATGAGGAAAGTTCTCTTGTATGGCATTATACCAAAATAAGTGGAACTAGGTAGTCAAATAATGACCGATGCAACAGGCAAAAAAATTTTAAGTAAGGCTGTAGAAGTGCCAAAAGTCCGATGTGAATTACCGTCTAACCCAGTCCAAAGTCCCAACAGAAACCTTTTTATTTTCAACGACTGCTACAGCACCAGAGCCAGGTTCTTCTATAAATGTTCCATCTGCAACCTGCAAAAGAAAATTGGTATTCGTTTAATATAAGGACAAGTTCATTATTTCTTTGAAACAATGACAAAAGTAAATGTGATTTTAACATCAGAGAGATGCATGTACAGTCATTCAGTCAATAACATGCTCTGTTGCAGAACACCAGGATATATCATCCACCTACTAGCGTGCATTACTCTTCTGCGTAGGAAATCAGAATACACATTCCCCCTTTGTAAGGCCTGATCACCTAAGGGATAGTACTTGAGGGACAGCTGAAAATTAATGCACAGTTTTACATAATATAATTTCTTTTGTATTAAAATACATGCGGCTGGATGGTCATGTCCCTCCCAATCTCCCTTAGTCCCTTCAACTGTCCATTAGGTGAGCAAGACTGTTCCCCATGTAATACCTGTATATTCTGACAATTAACAACCCGTGCGGCTTCCACAATAGCTTTCCCAACAGGATGAATTGTATTTGACTCTACTCCAGCAGCGAACTTCAGAACCTCAAGCTCTGACCAAGTATGGTTCGACTTTTCTCTGTTAAAATAACAACAATAATTATATTATAACATCAAAACAAAATAGAAAATTTAAAATAGTCAAACTTAAATTTATCTTTCTTTATATGATAATGAATATTTTTTTTTTTTTTGAGTTGTTTAGTAGGTAAACTGCAGATCAGAAAAAACTCATAAATAAGCAGTTGTACAGGATCATATTATCTTAATCCTAGAAGTACTTATTGTAAGTGAACATATGTAAATGTATATGTGTATATGTATATCTGTGTGTATATGTGTATGTGTGTGTAACAGATTGTATATCCAAAAGTCCAGAATAATAAATATTAGCTACTAGATAGAATTGTGCCTCTGACAGTTTCTGTGAGAAAAAAAGTTCTACGCTCATATGACTGTTTCCGGTTCTTACAACAGATCAGTATTCACGTTCATATATATTCGAGCCTTTTATACAGTGATAGATATTTGGAAGAAAAATAATGGAAACCCAATAATAAACCACTTAAAATATTTAATCACCACACATTTGCAACCAAGCAATAAGATAGTGAGGGTCGAAAGGATGAAACATCGGTTATGCCTTAAACGCTTGCTAAACCATTTTCCATAAAATGAAAACTGAAGAAACATATTCAGATTTAGAAGGGAAATACTAAGATCAACTTAAAAACTATGGAATTTAAAGAATCAGTTATCCAATGCTTAAAAATTATCATGTAAGAAAGTAAATTTCTGTCAGTACTCAACTCTAAGCCAGTAACCTCTGCATGCTCGGGAGTCAAAATCTTTGTCACAACTGGTTTGCCCATTGTCAGAGTTCCTGTTTTATCAAAAACTACAGTGTTCACCATCGAAAATTTCTCTAAGACATTTCCACCACGCAAAAGCAGTCCTCTTTTGGCTCCTAAAGAAGTTCCTACCTGGAATCATTGATGGTGAACATAAATTTGGTTGCATACACGAGTAAGCGCAAGTATATAAAACATAAAATCAAATCAAATCAAATAATCTAGTATGATGAATGCATAGATTTTAGTCATTTTACTATTGATGTGCCAACTTGATAAGTCAAAAACCAACATGTCCAAGTTACTCATGGAAATACGGGAATAGGTTTCTTTGGTGCTCCAAACATATTGTGCAGCATTATATTTGCAATCTTTTCAGATATTGAAGCTTTACGACTCACGCCACATTTCAGTCAATACCTATACGCAGCAACGAGTGTTTTTTTTTTGGCCAAGTTGGAGGCACAACTCAAGGTTTGAATCAAGGAAAAGCAGAAGAAATGGCATCCATTTGCTTACCAAGACAAAGGACTACCTTGGCCCCATGCAACAGTATTTAGCTTAGTACCAAGACGAACCAGATAAGGGGGCCGTCAGTTCTTAATTTATTTTATTTTATTTTTGAGAAATAAAGAGACACTAAGTTGTACTGTAAACTAAGATAAAACAAGGGAAGCTAAAAAGGACAAGTTTGCAGACTCCCAAAGGCTATATTAGAAAATTCAAAATCATTAAGGGCTATTTGCCTATTTCTATAGTTACCACCACAAAGCAAACCCAATAGCTTTGATTTTTCTTTGCTCTTCACTTATCTTGTTGTGATGTAATGCTTTTGGGGTGCTGATTAAGAATCACGTGGTCTGATGAGAATGCAATCACTTGACTGGAAAAAAAAAAAAAAATCAGTGTATGACCATGAGTTGTGTTTAAGAAGATTACCAGCACAGCTGTAGGTGTTGCTAACCCAAGCGCACACGGACAAGCAACAACCTGTACATAAACAACATATGCTCACTACAATGAACAAACAACCAAACAATAAATAAAGATGTAAATGTTGCATATTTAAACAATGAAGAAAGAGTTCAAATTAGTCTATGGAGCTAGAAAGATTTTTAAATTAAAGACCGTTAATTTGTGTATCTGTAAAAATTAAAATGCAATATGTTTCAGCACAACTATGGCTGTGAAGGCAGTACCACAGTTTCAGCCAAACATTTTAAATAAATAAAGGTAGCACCACAGCCTATAAAATGGAATTACTGGAAGAAAAAATAATAATAACACAACTTAAATGCCAAATTATCCTGTGAGGTTTATGCAGATTTCAGGCTGGCTGAAATGTTTTAACACTGGAAAATACAACCTTGCCTAAGAATTTAAAAAATAGTTTAGGCTTCTGCCCGTTGTCACTTGGTTGTGGTGTGATGCTCAGATTATTTTATCGAGAAACGTAAACTTTAAAATTCATGATGGAGATTCTGAATCGCTCATACCAGAACACTGCAAGAGAGCTGCAATGCTAAAGATACAGAATTTCCTCCTTGAAGAACAGCAGGAAAAATACGTCCACCAATCAAACTCCAGAAAAAATATGTAGCTGCAGAGAGTCCCATTACTCCATATGTAAAATGCCCAGATACCTAGTCAAAGCAAACCAGACAAAACATTAGTTCAGCCATTTCGGTAGATCAGATCATCAGATTACATCACAGTGGCACATGTATCAGCCATTTCATCAGATTAGTTCTGCTTTTAAATTTCGATTTATATGTTCTCCAGAGATCCCTCACTCTTGAGGGAAAAAATAACCCATGACAAAAGATTACCTTAGTCGTCTTTAGCAAGGATGTTCAGGAAACGGTAACCAATATAAAAGTCTTTACCGTCAATAGTCATAATAAAACTTGCCTCCACACAGACATCAATATGACAACATTGAGCTGTCTTTTGAAGAGAACTTAATTAGTCCTGCTTTTTATTATTATCAACAACTCAGACAAGGCATCAATAGCCATATGGATTAGCAGTCCTTTTTTCAACCATTGCTTTCTAGGAGAATTGGTGGAAAGAATTGCCACAAAACCCAATAAAACCACCACACTATTTGACACCACTCTTAACAGATAAACAAGAGTCTGTCTGACCGAAAAGATTCTAGTCGAATATTTAGTACAAGCTACATGTAAACACCCAGAATCTGTTCTAAAAGCAAACAAAACAATAAACAACAAACACAACAAAAGAACATCAAAAAGGAAAACAAAACAAAAGAACCAAAGAAAGAAAACAGTTACCTATATATCTAAAGGACAAAGATAATAGAATACACTAAAACAAACAAATAGCAAATATTTCCGTAAGCAAATAGGTCCTTTTTTTTTCTTCTTTCATTTCTTACATTTTGATTGTGTTATTTTTTCCCCTGATAAAATAAATTTGTTTTGCAAAATTTCAGAAAATAGGGGCATTTTGTGGTTTTACATGTTCACAAAAGTAAGTTTTTCACTTTATATATATATATATATATATATATTAAAAGCTCAGATGGATACCACTGCTGTGTAACATAACAGCGGAATAAATGTCTATTTAAGTACACTAAAAAAGAATGATGACCTTGTCAGCCAGACGCTGGACTGGAGCCTCCCGACTCTGTGCTTCTTCTACTAGACGAACAATGTCTGCCATAGCAGTCTCACCACCTGGTCTCTGCACTACAATAGTCAGACTTCCATTGAGATTTATGCTTCCGGCTGCGACTTGACTCTGGCAAAAACAAAAAGTATTCAAATGTTATGATAATATCATATTAATAACAGCTTCAACAAATTTGCCAAATGAAGTAAATTATGTATGGGGGAGAGGTCCATTCTCAGCAATCAGATATGTACCCCAGGTAGTTTGGTCACAGGCATTGGCTCTCCAGTAAAACTTGACTCATCAATGGTACTTCTACCAGCTTTAACAACTCCATCTACAGGAACACGGTCCTAATGCAATGATAGAAGTGAATTAAAATCACAAAAACCTGTAGTCTAAACAAGATTTTATAATTCAAAAACTACTTCTATTTTTAACACCACAAGTCAGAAGCTATAGTTCCAGAAAATAAAAGAAAGAAGTAGCAATACAAGACACCCACGGAATAAAGAATAATCTTCCAAAAATCAATCAAAGTATAAGCGGAAACGCTACACATAGTAATAAATGACAAGTTATACATACTCCAGGTAGTACAACAACTTGATCTCCTACACAGAGGCTGTTGGATGGAACTTCAACTATTGTTTCCGATTGTTTAACACCATCATTGACAAGGAGACGAGCTTTTGCTGGTAAAATACTAAGAAGCTCAGTCATATCACTGCTTGCTTTGATTTTAGCTCTTTGCTCAAGATTCCTTCCCAGCAGTACAAATGCTATCAACATAATTGGTTCCTCAAAGAAAGTCTTCCAACCCTGCATCCAGAAGCTTCCATTGAGCAATTGGCAAAAGAAGCAACAAGAAGAGTAGAGAGATGTTCCTAGACATCTGTATTAAATAAGAAAACAAAAAGGTAGGATAGCGAATTAAATAAAAAAATGAAAAGATACAGAAGACGCTCCACCACCAAAATTTTGCCATCACAGCACATCGCCAAATAATCTTAAGTCATATCACTATTATAGCAACCCATTACAAATGAGTATCATATTACAGTTGTATGCGCATTAACATAAAAGATGGGAAGGGGAGATTAAAACACGGGACCTCTACCAACACATTGTTGGACAATCAGCGAGGATTCCTAGAATGTCAAACAATTGTTGTTCATCATCTTACCAACAAAAAATCCATTTTTTCGCATCCAGCAATTATATTTAAACTTCATAAACGTACAAAATCCATAATGAACAAGACGATTAGCACCAACCAGCTTTGGTATAAAGGCAGCCAGTGAACTGACTGTAAATGAAGATAAAGCCCCAAGACCAACTAAAGTGTTCATGTTTGGAGCCCCTTTAACAAGACTGTTCAAGCCATCAAGGATAAGCCGACGCCCAGGACCAAGCAATGTGAATAAAGATAGAGACATGTGGAACCCTGTTGAATGAAAAGCATGGATCCACGAAGCCTTAGCTCCAATGAAATGAGAAAGATGACCAACTAGGCAGACAGCACAGAGAGCCCAAGAGAAAGCAAGCTCGTGACCTAACCAAAACAACACAAATAGCAATTAATGCACCACGCAATACATACAATAAATAAATAAATAAAACATCAGTAGTAAATCTTTGAAGCAGTTACAAGAGAGCTGGACACACCAATTTAATTCTATCAAGCAAACTATAGATGCTCACTACTTAAAAATGTCTACCACTTTCTTTCAGGCGTTTGCGCTTATCTTCCATTTTCCTTTCGAACATCTTAAGAAAACTGTTTCTTCCTGAATCTGCACATAAGAAATAACCAATTAGTAAAGACTCTAAAGATATTAATTCATAAGGATGCAAACTATTGAAAATAAAATAAAATAGAAGTCTGCATGTACTGGCGATTGAAGAACGCGATAAGATTGTGTTAAAATCCAAAAAATAAAAGCACCTACATCATGTTCACACAAAGCAAACCTCAACAAATCCTTTGACAGTACTCCTAACAAAAGACTACAAATTCCAGGCTCGCGTGAACCAAATACTAATTAACCTAAGCGCGTATAGGAACAAGAGATGAGTTTAAATTCCCATAGCTGAAATTTGATTCCATTAGAAGTACCATTCATATACAGAGCGAGAGAGAGAGGCGAATGATCAGCAGCCAATTCAGAAAAATAAAAAATGCAAAGCCTGTGAGGTGATTAGAAACACCTGCCAAAATAATGTCAACTACCCTAAAACAGATGCTCTAAAAATGCTTGGATAAGACTCGCAAAGAAAGGAATGCATTTTTCTGTCCTAATCAAACCAGATCTTGTTCTCCTATAGTGAAATTTTTTGTGCTCCTCTTCATCTAGATGCTATCAGATAAGTAGCCAGCACTGCATCATGCAATAAAATAATAGCTTTCTCATTTGTCCCAGCACTCAAAAACACTTCAACTGTCAAAGATAGCAGTTTCTAGACACAATCGAGACTACACAGAAAGATGCAGTATCTCAAATTTGCAATGGAACAAGTATTATAAAATTAATGTACAAACAAAGATGGCCCACCTCCTAAGGCATCCCTAAAATTGACTACTTAAGAAATAATAGGTAGGATCCACAATTCAATCTCATTTCTATGATCAAAATTGTAGCATTTTTAAGGTCTTGGTTTGTAGACTCCTCTGAAAATATCAGCCAAATAGTAAGTCACTTAGCACATACCATGAAATATCATGATCATGAAGAACAGCTTTCAGATACATTGTGGTCATCTATTGTTAAAAAACCTTATCCAACTTGATAATCCATTCTTTCAATTAAATCTCTCAAATGAACGACTAGCATCATTGAAACGGGATGGACACAAATGTCTACATCAGAATTCGCCAGAACTTTTCTAGCATGATTTTTGTATCGTACCAAACCCCCATGCATAGTCGCTAGGCTAGCTTAAAGTTTTTGGATGGCTATGATCATGGTAGATGCAGTAAAATCAGGAGCTCCCAAGGAGTTGCCAGTTTGAGCTTGGGTAAAATCATGGGGTGACTCAATATAAATTCAAGCTCTTTTGAACTGCTCAGTAATGGAAGCCAAGCTTGAAGTTCTAGAATCAGGATCGGGCATAAAAGGCCTCTTTTCTTGTTTCTTAGGTGGAGCTTCATCGCTCAAAGTTGTAGCTATACCTATAGCATTCTCTACAACAAAGTGCTGAGTACATATTGCATAGATGAGAAGATACTATATTCTTTAAATAATTCTGGACAAAAAATACGGTATACATCAGTGTAATTCTCAAATATGAAATACAACAAATTATATGAAAATATGCAGTTCTTAGTTTCCTAATGACAACTAGAGGTCTCTAAGCTCATTGACTGGAAGTGGAACTGCAAATTGTCGGAAACAAATGAGTGCTCTCCATAAAACTGCCCTCAAATCAATCCACCAACCGATTGAGACTACCTAAAGAAGCAAGTAATTTGTATTAATAACAATTTTTAAGCCTCTATTTTTACGTCTAAAAGGTTGGAGAAGTAAAACAGTATTTGCATACACATCACTGAAATCAAATCCAATGATATGAGGACATACCATAAAGAATTATGGTTGATCCTCAGAAGAAGTGTTTGGCAGTTCTATGGTGATACATCTCCTTGTGTAGCTCCCTGACCTGCCACTTAACCGAGAACGCTTTAAATCAATTAAGAACCCTAAATATATGATTATTTCTACTGTGATCTCAGATATTGGGGTGAGAACTAGGCAACGAGAGATAGAAATATAAGTATCATCAAGATAACTATACATTACGAATTTGCAGTCAACAGACCCAAGAAACTGTTTTAATGCAATAGAGTTTAGATGGTTTGGGAGACGAATGAAATGCAGGCAGGGTAGAGTTGATGACTGCAGTCCAGGAGTACAGGATAGGTGCCCAGTGACTCCAGCCCTGATGATCAGGGGACGTTTTATCATACTCCCACATCACCTAGCTATCTTAGTGTATAAGAACATGGGGCCTCTCCTCCATTGCCAATTGGTTTTGGAGGGATGCTCTAGTTCAGACAAAATCTACCTTGGACTTCTTTTATAGTTGTAGAAGTTTGAGCATCCATTTAAAATAAATTGTCAGAGATGGAGAGACCCACGATGTCATGTATTGTCAACAAATGAACAAATTCATCCTCTAAGTTAAGCCACACCAATTCTTATCCACCAAAGGTTTATTGTCCTTTTCCTAGTGCATACATAATTGACACAAAAACATTATCCATGGAAAGTAGGTCCCATTCACGATTAAGAATACTTTAGGTTCCGGATTTGCCTAGAAAAATAGTATAGAACAAATGATGCCCTTTAGCAAGAAACTAAAACCAATTCCTCAGTCAACTATGGTTTGTAGGGAAATCCTCTCTATAGGGACTGTGACCCTTGAGGGAATAATAGGATAATGATATATATGGTGACAAATTCTCTCTGAATATTCAAAATATCGCATTTTGGATGCCATCTGCAGGCAACAATGAGCAGTTATATAGTCCCAAGTCCTAATAAAGACACCAATAAACCAATGTACATTATGTACATCATTGTGTGTATCTGATGTTCCTAAAGCTAGAAGCTCATGAAATATAATAATAACACTAAATAATATAATAACAAGGGAGCTGCATAATTGTTGTGTGCATGAACCTACCCTACCTACATCATAGAGAACATTAACCATGATAATTTTACCAAGCATTCAATTTGGAATAAATAAGATGAGATTCTTACTCTATATGAGCAACAACAAAAGAATAAAAAATAAGAACCGATAAATAGTTGACGGTAATAAAATTTGAAATGATTACCACGAATGTTAGAATTGAAACCACAATTAGTCAAATGCTTTGCAAGTGTCTCTCCCAACTGCTTTTGCCAGTTTGGTGTAAGCTTGGCTTCAGACACGGGCCAGACAATTGCCACCTCAGTTGTAAGATTTACACTAGCAGATGACACCTGCGGCTGCCGTAAAATAAAAATAAAGTATGTTTAGCTAGACGGCAAAAGCTGATCAACTAATCAAAGTGGCATTTACCAAAACTATTCAAGTGATAAGCAAGAGACAAAAACATTGAGTATTGCTCTATATCTCCATTTCATGTTCATTCCGTATATCATAATTCCTCTTTAACACAGCAATTTCATGTCAAATTCAATTCCACACCATCACATACAGCCTATCTCAAGAGCATTAAACAACAGAAGAGGCATTAAAATTGGAGAATGAAAAAGGAACAACTTACTTGGCTTTCTAAGATTCTTTTCACACTTGCTGCACATCCTCCGCATGTCATTCCCTATTGCAAATTGAGCAAACTCTATCGTTAAGAAACGGTAAACAAACAACGAAAGAAAGAGAGAGAGAGAGAGAGAGAGAGAGAGAGAGAGAGAGAGAGAGAGAGAGAGAGAGAGGAATGGATTGCATACTCCAACATCGAGCATTATGACGTCAGTCGTGACGGCCGAGACGTCATCGCCGCCAGAAGCAACGACATTCGACTTGGCGTCGCCGCCGTCGGAACCACCACCACCACCATTACCGCCGCCGCTCTCTCCGCCAAAGCCACCATTTCCACTGCCGGATGCAAACGAAGCCTGGTTGGTCCCGACGCACTGTAAACGACGCCGTGTGGGAAGATCAACAACGCAGAGGCTCCTCCTGAGAGTGGAGGAAGAGAGAGGCCTATGAAAGCCGGCGTAGTTGGAAGTGAGACGGCGAGCAATCAATCGAGCGGCGAGGGGTTGAGCCGGAAAGATCTTGCAAAGTCGGCGGTTGAGGGCTTTGGTGACGGTGAGCAGAGCCAGTGTGGTCGATGTGCTCGCCGTCAGTGTTGACTCCATTGGAGAGAGATGTCCAATCCTTTATGGCTCTTATCTGCTTTATATGTTATTATGCAGCCGTTGACGCCAAAAACAGAAAACGAGTACACTTCCTTACGTAACTACTTTTTCCAAAATTAAAAAGAGTATTGCTATTGGAACCTCCACATTTGCTCACTTGACCTCCCTCTATTTTCAATTATCGAATTACATTTGTATCATCTTGCATAAAGACTATTGAGGACAATAAGTGTATAAAAAGAGTATTATATTTATTGTCTATAGACTTTCCAATTCAATAATAATGTTATTTATTATTTTCCTTATCAAATTTATTTTTCAATTTTAGTAAGTGCTTAAAATAAGCATATATGTAAATTATAAGATTATTAATATGACATAAAGTTACTATAATTATACATGTTTAAGCGCATATACAAAATATAAGGTCAAGAGTAAGTGTTGAAAACTAAGTACATATATTTTAATAAGTTTGCAACATGAAAAAAAAAAAGTCAATTGTTTTGATATATATATATATATATATATATATATATAGTGAATACTTTTATATATCTTATTAGACCTTAAATATATTTGCAACACACTAGTAACTATTGAAATAGTACAAGGGCATATGCTAGTGTGTTTTGAAATATTTGTATATCCTATATTTTGATTTATCTCATTAGATCTTACACATGAAAGAAAAAAACAATTAAGAAATAGAGGTCTAGTGAGTGAATAGGAGGTTGAATGAGTAAGTTATTGAAATATATGTGAATAACATATTTAAGGTTATTTCGGTAATTTAAATGGAGGTCTAGTGAGTAAATGCTTATATTTAAAAGTATAATGGAGGTGTAGAAAGTATTGGAGGTCTAATGAGCAAATGTGGAGGTCCCAATAGCAACACTCAATTAAAAAACGGAATAGGCTAAATTATTTTATATATATATATATATATATATACATATATAAGAAGAGGCCGTGTGTTTTCACGCCTGTATGGGTTGTGTACACGTGGCTCGTTTCTAACCGCACTGATTGTTTTCGAGGGGCAGTGATGGCATTACACAGATGACGGAGGATTTGAACGGCGCTTGGTAAGAAGATGGGAGTGTTTGAGGAATTTCCGGCAAGGTGAAAGTAGGTGGATAACTTCCTAGGGGCGGAGAGGCGGCCACGTCTCCATTCTGAGATTATGGTACCTTGTAGTCCGCGTCTCCACAGTCTCCTCTGGCTTGACTTGTAGGAGAAGGCTTAGAATATGGCTTCGAGGAGAAGGTCTATTTTGAATATCATTTGGTCGACCACTTCGAATGCGTTGCCGGATTTCTGAATTCCTCTACTACGACATGTTTGGTTTCACTGATTGAAGGTAATTCTTGCATCATTGCTTATATGTATCATTTTGTGGGTGAAAGCGTGTCTGAACTATACATCTATACGGACAAAACCCAGATGCATTCATATTTTAATTTCTGATGTGCGTCAGAATTGATATACTAGACATATGAATTCGAGTGTCTTGCATATGAATTATGCATGCTACTTATTGAAATAAGGTATTGAAATATGTGTAGATTCAAACTGTCCGGAAGCATTGGTTCATTGCGTGTGGATTCGAGACGGCTTGTGGACACAATTTTTGGAGGTAATAGTCGTAATCCACAAATTGCTAATTAACAGATGACGATGGACATAGACTCAGAGGGTCTCCGCTACTCTGATTACAACTACTTTGATCCATTCTCATCTGATGAAGAGGATTCAAAAGATGACATTTTGGAAGGACGCTTTAGTGGAGTATCAGATGTTGTAGCCCCTATGCAAGAGGCAGGTGAAATAAGAATTGTAAATCAACCAGCAGAGATGCCTGAATTCCCCGCTACATGCGAAGAACAAGAGAATGTTAACGGCACACCGTTCGGCGAAACTGATGAAGGGAGACCTCTGTTCAATAGGAGGGACTATCGGTTTTTGTCACTAGATGATTTAAAAGGAGTTTATTTTACCACGGTCGATGAAGCAGAAAAGTTCTATTCAATCCATTCTAAAATGGTGGGGTTCAGCATGCGCCGGGACAGACTAGAGAAGGAAAGCAGTGGATTGGTCATACGGAGGCAGTGGGTTTGATCGAAATACGGAAAAGCCATCAAACAAAGCCGGAAGAAAAGAGGCGTTTGTGGGGAAAAGACTGCAAGGGAACAGGTCATTGGTGAGGTATTGAAGCAGAAGAGGAATATAGTTCCAAGGGGAAGAAGGTACACACGAGTGAACTACTCAGCCTCATTTAGCGTTCGATATTCGACCGAGAGGGAGCCATACTATGTGACCAAATTTGTGCACGAGCATAATCATGATTTAGCTTGGTTTAGTGAGGTGCAGTTCATGCAGTCACACAGGAGTGTGGAACAACATGACGTTGCCCAAGCAGAAGCATTGCGTGAATTGCAAGTTCACACCAGCAAAGTTTACGAGCACCTAGTTTAGCAGGCCGGGGGACACGAGGCGGTTGGCTTCACATTAAAGGATCTATACAACAGGATGGCTAAGAAGAGGAAAGCCGCTCAAATTGAAGGAGATGCACAGTCAGCTCTCACTTGGATGAACATGAGGGGACTAGAGTCGGATCAATTCTTCTGCAGTTATAATCAGGATGAAGAAGGCAGACTTGCAAATTTGTTCTGGAGAACGAACAATCACCTTTAGACTACCTGGCATACGGGGATGTGTTGATTATAGATAGCACGTACAAGACAAATTAGTATGGAAAACCGCTTGTCGTTTTCGTCAAGTGTAACAATCACAGAGCAACTATTGTATTTGGATTCGCTCTCGTAGCCGATGAGAGGGAAATAACCTACAGTTGGGTGTTTGAGCAGTTCCTCCATTCAATGAACCTGAAACAGCTGGAGTCCGTCTTACTTGACCAAGACGAGTCAATTAGAAAAGTGGTGGAGCGTTTAATGCCAGAAGCTAGTCCCAAGTTATGCTCATGGCATATTGGACGAAATATTGGGCAGAATGTGAAGGATCCAGACGCACAAAAGGATATTAGCAAGATGATCTATGCCTCACTGACCCCGAGAGAATGGAAGGCTGCTTGGCACTCTATGGTGTCTAACCACGGACTGTCAAGCAACGGATGTGTTACATCGCTATTCCACAAGCGCCACAGATGGGCAGAAGCATTCTTCCGCGGGAAGTTTTATGCTAGAATGTGTAGCACATAGTGTGTTGAATGCATGCACGCGAAGGCGAAACAGGAGGTCGGAAGGTATGACCGGTTATGTGATCTCATGCCAAGAATGGAGAGGACCACGGGGTGCATCCGAAATCGTGTTATATACGACAACTTTCAGTCCAAAAATAGTGCACCTGTCTATGAGACTCACATGAGGGGATTAAAGGAAGATGCATGTAGTCGTTTCACTCATGACATATTTCTCATGATCAAGGCTCAAATCATTTTCGAGAGGAAGTTCGTCGTCTCGCATAAGCAACCGTTTCCTCTGTCAGACTCCATGATGTTCTACCTCATCCAGTACGATAGACCGGGATGACATTGGAGTGTGGAGTTTCTCTTTGATCCCAAAAATCCCAAGTGGCTGTGCTCGTGCAATTTGTTTAAATCAGATGGCATCCCATGCGGTCACATTTTCTGTGTTCTAAAATACCAGATGGTGTCTCGATTTCCAGAGAGTTTGGTTAGAGAGCGATGGACTAAAGACATGGGTCTGAAAACATTAGCGCCAAAATTGAACCGCAGTTCGAGAGTGAAGTCAGCGCAGATGTGCAGGTATTCACTCCTAATGGCAGAAGTGTCAAAGTCATGCTTCAACTACTCGTACAGTGAGGAAGGATATACATCGGCAATGGCTGAATTTGCAAAGTTGTATCACAACAATCGCCATCTGTCCAGTTCAAAAATTCAATGCCAAATAACACACCAAGGCCTCCTCTAACTGAAAATGTTGTTAAGGACCCCAAAGTTGCCCATACAAAGGGCGCGCCGCCTATCGCGTCTATCAATGCACAAAACAGTGAGAGGACAAAGAACACATACATATGTCAAAAGTGCTACTTACCGGGTCACAACATAAGAACATGTCTAAATCCCACCCGAGAGCGTGCTCCCTTTGGAAATGCAGGTCCTAATCACTCTGGAAATGAAGCTACAAATCCATCGCCACCTCATCCACCACAGAGTGGAAGCAACTGCGCACCCAATTCATTCAGTCCTCAGCAATCATTCGCGTCCACCGAACTACCTCAGTAACGATCATACCCATTGAACAACATGTACACGGATTATTACTTCTATTCTTTTGTCATAGTGTCTTAGTTTGTAAAACCATAATCTACTTTGAACTTGTTTCATATTGTAATATGCTCTATGACTTTATATTCCTGCACGAATCGTATTTATGCTCGGTGATTTCCTTGTGGTCTGTATTTTTGGATTCATCTGTTTGCATTGTGATGAGTCGCCTAAGCGAGCATCAAGCAATAATAACCCTACAATCGTTAGTAGTATAGACATAAGTAGGGATCGTTCTAAGCTGGGGATTAAGGGTACCTGAAACATGAGATTGTTAAAAAAATATACACATATATACATCACAAAACCATACGTCAAAACGTCACAATGGGGGAACGTATAGGCATTGGCAGCAAAGGCTGCCCATAACACTAGATCGACACGAAAATAAAATGCAGAAAATAAATCATAAATCTATTATTTACAAGTTTGGTCGACATCTTTCACACAAAGCACTCATCAAAAACTATCATAACACGTAGAAAATCACAAATAAGACTCAAGGCAAGCATGCAACAAAATATTCTAGACTCAACTTAGTTCCGACCTAATTAGCTCCTACAAGGTTTCACTAATCGATTTTAGACTTCTCAAGCACTTTAAGGTTTTCTATTAAAGCCTAACCCTAAAGATTTATACTAAACATATTTGAAGACACTTACAAAGTCGAAAACAAACATGCCAAGTAATTAAGTTCAAACTCTTTTTAGTCGGAGACAAGTCAACAAGCAAGGCGTCACTCTTCTTATTACCAAGTAAGTTCTTTTAAACCACTCGAACCTAAAAACAATTCAAGCTAAAACAATGACACATTCAAATTAACCTAAATTATTTTGTTAAGTGAGACCGATACCCTACACACTGCAGTTGCATAGACTATAAATCTTTAAGGCACACGGATTTTAGAGAACAAACCAAGTTAAGAAAAGAATCAAATTGTGAACATGCTTCCCTAAGACTAACCTACGATTTCTACATATTAAGTTTACATATTATCTCTTTAAGAACAACCAATTTCGACACTTAGAATTAACAAATAAAACCAAGATACGAAATTTTACTTTCATATTAAACATGCAAAACCAAACAAACTCATTGTTTTTACATAGACATAAAAATAAATACCAAAAGAACATACAAACTACATAGACATAGTTTAGTAAAACGATAAAATTATAAGCCGAAGGGAGTAGATCATACATTTAGACACCTTAGGGCAGCAGCTCGGTTGATCTTGATGGAGGATGAAGATGGGTTCGGCAGGAATTTTATGGGTGGTGGTGGTGGTGTTTCGGCTAGCAATTTTATCTAGGACTTAAGGTAGAAAATTTGGTAAACCTTTGGACTTGTGTTTTGGCTTAGGATGTGACACTTTTCTTCATGGTGCCGTCCTCTATTTATAGGAGAAGGGAAAGGCTGATTTGGGAGAGTTTTCCTTGCTCAAAATGGGATAGAAATCTTCAATAAATAAGGGTTCCCAATCCGAGTTGGAATATGCTTTTCTCTCCTTATTGAACAAAGAAACTCTTGCTTGGCCGGCTTATGATTTCTTTTAGGACATGCATAGGAAACTTCTTGGTCGTTGCAAAGCTCTTGGGACTGACTTGGCACGCTAGCAGCCGCTTGAAGACATTATCAAAAATTCCTCTCTGCTCGCGAGTACAGACTTTGCTAGTATCGGGTACTGACGAGGCTTCTTGGCGGGTCGCGCGAATTATGTATACTGGCATGCGCGGATAGTTGGCGAGCGGATATGTGCAAGCTGGCGAGCTAGTGTTGGTGGCTGATCTTCTGGCGAGCTAGTGTTGGTGGCTGATCTTCTGGCGAGCAAGGTTGTTGGCGGACGAACAAGGACTTGGCGAGCGAGCTCTGGCGAATGGACATTCTCTCGGAATATTTGACATTTGTGTCTTCAGTCGAGCATAACTTTTTGCTCAGTACTCCGATTGATGCAATTCTAAGCCTCAGGGAAACTATACACATAGAGCTTCCTCCATATAAAAGGGCTTGAACAAATTCCTTGTGAAACGTCAGGAATGAATTTTTGAAGTTGGGACACAGTCCCAGGAAAATTCCTGGAAGTCCCTGGATTGGTTTGCTCGAACTGCTGATTTGCAGCCATCTTTTGGGTGACTTTCCGAACTACGATAGATCTGTATTTTTGACACAAGGCCATTTAGCAAGCAAATAATATGCATACCAAATTTCATTAAATTTGGAAAAGGATAAGACACAATTATATTCATCTCAGAATCACGAAAAAGACATATTTTTTCATTATTTTCCAGAATTCTTAAACTTAGTCATTTTTCGGATTCTAAAGCATATTTTATCAAAACTCTACCAAAATGACATTAAACTATATTATGACTCTATCTTAGATAAATAAGGGTTAAACAAAGCATAAATGGGGGCGTAAACACATTAATATCGTCGCACATTGTGCTCCTATCAACTACCCCACACTTATCATTTGCTAGTCCCTTAGCAAACTAAATAAAACTAAGACTCCAAACAAACTATTGCCCCTAACAATTTGTCTCAGGCTTGTATGTACACATAGCTTTCAAGTTAATGTATGAGAATGCTAAGCACGAAAATTCCAAGCTTCATGAACATGTAACATCAATAAGAACATATAAGAACAAAAGTAAGTATGTAGACATGTTAAGCTAGTTCAATCCTCCTCACTAGGCATACTCTCTTCTTTTCTCTCGAAACATGGTTATTCACACATAAGTATATGCAAGTGAAAGATAATGAATTACGAAGAGTAACTTGCATATGTCAAAGAAACGAAAGCACTTTGTGAATTTTTATGGAAAAACCTCATATCACTACCAGAAAAGGCGTCATAGCCGACGACGCCATCTCGTCGGCCGTTTCCATTAATTCGTCGGCTATAGTCATAGCCGACAAAGTATCGTCGGCTATTCTCTCGTCGGGAATGCTCCGTCGGCTATAGTATAGCCGACGACACCCGGGGTAAGTCGTCGGCTTATAAAACACCAGGTAAAGCCGACGAAAAAAGCGTCGTCGGCTCTACTTCGAACATTGCCGACGACAAGATCGTCGGCTTCAACAATTACGTAATTGCCCCTAACCCGAAGTATAGCCGACGACACTATCGTCGGCTATACGTCCGTTATAGCCGACGACACTATCGTCGGCCATAACAATCGCCGGTACCAGGAACGGCTTTTTTTGCCTGAAGCCGGGAGGGTATAGCCGACGACATATGTCATTTTCGTCGGCTATAGCACTTATAGCCGACGAAATTTGGTAAAAATCGTCGGCTATAGCACTTATAGCCGACGAAATAATGCCTATATCGTCGGCTATAACCCCTAAATATTTAAAAAAAATTAAAAATTTAACTCGGGCCCAATTTCACTTCGTCTTCGGTTTGGCTGCAGAAAATACACAAACAAACATCCAAATATCCAACAAATATCCACATCAATCCATCCCTAATATCCTACATACTGTACAAATTAACCCACTATCTACTCATCATCACCCCCTAAACGCGTAGCGTCGTCGATCGGATCGTTCGAGTTCCGGTGGCTATGGCTGTCCTGATCGGCTGGCGTACTCCGATGCGGGGGGGGGGGGGGGGGAGTGGGGACGACGAACTGGGGCATCTGTGGTGGAGGCGGGGGCTGGAGTCCAGCCTGCTGGGCCTCCCAAGACTGCTGCATCCATCGGTACATCTCCGCCACAGATGCGTCTCTGGCATGCTGCGCCGAAGCCTCCGCGGCCCTCGCCAACTCCGCCTGCTGGAGTGCCTCCACCGCCCTCGCCAACTCCGCCTGAGTCCTCTGCAGCTGCGTCTGCAAGTCTCCTCTCGTCGAAGCCGCACGCTGCGTGCTGGGATTGGCCGGCGTGTACTTGAGAACCCCATCTCCCGCCGCGCCTAGGCCTCTCTGGTAGAAGTAGTTGTTCCCCGTCCCTACCGCCGCGTGCATGATCTGAGAGGCCAAACGCGGCTCAAGGGTGTCGATCGTGGAGGCAAACTCCGCGATCGCCTCGTCGGACGCCCCGTCTCCCAGGGTGTCTCGCGCGATCCCGAAGGTGATCGCGTCGGTCTCCGCATCTATTTCCGCCTAATTGACAAGAAAATATAATAAACGAATTAAAATATATATATATATAAATTAATTTAATGAAACAGTTTTATTGAAGATGGGCGAATACTTACCACTTGTTCGGGACGCCCCGGATACATCTGCGCATGAATCCACGACAACGGCCTCAGCGGTCGGTCCCTCCTCGCCATCTCTGCCCACTGCCTCCAGGAGCGGGCGCCGCCGTGGTAGGGGTGCTCGTTCCTCCTGCGGTTGTCGCTGTTCGTCCGCGAGATTTTCTGTATTATAAGAACGAACATATAAACGCAAATATAAATTAGTAACTAAATTAAAATATTAGGAACTAACCAAAATAAAATTATTAACTAATTTAGTTACTAACTAATTTAATTTAATTAGTAACTACTTAACTAACTAATTTAATTTAGTAACTAACTAACTTACTAACTACCTAATTTAATTTAATTTAATTTAATTTAGTAACGAACTAACTAACTATGTAACTAACCAACTAACTTAATTTAATAACTAATAACTAACTAACTAACTAATTAATTTAATTAAGTAACTACATAATTTAATTATTAAATAACATTAAAAAGTTATATACTAGCAGGCTAAATTTTCTTACCGAGACCCTGTCGCTCCCGAAGTAGGCTACCAGCCATAGCCACTCGTACTCCCTGTACCGGAACTCGTGGGGGGTTGCAGCTCGCCCCAAGCGCTGCTCCACATGGTACGTCCTGTAGTGCGTGGACAGCTCGTTCTTCCACTCGGAGTACCTATATTAACAGAACACAACTGTTAGATATATTCGTACACTGCCAATAAATATATTTATACAAATAAAAGCAAAACACATAACCTGTTCTTCAGCTGCTCGTCTCTCCACCAGTCCAAGGTAGGATGGACTCTAAACCATTGCTGCAATATTATAAATTAATTAGAAAATATTTTTATATAGTTATAAGGACTGAATTCATAAATGTTTATTTTCTATAATAAAAATCATATTTAACTCACCGACAGTGCATTGTACACTCGCGCCTTGATCTCATCGGGCACAGAGCCCCAGTCGGGCCACAACAGTGGGACCCTATCCCGCACGAGCATGCCCGTCGCGTTGATGTACTTGGTGGTGGTGTCTCTCCGCTCAATCGGGCGTCCATCCTCACCGGGACCGGGCAGGATCTCTCTGATCCCACCGGCCAGCTCCCTCTCCAGGGTCGACATGTTCGCTGGCCCTCTGGTCCGTCTCGTCCCCGCGGGTTTATTGACGAGGACGCCTGTTTCATAATTAAAATGAATACATAGTTAAATAATTATTTAAACTAACTAATTAAATAATTAATTAAACAATCTAAATAATTAATTAAACTAACCAATTACCTGCGTCGTTGTACTGCTTGTCCTTCTCACGAACGGCCCACAGGCCATCGGTCTACAAAGCGGCGGTTTCCTGCACAATTAGTATATAAATTCCATAAATTGCACAAAAATTCCACAAAAAAATTAAAAACTTCATTCAATGTATATATACCTAATTATATATATACCTAAATATATTTATACCTAATTATATATATATATATTCCGAAAAATATATATATATATATATATCCTCCTAAAAATTACACGAAATATTTATACCTAATTATATATAAATTAGTATATAAATTAGTATACTAGTATATAAATTCAACAAAATTCCACAATTAGTATATAAAAACCGTAAATTTAACAAAAAAAAATCCACAAAATTAGTATATAAATTCCACAAAATTAACAAATTTAACAAAAATTCCACAAAATTAACAAATTTAACAAAAAATCCACACAATTCCATAAATTTCACAAAAACCCTAAATTCCACAAAAAATTCACAAAAACCCTAAAATTCACAAAATTCGACAAAATTAATAAAAACCCTAAATGAGGCTCGATCGGGACTACCTGACATGGTGGTGCAGTCTGGACGAGGACCGGTGGTGCGGTGCGGCGGCGACGGCGGCAGGGGCGGCGGCGGCAGCGGGTTTCGGGTCGGCTAGGGGCGGCTGCGGCTAGGGGCGGCTGCAGCAGGGGCGGCAGGGGCGGCTACGACAGCTGCGGCAGGGGCGGCAGAGGCGGCTGCGGCAGGGGCGGCTACGGCAGCTGCGGCAGGGGCGGCTACGGCGGCTCGGGGCGGCGGCGGCAGGGGGTTTCGGGTCGGGGAGGGGTCGGGCAGGACGGGGAGGGGGCGGGGAGGGGGAGGGTAGGGAGGGGGAGGGTCGGTCGGCGTCCGTGGTGGTCGGTCGGCGTCGGGGAGGGGCGGGCGGCTGCGGCAGGTGGGAATTTGAAGATTTAGGGTTAGCAGAAAATGAGGGAGGCGCCCTCTGTTTCGGTTTAAATCGAAGGACTATAGCCGACGATGTAATTTTAATTCGTCGGCTATAGTCATAGCCGACGAATTTCGTCGGCTATACTCTGACGGGCCGGGCCGAAATTCGGGCCGGGCCGAAGTTGGGCTTTGCGGGCCGGTTATAGCCGACGAAGTTAAGTATATCGTCGGCTATAATATGAATATCGTCGGCTATAATATGAATCTCGTCGGCTATACTTCACGCTCTCAGCAGCCGTCAGATATCGCCCATCCAACGACGGACAATGAAACGGCGCGGATCGCAAGATTTTAGCCCACGAAGTTAAGTATTTCGTCGGCTATTCCCTGGTCAACTTTTGGTCAAACCTCTAAACGCTTTAAAACGGCAATTGGCCCGTCTAAATGACGTTTTTTGGCCTGACCTTCAACAGAGAATAGTTTCAAATCGATGCGACGCAACTAACCGTAAAAAAATTTTCCTCAAAATATTGACCGACCGTCAGGCTACCCATAGGAAAACGGAAGTAAAAAACACCTAACCGCAACATTCGGCACACAGATTTTGTCGGAATCTTCCCATTTTTCAACCGTAGTCGTATTTCAATATTTCGGTCGTATCTTATTTCACGACACTTTTGCATTTGAACGGTCTCCGTATGGTAACTATTTGAAACTATACATTCACTTAAACACTTAGTAAATAAGTTAAGGAACATTAGTGCATATGTTCCGATTTCGAATCTAAAAGTTTGGAAAATCTATTCCAACCGTCAGATATCACCGTTAAGATTAAATACATGTATGAAAAAAAATCCAACTACATCTGACAACGTTAAAGGCTCGATCGGGACGGTCAAACTGCAAAGTCCAACCTCTAAACGCTTTAAAACGGCAATTGGCCCGTCTAAATGAAGTTTTTTGGCCTGACCTTCAACAGAGAATAGTTTCAAATCGATGCGACGCAACTAACCGTATAAAAATTTTCCTCCAAATATTTACCGACCGTCAGGCTACCCATAGGAAAACGGAAGTAAAAAACACATAACCGCAACATTCGGCACACAGATTTTGTCGGAATCTTCCCATTTTTCAACCGTAGTCGTATTTCAATATTTTGGTCGTATCTTATTTCACGACACTTTTGCATTTGAACGGTCTACGTATGGTTTCGGTCAATATACTTTAGCCGACGACTTGCAAGTCGTCGGCTACAGTATAGCCGACGAATTGCAAGTCATCGGCTACAGTATGGGCATTATAGCCGACGAATTATGGTCCATTTCGTCGGCTATAATGCTGATCTTTCTGAAAATTTGCCATTTAGGGCCTGAAAATTGCCTATTTCACCTGATAAATTCCTGAATATCGCACAAACAATTCAATACAATTTCCCATAAATTCGAAAAACGGTAATTAAGGACAAAAAATGTTTTCATACATGCATGCACCATCGTACACAAATACATACATAAATAGTATACTAAGGATGATAATCAGAATCATCCTCATCACTTGAGTCAGACGTAGTATAGTAGTTAATATCTGGCAACCGGTGCTCGTACTCGTCGTCTGAGTCATCGTCTGCCTGATATAGACGATTCGGATTAACATCATACATGGGCACCTGACCCCTAGGAAGTCGAACCACTCTGCCCGGCGTCACATTATTATCGCGGATGGTGGAGGATTCCGGAATGTCGCCGGCGTCCGGCTCTTGGTATGCGGTCGCTTCTTGACACTCTGTGCTCACACCAAGTGTGGTAGCACTGTATATGTCTCGCTGAGACACATGGTTAACTACCTTCCACGTGCCTTTGTTCAATGGATCGTCAAGATAAAAGACCTTTTTGGCCGCTGTGGCGAAAACAAAGGGGTCGTCTTCATACACACTAGTGGCGGTATTCACCGAAAGTATGCCGTACTGATCGATCCGTATGCGGTGCGGCCTAGTATCAAACCATCGACACTTGAACAAGTGGACTTTCATGCGGTTCCCATAAATGAGTTCAACAACTGACTGTAGGACACCGTAAAAATCCACGCCCCCCTCTGCACCATCGACCATCACCCCACAATTCTGTGTTTTGCGTTCCCCGTCTCTAGCTTCACATATATACTTAACGCCGTTGACATCACACATTGGGCGGACTGTGGAAGATATCGGCTTCATCGACAACAGCCTCAATTCCTCTGAGTAATTTGTATGACCACCCCTCGCAGCCACTTGCATCAGCTGAAAAATATAACTCAAATCACTCGGTGTGTTTATGATTAAAGAATAGGGAACTGTAAAAGAAAGCCATCTAATATATATATTTATACACTTACCCATTGTGGAAAATAGTCTGCAAACGTCGTGTTGTGGTACTCGACATCACCGCGAACTTCCTTGCAGTGAAGATGGTGACGTTTCCAATATTGTACCTCCGGACAGTTTATTAGAACCCACTAGTGGGCAATCCCTACCTCATGGTCAGGCAACTTGTCCACACCCTTTTTCTTGAAGCTTCCGTATGGTACAACAGAGTTGGCGACGATAGATAGGTTGAACTCGGGGTCATCTCGACTTGGATGTTGTGGGGGGTCCTCCATCGCTCCCAAGTATAACTTGGCGTACGTTACACACTCATGCGCAATGTAAGCTTCAGCAATACACCCCTCAGGCGCAGATTTATTGTGCACATATTTCTTGTAGTCTCCAAGTTGTCTGCAAGGTTAACAAGTGCATGTTAAGAGCATGCAAGTTTTATTTAAAAACGTGTATAAATCAAATTTATGAATAACATGTACCTTTCGATGGGATACATCCAAGTGTAGTGTACGGGACCGGTAAGCAACAATTGTTGGGGAAGATGGATCATCAGGTGAGGCATGATGTCAAAGAAGTTTGGGGGAAATATCCTCTCGAACTTGCACAAGATAAAAACGATTTCCTCATGCATTCTCATGAGGTCTGATTTTCTAACTTCTCTAGCGCATAACTTCTGGAAGAATCTTGACAACGCCACCAACGGCTCAACCACTTCATCCTCCAAGTACGCTCGAATGAAAATAGGGAAGAGGCGTTGAAGCAGTACATGGCAGTCGTGACTCTTCAATCCGTACATCTTGTTGTCTCGGTAGTTAACACACTTGCTTGTGTTACCCGCATAGCCATAAGGATACCTGCATAGCCATTAACAACAATTAGATTTCATGCATATATAGTCGTCCAACAACAGATGGATTCTTTAGGGAATACATGCCTAATAAAAAGTTACCTGACATTACTCAGCCATCCAAAGATTTCATGTTTCTGGTCCCTGGTGACGGTGTAAGGAGCTTGGGGCATTTTGCTCCTGCCCTCTCTCAACCACAAATGGTCCCGCAGTCCCATATTTCTCAGATCAACGCGTGCCTTGGGGGTGTCTTTTGTTTTCTTCTCCCAATTCAAAACTGTGCCAACCACGGCTTCACCCACGTTCTTCTCTATATGCATGACATCCAGGTAGTATCTGGTAGCCAACCTGGCCCAATAAGGAAGTTCCCATAAGATGCTCTTGTGTGACCAGAACCTATACCGATCCGGCCTCTCTGGAATCGTGCGCAACACATCGGGATGATTGCTAAGTGGACCAAAGTCATACTCATTCAACACTGCCAATATTTCCTCCCCTGTCCATTGCTCCGGTGCCCAGCCCCTTTCTTCAGTCCCATCAAAAGCCTGTGCATCGTCCCTAAATGGATGGTCATGCGGAAGCCAACGACGGTGACGCATCTGGACAATCTTGCTGCAATGAGGACTGGAGCAATCAACAGTCATGCACTCTGAACAAGCCCTGTAACCCCTGGTGACGCTGCCCGACAACATACCCCTCCCAGGAAAGTCACTGATCGTGCCAACAAGCATGGCATGCATCCGGAACATCTCATTTTTGAACCGGTCGTAGACCAGGTGGCCGTTCAGACTCAAGTACCGAAGCTCCTCAATTACGGGTCTCAAATACACATCGAGACACTTTCCCGGATAACCTGGGCCTGGAATCAATAATGTGAGCATGTTATATTCCTTCTTCATGCACATCCACGGTGGAAAGTTGTACGGAATCAAAATAACTGGCCACACACTGTACTGAAGCTCTTTCTTGCCAAAAGGGTTGAAACCGTCCGATGATAGCCCTAGCCAAACATTTCGAACCTCTGATGCAAATTCAGGAAACTCCAACACGTTCTTCTTCCAAGCCTCTCCGTCGGCGGGATGTCTAAGGGTGTCATCGTCAGGCACATTCCTCTCAGCCCACCATCTCATAGCTTCGGCCGTGAAAGCACACATGAACAACCGCTCAAGCCTATCAATCAGCGGGAAGTACCGAAGTATCTTCACAGCTTTCTTGTTCCCTTTAGGAGTGAACTTATACCGCTCTGTATTGCATACTGGGCAGTATTCAAGATCTGCAAGTCCTTCCCCGTAAAACAGAACGCAATCGTATCTGCATGCATGAATCTTGATGTAGGAAAGGCCGAGATCTTTAAGGATATGTCGCACCTTATGATGACTGGTAGGAAGCCGATGTCCGGGGGGCATCGCCCCACCCCATAGCCGAAGCCAATCATCAACCGATTTGACAGTGCCTTTGTTCTCCGTTTTGATCTTCATCACTCCCATGACAGATTCAAGGACAGTCTTACTGCATCCGGGGTACAACGGAGTCTGTTGCAATGCGATCAGGTTGTTGTACTTTTCCATACCACTTGTGTTGACCGGAGATCGGGGTAATGGCTCGAGTGGCTCAATATCAGGGAAACACTCCATCTCCGGAGGTGGGAGTTGCACATCTGGTGCTTCCTCAAAGACACCGCTCTCACGAGGAAACATATCGTTGATCCAGTTCGTTGTTGGATCATTGGAGGAACTCCCTCTCTCGGCAAATTGTCCATGATCATGACGACCCGCAAACTCTGGTTCACCGTGATAAATCCAATTAGTGTATAGGACCCAAAATCCATATCTAGCCAGGTGTTGCTCCACTGTCTCTATGGAAAACCGGTGTCGTGGGGTGGCACACTTGCACTTTTTACACGGACAATAATGAAGTGTAGTGTCTCCACAGTTAGCCATCACAAAATCCAGGAAACTCCTAACTCCATCATGATACGCCTGATCCCATCTTCCAAGGGTAATCCAACTCTTGTTCATCCTGTAAATTCAAGAAATAAATATAGCTATATATAGATATGTATATATGCACGTACTACGTACGTACGCACGTACTAATTAATTAAAAAATTCATCATTACACACACACATATATATATATATATACACATGCATCCCTAAATTAATTAAAACATCGTCAATCTCCCTAATTAATTAAACACAATGTATTTTTTATATATACCAACAATATATTTTTAATTACAATTAAATTAATTAATATATATATACATTTTTTCATCAAATTCATCTAAAATCACCTATAAATCAACAATCAATCACTAATCTTCAACAAAACTTCAATTCTATCTAACCAATACAACATATATATCAACCCATTAATAATCTCATCTCAACACACACACACATATATATATATATATATATATATATATCAAATTAATCACACATTTATTCTAATTAAACTCTAAATTAACACACCTCTGCATATAACCAACTAAATCAACACACACAGCAATATACGTACCTTTCAAGCTTATGGCCGAGGTTTTGGACGATTTCAGAGCGTTTTAGACGATTTCATCGACGAATGAGCTCCCTGCTGAGGTCGATCTGATATAAGAGTTATAGCCGACGAATACCCTCCTCGTCGGCTATAACCAAAAACTTTTCGTCGGCTATAACTCTTATAGCCGACGAATACCTTCCTCGTCGGCTATAACCAAAAACGTTTTGTCGGCTATAGTTATAGCCGACAAGTTGTCGGCCGTCGTCGGCTATAAGGAGTTATAGCCGACGAGGTACTATTTCGTCAGCCGTTTTTTCCCATATCGTCGGCTATAACCCCTTTTCTGGTAGTGTATGATAACTATATGCACCAATGAACCAAAACCATATGCTTACTCTTGAGATAATCTCCACAAATCAAATTTGACCATCTTAAGAATCATGAAAAAGATCAATAAATGGATGTAATGGGGCTAGGCTAAGAGGTATTCAATATTTGGATAAGGAGGCTCAAAACGTCACCGTGGCCTTTGGTAAAGCTCGAATCTCCTCATGTCTTCTTACCAAGGGTCAGATTGTTTCTTGTTGGACCCATACTTCATTCTTTTCCTCCCAAAAACATTACAACAAAATTTCAAGACTCAAGCCATGCTAAATTTTTCTTTTTCATGCCTATGCCGTGCCCTACTTTCTTTTCTTGCTCTTGGCATTGTTCTTTTATTTTGGTCCGAGCAATACTTTTCTTTCTCTTTTCTTTTCTAAGGCACGGTACAAACATATATTTTCATACATATTGATGGCTAAGTCTACCCCACACTTGTTCTTCTTCATCACATCACGCGAAAACACATTCAAAAATAAAGCTTTTACCAAATCATTGATCAAGGGTAAAGATATCACTTATACTAAGCTCATGGAAAGTGTTTAAGGGTGATGAAAGAAACGGCTAATCATAGGCTCAAAGGGGTTTACTAAGGCGTCCCACGATGGGCACAAATAGGCACATGCTTTATTTGGCAATGGTGGAAAACCTAAGAGATCTTTTCAATCACTTTCAAAATCAAGGTATTTTATGACTAAAATCGTTTTGAAAATCAACAAGAGTAAGTTCTAGTAATACTCAACTCCATGAAAAACTATTGCATATAGTCATCGAATAATCAAAGAATTATGAGGTTTCATGCTTGCTACGAATCTATCGAATTTTATCTTTTATCACTCAAGAAGAAAGCAAATTGGCTCTAAAGCTCACATAAGTTATTATGGAAACAAACTAGCTAAAACATGCATGCTTCGTTAATCAACAAGTCCTACATGCTCCTACCAATGTACATAATCCATGAAACTCACAATTTTAATTGTATGCACAACCATCATCTATGTATGCAAAGAGGAGAAAAACATCATTGACATATTAGGGGCATCATAAGACAACAATTTAAACACTCTATTTTTGTATTACAATTTTCTAAATTTTATTTTCTAAACTAAGCATACGAAAACATAAACGAAACATGTAAACCCACCCCACACTTCGAAAATTACATTGTCCTCAATGTAAGCATAGAAATATAGCAAGTGACTTCCTAAGCATGCAATAGTCTACCATATTCCAACATATCATCACAAACCAAAGAAAAAGAGAAGGGTTAGAAATTTCAAACTCTCGGTGATGGCTCCTTCACTTTTCTTTGATCGATTTGGGTTGCCTCCCAATTAGCGCTTTGTTTTTATAGTCCATTACTTAGACTTTTCACCATTGTTGCATGTGTTCAACGTGAGCATTGAAGCTCAACTTGGCCTCAAGGATGGACGGAAGATTGCTCGGCATTGGTTGCTCGCATCCGTCGTGCCAGTGGTCGTATCGGCTGCAGCTGCAGCAACCGGCAGTAGGTGTGGCCCAGCAGTGGCCTGGATTTGTGGTACTGTGGAAGGCAGCCGAAAAGGCTGCTCGATAACTTGGGGTACTGCATAGTTAGTGGGGTCATCGATGCATTGCTCCTCATTCATGGCATCAAATGGCTCGTAGTAGGGCTTAAGGCGATGACCATTGACTTTAAAATGGTGTTTCGTGGCTTCGTTAAGTATCTCGATGGTGCCATATGGAAATACTTAAGTGACGATGTAAGGGCCAACCCAACGAGAACGTAACTTACCCGAAAAAAGTTTGAGTCGTGAATGGAACAAGAGAACTTTTTGACCAACTTCAAACTTCTTCCCTCGAATCATTTTATCATGGTAGGCACGAGTCTTTTCCTTGTAGATCCAAGCAGCATCATAGGCTTCATTGCGTATTTCTTCAAGTTCGTTGAGTTGAAGCTTTCTATTGATAGGAGCACAATGTGCGACGATATTACATGCTTATGCCCTCGTTTATGCTTTGTTTAACCCTTATTTATCTAAGATAGAGTCATAATATAGTTAGTGTCAATTTTGGTAGAGTTTTGGTGAAATGTGCTTAATTGTCCGAAAAATGACTAAGTATATGAAATCTGGAAAATAGTGAAAATATGTCTTTTTCGTGATTTTGTGACAAATACAAATATGATCTATCCTTGTCCGAATTCAATGAAATTTGGTGTGCTTAATATTCATATACGGAGGAATGTTGTGTTAAAATTTCAGATCAATTGAAGTTTGGGAAGCCACCCAAAAGTTGGCTGCAAAACGGCAGTCCGAACATTCCAATCCAGGGGCTTCCAGGATTTTCCTGGGACTGTGGCCCAACTTCGAAAAATCATTCCCGTCGACTCACAAGGAATTTGATCAAACTGTTTTATGGAGAGATGACCATATGTGTCTAGTTTATCTGAGACTTGGAATCGCATCAATCGGAGTTCCGAGCGTGGAGATATGCCGGAATTACTGCAACAAGGTCAAATCTGCCGATTCCAGGAACCTACTGCCCCCTTTTTGTGTTTTCTGTTTTTGATGGACCAAATGGTGTACAAACGCATATGTGAAGATGGTTCAAGCTTAAAGAAGGTTAGAGGAAGACACCTAGCCATGGCATTGAAGAAAAATACAAGAAAGAAGTTCTCCTAGTCACACTAGGAGAAGCTGCCGAATAGAGGCAGATTGTATGCTTAATGTTGCTGCCGGCAATTGGGGGATTTTTCGATGGACCAAGCCACATCAATTGAAGTCCAATGATCATACAAGAAGTCCATGAAGATGTGAAGCCCAAGCCTTGAAGAAAAATTCAGAAATAGAAAACCTAATTGTACTATGAAAGGAAGGTTGCAAAACCTAATCCCATTAGGTTTTCTGAAATCTTTTTGCATAAGGACTGCCGGCAACCCCTCTCCCTTTTCCTATATATAGCCATCTCATATTCAGAAAAAGTCTGTCACATCTCAAGCCAAAACACAAGTCTAAGCTCTACCAAAAATTATACCTTAAGTCCTACATAAAACCTAGCCAAAATACATCCTTCACCACTACCAGAAAGTTTCTGCCGAACCAACCTTCTGCCGAAACTTGAACTTCCTGCTGCCGTGCAGCATCCAACCATCCTCCATCACAGATCCACACGAGCTGCTGCCTCCCAAGGTGTCTAAATGTGTGATCTACTCCCTTTGGCTTGTAATTTTATGGATTTATGCTTTTATGTCTATGTAAAACATATGTTCTTTTGGTATTTGTTTTTATGTCTATGTAAAGACAATTTGTTTGTTTGGTTTTGCATGTTTAAAGATGTTTATGATTTCGATTCTTTGAGCCTAATTAACTCTAAGGTATTGATTTCATGGTTTTATGAAAGATAAACATGTAAACATAATTTGTAAATATGTAACCGGTTAGGTCTTAGGGATGCATGCTTGACTTGATTCTCGATTTCTTCTTGATTAGTTGTTTGAATTCGTGTGCAACCGAAGGAGATGTTTAGGTACAATCGTAGGCCATGGTTGTTGTCTAGATATTGAATTCACTTGCCGTAGTAACATAGGTCAAGTTAGAACGCTAAGTCGATTTGGTTTATGTTGTTACCTAGGGTTAGAGTAATTCCTACAACTTGCTTGTCTAATATGAAGAGTGACGCCTTGCATATTAACTTGTTTCCGACTAAGAGATTTCGTGCTTTATATGCTAATTGGTTAATTTCTACGCTAAGTGTCTTTAATCGGTCAGCTAAAGATTAGGGTTATGCGCTAAGCTAATTCTAAGTATTTTTGTGAAATCTAAAATCGATTAGTAAACCGCTAAGGAGCTAGTTATGTTGGAATTAAGTTGAGTCTTGAATATTTCTATGCATGTTTCCATGAGTCCTTACTTGTTACTTTTTTCGATTTGTGATAGTTTTTAATGAGTGCTTTGCGTGAGAGATGTCGACCAAACTTGTACATAGTAGTTAGAATTTAAATTCCAGAAATTTATTTTTCGTGCCATAGTTTTTAGGGCAGCCCTATGGCTGCCGAACCATTCTCTCCCCCATATGTGACGTTTTGTATATATGTATATGTGTTTTTGTCTAACAATCTCATATTTCAGGTACCCTTAATCCCCGGCTAGAACGATCCCTACTTATTCTATACTACTAACGATTGTAGGGTTATTATTGCTTGATGCTCGCTTCGGCGACTCGTCATCTATGAAAACCGGCCTCATCAATATTCATGTTGAATGCTTTAACGGCCCACCATACTTTGTGCTCAAGCTCTACCGGTAAGTGACATGCTTTGCCATATGTTAACCGAAAAGGTGACATACCTATCGGAGTCTTGTACGCAGTTCTATAAGCCCACAAAGCATCATCGAGACGATCACGCCAATCCTTCCTTGAAGGTCCAACAGTTTTCTCAAGTATTTGCTTGATCTCTCGATTGCTTACCTCGGCCATGCCACTAGTTTGGGGATGATAAGATGTAGATACCTTATGTGTGACCCCATATTTCTTCAATAAAGCTTCAATGGTGCGGTTGCAAAAATGGGACCCTCCATCACTAATCAAGGAATTTTAGGAATTTCTATTTCACCTCATTTTTCTAGGAATTTTAACACATAATCATATTTATGTTGACATTTGACGTTCTCAAAATCCACCAAAACGCAACTTTTTATTTTTCTTAGGACATCGTAATACAAATGGGAGTGAAATTTTAAGTCATATAATCAATTTTCTCTCATTTTTGGTTATATTTTTCCCTAATTTTTAACTAGTAATTAAGGATCGTAAGTGAATTGAGGTTCTTTAAAACCACCAAAACCAAACTTTTTTGTTTTTTTAGAGATCTCCCAAAACCTACAAAAATAATCTTTTAGCTCATTGCTTCAATTTCACCTCTTTTTATTTGGAATTTTAACAAATAATCATGTTTCGGTCGACATTTTACGTTCTCGAAATCCACCAAAACTCAATTTTTTGTATTTTTAGGGACCTTCTGGTGCCATCGGGAGTGAATTTTCTAGTTATATCATCAAATTTTGCCTCATTTTTCATTGCATTTTACTCTAATTTTTAACAAGTTGTTAAAAATCGTAAGTGAATGAGGTTCTTTAAAGCTACCAAAACCCAACTTTTTTGTTCCTTTAGCGACCTCCTAAAACCTATATGAATAATCTTTTAACTCATTGTTTCAATTTCATCTCTTTTTTAATATTGAAATTTTAACAAATAATTAAGTTTCGGTCGAGATTTTACATTCTTCAAATCTACCAAAATCCAACTTTTCATTTTTCAAGGGGTATCCTAATACTAATGGTAGTGAAATTTTAAGTCATATCATCAATTTTTTCCTCATTTGTAAGAACCCGTCCCACAATTTCCCTTAAAAAATCTGAAACAGGTCCGAAATTAAAACCCGATAACCAACTAAGAGTCTCTTTGCTCCCAAATCGCAACCACCCACCCACTCGGAACAAAAACCGATTAATTCTTTTATTGCTTAATTTGACGTAAAACCTTCTTTTAGCCAGCTTTTACCTTTTTACGGAATGTTAACAGTAAAATTTATAAAGTCAACAGTAAAAGTCAAAGTCAGAAATTACTATTTACTATTCACTTTACTGTTACTGTTTACTATTTACTGAATTACCGTTTTACCGTTTACTATTTACCATTTACTGTTTTACTTTTCAGCTTTTTTTTTACTCGTCGCGGCAACGGCAGCGGTAGGGCCCATAATGCCGCCACAGAACTGAAATCAATGAAACTACTTCTCCTCAGTCTCAAGACATCACCACCACCACTTCCGTCGTCGAAGGATCGCGCCACCACCACCTACGGCGGCCGATACAACGGCCGAATCGCCCCGCCTTCAATCTCCCCCAAAATTCCACAAATCGAACATTAAACTACACCTAATCTACTCCAAACAACCTCCTGAACTCAAATAGAATCTCTAAATTCATCAAATCCATCGATTTAATCCCCAGACACAACGAACTCAAAACCCTAGAAATTTTAACTCTAAAATTTTCCTTACCCGGATCGAATTGGTTCAATTCCTTCTACGGAATGATTGCACAGGCCAAGCCCTTTAATTCCCGACCGGAATCGTGTCGATTGGTAGCCGATGGAGCGAGTTTCATTCAATTAGGGGCGGCGCTTCCCGAGTTGCTCATGGCCAAACGACGACGAACCAAGCCGTGTCGCTGCCACAGACTCGAAGAGGAGAAGGCGGCGATTCGAACGTGACCGGTGAGGCACCAAAAGGCGGAAATCCGAGAGCGGCGCCTCCGTTCGGGTAGCTCGGGCCGATCGAGAGAGAGAGAGAAAAGAATATTCTCCCCAAAAAGAATATTCCACGTTCTAGAAATTTATGTTCGTTTTCTAGAAATTTCTTCCCCCCGATTTTACGTCATAACTATTTTATACGAATTCCAAATTAAACCAGCTACGTGTCCACAAACTCGTTTTAACGTCCTCTATCTCATCCAAAAATAAAATTCTCGGTCGGGTCAACTTATAAAAAGTCAACATTTGAACCCTTCGAATGGTAAAACAAATTTTCGAAACGTCAAAAATAATTTAAAACTTTTAGGGGGTATTTTAAGGTTGGTCGTTACATCATTTTTCGTTACATTCTTCTCTAATTTTTAACAATTAGTTAATGATAGTAAGTGAATTGAGGTTCTTTAAATCCACCAAAACCCAACATTTTTGTTCTTCTAGGGACCTCCCAAAATGTACCAGAATGATAGTTTTACTCATTGCTTCAATTTCACCTCTTTTTTCTTGGAATTTTGACAAATAATCAAGTTTCGGTCGACATTTGATGTTCTCGAAATCCACCAAAACTCAAATTTTTATTCTTCTAGGGACCTCCTTATACCAACGGGAGTAAACTTTTAAGTCATAGCATCAATTTGCCCTCATTTTTCGTTACATTTTTCTTTATTTTTTAAGTTGTTAAGGATCATAAGTGATTGAGGTTCTTTAAAACCACTAAACCGAACTTTATTTTTCTTGTAGGGACCTCTCAAAACCTACAAAAATGTTCCTTAGTTAATTGCTTCAATTTCATTTATTTTTCTTGGAATTTTAACAAATAATCAAGTTTCGGTCGATATTTGTCGTTTTTGAAATCTACTAAAATCTAATTTTTTATTCTTATAGGGACCTCATAATACCAACGGGAGTGAGCTTTTAAGTTATATCATCAATTTTCCCTCATTTTTCTTTGCATTTTTTTCTTCTAATTTTTATCAAGTTGTTAAGGATCATAAGTGAATGAAGTTCTTTAAAACCACAAAATCCCAACTTTTTTCTTCTTCTATGGACCTCCCAAAACCTAAAATAATTTTCCTTAACTCATTGCTTCAATTTTACCTCATTTTTCTAAGAATTTTACCAAATAATCATGTTTATGTCGACATTTGACGTTCTCGAATTCCACAAATACCTAACTTTTTATTCTTTTAGGGACCTCCTAATACCAACGAGAATGAACTTTCAAGTCATATCATCAATTTTTCCTCATTTTTCGTTACATTTTTCTCTAATTTTTAACAAGTAGTTAATGATTGAAAGTGAATTGAGGTTCATTAAATCCACTAGAACTCAATTTTTTTTTTTCTAGAGACCTCCCAAAACCTACAAGAATGATCTTTTAACTCATTATTTTAATTTCACCTCATTTCTGTTGGAATTTTAAAAAATAATCAAGTTTCTGTCGACATTTGACGTTCTCGAAATCCACAAAAACTCAATTTTTTATTCTTTTAGGGACCTCCTAATACTAAGAGGAGTGAACTTTTAAGTCATATCATTGATTTCCCTCTTTTTTCATTACATTTTTCTCTAATTTTAATAAGTTGTTGAGGATTATAAGTCAATGAAGTTCTTTAACACCACTAAAACCCAACTTTTTTGTTATTCTAGAGATCTCCAAAAACATACAAGAATGTTCCTTAACTCATTGCTTAATTTCACCTCATTTTTCTAGGAATTTTAACAAATAATCATGTTTATATCAAGATTTAACTCAACTTCTCTACCAAAACCCAACTTTTTATTCTTTTAGGGATGCCTTAATACCAACGAGAGTGAATTTTTCAGTCATATCATCAATTTTGAAATTTGAAATTTCAAAGTTTCAAAGTTTCAAAGTTTCTCAAAATACATGCAACACTATATTCAAATGAAAGCCCATGAGATAAAGAACAATTTTGTAGTTTGAATCTTCTCCAAATTGAAAGTGCCAAAAAATAACTCAAGAATGTGGAGGGATAAACTTGTTAGTTAGTGGAGTGGCAACATAGTAATTTTGGTAATATCAGTTGCATTTTAAGCATTTCAAGCTCAATTATTCAATCAGTTTTTGGTCTACTCGATTTTGGGTCAGACTTATGTCCTATTTTATTTAAAAATTATTAGAAATTATTGTGGGAAGGTTATTTCCGTAACTTCCTGGATGTGTCTTGACCTAATTAGACTAGATTAGATGATTACATAATAGATAGGGAATCCCTGATTTATCGGGATACTTGTTGTAATGCCTATATACAGGTCTCCTTATCAATGAATAAAGTAGAAGTTCTCCCTATTATAATTTCTCCTTGAACATGTTATCAGCACGTGGCTCTAGCCTCCGTCTAATAGCCCTAAAAAAAAAAAAAATTAGAAACCCTAAAATATGCTTTTCTGCCGGCAACTGTTTGTTGGAAAAAGATGATCCCCAAAAACTTTTCTGCCAACGACTCCTTTGTCGGGAGGAAAAGCAAACCCTAGAATCCTGCTGACGACATCTTGTCGGCAGAAGATGAAAAATCTCAGGGCACCCAGAAATTGATCTGGGCACCCATCCCCTTTTCTCCGGTTGCCACTGCCCTCGCCGGCGTCCTTCCTCGACGTAGATCGAGCACTACTCGCCGCTGGTCGAACCTTCCTCGACGTCGCCCCGCCACGATATAGCCCAGAACCAGAACCCTGAATCGATGTCGTTGACCCGGTTCGGTAGCTCTCGGCTCCAGCAGCAGCCGTGATTGGAAGACCCAGCCCCGCCCGCTTGCTCGACGGTGGTCATTAGTCTTCCACAACGATGCCTTAGCTGCAGCCATCGCGCCGCTCTGTCGTCGCCTCAAAAAAAAAAATTCATCAACCCGACAACGCCGACCCGTGTGCATGACCCGGATCAGTCCTGACCCGGTCCTCCGCCAACCAGACTCGAGTCGAATTTGGGCCTCTGCCGAGCCCAGCAGCCCTTTGGGCTTTTCTTCCTCCCACTTTTTCCTATTTTATTATTTATTTAATATTTTCTTGCACGTATCTAACTATTGTTATTTTCAACGTGCTAATATAGGGAAAATGTGGTTATTCGTCCAAGAAAAATTATGACGATGTATACGCCATGGAGGTGAGGAACAATTTTCTGCATTCGTCTAAAGAACGAAGCGACTATTGCATTTTGCACCAAGAGTAGAACCGAGTTCTCAAGCGCATTTTATATTACAACGCAATTCATTGGCGAACTAACAAGTAAGATTTTATAAAAGTTTCAGCTTTTGAACATATACGATATATATCGGGCGCTATTAGCCTTTCTCTACTCCGATTCCGGCCATTCTTATATCGCCGATGAGACCTAAGATGGGGATGTCATTACCCCTACGGTCGAAGTTTTAAGTGATGGTCCTGGGGGAATCACGTTTGAAAGGGAAATTAAAAGAAAAAAAAAAGATGCTTATGTGGATGTCTGAGTACGCCACTGTTTGAAGGTGCGATATGATGTCGCCGGTTTTATGCATCGAAAAGAAAAATTTATGTGACCATATACGTCATAGCCCTTCTAATTCCGTTCTACATACTTGAATGGTATATGTCATATTCATACCAATCCGACGTATCTCTTTTCTTATAGATATCATCGTAGTCATGACCCGATTTTAAGATTCTTAATCTCGAGAGCAATGAATATCATCGATGTGTTTCCGATGTATAGCTTGCTTTTCAAAACAAAGGTTTCTCAGTCATTCTGAATGAAGCAGTAGCCACTACCCCATTTGGGGATTATGTCAAGGCCTAGGCAGTCATTTTTGAGAACGCCATATTCATCCAACTCTGAAGCGACAACATCTGTCAATAAAAGATCCCTAAAGAAAAAAAAATTTAAGGGACACGCTCCAGTAGCGATTAAATAATGTCAATGACATACTTATCCCAGAGATTACATTGAAATGGGAAACCATTCGGTTCCTTGGATTATGATCTTGACATTGTTGGCATAACAAAAATGATAGATATCTTATCAATAAGACTCTTGATAAATTCCCCATAGCCTATGATGTCTTATGACACCCATACCGAAATTCGGTTGATTAGGCTGAATAAATAACAAAAAAATTTCGAGACCTGTTGGAATTAAAAAGATTCATGAACCACAAGCTCACTATGGGAAGGCTTCAAAATAAAAGAAATAAGAATCAGAATGCCCCGTATCAACAAGTTTCTAAACCGATACGTGGAGGAAATCAAAATGGTAGAAACCGTGTGACATGACGCTCCAACACTTGGAGACTAAATGGCGGCAATGCCGCACCTTCAGGGGGAGGCCGATTCGGCCATAGAACCCGTCAAGGTGGCCACGCGCCACCTCCTCCCTCGCCTCATAACAACAACAAAAGCACTAGTTTTGCTCCTTGTTCCAAGTGTGGTTCCTCTAAGCATATGCACCACGTGTATAATTCTAGTAAAGAGATGATTAATGCTTACAAGAGATCATTCTAGCAAAGAGAATTATCATGCTGAGTGAGAACTAGTGATGACAACCTCACGTTAATCTCGTGGCTGAGCACTTTATTCTTGAAGTTAAGACTCAAGAGCCTACTCAAGCATTAGATGTCCCGGATTTTGATTAGTCTTTATGTTTGACTTTTCATTAAGAATTTTTCAAGTATTGTAATGGCTTTGCCATATCTTATAGACTTTGATCTCTTAGTCGTTTTCTTTGGAATTAGAAGCTTGCTTTTGATGTATTAAAAGTTGGCAAGTTAATAAAATTTCTCTGTTTTCCCATATTGTGAGAAATTTTATGTTTTCAAGCAATCCAGATTCGTGTTTTAACGACTCACGTGGTTCTTCTGAAACACTATTGGGTCACATTGGCTTAGTGTATTGGACTTATAATTCCACCTCAGCTCAAATCAAAATCAAAATCAAAGAATAATTGGAGCTAGGCTCGACGTCACAAGCCTAGTGGCCGACGTCGGCCTCATGGTGATGATACCTCGGCTTCGGCAGCACAAAGGTGCCACGGCACCGTGCTTTCAAGGAGGCTTCGGCCTCGGTTCCATAGCCGCCCGAGAAGGTGCTTAGCACATATCCTAGGAGGCTGAGCCTCCATTCTTCCGGTCACCAAAGGTGTTCACCACCACAACGTGCGAAGCCTCGGCTTCGTTTTGGTTTCTGATGATGATTGCTCGGTTATGTAACATTCAACCTTGCACTTTCTGACTTTAGTCGAAGTTATAAAGTCTAAAAGCCATGCGATACACTCGATGGGATTTCATCCCCTTTCTTTCTCTATCCTACGGCATAGTGATTAGACTGTGTCCCGCGAGAAAACCACCCATAGTTTTTCATCTCTTTAGATGTCTCGCGGTGAAGTTGAGTGTCTAGCTGATAGTGGGACAACCCACACTATCCTAAGGGAGACAGAGTCGTTTAAGTATTATGTGCAATATAGATGATCAATGACTATATCAATTAGAACCTCGCCGGTTGTTAAAGAGCGTGGATTCATTAACTTTACGTTACCTAATGGTACAGTTATCGATGTCATTGAACGTATTCTATGCACCAAGAAAAAATCAAATCTTGCTGTGTTTTTCGAAACCTAATTGCCATATGTTATCACTTCGATATATGAGAATGGTAACAGTTATTTGTGTATTTCCTCTAATGAATCATTCTAGAGAAGAAGTTGAGTCAGATTCAATGAGAATACCTCATTCCAATTCTTGTTGTTATTGGATCTTATAACTCATACAAGCTTTGATATTGCATAACCTATAAATCATAACTCACTCATTCAAAAATAATATATTTTATACCGATGGAAAGGTCTATGTGTCTAATTTCCAGAGACACTGACCGTTTGATCATAGCTGTCATATTGAGTGAGTTATGGCCGTTTCGGCAATGTAGGACAGATCTGTCTGGAAATCTGCAGATCCATCAACTTCGACAGAGCTTGGTGATCAGCTCGGTTCGAAGTACATTGTGTACTTTATATCACTGAAAAGCTACGCTTTGTGATCAGCTCGGTTCGAACTACATTGTGTACTTTATATCACTGAAAAGCTATGGATGTCTAGTTACCAAAACATTTTATGGTTTGTCAATCACTTCTGTAATGAAGAAGTTATAACCGTTTTAGTACACAAAGGTCATGCTGCGCGTGAATCTGATTTTCAGCGCGAATTTGTATTTTAAGATGCATAATGCTCTTATTGCGAAGCTTGTACACTAGCAAAGATGAATCCATTGTTTTCCTTTATTATGGCACAAAAGAAACCATTCTTACAACAAATCCAAGATGATATGTGTGGACCTATCAACCAGAATGCAGACTCTTTGTGTATTCTAAGGTGCTGGTTGATGCATCGATGCGTTGGTCACGTCGATTTGCTGTCCACAAGCTGCATTTGCCAAACTTTTAGCTTAAATCATCAAAGTTAAGGGCTCACCACCCTGACCATCCTATTAAATCTATTAGGTTGGATAATGTTAGAAAGTTTAACTCCAAGACATTCGATGATTATTGCATATCCACAGGGATTGAAGTTGAACATCCCGTTTCTCATGTTCTTTCTCAGAACTGCCTTGCAGAAGCCACTCTTCAGCAACTCCGGCTATTAGCTAGGGCTTTTGGTTATGGGAACCAATTGCTAGTTTCTGCATGGGGATATGTAATACTGCATACAGCTATGCTTATTCGTTTCAGACCCAATGTCAACCAGACGTTTAGTGCATACTAGCTGGTTACTGGTTATAAACCCAATATTGCGCACTTACGTACTTTCGGTTGTGCTGTTTATGTGCCTATTACGCCTCTTCTGCGTACAAAGATGGGTCTACAAAGACGTTTAGGTATATGTTGGATGTGAATCCCCAACAATAATCCGCTACCAACCACCGTAGATCTCTTTACTACGCGTTTCGCAGATTGTCACTTTGATGAGACACACTTCCCGCCGTTAGGGGGAGATAGGAATGCTCACATTCCGAATGAACGTCAGGAATTGACATGGTGTGCCCCCAACGATTTGTCTCATCATAATCTCTGCACTACTCAAAATGAGTTAGAAAGTGACGAGATCGCACATACATACTGCAAATGTGCCGGTAAGGTTGAAGATCCCATCATATGGGACTGGTTCGGCTGCCCTAAGACCTAGTGCTATCGGCATACCTTCAGGAGAGGGTGACGCTGGCGGCGGCGCCATCGTACTCCGTGGCGTCGCTGTTGTTGAATCGGATATCAACGGTGCCACTGATGGACTTTGAAGGGGCAGCAGCTTCGGCCTCGGCTCCCACCAAGAAGAGGGGGAGACCGTTTAATTCTCGAGATTTAAAACCTCGAAAGAAGCGAGTTGCGATGACACAAATTAATCCGCTCATCATCAATGAGATTGTCTCTGACTAAAATTATGTCCATGATCAACTATGTGTTTTCTGTGGGACGCAACAGAACCTTTGTTGATGTCAGAGTACACATAAATCTCAATTACACAAGTGCGCACGTGTATTCTGTGGATAAAATTCCACGTATGTTGATGATGTAATCGCTTATTCCGTTGCAGAGTGTCAACGAAGAATGTATTGGCCGAAGTGGAAAGAAGCAATACAGGCAGAACTAGACACGTTAAATAAAACGCAAGTCTTGGGATCTGTTAAGTTGATCCGGAAAGACGTTAAACCTGTTGGACATAAGAGAGTCTTTGTTCGTAAGCGTAATGAGAGAATGAGATCATGCGGTATAAAGCAAGACTCATGGCGTAATGTTTCTCTCAACTACCTGGTATTGACTACGATGAGATGTATTCTCTCGTAATGGACATCATTACTTTCCGCTACTTAATCAGTTTAGTAGTGTCCCAAAAACTGAAGTTTGCAGTTTATGAATGTGGTTAATGTATACCTATATGGGGATATAGATGCAGATATATACACGAAAGTGTTTGAAGGACTTCTAATGCCTCGATCAAGTGACTTTAAACCACAAAGTCATTGTGCAACTAGATTGTAACGTCTGTTGTAATACTTGATTTGGAGGGGATACAAGAACAATGATTTATGCCTATGCGTGTTCAAAAGAAAGACAAAGTCTAGACACAAGAATCCATTTCGTCCTAAAGAGGATGATGAAGAGATGCTTGGAGCTAAATACATGTATCTTAGTGCAATTGGGGCGCTATTATATTTAGCACAATATACTAGACCGAACATCACTTTCGTTGTGAACTTATTAGCTAGATTTAGCTCAGCGCCTACACATCGTCATTGGAATGGTGTTAAACATCTGAAATGTTCCATTGACTTGGGTTTGTTCTACTCCTATAGCACCAGAGAGGTTTCCACCACCGGTCGTCCTTACACCAACGCCGCCGTACGCCGCGGAACTGCCGCGGGCACCAGTGGCGTGGAGTCCGAGTCAGGTGATGATTTGGACCGAGATATGTCCTTCTCCGGTTGTCTCCCTTATCCAAAGACTCCTAACAATGTGTTAGTTGGATTTGCATATGCTGGGTATCTCTCTGACCCGCATAGTTCTTTTATAATGTGCAACAACAGAAATTCCTGAACATCCAAGTTAATCAAGTGAGTTCAGATGCAAATGTTGCAGATTTGTTTACCAAATCTTTGAGAAAATCTATGTTTGTGAAACATGTGAAGAGCATTGGCATGCGCCTGTTATCAGAGCTCTAAGTTTATTAGACATCAGGGGGAGTCTACATCACATGTCAATCACAAGTGTAGTGTTGATGTGTTGTGCTCTTTTCCCTCCGTGCATGCATTTTATTTTTGCCCAAGAGGTTTTTGTTTTGCTGGCAAGGTTTTAGTGAGGCAACATGGTAAGCACCATGAAGACATTAGGCGCTCGACACAAGGGGGAGTGTTGTAGGAAGGTTATTTCCGTAACTTCCTGGATGTGTCTTGACCTAATTAGACTAGATTAGATGATTATATAATAGATAGGGAATCCCTGATTTATCGGGATACTTGTTGTAATGCCTATATAAAGGCCTCATTATCAATGAATAAAGTAGAAGTTCTCCCTATTATAATTTCTCCTTGAACAGAAATGAATTATTTGTGTTTATAAATTTAGTCAAATGCTAATGTTTAATTTACCATATTATATTATTAAATTTCTGAAAGGCCATAGAACTTATCATTGGGGTTCATGAAAATATTTATTTCGGGAAATACTTTATTATAGGGGTCAAATAATATGTTTATTATGAGTGGGTTATGTTTTACTGAATATCAGTTTAATATTTATAAATATTCAGCAATTTGTTATTGGGGTTTATTGGGTAGTATTAATAATAATTATTGGGATCACTATTTGGGGTCACTGTAGTCAATACTTTATTATGGGGGTTACTAAGGGTCAGTATCTGGGATTACTGTAGATCACTAATTTATTACAGGAGTTATTTGAGGTCAGTAAATTATTATTATTATAGGCTACTGGAGCTCAATATTTAGTTTATTATAGGAGTTACTAGAGGTTAGTATATGAGATTACTGTGGATTAGTAACTTATTACCGGAGTTTCCAGAGGTCAGTGAATTATTATTGTGAGTTACTTGAGGTTAGTATTTAGAGTCACTGAGAGTCAATAATTTATTATTAGAGGTTATTGGGGGTTAATAATTTATTATTGACGCTTAAAGGGGTTCTGTAAATTATATATCACTACCAGATCCGAGTGAATAGCCGACGAAAAAAATTTCGTCGGCTATGCCTATTTTTCGTCGGCTATACACTACCAGAAAAAAGGGCTTTGCCGACGAAAAAAAAAAACGGCCGACGAAACACTTTTTTCGTCGCAAAAAAAAAAATTTCGTCGACTATTCCCATAGAATGGCCGACGATTTTTTATTTCGTCGCTAAAAATGAAAAATCGTCGGCTATTCTACAAGAATGGCCGACGATTTTTTCTTTCGTCCCTAAAAAATATTTTTCGTCGGCTATACCCCTATAATGGCCGACGATTTAAAGTTTTCGTCGGCTATACAAATTTTGGAAGAATGGCCGATGAAGTTGACATTTTCGTCGGCTATAAGTCTTTATATTTTCAGATCTGGACAGAAGCTGCTCATTTAAAAAAAAACGGAAAAAAACGGGAGAAAGAGTGAAAAATCTGTGGGTATTGTTGAAATCCGTCCTCTCTTACATTGTGGAGCTATATATAGGTACGTATATGTGTATATATGTTGATTTTGAGTTTTAGTTGAGTTGATTTTGAGTTTTAGTGATTTTGATATAGTAAGTGATTTTTTGTTTTGTTGTTGTTTTAGTGTTAGAATGTATGTATATATGTTGATTTTGAGTTGTAGTTGAGTTGATTTTCAGTTAGAGTATAATTATGTGTTTTAATTTAATAATGTTATTTTAATTAGTGTTAAAATATATATATATATATATATATATATATATATATAAATATGTTAATTAATGGTTGTTGATAGTGTAATGAACTTAAATAATGGTTGTTAATTAATGGTATATATATATATATGAGTTGATGTTGATAATAATATATATTGTAATATATATATATATATATGTGTTAATTAATTTATTATTAATTAAAGTTATACATATATATTATTATCAGGCTATATATGGATCGAGATAAGAGTTGGATTTCGCTTCCAAGGCATGACCGACGATACACTACAGGAGTTGTAGATTTTTTGCAGTTCGTCGAGGAAAATGCAAACGGGAATTACCATTATTGCCCGTGCAAGAAATGTAAGTGTCGCAGTGATATGTGTCGATTTCCGATTAGGACAGTATGGGAGCACCTAAAGAGTAATGGGTTTTGGCCGAAGTACACACGTTGGATATATCACGGTGAGCCATCATTAGATGGATCGCATGATCATGGGCAGTATTTTGAGGCGGGCAGTAGTAGTACATCCAACGATCCAACAATGGCATTCGTCAACGACGTGTTTCCTTTTGAAAGCGGTGTACGTGGGGAACAATATATGCAGGACCCGGTGCAGCCGTTCCCACAAGTTGTCAACACTGCTGCCTTTGACAAGTACAACAAACTGATTGCATTGCAACAGACCCCTGTGTCTTCAAGTTCTGAGAAGACAGTTCTTCAAAGTGTGATGGAGGTAATGAGGATTAAAGTCGAGACAAAAGGGAGCATCAGGCAAGTGGATGAATATCTACAGTACACTTCTTCGTTGTTGGAGGAGGGTCATCGTAATCCTACCAATCACCGTCAGGTCCGAAGTATCCTCAAACATCTAGGGCTTTCCTACATTAAGATCCATGCATGCGCATTTGACTGCGTTCTCTTCTGGGGTAAAGATGCAGAAGGGAATGACCTTGCTAGCCTTGACGCATGTCCGATATGTCAGTCTGACTGAATGGAGAACACCGTAATAGTCAACTCCACCATCCCCACCATGTGCCATAACCCCTGAATTTTTTGTTTTCAGTCTGAGGTCTCTGTCTTCACATCGAAATAACACACCATTCACCTTGCACGTCGCATAAACTTTTGAATAGACCGGCCTCCTCGCTAAAAGTCTGAGTTCGTGCGACCAATTTGGGTGATTATCATTTTCAATAAGGTCCATCTGCAACCATCAGAATCAACTATAAATATGAATAAATATACACAATAATATATGAACACGTATAGAATAGTGTTAAAGTTACGTACCCAGCGACCGAAATACTCTGCGAATGTCCGGTTGTGGTAATTGACATCACCTCGTACTTGTTCACAGTGTAGATGTATGTTCTTCCAAAACTGAACTTCTGGACAGTTGATTAGTACCCACCAATGTGCAATGGCTACCTCATAATCTTTCAACTTGTAGGAAACTGGCATGTTTCCACCGAGTACAACATCGTCGGAGAGTATGGAAAGATTGAACTGTGACGGTACATCTTCCGGTATGCTTTCCTGTAACGCTCCTAAATACAGCTTCATGTAGGTGACGCACTCGTGCGTAATATATGCTTCAGCTATACATCCTTCAGGTGCGGATCTGTTTTGGACAAAACCACCGTATTGTCCAAGTTGCCTATAAATCAAGTTTTTAAAGTGTTATGATAATACATTAACACTATATCACATATATTGATGAGGAAATTAACATAAGGTGTAAAATACGTACATTTCCATCGGATACATCCAAGTGAAGTGTACAGGACCGGTAAGCAACAACTGCCGAGGAAGATGGATCATGAGGTGAGGCATGATGTCGAAAAAATTTGGAGGAAATATCATCTCAAATTTGCACATGATATGAACGATGTCTTGTTGCATTTCCCGGAGGTCAGATTTTCTCACTTCCCGTGTGCATACCTTCTGGAAAAATCTTGCCAACGCTACTAACGGCTCCACAACGTGACGGGGAAGGAACGGTCGAATGAAAACAGGGAAGAGACGTTGTAGCAGGATATGATTGTCATGACTTTTCAACCCGTACAGATTGTTGAATTGTCTGTTGACACACTTGGCTATATTTCCAGCAAAGCCTGAAGGATACTTGGCCCGACTTATCCAATGGAAAATTTCTAATTTATGCTCAGGCTTGACGGTGTAAGGAGCTTGAGGCATTTTTCTCTTCCCTTGTTTCAACCATAGTGGTTTTCTGATATTCATGTTTTGCAGATCAGTGCGAGCCTTAGGACCGTCTTTCGTCTTCCCCTCCAAGTTCAGCGTTGTGCCCACCACACTTTCAGAAACATTTTTTTCTATGTGCATAACGTCTAGGAAGTGACGGATCAGCAACTCACACCAGTATGAGAGTTCCCACAATATGCTCCTATGTGTCCAGAACTTGTACTCCTCAGGCCTTTCAGGTATTTCCGCTACAATATCGGGATGATTGCTGAGGGGCCCAAAATCGTACTCATTAAGTCTTGCTAAAATTTCTCTTCCTGTCCATCTTCTGGGAGGACGGCCGTGATCTTCGGTTCCATCAAATGCGGCGGACTCGTAACGCCAGTGGTGATCCGCTGGAACGAACACACGATGACCCATTCTGCATATCTTGTTGCAATGAGAGGTGCTCCCATAATCGCTGAGGCACTCTGGACAAGCCTTGTATCCCCTTACAACGCTGCCCGACAACATCCCATAAGTAGGAAAATCACTGATGGTACCAATAACCATGGCATGCATCTGGAACGTCTCCTTCTTGTACTTGTCAAAAGTGGGATGACCAACGTCCCACAACACCTTAAGCTCTTCAATCAATGGTCTCATATACACATCGAGACATTTCCCTGGGTAACCAGGCCCCGGAATCAACAACGTCAACATATTATATTCCTTCTTCATGCACATCCACGGAGGAAGGTTGTAAGGTACCAAAACCACCGGCCATATACTGTATGAAAGACTCATGGTGCCGAAAGGGTTGAACCCGTCGGTTGAGAGCCCGAGCCTGACGTTTCTGACATCTGACGCAAAATGAGGAAACTCATTGTTTATATGCTTCCAAGCCGCTCCGTCAGAGATGTGTGTCATGATATCTGCGTCTCCCGCGTCCCGCTCACCGTGCCACCTCATAGCTTTTGCGGTGGTTTCTGACATGTACAACCGCTCAAGCCTATCTCTCAACGGAAAATACCGAAGCACTTTCACAGGTTTCCTATTGCCTGCTCCCATCAACTTATATCGGTCAGACTGATATATCGGACATGCGTCAAGGCTAGCAAGGTCATTCCCTTCTGCATCTTTACCCCAGAAGAGAACGCAGTCAAATGCGCATGCATGGATCTTAATGTAGGAAAGCCCTAGATGTTTGAGGATACTTCGGACCTGACGGTAATTGGTAGGATTACGATGACCCTCCTCCAACAACGAAGAAGTGTACTGTACATATTCATCCACTTGCCTGATGCTCCCTTTTGTCTCGACTTTAATCCTCATTACCTCCATCACACTTTGAAGAACTGTCTTCTCAGAACTTGAAGACACAGGGGTCTGTTGCAATGCAATCAGTTTGTTGTACTTGTCAAAGGCAGCAGTGTTGACAACTTGTGGGAACGGCTGCACCGGGTCCTGCATATATTGTTCCCCACGTACACCGCTTTCAAAAGGAAACATGTCGTTGACGAATGCCATTGTTGGATCGTTGGATGTACTACTACTGCCCGCCTCAAAATACTGCCCATGATCATGCGATCCATCTAATGATGGCTCACCGTGATATATCCAACGTGTGTACTTCGGCCAAAACCCATTACTCTTTAGGTGCTCCCATACTGTCCTAATCGGAAATCGACACATATCACTGCGACACTTACATTTCTTGCACGGGCAATAATGGTAATTCCCGTTTGCATTTTCCTCGACGAACTGCAAAAAATCTACAACTCCTGTAGTGTATCGTCGGTCATGCCTTGGAAGCGAAATCCAACTCTTATCTCGATCCATATATAGCCTGATAATAATATATATGTATAACTTTAATTAATAATAAATTAATTAACACACATATATATATATATATATATATATATATTACAATATATATTATTATCAACATCAACTCATATATATATATATATACCATTAATTAACAACCATTATTTAAGTTCATTACACTATCAACAACCATTAATTAACATATTTATATATATATATATATATATATATATATTTTAACACTAATTAAAATAACATTATTAAATTAAAACACATAATTATACTCTAACTGAAAATTAACTCAACTACAACTCAAAATCAACATATATACATACATTCTAACACTAAAACAACAACAAAACAAAAAATCACTTACTATATCAAAATCACTAAAACTAAAAATCAACTCAACTAAAACTCAAAATCAACATATATACACATATACGTACCTATATATAGCTCCACAATGTAAGAGAGGACGGATTTCAACAATACCCACAGATTTTTCACTCTTTCTCCCGTTTTTTTCCGTTTTTTTTGAAATGAGCAGCTTCTGTCCAGATCTAAAAATATAAAGACTTATAGCCGACGAAATTGTCAACTTCGTCGGCCATTCTTCCAAAATTTGTATAGCCGACGAAAACTTTAAATCGTCGGCCATTATAAGGGGTATAGCCGACGAAAAATATTTTTTAGGGACGAAAGAAAAAATCGTCGGCCATTCTTGTAGAATAGCCGACGATTTTTCATTTTTAGCGACGAAATAAAAAATCGTCGGCCATTCTATGGGAATAGTCGACGAAATTTTTTTTTTTGCGACGACAAAAATTTTCGTCGGCCATTTTTGGGAATAGCCGACGAAAAAAGTGTTTCGTCGGCCGTTTTTTTTTTTTCGTCGGCAAAGCCCTTTTTTCTGGTAGTGTATACTGTATCTTATAAAACTCCGGCAAACGTCCAGTATGGTTCCGGTAATAGTTGGTGAGATAACGGTGTTATAAAAAATCCGATGAGATTCTAACGACATTTGTAAAGAACAAAAAAAAAATCGGCGATCGGATTCTGGCCATCGGAGTCCAACAAAGTATCTCTTAATGCATGTGACCAAAAATGAGGGTAAAATTGTCTTAATTTATTAGTTTTAGTAAAAACTTGTTTAAATGGGTAATGAGTGTGATTATATTGTATTCAATTGGGCCTGACCCGGATCTCCCTGATCCGACCCACGAAAAAAATCAGAATTTTTTTTTGGGGAAATAAAATTTAAAGGTAAATTTAAAATTACTACCGCATAGTAATTTATATTTACTGTGACTATTTACTGTTTTACGAATTTAATGGTAAATATGAAATTATTTAATTTATATGGTAACTGTATGATTAAAGTGACTAATCATATGAATATTGTTGTTTTTACATGTGACGTATTAACTACGATGCGACGATCAAAATGGAACTGAGATCAAGCAATCGCTTCATATGCAGTTTATTTGGCAAACTGACAGTATGAATTTCGCTGCTTTCGTTAAATCTCTATCATATAATGCTTTTACTAAATCGCATTAATATTTATTTAAATGTTAAATATAGAGCATTATATGTTCATTTTTGTTGTTAGATAATTATTTTATTTAACATGTTATTTAGTTTAAGCATTGCCCTGATAATGTAATTTCATGAGCATTGTAATATAAAGAAAAAGTGACAAACCTATACTGTGGAAAAGTATTTTCACGAAGTAAGAAAAATATGACCATTACAAATTTTGGTCTTGAAATCCAATTTTTATTTATTGAAAATTTTTCAACATGGATATCTTATTTATTGTGTAGAAGAAAACGATAATGGAATTTCATTAGCTTCACATGCAATGAAAATGGAGAAACCAAAATTTTATTGTGATAACGAAATTTCACGGATTTACCATAATGTATATTGGTTTATATTAGTCGTCGTGCATGTCATTTAGACCACGAGATTAATCCATTATATTCTTCCTCTATTTTATAGATAGGTCTAACCATCACATTTTAGTTTTGACATATTGTACTCTGAAGAATTTGAGTACCAAATTCCCCTATTAAGCCGACTAAGGCTTGAGCATGGTATATTTATGCAAATTGCTTTATGTAAATAGCAAAATAAATAATTTCAATATCTTGAATGACAATGTAAGGTCTAAGAAAAAAAAATTCCCTGGAACAAATTATGCAAAGTAATGCAACAACCCTACACCAAAGGGCAATGACAATGTAAGGTATGAGAAAAAGAAATTTCCGGGAACACATTTTGAAAAATAAAACAACCCTAAATCAAAAGGCAATGACGATGTAATGTCTTAGAAAAATATATATTCTTGAACAAATTGGGCAAAATAATGCAACGACCCTAAAACAAAGGGTAATTACCATGGACGTAAAATTCATATAATCATCCAAAAGTAAGTGGAAACAATGTAATATTTGAAAGATGACATAGGGGACATGTCATGTGCAGTGAAACACTCTGCCATTGTTGTAATTCAATGAATTATTGATACGTACATCATACGCTAGCAAAGAATTAGCTACGAGTTTCAATAAGTATGAAGAATCATATGAGTACGTGGATTTTTTGGAAAAGTATCTTCAATATACAACAAGAACATCGAAAATGAATTTACAACTGAAAACATAATATCTGGGAAGAATATGTTAAATGACAAATCTCATCATTGCAGCTATTAAAAGAGCAAAAAGGATCTGGCTCAATCCAAGATAGACTTTGATTAGTCTACTTTAAAAATTTTAAGATATCCTTATAAAGGCTATTACGCCTAAATACGACTTTTGGTCCTAAATTAGACTTTTGGTCTTAAAATTTCTCTCTCTAAATTGGACAAGACTAAATGTAATCGTTGGCATGTTAATTTTTTGAATATTCTCTAAAGGAATTGAGATTATTCAAATTTTATTCATAATACACATGATTCAATTTTCTACATCTAACTTTGCAAAGTATTGCATAAAGTAAAGCAACATATCATAATATAGGCATGAAACAAAGAACCGTGTGCAAAGAAACGCACAATGTAATCCCTAAAATAATAGTACTGAAGAACAGTAGTACTATATCAATAGTATATGATAATGATTAGTATATCAAAGAAAGTGATAAGGATCAGTATATCTTTTCCCTTTGGGATTCATAATGCACTTGCCTAACTGGGATTACAATACCTTTTTATTACAATCCCCATCGATTTACTCTAAAGAACTTGAGTTACGTTTTGATGTATATATTGAGCATATGTCAAATTGACAATTTATGCGATCAGAGAAAATTGAATTTTGTTTTCCACATTATAAAGAAATTTACGCCACGATTTTCATGTGAAAAAGACACAAGTGAGAATTCATTTGAGCTCCTTTGCATTACCTCTAAATGACTGCGAATGTATTAGAGAAGATTATATGTCAACTTAGTAGGTTCTAAGTAACCGCTAATTAAATCCAACGTCATAAGAAAATGATCTTTTGGAATTCTGACATAGATTGGCTTTGATATGGTGATCCGTACATTAAAGAAACTACTATGGACACCCATATTTTTGGATAAATAGAAGCAAACACCAGAAGAATATGGTTCACACATGAATCTGAGGACGATCAATGAACATTTTATCCTCAAATATTATCATATAGGGTTGAGGACGTATGTTCAATTCCTAAATTCCGCCGCTCCCCCAATGTGGCATTATAATATATTTGATGCACAAGCATATGCATTTATACCTTATTATGCTTCTCCTATCCGTCGTGATTTTATGGATAAAAGTACATCATTCAAAGCCTATTCGTTAAAGCAATTATGATTGAGATCATCATATGCAAAGGACCCATGAGTTTCTCATTATGTTGTTATATTGAATCAAAAGAGGATTCAGTGGACTGATTCAACCAACTTGCGGACACCTTAGATATTTTAGGGTGTTGGTTGTTGTGTCGACACGCTGGTCACGTGTCATGACACCATCCACAATTAAAATTTATGCTGCTTATGCTAGAAAGTCAAAGCACCTAGGCCGGGTTAATTTCCGTAGGTGTGATGATTTTATGGCTTATTATATGGGATTTGTAATAGACATCATATTCCTATATAAAAACCCAATTGGTCTAACGGAAAACGACTACAGTAATAGTCTTAATATTGGTAAAGCACACCAATACTTCCGTTTTGGGTTATGCAATTTTTGCATACAGCGTTACTTATTCATCTATGACCACATCATTGAACCAATTTACACCATAACTAGTGATTATGTGTGAGGATTTTAAAGGATTTCAAACGAACTTGTAATCCTTGAGCTCTTTTGGATTGACACGGATCTACAATCCTTGAGCTCCATTAAATGTTTTTATGTGCCAAAATTGCGCCGCCACAGCGCACAATAATGGGTCCATTGAGATGAATAAATATTTATGCTGGATATGAACTTCCAGCTATAGTCCGCTATGTCGAAACCTTGACAGGCGATCTCTTCAACGCTAGATTTGCGGAGTGTCACTTTGATGAGACAGTCTTCCCGTCGTTAGGGGGAGATAAGAACAAGCATGTTCAAGTGGAACGACAGGAATTGTCGTGGTTTGTCCCCACTGTGTCTCATCTCGATCCCTAAAATTACACAAAGCAAAGTGTGTAGATATCTTATACATTAAAGTGACGAGATCATATAAACCTGCTGCAAATATACCTGCAAGGATTGTGTTTTATCAAAAGGACATGGTACCACCCAAGAGGAATTGGGTATTGCACTGCCACCATGAATGGTGGCATGGTGACGCCATAAGTGGCATAAATGGTGTCACAGGCCGTGGCTCTCCAAGGAAGAGGGGGAGGCCACCTTAAGTTCGATACATACTTGTGTAAAGGAAGAAAACAAGTTTGGCACGACTTGATCTATTGATCAGTGATACTCAAATCCGTCTCATGAGAATATTTATGGATTGTGGTTATCATTGGGGGACGCCTCAAATGTTAGAACCAATCCTTAAAGTATAGAGATCTCTACAAACACATTACACTAGTGTACATGAGGACGTGGAATAATGAGTCTACTATCGAACCATACTTCGTTGAAAAATGTCAACTTAGTAAACTGGCCTAATGGAAAGAAGCGATCCAGTATAAACAAAGAGATATGTATTTGGGCAGGTGACGCCGACACCGCAAATGTAAACCCTATCAAATATATCTTTGTTAGAATGCGTAATGAGAATAAGAGTATGCAGACTCACCTTATGGCGCAAGGTCTCTCAAAAACGCACTGGAATCGACTACGAGGAGATATTCTCTCGTAATGGACTACGATGAGACAATCTCTCGTAATGGATGTCATTGCACTCCACTACCTTGTCAGTTTGGTAGTTTCCGAAAAACTGAACATGCAGCTTATGAAAAGTGATCAAAACATATATCTCTATGGGGATCTAAATTAAGAGATATACATGAGGATCCTAAACGGACTTCATCCACCCAAATCAAGTGACTCTAGATCACATGAGTACGTTTGCAAAAGAAATTGAAACGTTCACTAAAGTGACTACTTGATTGGATAGAGATTGGTGAATTATGCCCTTGCGTGCTCATTATGGATATATATGAACTCTAAATGAAATAAGAGAAACTCAGTGTATTATCCTAAGTTGAGAATGAAAAAGATTTTGGGAATACACAGTCTTGAAATGGAACTCAAGGACTGTAATGATGGTGACCATACATCAATCGGCTTAGGCACTCTAAAGAATAAAGTGAGGCCTACATATACTCCCATGATCAGTCGAAGTCTTTACTATAGATCCGTTTTCATCTAAAGGAAGATGACGAAGAAGTATTGGGAAATGAAATTCCTATACAAGTGCAATAACGCATGATTGTACTTAAACATAATATGTAAGACTCGACCTCTCATTCGATGTAAATTTGTAAAGCTATGTTTAGCTCTGCACCTACACAGCGCAAATCGTTCTTTCATTAAAGATATGAAAGATTTGGACTTATTCAATCTCTACATAGAATTTGACATGATAAAGAAATTATCCACGTCATAGCTAACTATGCGTAAAGAAAACCGCATTAAAGGTTAGATAAGAAAATCTGTTATTACAGATCAATTTCAAATTTCTTAATGGTTCACTCATACTCTAGACGAAGTTACGACTATTTTGTTATATGAAGGTCATATCACGAGTGAACCTGATGTTCAATATGAACCTATATATTCAGTTCATGAACAACCTTATCCTCAAGATCAAAGTAAATCAAGTTGGATCTGAGGACGATGTGGCAAGATTTAGTTACTAAATCATTGCTCAAAGTCACATTTGGAAAAACATGTGAAAATGCATAAGTATGCTAATAAGACTGAAGCTCCCTTGATCAAATGAAAGAATCAGGGAGAAACCCATGATTAATGTAGAAATCAGGGGGAGATGCAGACATCAGGGGGAGTCTAGCACATACATGTTGTTTTCAAATGTAATAGGTGCGTTGTGCTCTTTTTCCCTTCGTCCAAGTTTTATTTTGTCCCACTGGGTTTTGTTACTTGGCAAGGTTTTTAATGAGGCAACACCATATGCACCATTTCGTCTTTGACTTGGCACAAGGGGGAGTGTTGAAGGAAAATACCATAAATGTGCCTTCGTCAAAGTAACTGACAATGACGAATTAGGAAATTAGTATCAATCTGATGTAACGTTTCAATCAGTGTTTATTACCATTATTGTAATTGATGTTTCCATTGTAATCGTCACCCTATATAAAGGGGATTATCAATGAAATGAGTAGACAAATTCCCATTTTCCTACAACACGTTATCAGCACGTAGCTTTACTCGCTGAGATTTTTTTAGCCAGAGAAAAAAAAACTCTAGGTTTTGTCTCTGAAAAAAAAAACCCTAATATTCTTTTCTGCCGGCAACACTTTGTCGGAAAACCCTAGAAATTCTCTACTGCCGGCAACATTTTTGTCGGCAAAGAAGGCCTCCTTCCCAGAAACTCTTTTGCCGACGACATCTTCGTCGGTAAAATAAAGGCCAGCAATATGCCGACGAAATATTTGTCGGCAGAGATCAGGGCACCCAGAAATTTGATCTGGGCACCCTCCTCCGATCTCAGATTGACGCCGCCCAAAGCCGGCGAGCCCAGAACGACGCCTGCACCATCGTTTCCCAGACCACCGCCGTCGACGGAAGCTAGGCCCGCCCAGACCACCGCCGATCCTCCGCACAGCAGGAGACCTCCTCCTCTGCTCTGGATCGCCCCCCCACGATCACCACGCCGATCTGCTCGATCCAGTCGTCCCCGATCCGGTTCGTCCGAGATCCCATTCGTCCCCGAGCCAGGCAGTATCGTCGTCCTCCGATCACCTCGCCACCGAACCGACGAACTTGGCGCCGCCCTCCCCGCCTTGCCTCCGCTCCGGTCAGCAACAAACCCAGATTTTTGGGCCTAATCCGACCCGGATCCTTTGGGCCGGGTCTCGACCCGGACCAGTTGGGCCTGACCCGGATCTGAGTGACCCGACCCACGAAGTAAAAAAACAGATTTTTTTTGGGATGAAAATTTTAAAGGTAATTTTTGAAATTACCGTATAATAATTTATATTTACTGTGTGACTATTTACTGTTTTACGAATTTAATAGTAAATATGAAATTATTTAATTTATATGATAAATGTGAAATATATATGATTAAAGTGACTAATCATACGAATATTATTTGTTTTTATGTGGCATAACAATTACGATACGGCGATCAATATGTGACGACTACTTGGAGACAGAGATAAAGCAATCGCTTCATATGCAGTTTATTTGGCAAACTTACAAGTAATATTTATATTGACGCTCTGCTTTTATTATATTTTGTTTCAGTTATTTATATGATATAATGCTCTATTAAAATTGATTGCATTAGTATTTTATATAAATGTGAAACATGAAGCGTTATATGTTCATTTTATTAGTGTTAAATAATTGTTTTATTTAACATATTATTTATTTTGAACACTGCTCTGATAATGTAATTTCATGAGCTTCGCAATATAAAGGAAAAGTGACAAACCTAATGTGGAAAAGCATTTTCACGAAGCAAAAAATATATGACTATTACAAATTTCGGTCTTGAGATCCAATTTTTATTTATTGAAAATTTTTCAACATGGATATCTTATTTATTGTGTAGAAAGCAACAATAATGAAATTTCATTAAACTTCACATGCAATGAAACATGGAGAAACAAAATTTTTTTATTGTGATAACGTAATTTCACAAAGCATCATATTTACCATAATGTACCTTGGTTTATATTAGTTGTCGTGAATGTCATTTAAACCGCGAAACTAATACATTTTATTCTTCCTATATTTTACAGATGGTTTAACCATCACAGTTTGACTTTGACACATTGGACTCTGAAGAACTTGAGTACCAAATTCCCATACTAAGACTTGAGCATGATATATTTATGCAAACTGCTTTATGTAAATAGCTAAGAAATAATTATAATATCTTCAATGACAATGTAAGGTCTGAGAAAACAAAGGGTAATGACGATGTAAAGTCTGAGAAAAAAATTATTTCTTGGAACAAATTGTGCAAAGTAATGCAACAACCCTAAACCAAAGGGCAATGACAATGTAAGGTATGAGAAAAAGAAATTTCCTGGAACACATTTTGCAAAGTAATGCAACAACTCTAAATCAAAAGGCAATGACGATGTAAGGTCTTAGAAACATATATATATATATATATATATATATTCTTGAACAAATTGGGCAAAGTAATGCAACGACCCTAAAACAAAGGGTAATTACCATGGACGTAAAATTCATATAATCATCCAAAAGTAAGTGGAAACAATGTAATATTTAAAAGATGACATAGGGGATATGTCATGTGCAGTGAAGCACTCTGCCATTGTTGTAATTCAATGAACTATTGATACGTACATTATAAGCTAGCAAAGAATTAGCTATGACTTTCAATAAATATGAAGAATCATATGAGTACGTGGATTTTGGAAAAGTATCTTCAATATCCAACAATAACATTGAAAATGAGTTTACAACTAAATGCATAACATCTGGGAAGAATATGTTAAATGACAAATCTCATCATTGCAGCTATTAAAAGAGCAAAAAGGATCTGGCTCAATCCAAGATAGACTTTGATTAGTCTACTTTTAAATTTTCAAGATATTCTTATACAGCCTATTACGCCTAAAATAGACTTTTGGTCTTAAAGTTTTTATCTCGAAATTGGACAAGACTAAATGTAATCGTTGGCATGTTAATTTTTTGAATTTTCTCTAAAGGAATTGAGATTATTCAAATTTTATTCATCATATACATGATTTAATTTTCTACATCTAACTTTGCAAAATATTGCATAAAGTAAAACAACATATCATAATATAGGCATGAAACAAAGAACCGTGTGCAAAAAAAAAACGCACAATGTAATCCCTAAAATAATAGTACTGAAGGGCAATAGTACTAATATATCACAAAAAATAGCATAATAGTACTAAAGAACTGTAGTACTATAATGCAAGTGATAAGGATCTAAATATCTGTTCCTTTGGGATTCATAATGCACTTGCCTAACTGGTATTACAAATACCTTTTTATTACAATCCCCATCGACTTACTCTAAAGAGCTTGAGTTACGTTTCGATGTATATATTGAGCATATGTCAAATTGACAATTTATACGATAAGAGAAAATTGAATTTGTTCCACACGTTAAAGAAATTTATGCCACGAGTTCATGTAATAAGACATAGATGAGAATTTCATCTGAGCTCCTTTGCATTACCTCTAATGACTGCGGATGTAAACGAGTATTAGAGAAGTTTATATGTCAACTTAGTGAGTTATATGTAACCGCTAATTGAATCCAAAATCATAAGAAAATGATCTTTTCGAAATTCTGACATAGATTGGCTTTGATATAGTGATCCGTACATTAAAGAAATTACTATGGACACCCATATTTTGGATGAATAGAAGCAAATACCAGAAGAATATGGTTCACACACGAAATTGAGGACGAACAAAGAACATTTCATCCTCAAATATTATTTCGATACAATCCATGTAGGGATGAAGACGTGTGTTCAATCCCTATATTCCACCGCTCCCCTACGGTGACATTATGATATATTTGATGCACAAGTACATGCACTTATATCATATTATGCTTCTTATCTATTGTGATTCTATGAATCGAAGCACATCACTCAAAGCCTATTAGTGAAATTATGATTGAGATCATCATATGCAAAGGACACATGGGTTTCTCATTATGTTGTTATATTGAATCCAAAGAGGATTCAGTGGATTGATTCAACCAACTTGCGGACACCATAGATATTTTATGGTGTTGGTTGTTGTGTCAACACGCTGGTCACGTGTCATGACATCATCCACAATTAAAATTTATGCTGCTTATGCTAGAAGGTCAAAGCACCTAGGCCGGGTTAATTTCCGTAGGTGCAATGATTTTATAGCTTATTATATAGGATCTGTAATGGAAATCATATTCCTATATAAAAACTCAATTGGTTTCACGGAAAACGACTACAGTAATAGTCTTAATATTGGTAAAGCACACCAATGCTTCCGTTTTGAGTTATGCAATTTTTGCATGCAGCGTTACTTTTTCATCTATGGCCATCATCATTGAACCAATTTATACCATAGCTAGTGACTATGTGTGAGAATTTTACAGGATTTCAAACGAACTTGTAATCCTTGAGCTCTTTTGGATTGACATGGATCTACAATCCTTGAGCTCGGCTAAATGGTTTTATGTGCCAAAATTACACAGCCACAGTGCACAATGATGGGTCCCTTGAGATGCATAAATATTTATGATGGATATGAAATTCCAGCTAGTCCGCTATGTCGAAACCTTGACAGGCGATCTCTTAACCACTAGATTTGTGGTGTGTCACTTTGATGAGACAGTCTTCCCGTCGTTAGGAGGAGATAAGAACAAGCATGTTCAAGTGGAACGACAGGAATTGTCGTGGTTTGTCCCCACTGTGTCTCATCTCGATCCCCAAAAATCACACAAAGTAAGGTGTGTAGATATCTTATACATTAAAGTGACGAGATCATATAAAACTGCTGCAAATATACCTGCAAGGATTGTGTTTTATCAAAAGGACATGGTACCCAAGAGGAATTGGGTATTGCACTGCCACCATGGATGGTGGCATGGTGACGCCATAAGTGGCATAAATGGTGTTACAGGCCGTGGCTCTCCAAGGAAGAGGGGGAGGCCACCTTAGGTTCGATACATACTTGTGTAAAGGAAGAAAACAGGTTTGGCACAACCTGATCTATTGATCAGTGATACTCAAATCCGTCTCATGAGAATATTTATGAATTGTGGTTATCATTGAGGGACGCCTCAAATGTTAGAACCAATCTTTAAAGTATAGAGATCTCTACAAACACATTACACTAGTGTACATGAGGACGTGGAATAATGAGTCTACTATCGAATCATACTTCGTTGAAAAATGTCAACTTAGTAAACTGGCCTAATGGAAAGAAGCGATCCAGTATAAGCAAAGAGATAGGTCTTTGGGCAGGTGATGCCGACACCGCAAATGTAAACCCTATCAAATATATCTTTGTTAGAATGCGTAATGAGAGTAAGAGTATGTCAACTCACCTTATGGCGCAAGGTTACTCAAAAACGCACTGGAATCGACTACGAAGATATTCTCTCGTAATGGACTACGAGGAGACAATCTCTCGTAATGGATGTTATTGCACTCCACTACCTTGTCAGTTTGGTAGTTTTCGAAAAACTGAACATGCAGCTTATGAAAGTGGTCAAAACACATATCTCTATGGGGATCTAAATTAAGAGATATACATGAGGATCCTAAACGGACTTTATCCACCCAAATAAAGTTGCACTAGATCACATAAGTGCGTTTGCAAAAGAAATTGAAACGTTCACTAAAGTGACTACTTGATTGGGAAGAGATTGGTGAATTATGCCCTTGCGTGCTCATTATGGATATACACAGACTCTCAATGAATTAAGAGGTACTCTATGTATTGTAAATCCTAAGTTGAGAATGAAAAAGATTTTGGGAATACACAGTCTTGAAATGGAACTCAAGGACTGTAATGATGGTGACCAACATCAATCGGCTTAGGCACTCTAAAGTGAGGCCTACATATACTCCCATGATCAGTCGAAGTCTTTACTATAGATCCGTTTTCATCTAAAGGAAGATGACGAAGAAGTGTTGGGAAATGAAATTCCCTATACAAGTGCAATAACGCATGATTGTACTTAAACACAATATGTGAGACTCGACCTCTCATTCGATGAAAATTTGTAAAGCTATGTGTAGCTATGTAAAGTTATGTGTAACTCTACGCTCGCGCAACGCAAATGGTTCTTTCAAATACTTAAATATATGAAAGATTTGGGCTTATTCAATCTCTACATAGAATGTGACATGATAAAGAAATTATCCAAGTCATAGCTAACTATGCGTACAGAAAACGCATTAAAGGTGAGATAAGAAAATCTGTTATTACAGATCAATTTCAAATCTCTTAATGGTTCACCCATACTAGACGAAGTTTATGACTATTTTGTTATATGAAGGTCATACCATGAGTGAACCTGATGTTCAATATGAACCTATGCGTTTGGTTCATGAACAATCTTATCCTCAAGATCAAAGCAAATCAAGTTGGATATGAGGACGATGTGGCAAGATTTAGTTACTAAATCATTGCTCAAAGTCATATTTGGAAAAACATGTGAAAACACATAACTATGCTAATGTTATTAAAGCTCCCTTGATCAAATGAAAGAATCAGGGAGAATCCCATGATTAACGTAAAAATCAGGGGGAGGTGCAGACATCAGGGGGAGTCTAGCACATACATGTTGTTTCCAAATGTAATAGGTGCGTTGTGCTCTTTTTGTCCTTAGACCAAAGTTTTATTTTCTCCCATTGGGTTTTTGTTACTTGGCAAGGTTTTTAATGAGGCAACACCACATGCACCATTTTACCTCTGACTCGGCACAAGGGGGAGTGTTAAAGGAAAAACACATTATGTGTCTTCGTCAATGTAACTGACGAGAGGTAATTAGGTAGTAATTATTGTCATTAATGTATTTACTATTACCGTTATAATACTCACCCTATATAAAGGGGATTATCAATGAAATGAGTAGACAAATTCTCATTCTCCTACAACATATCTCATATTTCTACACTTGATTGTGGTACACATGAAACATATAAACATCTCATAAAACTCCTAGAAGCTATCCCTACAGATATTAGACTCGAGCCAATCAGAAGACATGATATGATATTTTTGTTTATATATATATAGAATCAGTACACATTCTTAAAGGACTTGTAGGCCTACAGACTACAAGGCCCAAAATGTACCCACTAAATTGGAGGCTCTTGCAAATTAATTAGACACCATTACAGATTTACATTATTGTTAATTACTACAAGATAAATTTTTTAGTGTATACATTGAAGTCTTCGGACGATGACAGTAACGGTTCCTGCATATAGGACGGGAACCCACATTACACAGTATAGTAAATATTTTCTTTTTGTGGTCGCATGCGGTTCATATTTCCGAAAACGAAACATTTCTTAACAAAGATTCTGAAACTCACCTGAATGATTTTGTGTCGAAAAACTTTTCTCAAGATTCTGGAGTTGAGGCATCTTTCCCCATTAATCCTTTGAATTTGATCAAGCATGGAGTCGAGCAGATGCCCATACGTTATTCCAGTATAAGAGTGGTTCTTAATAGTTTCAATAAGGATGTATGTCATGGCACCATTCATTACATTTCGATTAAAAGCCTGCACCATTCAGGGCATGTATAGATTTATTCAGTACGAACTGCCTATCATTTTGACTTACTAAAATCAAAAGTAACTGTCCGTACTTTTATTTAGATACTATTAACCTCAGATTGTCCGAGGGGTTGTTTTTAGTTTTCTCCTCGAAATAAAAAGAAAGTAAATAAGTTGCATACGTACAGTTGTATCGGCAGCCATCTTATCGTCTTCACAGGCACTGAGACAAATAGCCAACCCTCCACTTGTAGTTTTCCTAGCACCAGAAGGAGGTCTATTATCCTTCCACTTATTCCTGCAAATATAGATCAGTAAGTTTATATCGATCATACTACATTTTTATGACGTAGAGTTTGTATATGAGAGGGACTAACTCTCTATGGTCGTAGACGAAGAGTAGATCAAGAATTGTTCCACTATGACAAGCATCAACAATAGCATGAAGTGTGACACCCTTCTTGAGTGGGTGAACGATGGTTGAATTGATATCATTGTCAAGGATCATGCCCTCTTCCATGAAATCAAGTGGGCAAATAGTCTCGTCGAAACCGTCAACCTCGTCGTCTTTGAAATCGGGCTGCCGTAGCCCGTGTCCAGAGAAGTAGAACACCAACGAATCTCCTGCCTCGCACCCCTCCACAAGCCATTTTAGGGATTTCTCTATATTCTTCTTCGTCGGAATCAGCTCTTTATTCGGTTGCTCATCTTCTTCTGCATGCATGCATCCACCATATGTATATACCACTAATTAATTACAACTTTCGGAAACAAAATTATCACCCAATAAAGGCATAAATAAAAACTAAAGATAATATTCTAAAGTTTATCGATATGACAATAAATTTTAAATTTGTCGTGTCACGGTGGTAAAAAAAATAATATTTTAAATTTTAAGTAATTATAGTTCTACTATAAGTTTTTACTTTTTTTTGCAAAATTTACAAATTTCTAAAAAATTGTTATTGGTAATTTTGTTCAATTACATGTAAATGTGTAAAAACGTTTTGAATATTTTTATGTATATAATTCTTCATATGAAAAGGAATAATTCTTCATACTTATATGAAGATATATATGTGAAGAGTGATTATTCCTATAATGTGTGGGTGCAATTTCCCTTACACTATGAAAAGGAATAACACATCTTTGTCAGCTGGTATCTCCTTGGTTTCGATCTTTTCTACTTTTATATATCATAAGATTATATTCTTTTTTCATGATCGATCTATCCATTAGAGAATAATTTGTACGTAGCCCTGGTTCGTTTTTTTTATATTAAATATAGAGTAATCTGTACGTGAAATAGCTGGTATATATGTGCATGTACCTGAGAGTATGCGAATGCAGTCAGCTGGAAAACGAAAGGTGTTGATCAACAAATCTTTCATGTTATTTACATCATTATGAGTGCCTTTGAGCTTGTACTTGCGCGCCTTGTATGTTACTCCGCAAAGAAGTGCGCGCTTTCTGCCGCTGCAATTTATTAAGTTGGTTGATGCTGAGGAGGATGATGATGGTGGTGACGACGACAATGACGATGATGATGGGGATTTAGAATTCCTCGACGAAGATGATGGTGATGGTCCCTTCATATGCGAAATCCCCCAGCTGGAAGCTCGTCTCCGACAGCTAGACTGCTGCTGATGACCTTCACCGTGGTGCTCTGCGAGAGCTGGCTTGTTGGTCTCAATCAGAGTAACATAGCCACAGAAGGAGCAGCGATATTGAGCAACACTGGAAGTTAGACGAGGAAGCCTCGTCTTGCAGTAACTACAAGTGATGATCGATGTTGTGCTTCCCCTAATGGAACGCCACTCCATATCAATCATGTATTTTAGGGGCTATGTATATATATAGCTTGAAGGACTACAACGTATTATATAGAACATGCCTATATGAAGATTCTTTCGAAACCAACCAACAACGGAAGAGAGGGTTGGTACCCGGGAATCTCCACTTTAATTAGCTTTCTATGTTTAAAGAAAAGACTTGAAATTCGTACTCAATCCTTCTCTGAAGTGCAGAGACACTAGAGAGGTCGCTACAAATAAGCATCTATGTGAGTAATGTCACTTTTTTTCTAGACAATATTCGTTTTGGCTGGCTAGCTTAATGCCAGTCCGTTATTTTGATGGAAAATAGCCATCGCACCCAAATTAAATAATTAATTAAAAATGCATATTTGGACTTTAATTTCTATTCGATGGCATGAAGAATCAGTGCTTGATGTGACCCAATTCCTTCACTTCTTTCTTATGCAATATTAATAATGATCTGTTTTCTTACTATCAAAGTTTTATCCATAGTAATTAGGGTTTGTCAAGTGAAATTTATGGAACACCGAGTTCCCGGCTTATAGTCTTCTTTTCCGGGGCACCGGAAATTGAACCGAACGGCAACCTTTTCCGAGTCTACTCGATCTGAAAAGAAGCTCGTATACATACATAGAAAGAGTCTGAAATATCTTAAGCCATTGAAGATTGTTGGAGTAATTTACGCTTTACCCAAAGGGGAACAAGAAAACAAACAAACTGTTTTAGGAGAAAAGAATAATATGCAAAATGTCGTTTTATTGATTGATAAGGAAGGCTTTATATAGACATTATATCAAGTATCCTGAAGAATATGAGTTTCCCTATCAACTAAAGATTCTACTAATCTAATCTAATTAAGTCAACACACACATCGAAAGTTACATAATTAACCTTCCTTGAACACTCCTCCTTGTGTCGTGTACTTAATGTGACACGGTACATAACATGTTGCCTAGCTAAAATCTTGCCAAGCAAAACAAAAACCACTTGGGTAAAATAAAAAGCTTGGTCGAAGGGAAAAGAGCACAACGCACCAACTACAATTGAATATTGCATGTGAGGTAGACTCCCCCTTAATGGTAACTTAATTTCGGAGTTTAAATTAGTGGCGTATACAAACGCTCCTCACAAGATTCAAAAATAGGCGTGTCGAATGAGCGAGTCATTCAATACGGCCACATTATCCTTGTATCAGATAAGCTATATGACGTCGCGTAACCGGGGTTAAACAAAAAGCAATTTAAAATACCCTGCAAAGTCATCATTAGTATATGACAAGTAGGGATCGTTCTATCTGGAGATCATGAAGGGTAATCGAATTAAGAGCGTGAAACGTAATGGGAGGTTCGGCAGCTACTGCCCTAGACCTAGACACGAAATTTAAATCTTAAATTACTATGTACAAGTGATCATCATCTTTCACATAAAGAAATTCGACAATAGACTCTTTAACATGCAAGACTCGCACACATAAAACTAAGGAACAAGTATTGACACATCGTAGACTTAATTTAGTTTCGACCACAACTAGAGCCTACGAGGTCATCTAATTGTTTGATTACTTAAGTTCTTAGAATTAACTACGAGTATAATCCTAAAGTTATGCTAACTGGTTTTACACGTTAAACATTTAAGCACATGAAAAAAAAATCGAACACAAGCAAACAAGTAAGATTGTCAATTTTCTTCTAAAACTTGCAAGTTCTAAGGTTATTAATTCTAAGTCAGCAAAATGATTTAAGAAAACTACGAGTATAACTCAACCAAACTACTCTAGCATATGAAATCTAGCACTTAGAGTTACATGTTTTAAACAATACTAATGCTTTGGTTTTTCTGCCCTCACCTTAGATTACTAACCGATTTTAAGTCTTAAACATACATCTAATCCACTGTCCTAATTATCTATGCCCAAGAAATTTACATGCTAAAATAAAAAAACTATTACATAAACATCAAACCGAGTTCATACAAGAGTTTAATAAAAACCAAGAATTGAAACATGTGAGTTCTTACAAACTAAACAAACACAAACAAATACAATAGTCATAAGAGAAGCAGATCACACTTTAGAAACCTTTGAAAACTTCCAAGATATGGTGGAATGCTCGGCAGTAGGTATGGTGAGGGTACAATTTTATGGAAGGTGGTGATATCGGGTTTCTGGCTAAGTATTTTTCTGTTTGGTGCTTGAGAGACTTGGTAGAGATTTCGGCTAATACTTGTGCTAAAGATGAGAAAAATTTTATGTGCATGAGACATGCCTTTATATAGGGGAAAGGCTTGAAGAGGTCGGCAGCAACTAGGTTTTACAAAACCTAAACCGAGTAAGAATAGGTTTCTTGCTGGCCAAGTCTTGTTCTTCTTGAATCTTCTATTCCGATTTCTTCATAAATCACAGCTGTTTGGAATTCTTGATGGATTCAGCTCATTCTTTATCGGATAGATAGTCCATGATGCAGTTGCAAACCTCCCTATTTGGACCTGGAAAACCTTCTCCTTTTCCTGCTCAGAGTAGGGAACTTCTTCTTTCCTTATTTACACTTTTCTTTTAACTTGGCTGACTTTTCTAATCTTCATTTAAGCTTAGCAACTCTCATTTAATAATATAGGGTGCGTTTGGGGGGGCTTTTTAGCTCCCCTGCTTATAAGCCAGGGGCAGAAAAGTATTTGGTAAACTCAGCTCCACCCAGCTTTTAAGAAAAGCTATGACTTTTTTCCCTGAAAAGCAGAAGTAGCGGAACCCCGGCTTCCGGAAGCCAGCTTCTGCTTCTGTACTGTAGCAGGTACTGTAGTTAAATGAATTTTTCAAAAATACCAGCTATTGCCCCTAACTACCGCTATCGCCTCCTCTCTCTCGCTATCGGCTTCTGCTTCTCTCTCGCCTCCTCTCTCACTATCGCCATCGCCATCGCCTCCCTCAGACCATCGCCTCCCTCAAACTATCGCCTCCTCTCTCCCTCAGACTATCGCCTCCTCTCTGTGATGAATCCCTGACCTTTTTCACTCTATCCCCAAATCTCCAGACCCTAATTTCTAACCAGATATTCGTTTTCCAAATCTCTGCTTGCTTATCTCTTTGGGTCATTCCCTTTCCTTTTACCCATTCATCACAGCCGCCTCACTTGGATCATATCATCCAGCCGGGGCTCTTTTATGGACCACTCTCATCCCCACCTCCTTATTTGATCCACAACTTCGTAGCTACAAGGAGGAAGGATCGTCAGAGAGGCAAAAACGCCGTTAAGCAGGTCCGGCTTTGAACTCGAGTTAGGGATCAGAGTCTATTTTTTGCTTAATTTTGGTATTGTTTCTAGTTTGTTGTTTATTTTGGCTTTTAATTAGGTTTTGGTTTGATAAATTGCTTGATTTTTGTTGGTTTCGTCGATTTTGGTGAAATCAATTGTACTAAAGTGTTAGGGAGTTCAATTGACAAGTTGCAGAGCTAATTATGTTAGGGACTTGGTTCAGTGTGTAATTCTTGATATGTTTCTTTGTTCTTTTACAGGTTCTTATCGAGTTATCGCAATAACGAGTGCTTCGAAAGAAAAAGCTCAGGTGTGTTTTATGTTCTTTTGTTACTATACAACTCAAGTTTGACAGTGATATGTAATTTATTATGATATAAGGATCAGCATTGTGTTGGAAATGGTGTGTTTAGTTTAAGGTAATTATGTCGAATGCATATTTGGTTTAGGGGAGTGTGTTTGTGGAGAAACGAGTGCTACTGGCATTTAGACTACAGTTATATGTTTGGGGACAGGGATGCTAGGCTGTTTAAGAACAGGTGTGATGATAAACCCTCACTTTCGTTGGTGGGAGAATGCGTGTTTAATTTTAATCCTATCTTCATTAGCAAATATCAATAGTTTAAGCCAAATTATGGGAAACTTCTTCATCTTTTACCTGCACCACTACCTCATTAAACTAAGGTTTATCTTTTTATCCACGCATATATATAAATCATAGAAAAAGACATTGTTTTAGTTAATGACCTGGGTTTGGATTGTGATCGATTTAGCTTGGTCTTTGGGGTTGCTGGCACGTCCATCTTGATCTTCTGCTTGTGTTTGCTTATACCAAGGAAATCATATTTTCTCTCCCACTTATGATGGTGAGCGAAAGATTTAGTTGTGACTTGTGGAGAGCTTTTAGGGTGGAGTTAACTGGTGGTTTGTCACTTCAGGGTTTCTAGCATCTTCTGTAATTGCCAATTTGGTCTAATTCACTTTCCAAATCCCAGTTTGGTCTATGCTGCACTTGTTCCCACTCGTATCTTTCTCCCCAGTTTGGCTTTATCTCTCTGCCTTCTTTCCCCTAAAGGAGGTAAACATTTTGAGATTAAGTGCTTTCTGTGGTCGTGAATATTTGCATTAATTATGGTCTTATGCTGCTTTTGAGCCTTCTTCGACATCAAAATTGTTCGAAGAAGATTGTTGTTTCTCATTTTGAAAGAAAATCAACTACATTATATTTCCTAATGAATCTTAATAAGTTTTCCAATAATAGTTGTTTTGTATGTATCCTTGCCAAATGTACTTCTACTTTGTTCTCACATTGTTGCTCGAACTTTCACTTTTTCCTCTTCTGGGACTCCATTCCTGTTTCCACTATCTATAATTCCTTTTTTTTTTTTTCCTGAACATGATTCCCATTTCCGGAATATTGCTGTGCAGTATGATTGCCCTGATTTTGAATTTGGTGCTGTATGTTAGAAACTTATGCCAAAATCCTTCATTTATGAAATGGGAAGACTACTCTCACCCTGTAGATCCAAGGGACCTTGAACTTAAAATGTAGTAGTAAAGTTTGTGTTCATAATTGATAATTTTTTAATCATTCAGTGAGTATACTGGTATTAGGTAGTTGTTAGAGGTTTTATTTTTTTTCAATATTAATTCTTTTCTGTGTTTGCTCATGTTCAGTCCATATGTTTTTATGTTTGCTAGATGGAAAAAGAAAAAGCTTCTTGGAATGATACTCTTGTAGATGCATTTTGTGACCTATGTATTAAAGAGGTGGATAAGAGTAATCGTCCAAACACTCATTTTAGTACGGAGCGATGGGAGAATATAATGAGTGGTTTTTATAATGACACCGATAAAAAATATACTAGAAAATAAATGAAAAACAAATGGGATTCCCTTAAAACTGATTGGAAGTTATGGAGAGATTTGATCAATAATTATACCGGTCTTGGTTGGGATCACCGGCTACAAACCATTGTTGCAGAAGAAGAGTGATGGGCAACAAAAATTGAGGTTTGTATATTTACTTCTACATTTTTATTTACAATTGTTCAATCAACTTGTCAATTTATATTATGTTTGTTTTCCTTTACAGAAAAACAATGACTGTGCAAAGTTTAGGAAAAAGGGAATTTCACCTGAATTCGAAGCTAAGTTGGATATGATGTACTTAGATATTTCAGCAACTGGACAGCATGCATATGCACCATCTTCTGGATTACCTCTACCTAGAAGTCCAAAGCAAGGACTGAATGAAGATTTCCTTGAGTCAAGTGGTGATTCTGATGAGGTTCAGCCGGAAGGTGATGGTTCTTCTAAAAGAATAAGAAAATAACCTACTGTTGAGAAAGGTAAAGGATCGATCCAAAAAATCGGTAGGGTTGGAGGTGCTGCTCTTCTAGCAAAGAAGATTGATCGAATGTGTGAGACCATTGAGAGTAGGAGTACATCATCTTCTATAATCAGTAAGACCGCAGTAGGTGTAGACATTAGCATTAAAGAAGTGATGAAAGTGGTCACTTCTTTGCCTGGGGCTGTGCCAGGATCTAGGTTGCACTTCTTTGCCACTCGGTTATTTCTTAATCAAGAGAAGAGATAGATGTTTTGCACTATGGAAGATCCTACGATGAAGTTGGAGTAGTTAAAGTTTGAAATGAGTGAAACATAAGACATAGGCTCAGATTGAGATTTTATTGATATGTGTGGACATTATTTGGTTATTCATGTGTGTGTGGACATTATATGGATATTGTGTATGCATTGCTTGAATTACATTATGGAGATTTTACTGTTTTAATTACTCTATTAATGTAATGATTTACAAATTTAAATTTATATTCGCAGGTTTGGACTGAATATATATATATATATATATATATATATATATTCTGGAGTAGATGCCGAGGAGGATGAGATATACTTTCGATTCGTGCAACTTAATGTCTTGCTCATTCAATACTATTATGAGAATTATGTGCATAAAAGTCCTTGCATGATATCATCTCAAACAGGTAATAAGTGGATATTGAAAATATTAAGAGGTCATGATGCAAGGTGTTACAAGGCTTTTAGAATGGATAAGGATGTATTTTATCGTTTATGTAGTGATTTGGAGGTCAAATATAGGATGTTGGGTTCAAATAGAACAAGTCACGTGGAAGTAGTAGGATTGGTAGTGTATATGCTAGGACAAGGGTGTGGGAATAGGTCTGCCCAAGAACGGTTTCAACTTTCCGGGGAAACAATTTCTATATATTTTGGAGAAGTGTTAGATATGTTAGTTGCGTTTGGTGATGAGATTATCAAGCCGATAGATCCTGAATTTAATGGGGTTGTACCAGAGATAGAAAATGACAGATGATATATGTCACATTTTAAGGTACTTTGTTTGTTACTTAATTAGAAGATTATAAATTAATTTAATTATTTTATCTATTAACAAATAATTTAATTAATTTAAGGATTGCATTGGTGCTGTTGACAGTAGCCACAGAGGGGCTACAACAGGCCCACAGACTCGCAGCTAGTGTACCAGGGGCCGGCCCGAGGCCCGGGACCGGATCACCAGCACCCGGCCTCGGGGTCCAGCAGTCTATCCTGCTACCAGGGGCCCGGGGACCGGGGGCGCCTGCCTGCCAAAGAGGTCACCAAAGTTGCCCTTTGGTGTGCAAACAGAAGGGAACCAGTCCCACATCGAAGGGTAAGGCCAGACCTCGCTCCTGGCCACCTATATAAGGGCCCCAAGGTAACTGATTCTTCCTACCGCTTATATACGTGCTTAAGTTATATCTATTCCAACTATACTAACTTAGGCATCGGAGAGGAGAAGACCGGCCCGCCCGGTATTCCCCTTAGTAAGTAGGTTTGCAGGAGGTCATACGAGGATTCATCTGTCTCTACCAGGCCCCAGGGTTTGTGCAGAAACAATTGGCACCGTCTGTGGGAAGTTTGGACAAGAAACCACGTAAGCACTATCGATGGCAGAGAATTCGGAAGCAAGACAGGAAAGGAATACCACCAAGGAGCAGCGTGTTGCACCAGTGCAAACGCTTGTCTCCACCCTGGTCGTTATGCGAGAGCAGCGCGGCGACCAGGGCGATCAGGAAGACGGGAGCTGTGGGAGGCCGACCGGCACGCCGGGGCCACACCACGACAGCTCGTGCGGGAAAGGCCCGGCGGAGGACGACAGGCCTGTGCATCGGGGCTTTTCTCTGACGTTCTCGGATGATCCGAGTGACCGAGAGGAGAGCCTGTGTTGTAACAGTGACCGGGATACCACGTACAGCCCCGACCAGAGCAGTATGGCGGGGGAGATACGGGCAATGGCCGCAGAGGTCAGTCGCCTGCGTGAGGAGGGCGACCGGGATAGAGCCAAGTCCAACTCCCGGTATGAGGAAATGGAGGCGGTGAGCGCTGCCCTGGTAGCCGCCCTAGAGAGAGGACAACAGCGCAACGACGCTATGGTCAGGGCACAGGCACCCTCGCCAGTTCGATCTCAGCAGTTTGAAGCGGGGCAGTCATCGGGCGGTAGGCCCAGTGATCCTGGGCGAACAGATTCGTCGGCCGGCACGGCCCCGCTAAAGAGCACGCCGATGCCTCGCCTGCCCCACACTTCGTTCGAGGATGAAGCCGTGACCCCCCCTGCACGGGCATTGCAGATGCTCGCCGACACTGTGTCGAATTTGAAGGCCCAAATAGAGGCCAACGAGAGAAGAGCGGCACGGCCGATGGAAGGCGCACGGTTCAACGAGCGCATGGGCCCTTTCTCGCACCGGGTTATGGAGTCGGGGAGGTCTGGTAACCAGAAGTCCCTCAAGCTCACCTACTCGGGGTCCAGCTGCCCGTACCAGCACCTGGATAGTTTCCGGTCCCAGACGTGCGCCAAGGGCTACTCCGATGCAGTATGCTGCAATATTTTCCAAGAAACTCTGTCTGGAGAGGCGCTCAGCTGGTTCTATGAGCTTCCGGCAAATTCAATCGAGGCTTTCGAACAGTTGGCCGACCGGTTTGTAGGCCGCTTCATCCTCCGGGTCGAGGGAGCCCGGACATCGACCATCATTTTTAACTGCATGCAAGCGCCCGGCGAGGAATTGAGGACTTTCGTCAACCGTTGGCAAAAACGGCGACGGCCGGGGTTCGGAACCTTTACAAAGGTATCGCCGAGATGGCGTTCAAGCAAGGGTTCCGCCCGGGAAAATTTTCCTACGCCGTACGGGTGGAACTCCCACAGGGGTATGACGAGTTGATGGCAATGGCTATCCGGCACGCCCAGGCCGATCACGAGACGTACGGGCAGCAACTGCTGAAGAGGAAGCGGGAAGAGCAGCAGGAAGACCACCCCCGAGAGGAGCACCCCCCCACCCCGCCAAGAAGACAAGACCAGCCAGCGGACCGAGAACCGAGCCGCCCGACCGAGCCGGCCCAACAGAAATTGGGGGCAATGGCAGTAGAGGCCCTATCATGATAGACCCCAGAACGAGCACAAGCCGGCGCAGTTCCGGCAAGAACGCCCCCTGGCAATCATGCCAGCACAACCGGCCGGTCAAGAGGTCTTCACCGCTCTCACCTCTTCATACGAGGACATTTTGCTCGAGAACGGGAACATCATTCCCCCACCGCCCAGGAGAAGGTACCCGAAGGGGAAGCTTACCACGGCGCAAACGGGCAAGTACTGCTCCTATCATGATGAGGCTACTCATCGAACGAGCCAGCGTTGTGCTCTCAAGACAGCAGTGGAGGGTTTGATTAGTAACGGCCAACTCCAACGGTATATAGGGGAAAGGAGAGCAGATCCCGACTAGGAGCAAGACCGGGGCTGGTAGACTCGCCAAGCCTCCAAGCGGTTAGTTTGGCATATCACCGGTTCAACCGCTGTAACATCGTAAGATATATATGCAAACTACTTTCAAGAAAAATTCCACCAGTTCCATCAATTCAAGTATATTCATAGTCAAGGGATAACACAAGCAGAAGCCGTTCTGGCAAGTTTACAAAAAAGAGCAAGGGAAAAATCCTAAGGAGCTACGCCTCCCCCCTCAGTGGGCAATCCGCCAGCATCTCCGAATGAAGCAGCCGTGCCTTCAGCAATCTGAGGTCCACCCTCCCCTTCCGGTTGCTCTTCCGCCGACTGCTCATGAATATCCGACTGCTCATGGATATCCTCATCAGCGGCCTTCGACATCCGGGAGGTATCCAGGTACCCATTCTGCTCCCATTCCGTGTACGCGTCCGCGATGCCCGATTCCCTGGCCTTCTCCAGGAACTGAAGGAACTGATCGCTCTCATGGTATTTGAGAACAACCCGCTCGTAGAGTTCCGGGTCCTCTTCCCCGGCCGCAGCGGCAGAGGCGGCGCGCATAGCGGCAGCTCCCACCTGGAGCTCGTCCACCCTGGCCTCCAGTTCGGCATTCTCCCTCTCCAGGCTACGGACCTGCTCCTCTAGCTTGGCCACCTGCTTCTTGGTCCTCTCCTCCAATCTGGCCTTCTCCCGCTCCAGCCGGGACTTCTCTGCTTCCAGCCGCTCTCGGGCTTCTGTCAGCTCGGCCACCTGCCTCTTCAGCTCCTCGCTCGGATCGGGCTGGTACAGATTATACAGCAACTGCATAACAACAGAGAGCCAATTAAGCAAGCAACAAAGGAAATGAGTTACGAGCGGTGCAATGGCACCAGGAAATTCTTACCTGCAGGACCGACTCCTTGAACTTTTGGCGCTTCCCGCCCGCCAAGGCTCTGGTGACCTCAGATCTGTCCAGACCAAGGCCGGCCAAGTCTGTCGCCAGCTGCCAGGCGAGTGCACTCTCCGGGCTTCCCCTCTGTGCCTCCGCAGGCACGAGGCTACTCTGCCAGGCAGCCGCAGCCTTTTCCCCAGCGGAACTCGATGCACTGCTGGTTACCTTGAGCCGTTTGGCCAGATTCTCACCGGACGACCCGCCGGTCAGAGTCACCAGCGTGGAGGGAGGAACGTCCATGATCCTCCGCCTCTTCTTACCCTAGCCGTCCGGCGAAGAAGATCGTGCGCCTAATCGGGTGACCCGGGTAACAAGCGGGACTGATCCCGGCCGGTACGGAATCCGGCTCACTCCACCGGGAATCTTTAGTGGCCCCCCGGTAGTCTTTCCCTTACCGGGTCCCGCCTTGGGCGCAGCAGGGTGGCTCTTCACACGCCTCAGGACATAGCCGTCGTCCTTAACATCCATGGCCCTCGGTTCGAGATGAACCGTAAGCCGACCGGACTCCTCGTCCACCGAGGTCCGTGAAACGGCCTCGCCTTTCTCCTTCAGCCTCGTGAGAAGGTCTTCACCGTCCATGGATAGGTGGTGTCGGGTTTGATGACCGCCCGGGAAGATGCACCTGCAGGACGAGCAAAGGTTAGTATTTAAAACAGTTAATTAGCAAAAGTGTCACCGCTAGCACTTGCTACGCACCGGGATCTCGCCCGAGACAGCAATACTCCAACACTTCCCGCCGGATGAAGTTGTAAGACCTCCGTTTGAGATCGTCCCAACATCTGAGTATGGTCGTGATCCTCTCCTGCTCAAACTCGGATAGCTCGAATGATTGATCCCCAGGGGGCTGGAAGGCACCAGGAACCCGGTACATCTTACTCCTCTTCTGCCACTTACCGCCCGCCATCACCACCTTTTTCCTCCAGCTGTTATCCACCCAAGAATGCACATTGGTGATGATAGGTTGAAAGCACCAAGCGCTGAAGGACAGACAACCCCGGGACCCTCGCTTCTTCGAGTATGATAACCTGTACAGTGCCCGGAATTCGTTTACCGTTGGCATACTCATCCCGGACAACTCGTACAGACAGCCGAGGCTCAGCAGTCGCCTCCACTGGAGCCCTGGAAGCTGCGCGGGAGATACTTGCAGTGCACTGAGCATGTACTGCACGAAGTCTGGCAGCGGGAGTGAAAACCCGTGGCGAAACTGGTCTAGATGCACGGCAACCCAACCTGCCTCCGGGTTACAGGCTGACTCTCCGGGATTCAGTGGCCGTAGCGCCACCTCATCCGGGATACTCCACGTCTCCCGGAACGCAGCAATCTCTCCGGGGTTCATGCTACCCTCCGGCTCATCGCACACCACGGCACCTTTCCCTCTCCTGATGGTGTAGCTCACGGACGGAGCACCAGCAAGGCGCACCCCGTGCGGTATTTCCTCAGATCCTGAGGATCCGGAAGAAGAATCCCTGCTCCGGGAGCGGTCAGCGGCTTCAGACACCGGGGATTCCGAACCAAGCCAGTCCTCCAGTCTCTCCTCATCGTCCACGACGGGACGCCTGACGACCAATTCGGAAGCCCCATCAGAACTTGCAGAAGACATTTTTAACCTAAGGGGAAGAAAAACAAAACCCTAGCGCTGGTCAGCAACAGGCTAGAACAGCGCCCTATGCGGTCCCTCCCCAAGTTTACCGCAGACGCTCCGCTTAAAACAACTCAGTCGGCGACAGAGATCCCCTCCCCCCGCCGCAAAAACACCGAAAAGAAAAGCAAGAACAACACCAGGCAAAGAAAGCAAGAACTTACCGATTAGTATGCTCAACCGAGGAAAGTCCGCCCTGCGAAAGCAGGGAGCAATGGTAGGAAAAGAGTAAAAGAGCACTTGAGACAACGGATGTCGCGGGGCACCTCCACAGAGCTTTCGCCGGATTTCTCTCTTTCTCTTATTCTCTCTCAGCAAGGAGCAAAACAGAACTTAAGAAGGCGGAGGAGGCCTTTTTATAGTCTGGTGCCCTAGGCACTTGTAATCCCCCCAAAACACGCAATCAGAGCAACTCAAACACCCGCGAATCCAGACCCTCCATCTCAGACCGCTCCCTACCAGCACGTGTCCCAGCATCAGTACACTTCCCACGCCATCATAACTGATGGGACTGATGGACTTCCTCCTTAAATACATGTCAGCCACTTGTCCCGCCTGCTGGCGACATGTAAGGGAGTTAGGAGCGGGAACCGAGGCGTTAGGCCCCCCCCCACTTCCCCAGGCTCCACGGCTGCATGGCATCTTCACTGCAAGTCACCGGTTATGATCTTTCAACCGGCTTGAAGACCTCTCACCGGTTATGGTTTTTCAACCGCCTCGAGAGCATTGTTCCGGGTATGAGCCTTCCATCCGGTACCATGATAGTTCACGGTTAGGTATCATTCAACCGGCTGCATGGCATCTTCACTGCAAATCACCGGTTATGATCTTTCAACCGGCTTGAAGACCTCTCACCGGTTATGGTTTTTCAACTGCCTCGAGAGCATTGTTCCGGGTATGAGCCTTCCATCCGGTACTATGGCAGTTCACGGTTAGGTATCATTCAACCGACTGCATGGCATCTTCACTGCAAATCACCGGTTATGATCTTTCAACCGACTTGAAGACCTCTCACCGGTCATGGTTTTTCAACCGCCTCGAGAGCATTTTTCCGGGTATGAGCCATCCATCCGGTACCATGGCAGTTCACAGTTAGGTATCATTCAACCGGCTGCATGGCATCTCACCGGTTAGGTAACATTCAACCGACTCGAGACCATCTCACCGGTTATGATCATCCAACCGGCTCGAGAGCATTTTCCGGGTACGAGATCCACCCGGCCCCATGGCATCTCACTGGGAGACTCGTCTCGATATGGCAGAACGCCCGGTCGAGATCCACCCGGCTCCATGGGATGACCCCGGTTATGAGAACATTCGACCGGCATGGGCTTTATACACCCGGGTGAGTTTACATCTAACACATGTACTCTTGTCCAGCAGGATAAAAACCCTGCATCGCACTGAACTGCGATCAATGTGGGGCTCCACGGCGAGACTTGTCACCTCAACGCCACCCCATTACCTCAACGCTTACTCCAACACAAGCTGAGAAGAACTAGCAAGTGTTGACCGGTGCCTCAGCAAACCGCAACACCGGGGCCACCTCCCCGCAGCCTAGCAATATGGACTCGTCTCGATATGGCAGAATGCCCGGTCGAGGTCCCATACTCACCGACTCGTCTCGATATGGCAGAACGCTCGGTCGAGGTCTGGTGCACAAGTTCACTTGGGGGACTCGTCTCGATATGGCAGAACGCCCGGTCGAGATCCCATGCTCTCCGGCTCACTCTGATATGGCAGAACGCGGGGTCCAAGTTCCATGCACAAATCTACTGCATGGCGGATTTCAACGCCCCATTATCATTCCATGCACACATCTACTGCATGGCGGATTTCAACGCCCCATTATCATTCCATGCACACATCTATTGCATGGCGGATTTCAACGCCCCACTATCATCTCACGCACTCTCCGGGTTTCACCCTGCTCCATGCTCATAGCACTACAACACTTGAGCACAGTACTACTTATATTGCAAACATACTCATAAACTGTTGCACATCATCGGTAAACAGGTACTCACCCCGGTCACGCCCAATCTTCAACGCAGACTTGGGGGGCTGGGCACCGTTGGGTTGGTAACCCTGCGGGTCTGCGGGACAAGGGCAAGACAGTTTAAGTCCCCATTCAAGATTGCACTTGACCGGGAACTTGGGGGACTTGTTGACAGTAGCCACAGAGGGGCTACAACAGGCCCATAGACCCGCATCTAGTGTACCAGGGGCCGGCCCGAGGCCCGGGACCGGATCACTAGCACCCGGCCTCGGGGTCCAGCAGTCTATCCTGCTACCAGGGGCCCGGGGACCGGAAGCGCCTGCCTGCCAAAGAGGTCACCAAAGCTGCCCTTTGGTGTGCAAACAGAAGGGAACCAGTCCCACATCGAAGGGTAAGGTCAGACCTCACTCCTGGCCACCTATATAAGGGCCCCAACTACCCTCATTAATAGGTAACTGATCCTTCCTACCGCTTATATACGTGCTTAAGTTATATCTATTCCAACTATAGTAACTTAGGCATCGGAGAGGAGAAGACCGGCCCGCCCGGTATTCCCCTTAGTAAGCAGGTTTGCAGGAGGTCATACGAGGATTCATCTGTCTCTACCAGGCCCCAGGGTTTGTGCAGAAACAGGTGCTATTAATGGAGTGTATATTTTAGCTTCAATATCTGTTGAAGAGTCTGTACCGTTCTATATTAGAAAAGGAGTACCAACCCAAAATGTTATGGCGGCTTGTAATTTTGATATGCAATTTACATTTGCATGTGCCGGCTGGGAAGGATCTGCTCATGATACAAGGGTGTTCCTATCAGTTATTCGAAATCCCGATATAAAATTTCTAATGCCTCCACCAGGTATAATCAATTAAATTATTTTACTTTTGTCAAAAATATATATTATTTTCTTGATAAGTTTTGTTACATAATATTCTTTTAACAGGAAAATATTATGTGGTAGATTCAGGGTACCCACAAATGAATGGATTTATGAGATCTTATAGAGGGCCAAAACAACATTTTCAACAATACCGTAGGCAAGAGCCAAGAAATGAGAAAGTGGTATTTAACCAAGCACACTCTTCTCTAAGAGGCGTTATAGAACACACATTTGGAGTTTGGAAAAACTGAAAAAGAAATGGAAGATTTTAAAGGATATGCAAGGTTATTCATTGCCAAACTAAGTGAAGATTGTGATTGCAACTATGACACTTCATAATTATATACGGAGGTATGGAAATTAGGATAGACATTTTGTCCGTATTGGAGAAAAGCACGATGACATGGCACGTGCCATAGAGATGGATGATGATGCACAAAAAGAACATCATGTTCATGGTGGTGTACAAGAAATTGAAAGAATAAGAAATAACATCACTCAAAACTTGATGAGTGCCTGTAATACTGGTTAATGTTTAATGGTGTTCATGTATCATTTTGTAGTCATTTGATGTTAATGAAACTCCGTTGTTATTTGTAAAACATAATTTAAAATTATGATTTCACTATAATAATTAGTAATTCATTATTAGAAATAATTTCATATAAGCATAATAAAGATTCAATTAGCCATAAAATTAAAAATTAGCTATAACCATTCAATTAAAGTTAAAATTTCTTTTATGTCTAAATTGGTCATTTACAACAAAAAACACAAGTCAACTTTCAGTTTACCAAACACTTTGCCAATGTCTTTTCCACTAAAAGCACATAAAAAAAACCAGTTTACTAAACACTCAGCCAATTTACTTTTCAGCAGCTTATTTTTTTTTAAAAAGTAGAAGCCAGCTTTTCTGTAAAGCCCAGCTGCACCAAACATACCCATAGGAAGCTTTTTGGTGTAGAAACACAGAATTCCCTCTCGGTAGGCAGTAACTTCTTCTTCTTCGCTGATCTGACCTTCTAGTGTTGTGACTAGCATAACTTCATCTAGAAAATAGCTATGGCTGCAATTCAAAATGTTCTGGAAACTAGACTCCTAGAGTTTTCTGTACTTATATGGCACACTTTCTGGTTCCTAGTGAATTGTTCTGAATAAATTATGGAAGTTGGATGATGTGCTTAGGAAATTATTGGAACTTACTAGATTTGCATCCGGTTTTGTCTTGTAATTTTTGGCAAATTCTTTTGCTCCGATTGTTATAACTCTATCCATTGCTCAATCATCAACATGTTTACTGCTTATAAGAGAAGAAAAATTCATCAAAAGCAAAGTGGAAGCTTTACAGAATCGACGAAATATTTAAAGACTTTTATTTTGATAACATTGTCAAATTTATGTAAATTTCCTATGTTTTGGCACATTTTCATTGTAGCTCTACAAAAGACTCATGACTCTACTTTATGACTCAATCTTACACAAATAAGAGTTAAGCAAAGTATAAATGGAGGTGAAAACATATTAAGAACGTCGCATTTTATGCTCATATCACTATACTTAACTTTACTTGGTTTTAAGGAAGTCTTAACAATTCAAAACTAGAGTTGTTCGCGTTGAAAATCAGAGTCACGTGTAGCATAAATTTCGTGTACTTAAACAGTCATAACTCCTTCGACACATTAGGTATTAACGAACCGTAAAGAGTTATGGAAACTAGACACATGTATCTTTCCAATGATGTAAAGTACACAAACTATTTCATTCTGAGCTGATCATAAAGTCTGTCGAAGGCGACTGATCTGCAAATTACCGGACAGATTTGTCCTACTTTACCAAAACAGCCATAACTCAATCAATATAATAGCTATGATCAAATGGTTGGTGTCCCTCGAAAAGTAGATAGACTTTTCTAACGGTACCAATTTCACCATTTTCCAATGAGTGGGCTGTCTTGTAGGCTTCGTGGAAGTTGACCTACGAAATCAGACAGATTCTGGAATTGTCTTTTGACGAGTGTTTCATGATGGGATCGAATGAGCCTAAACCTTTCACACTTGAAAGAAAGTACCGCTATATACTATAGTATTACGTGGGCGCATCTAGCCATTACCTTGGTTTTATAAGTTTATAGTGAATGAGATGTCGAGTCGAGCATATTATGACAAGTACATGATTGCGCATATTATACGTAGATGGAGATTTTCATCTCCCAAGACTTCTTGTCATATAGAGGAAACGAGTCTTCCTAAGACATCGACTGATCATGAGATACATACAGGCTTTGGTTTAACGTCCTTTAGATTGCCATAAGTCGATAGATGAATAAGTTAATCACTAACGGTTCTCATTTCGAGACCAAGTATTCACATGATCCTTTCATTCTTAATGTCATATTAGTGATATCTCAATCACAATTCATCTGGAGCTCACACGCAAAGAGGCATGATTCTTCATATCTCATCCCCAATCAAGTAGTCACTCAACTGTGTGTACCATATCTTACCAGATTGTCTGAGCCCATATAGGGAACGTCGCAACCTGATAGCATAAGCACTTAGTGATTTTTGGTCACTTGATTTGGGTGAAAACTAATCTGTTCAAGATGTTTATGTACATCTCTTTACTTAATCCCAATACAGATGATTTATGTCTACAAGCTGCATGTTTAGTTTTTTGGAACTACCTACCTGACAAGGTAGTAGAGTGTAATATGACTCCATTACGAGAGCATATGTCATCATAGTCAATTCGAGGGCATTTGTGAAAGACCTTGCACCATAAGGTGAGCTTAGAGTATTTTTCTCACTACGCTTTCCATCAAATATTATCGATAAGGTTTACACTTACGGTGTCGGCATCACCTGACTAAAGACCTATCTCTTTGTTTAAACTGGATCGCATATCTTTCCATGTAGGCCAACTCATAACATTGGTGTTTTCTTCAACGAAGTGTGTGTTCGATATGTAACTCATAAACTACGTCCTCATGTACACTAGTGTAATTCACAATTGTAGAGATCTCTATATGGATTGGCTTTGCATTTAGGCTTCCCCCAATGATGACCATAATTTAGAAAATCCATTAGACGAATGAGCGTCATTAATCAAAAGATCAAGTCGTGCCAAACTCGCATTCGACGAGTGTATATCGAACCAAATGGCCTCTCTACACTCCGTGAGAGCCACGGCCTAGTGACACCATCTACCACTTTTGTGGAGTCACCATGCCACCATCTATGGGTGACAACATGTCCATTTATCCGGACATCAATCCTTACATGCATGTTTGAAGCTTAAGCACTATTTTAATCTTTTCCTTGAAAGACCACTAATTTGTTCTTTGTAGTATGTATATCAAATCTCGTCACTTTGATTTATGGGACTTTGGGGAACATGATGAGGCACAGTGGGGACAAACCATGACAATGCCAAGTCATTCTACTTGAACATACTTGTTCTTATCTTCCCCTAACGACGGGAAAACTGGCTCATCAAAAGTAACACAAACGAGATAGCCTGTTAAGCTTTCTATATGGCGGACTATAGGCGGAAGTTTATGTTGTATTTAAAGACTTTATTCACAATTATATAACCCATCATTAAGCGCTTGTAGTGGAGCAATATGACACATAAAGTGTGGACAATAAATAGTATTTGATCGTTAACACTTATCCACTAACAAGATGCATTCAGTTACAAAATGTAACATGCATATACGCTTCCTAATTCGTCCAATGACGAGTCCGCGAGCTGAAAAATCAGAAATTGTAGATTTCTTCAACTTTTCAATCATTGTTAATGTGCTTCATAACATCCAAGTGTTATGGCTTGAGTTTAACTAGTAGATAGATCACCATAATATCATGTGTCTCAAATTTAACTATGATATGGCATCAAAGCCATCATCTTATGTTTCATATGCATACATAAAGGGTAGTATTATAATTTACATAGACAAGCAAACATATGAGAAAGAAAACATTAAAAAAATACCATGGTAGTAGTGGATAGACAGAAATTACTGGTTTCACTAATCTTGACCCTTAGATAGGGAATCCCCTTTCTTTTACTCATTCATTTACGTTCAGAAATTTTAGCCTTGCACACTGGACACATAAAGCCAACAGAATCCGGTTGTACCTCACAATCAACAGCCTCATGTTTGAACTCTACTCCACACCAGACACAAGCAGTTGTAAGCTGATTGCTGCCGGCCATGTTTAGCATGACTTCTTCTGGTTCAAACTGGACAGTGGAACCATCTGGTCTTTGCATCTCTGAACTATTTGTCGTATCCATCCGGACCTCCTCTAGTGTAAGAGATTCTTGCCCAGACGCAGAACCATGCTTCAGATGTTCTATTTCATGTTGTTGTGGATCCTCTAGACCCATTACAAGATCACCTCTCTGGCCAGCGCCAATAAGTTCTTCTCCCTGTCATAAGAATATAGAAACATAGTAACGCAAAAAGATGTTATTCTCCCTGTAAAAAGAATGAAAGTACCCACTGCATATCACCATGCGCTCCATCACATAATAAAGTAAAAGAAACATCACAAGATTATTCAAAAAGACACATTTTGATGGAAATTCAAGTGACGAAGTCAAACAATCAATTCATTCATATTTTTTTAGAGAAATTCATAACTTCTATGTTTAGAATGCAAATGAGGTCATTCGTGTAATGAATGAATGAATTCCTCATTTTTAATTAAATTCTTTTTTCTACTTCATCCAAACGCACCATTAGGTTGAGTGATTTAATTCACACATCCCTAATATTTGAATTTACATCTTAATTTTTTTACTATTTTCCTTCAATTTTTCCACTTTTACCCTTCTCTCATCCCCGTCTCTCTCTCTTCTCTCGCTCAACACCACCTTCAATCTCTTCTTCTTTCTTAATAAAAACATACCAGAACACAACTGAGAAAGTAATCTTAGTAAATTGAAGATCATGCTGAATTAGTTCAAACATAACTTCAGTTAATTAGGGGGAATCATGAAGAATTTTCGGGAACAAATTATTGATATTTTTCCATCGATATACAGGAGTTGTTTTTTATGTGATAGGGTAGAAAAGGAATTAAAAAATATTAATGAAGAGAAGGATGTGCATTAAATATATTAAATTTTGTACATAAAGTTACTCGGTTTCACTTTTGAAGGGAAAAAAAAAATATTCATATGGTATATATATTAAATGTATTGGGGACCAAAGTTAAAATATGGCAACTCGTTGTTACCTTCTGCACAATGGCATTGGATGTGGGAAGACCGAGCAATGGTTGCACCTGTGACATTGGGGTGTCACAAATCCCACTTTGGAGTTCATTTCTGTTAGAAGCATGGAACTCCAAGGAACTATCATTAGATGGTCGAGGTTGATTGATGCTACCAATTGGTTCAGCATGCTTTTGTTTATCGACTTCAACGGGACGGGAATGCTCTAATGCACTTGCACATTTTACATTGTCTGCCACATCAGTAATAGATTGATTATTTGAAGGATCACATACATGTTCACATTCAGAAGCATTCTCCTGCTTGGTGCCAGGCATCTCCAATTCATCAGAGGTGGATGCTAAACCATTTTTTTTCTCCACAGAACTTTCAGATGTCTTCCCGTTTTTCTCTTGAGCAGATAAGGCAGTTGTAACCAAACAACAATTCATCTGAACATCTACAACCATAGCATCAACAGCTTCCTCCATACTTCCATCAGTTACCATATGCTCACTCTCTTGCTCATCTTCATTAATTCCTTCAATTATATGATCATCCAGATCGTGTTCAGTCAATTTAGATTCTATGTTGACATCTTGATGAGAATTGGCAGCAGGAATTTCTGAACTAATATTGACGAATGGATCTGGTGTGGGACCAACTTTTGATTCCTCATTGGGTCCAGCAGTGGAGGTTTCGAGGATAGAATTTTGAGCAATTTCAATCAACGCATCCATTTTAGAGTTCCTTGATGGCAAATCTTCCCTTGTTGGAGACTCTATTTTCTTTTGAAGCATTGTTGGAGCTGGTTCTTCGACCCTCCTCACATAATTTCGAACATGGATTCCTACATGCCCATTATAGTGACGCCTTTCCAAAAATACCTTATGGCAGAACTGACACTCATATTTCCCATCCTTAATTATCACACCATCCCCAACTGTTGAACCAAGTCTATACCTCCTTGTAGTCCTCTGGTGGAAGGATAATAGATGCTGCAAATATGAATCCTTCTCGGCAAAAGTCATACTGCATTTGTGACATTCGAAAAGGTTATGTATCTGAACCTCAGCAAGATTCTCTATTTCCATTCCGCAAACTTTCTTCTCAGGCTCAATAGATTGCTCATTTGATATTGAAGACACCAGTACAGCAGAGCTGGAGGTCACATCTTGCCTTCTTTCTCCATCTCTCTTGGTATGCTGTTGCACCCAAATAAAGCTTATTGAAGAATATATGTAACCCATTTATAATAAACCAAACAACTGCACAAATAATACTTACATTTTCAGTAGCCACTATGCGGTCCTCCTGAATGTTCTGGCCACCATCACCATCACCATCACCATCACCATCACCACCAACCCCATCAGCATTATAAAGACCAAAGAAGGACTCCAAATAGGAAGCAACTTCCTTGCAGGACAGAAATTGTTGTCCAGTAGGGCTGAAAATAATCAAGTAACATGCAAGTATAAAAGAATGAGAGAGGGAGAGAGGTAAATCACTAGAAAAAGGAAACATCAAAGTAGGTAGAATTTATTGTTTAATTTTCAGCAGAAGAAACCTGAACCAGGAAAAATAACAAGAAGTCTACGACTGAGCAAAGAGAGATGGTAAAAGAACACACTAGCCAGTACCAAAATAGAAAATCAAATACAACAGAGAAACAACATCTTACAAATCTTTAAATAGAAATAACCATCCCATGAAAAGTTATATCTGCTGTGTTCAGGTCTTAAAACACAAGACAAGCAGCTCCATCAAACATAAATAGAAGTTTGTAATATCTCAAATGACAATGTGCCTAGTTGTAAACTAGTCTATTCTGTGTGTAAAATGTTTTAAGTTAATAGAAATGCTAGCAGAGCACCTTATGTAACGGCGGCAGTAAATCCAAGCGCGACGTTCCTTACGCTTGAGGGCGAGCAAGAGCTTCCAACCGAGGGGCAAAGCATCCCCGAATTCAGAAGCGTCTACAATCTTCCTCTTCTTCCTCCTGCTCCCCCATTGGCCATCCAAATCCCTCATAAAACCCAACAACTCCTCCTCACTCTCCAAACCCAAAGTCATCCTCCTCAGCTCATCCCCAAAAGGGTTCTCTGAGTTCTGCAGAGCCCAGATGTCAACTGCAGAGCCATTCTTGTTCACAATGTGCATCCCAAGTGCCTCTACTGACGACCCTTTCGGTTTCGGCTTCCTCCCACGCTTCCTCTTCCTCCCACCTAATTCTGCAATTCCAGCTGTCAACGGAGCCGTCTCTGTCATCGTCGTGCTGGGGCTGGGCTCAAAGTCGATCTGCTCAAATTTCGGATCCTGCGACATGAAGCGCTTCAGGTGCCCGATGATGGCGTGGTTCTCGTTGCGTTCCGGGTCGTCAGGTTGGGCCGGGGGTGGTGACACTTTCGGAGTAGAGAGAAGGCCCGCCACGCGCCGCCGGTGGCCCGTCGAGGCTTCCGACTGGGGGCGGCGGAGGCGAGAGTAGGTCTGGCGGCGGGACCCGGCGCTCTCATTGAATTGAGATGGGTCGATTTTGGGGACTACCAGGTCGTCTGAGCAGTTGAGGGAGAAAAGAGAGAGGGCGTGGAGCTCCGACTGAGAGAGGGTGGTTATGTCTATGTGGGCCACAGCGTCTAAGGGAAGGAGGCTTGTGCTTGCCTGAGGTACCGCCATAGCCGCCATTGTGGTCTCTCAGTCTCACTGTCACCCAATGTTTGGGACGGGTTCGGCTTTTGTTTAGGAAAAAATCAGGGGTTTCATTTACATTTTTCATATATTTTCTATAAACTAAAATCAATATATTTTTCATACATTTTTCATTTATATATTTTCTAAAAAACTAAAATAAATATGTTTGGCTGATTCTACTTCTACCTATCAACACTAGCATTGCCCAGTGAAACCTGTAAAAAGATTTTTATTTTTTACTTTTTTAAAAGATAAAATATGTAGGAAGTTAATAGTAAATAGTGTTCAAGGAGAAATTATAATAGGGAGAATTCCTACTTTATTCATTGATAAGAATGTCTTTATATAGGCATTACAATAAGTATCCCGATAAATCAGGGATTCCCTATCTATTACATAATCATCTAATCTAGTCTAATTAGGTCAAGACACATCCAGGAAGTTACGGAAATAACTTTCCTACAACACTCCCCCTTGTGTCGAGCGCCTAATGTCTTCATGGTACTTACCATGTTGCCTCACTAAAACCTTGCCAGCAAAACAAAACCTCTTAGGCAAAAATAAAATGCATGGACGAAGGGAAAATAGCACAATGCACCAACTACTATACTTGTGATTGACATGTGATGTAGACTCCCCCTGATGTCTAACAAACTTAGAGCTCTGATAACTGGCGCATGCCAATGCTCTTCACATGTTTCACAAACATAGATTTTCTCAAAGACTTTGTAAACAAATTTGCAACATTTGCATCTGAACTCACTTGATTAACTTGGATCGATGTCAGGAATTTCTGTTGTTGCACATTATAAAAGAACTATGCGGGTCAGAGAGATACCCAGCATATGCAAATCTAACTAACACATTGTTAGGAGTCTTTGGATAAGGGAGACAACCGGAGAAGGACATATCTCGGTCCAAATCATCACCTGACTCGGTCTCCACGCCGCAGGTGCCCGCGGCAGTTCCGCGGCGTACGGCAGCGCTGCCGGGGCTGCCGGTGGCGTTGGTGTGAGGATGACCGGTGGTGGAAACCTCTCTGGTGCTAAAGGGGTAGAACAAACCCAAGTCAATGAAACCTTTCAGATGTTTAACACCATTCCAATGACGATGCGTAGGCGCTGAGCTAAATCTAGCTAATAAGTTCACAACGAAAGCGATGTCTGGTCTAATATATTGTGCTAAATACAATAGCGCCCCAATTGCACTAAGATACATGTATTTAGCTTAAAGCATCTCTTCATCATCCTCTTTAGGACGGAATGGATTCTTGTGTCTAGACTTTGTCTTTCTTATGAACACGCATAGACATAAATCATTGTTCTTGTATCCCCTCCAAATCAAGTATTATAACAGACGTTACAATCTAGTTGCACAATGACTTTGTGGTTTAAAGTCACTTGATCGAGGCATTAGAAGTCCTTCAAACACTTTTGTGTATATATCTGCATCTATATCCCCATATAGGTATACATTAACCACATTCATAAGCTGCAAACTTCAGTTTTTGGGACACTACTAAACTGATTAAGTAGCGGAAAGTAATGATGTCCATTACGAGAGAATACATCTCATCGTAGTCAATACCAGGTCGTTGAGAGAAACATTGCGCCATGAGTCTTGATTTATACCGCATGATCTCATTCTCTCATTACACTTACGAACAAAGGCTCTTTTATGTCCAACAGGTTTAACGTCTTTTCGGATCAACTTAACAGATCCCAAGACTTGCCTTTTATTTAACGAGTCTAGTTCTGCCTGTATTGCTTCTTTCCACTTCGGCCAATACACTCTTCGTTGACACTCTGCAACGGAATAAGCGATTACATCATCAACATACGTGGAAATTTTATCCACAGAATACACGTGCGTACTTGTGTAATTGAGATTTATGTGTACTCTGACATCAACAAAGGTTATGTGGCGTCCCACAGAAAACACATAGTTGATCATGGATATAATTATAGTCAGACACAATCTCGTTGATGATGAGCGGATTAATTTGTGCCATCACAACTCGCTTCTTTCGAGGTTTTAAATCTCGAGAATTAAACGGTCTCCCCCTTTTCTTTGTGGGAGCCGAGGCCGAAGCTGTTGCCCTTTCAAAGTCCATCAGTGGCACCGTTGCGATCTGATTCAACAACAGCGACGCCACGGCGTACGATGGCGCCGCCGCCGGCGTCACCCTCTCCTGAAGGTATGCTGACAGCACTTGGTCTTAGGGCAGCCGAACCAGTCCCATATGATGGGATCTCATCACTTTCTAACTCATTTTGAGTAGTGCAGGGATTATGATGAGACAAATCGTTGGGGGCACACCATGTCAATTCCTGACGTTCATTCAGAATGTGAGCATTCCTATCTCCCCCTAACGGCGGGAAGTGTGTCTCATCAAAGTGACAATCAGCGAAACGCGCAGTAAAGAGATCTACGGTGGTTGGTAGCGGATTATTGTTGGGGATTCACATCCAACATATACCTAAACGTCTTTGTAGACCCATCTTTGTACGCAGAAGAGGCGTAATAGGCACATAAACAGCACAACCAAAAGTACGTAAGTGCGCAATATTGAGTTTATAACCAGTAACCAGCTGGTATGCACTAAACGTCTGGTTGGCATTGGGTCTGAAACGAATAAGCATAGCTGCATGCAGTATTGCATATCCCCATACAGAAACTGACAATTGGTTCCCATAACCAAAAGCCCTAGCTAATAGCCGGAGTTGCTGAAGAGTGGCTTCTGCAATGCAGTTCTGAGAAAGAACATGAGAAATGGGATGTTCAACTTCAATCCCTATGGATATGCAATAATCATCGAATGTCATGGAGTTAAACTCTCTAACATTATCCAACCTAATAGATTTAATAGGATGGTTAGGGTGGTGAGCCCTTAACTTGATGATTTAAGCTAAAAGCTTGGCAAATACAGCTTGTGGACAGTAAATCGACGTGACCAACGCGTCGATGCATCAACTAGCACCTTAAAATATACAAAGGATCCGCATTCTGGTTGATAGGTCCACACATATCATCTTGGATTTGTCGTAAGAACGGTTTCTTTTGTGTCCATAACAAAGGAAAACAATGGATTGATCTTTGCTAGTGTACAAGCTTTGCAATAAGAGCATTATGCATATTAAAATACAAATTCGCGCTGAAAATCAGATTCACACGTAGCATGACCTTTGTGTACTAAAACGGTTATAACTTCTTCATTACAGAAGGTATTGACAAACCGTAAAATGTTTTGGAAACTAGACATCCGTTGTGATGACCCGACCTGACCTGACCTGGCTAGGGAAGCTAGCAGGTAGGTGACCTGACCTGGCTAGGGAAGGGAAGCTAGCAGGTAGGTAGGTCACACATCCCACATCGCACGGGGAAGAGTGGATGCTGTGCTTATATGTGCAGAGTTAGCTCAATACTTAAGGACGCGTTTTGAGGGCACAATGGCTTCGGAAGGGGTTGAGAACTCCGAAGTTAAGCTTGCTAAGCTCAGAGCAATCCCAGGATGGGTGACTTACTGGGAAGTTGCTCATGAGCGAGCCTCCAGAAGTAAATCCGTGCGGGAGTGCGGGCCCAAAGCGGAAAATATCCTAAGTATATGAGTTGAGCTGTTACAAATAGTATCAGAGTCTGTCCCCGGCTGGAAGTGTGCCGACGCAGACGTCGGACCCTAAGGGGGGTGGATTGTGATGACCCGACCTGACCTAGCTAGGGAAGCTAGCAGGTAGGTGACCTGACCTGGCTAGGGAAGGGAAGCTAGCAGGTAGGTAGGTCACACATCCCACATTGCCCGGGGAAGAGTGGATGCTGTGCTTATATGTGCAGAGTTAGCTCAATACTTAAGGACGCGTTTTGAGGGCGCAATGGCTTCGGAAGGGGTTGAGAACTCCGAAGTTAAGCTTGCTAAGCTCAGAGCAATCCCAGGATGGGTGACTTACTGGGAAGTTGCTCATGAGCGAGCCTCCAGAAGTAAATCCGTGCGGGAGTACGGGCCCAAAGTGGACAATATCCTAAGTATATGAGCTGGGCTGTTACATCCGTAGCTTTTCAGTGATATAAAGTACACAATGTAGTTCGAACCAAGCTGATCACAAAGCTCTGTCGAAGTTGATGGATCTGCAGATTTCCGGACAGATCCGTCCTACATTGCCGAAACGGCCATAACTCACTCAATATGATAACTATGATCAAACAGTCAGTGTCTCTGGAAATTAAACACATAGACCTTTCCCTCAGTATACAATATACCATTTTTGAATGAGTGAGCTATGATTTATAGGTCATGCAATATAAAAGCTTGTATGAGTCATAAGATCCAATAACAAGAATTGGAATGAGGTATTCTCATTGAATTTGACTCAACTTCTTCTCTAGAATGATTCATTAGAGGAAATACACAAGTAATTATTACCATTCTCATATATCCAAGTGATAACATATGTCAATTAGGTTTTGGAAAACACAGCAAGATTCAATTTTTTTCTTAGTGCATAGAATACGTTCAATGACATCGATAACTGTATCATTGGGTAACGTAAAGTTAATGAATCCACGCTCTTTAACAACCGGCAAGGTTCTAATCGATATAGTCATTGATCACCTATATTGCACATAATACTTAAACGACTCTCTCTCCCTTAGGATAGTGTGGGTTGTCCCACTATCAGCTAGACACTCAACTTCACCGCGAGACATCTAAATAGATGAAAAACTATGGGTGGTTTTCTCGCGGGACACAGTCTAATCACTACCCCGTAGGATAAAGAAAGAAAATGGGATGAAATCCCATCGAGTGTATCGCATGGCTTTTTTACTTTATAACTTCGACTAAAGTCGGAAAGTGCAAGGTTGAATGTTACATAACCGAGCAATCATCATCAGAAACCAAAACGAAGTCGAGGCTTCGCACGTTGTGGTGTTGAACACCTTTGGTGACCGGAAGAATGGAGGCTCAGCCTCCTAGGATATGTGCTAAGCACATTCTCGGGCGGCTATGGAACCGAGGCCGAAGCCTCCTTGAAAGCACGGTGTCGTGGCACCTTTGTGCTACCGAAGCCGAGGTATCATCACCATGAGGCCGACGTCAGCCACTAGGCTTGTGACATCGAGCCTAGCTCCAATTATTCTTTGATTTTGATTTTGATTTGAGCTGAGGTGGAATTATAAGTCTAATATACTAAGCCAATGTGACCCAATAGTGTTTCAGAAGAACCACGTGAGTCGTTAAAATACGAATCTGGATTGCTTAAAAACATAAAATTTCTCACAATATGGGAAATAAAAGAAATTTTATTAACTTGCCAACTTTTAATACATCAAAAGCAAGCTTCTAATTCCAAAGAAAACGACTAAGAGATCAATATTATAAGATATGGCAAAGCCATTACAATACTTGAAAAATTCTTAATGAAATGTCAAACATAAAGACTAATCAAAATCCGGGACATCTAATGCTTGAGTAGGCTCTTGAGTCTTAACTTCAGGAATGAAGTGCTCAGCCACCAGATTAACGTGAGGTTGTCATCACTAGTTCTCACTCAGCATGATAATTCTCTTTGCTAGAATTATCTCTTGTAGGCATTAATCATCTCTTTGCTAGAATTTTACACGTGGTGCATATGCTTAGAGGAACCACATTTGTAACAAGGAGCAAAACTAGTGCTTTTGTTGTTGTTGTGAGACGAGGGAGGAGGTGGCGCGTGGCCACCTTGACGGGTTCTATGGCCGAATCGGCCTCCCCCTGAAGGTGCGGCATTGCCGCCATCTCGTCTCCAAGTGTTGGAACGTCGTGTCACACGGTTTCTACCATTTTGATTTCCTCCATGTATCGGTTTAGAAACTTGTTGATACGAGGCATTCTGATTCTTATTTCTTTTATTTTGAAGCCTTCCCATAGTGAGCAAGTGGTTCATGAATCTTTTTAATTCCAACAGGTCTCAAAATTATTGTTATTTATTCAGCCTAATCAACCGAATTTCGGTATGGGTGTCATAAGACATCATAGGCTATAGGGAATTTATCAAGAGTCTTATTGATAAGATCTCTATCATTTTTGTTATGCCAACAGTGTCACGGTCATAATCCAAAGAACCGAATGGGTTCCCATTTCAATGAAATCTCTGGGATAAGTATGTCATTGACATTATTTAATCGCTACTGGAGCGTGTCCCTTAATATTTTTTTTTTAGGGATCTTTTATCGACAGATGTTGTCGCTTCAGAGTTGGATGAATATGGCATTCTAAAAAATGAGTGCCTAGGCCTTAACATAATCCCCAAATGGGGTAGTGGCTACTGCTTCATTCAGAATGACTGAGAAACTTTTCCTTTGAAAAGCAAGCTACACATCGGAAACTCATCGATGGTATTGTTTGCCCTCGAGATTAAGAATCTCAAAATCGGGTCGTGACTAAAGAAAAGAGATACGTTGGATTGGTATGAATATGACATATACCATTCAAGTATGTAGAACGGAATTAGAAGGGCTATGACGTATATGGTCATAAATTTATCTTTTCGATGCATAAAACCGGCGACATCATATCGCACCTTCAAACAGTGGCGTACTCAGACATCCACATAAGCATCTTTTTTCTTTTAATTTCCCTTTCAAATGTGATTCCCCCAGGACCATCACTTAAAAACTTCGACCGTAGGGGTAATTACATCCCCATCTTAGGTCTTATCGGCGATATAAGAGTGGCCGGGATCGGAGTAGAAGAAGGCTAATAGCGCCCGATATATATATCGTATATGTTCAAAAGCTGGAACTTTTATAAAATCTTACTTGCTAGTTCGCCAATGAACTGCGTTGTAATATAAAATGCGCTTGAGAACTCGGTTCTACTCCTTATGCAAAATGTAATAGTCGCTTTGTTCTTTAGACGAATGCAGAAAATTGTTCCTCACCTCCATGGCGTATACATCGTCATAATTTTTCGACGAATAACCACATTTTCCCTATATTAGCACGTTGAAAATAGCAATAGTTAGATACGTGCAAAAAAATATTAAATAAATAATAAAATAGGAAAAAGAGGGAGGAAGAAAAGCCCAAAAGGCTGTTGGGCTCGGCAGAGGCCCAAACCCGACACGGGCCGGGTTGCTGTTGCAGGTCCGGGTCGGATCCGGCAGGGCTGGGTCGGATTGACGAAACTGGGTCGAGCATGATTGCAGACGGGTCGGCATCACCGCAACCCCAGGTCGCTGCTGAATTAGAGGGCGGCACTGGCCTGGGACTTTGTCGGAGGCAGCAGAGGTTGCGTCGATTAGGCTGGGGCGGCGTCGAAGGCTAAGAGCAGCGACTTCGGACTGGATCGATAGATCGACCGGTTTGGGACTCCGGTCTGGGCAGGATGATCGAGAGCTGACGCGGGATAGATGGCGTCGGCAGGCCGATCGGAGAAGACGATCCGATGAAGGCCGCGGAGGAGAAGATGGGTGCCCTTAGCATCTTCAATCTCTGCCGACAAATCTGTCGTTGGCAGAATGTGATTTCTGGGGAAGGCCTTCTTTGCCGACAAGCAGTTGCCGGCAGAAGGTAAAGCTAGGGTTTCTGATATTTAATTTTTTTTTTTTTTCAGATTGGAACCCTAGGGTTTATAAATTTTTCAGGGCTATTAGACGAAGGCTAGAGCCACGTGCTGATAACGTGTTCAAGGAGAAATTATAATAGGGAGAACTCCTACTTTATTCATTGATAAAGAGGCTTTTATATAAGCATTACAATAAGTATCCCGATAAATCAGGGATTCCATATCTATTACATAATCATCTAATCTAGTCTAACTAGGTCAAGACACATCCAGGAAGTTACGGAAATAACATTCCTACAACAAATAGAAAGTTATGACCATAACTTCTCTTCAATTATTTTTAGTCTATTTTTTTTTATTACTGTAGTATCTTTTATTTATTAAAGTTACATGATATATACACACCCTTTTTACAATCCACACCCTTATTTTAAATTTTCTTATATAAAAAGACTAAATTGTCCTTTCTTTGTAATTTAACAAATTTTCTGATAATCTTTCTTTTATATTTTGACAGAGCGTGGTGTGCCCATGAATTTGTTTATTTAACATACTAAAAATATATAATTTATCATCTATATTCGAAAGTAAACAATTAATTTTAATCATTTATTATTTCTCTTCAAAGATTGATTTATTTAGAAAATATTAGAATAACTGAAAAAGAATTAAAAGAAAAAAGAGAAAAATTTAGAAAATTAAAATTTTTTAGGGAAAAACTTAATAGAAATAGGCGAGGGTACTGAGATATAATTTTTAAATTTACCCAAGGCTATATTCTAGAGAAACAGCTTGCAGATCTTAAAAGATTATATAAAAGTGAACAAAAACCTCTTGAGGTTTTGAGCAGAGGTTAGATTCGCAGGAGTTTGTATCAGAGTCTGTTTTGCTCAAGAACAAATAAAGAAAAGGCTTATGCCACAAAGTTGGCTACCCTTGACTAACAAAAGAGAGCTAAAATTTAAGAATTATCAAGCGTTTTGCATTCAGAAAGAAAGGGACAAGTGGAACTTGTGTTTTCACATAAGACACATCCAAAAAAATCAATACTCCATTGAATGCGCCTGTACAGTTCTTAATACTCTATACGACGAGCATATTCATCTCCAGAATGAAATATGAGTAGTATAACTTGATCCTTCCAGACCAAGTATAGTTGAATTCTAAGATCACTTATCTAGAGATAAAACTTCTAAGAAGGTAACACAACAACTCAATAGATTTAATCTTAGGATTAATCTACTCGGAAAAATACAAGCAAAAATATCAAGGCTTGAAGTCAAGCTAGATTACCTTAAAGAAATTGAGTATAATAGAATTTAATTTAGTGTGAGGGAAGCATCTGCCTCGCGATTTAGATTCAATGAGATCTACAAGAAATGATCTTTCATCTTGGATTCTCATAGATTCAAGATATTAGAATTAACAGTCCCAGAAGCTGGTGGTGAAACAGACATCAAATTAATCACTTCAAAAGAAGTGAGTGAAGTTTTTCAGAGAAAATATTCCTACATACATATTGGTGCAGTCCAAGTATCGATAAAACTCTTAGCATCTTACAAGATGATAGAATAATAGATTTCAAAAAGAGTATGTTAGGAACAGTTGAAGTCTAACTATGCAATCAAGTTGCATATTTTAATGTCTTTCCAAACTTCACCACTAATCTGAGTGACGCAGCCCACTGTTTAAGATTGAGAATCAAAACAAATGAGATTTTCATGAAGAAAGACATGATGGAACTAGCTGTTGATTATAGAATTTATTACAACTTGATGAGTTCCAACGTAACGCCAAACACTATGTTCATCAATAGCCCTAGCATTACTACGTACATCTGTCCTTATGAATCCTAAAAATAATTCTCAACAAAAATATGTCACCAAATGGAATGAAGTGTCGTTCCCAAAGAAATGAAATTTAGCACCACCTGAGAGACAAATTTAGAGCTCGAATGCATCTATCTATGAAGACATGGGAGGAAAAATAAGCTTTCAGTTTCATAGACATTCATTTGTTAATTATGAGCAAGCAAGCACTTCATGAGCAGTTCCTGATAAGTCTTTTTATTCAAAAGACTCAAAAAGGCCTATAAAAATGCTTAGGATAGAAGGATTAACAGAGCTATATGCTCAGGCAGAGAATTGTGATTCCATAGAAAGATTAGAAGAAATCATGAAAAAGATTTATTTATCCCAAATTGGGAGAAATAAGAGAAAAATATTGCCATATCAGACTGCTAAAGAAGAACCATGTGAATCTTCCATGGATGCAGAAACAAGTAATAACAAAACAGGACTACCAGGAGGGAACACTATCATTCAAAACATTACAAATAATCCTACTAAGATTATTAGAGAAGAAAATATCAAACTTCCTAAAAGACAAGCATCTACAGGGAGATTTGGAGAGAGAAGCTCTCATAAGTACATTCCTACAGAACTAAAATGGGGACAAGCAGTCTCCGAAAAGGTGTCTATCTAGATATAGATATAGATAGAGTAGTAGACAAAAGAAAAGTCATAGATGACTGGGTTGCAAGCTTGAAACTAACCCAAGCATTAGTCCTGTCCAAATACGCTTATGAGGACTCTCATGCGTATTATAAGTCGACCTTAACAGGAATAGTCCAGAATTGGTATAATTCCTTTAAGAGAAGCTCTAAATGGGTTGATTGGGCAGCAAAGCTAGCTCAGACTAATAATCTGATGGATTTTGCTATTCCCATATATGCCCAATTTTGTGGAGATTAAAGAGCTAGAGCAAATATTCAAAAACTGAGTATCTACAATATGAGATACTTTGAAGAATATACAAATGAATTCTAGAATTATTTCTACACGATTGGAGATTTAGAAAATGATGATTTTGTCAGAACATACTACAGAAAATTATCAGAACCCTGGAATAATGTTGTAGCACAGTCCATTGAAGAAAATCCCCTCCTGTGCTTTAATGTTGGAGGAATAGCAGAAAGAGTGAGAAATCTCTTAAGAAAACAGTGTACTAAAAATCAAGAACAGCCAGAAAACAACTCAGAGGAGTTGAAAACATGTGTCCAAAAATATTGTTCAAGTGCGTGGCTCACATACTCAAAATATTACATCCTTCAATACCTAAATGCAAATAGAGTCCCACGCTATCACTCTCTAACAAAAAAAAAAAACTCAAGCTAGACCGTGGCACACATACGAGCAATGCGACTCAGACGCCGCCTCCTGACTACTAGTCCTCACCTGCAGGTCTAACTCCTACACCATAAATTGGTGCACCGGGTTATAAACATCGAACCCGACAAGCTTTCAAATCTCGTGTGAGTACAACAAAAAAATTTAAGATAATATAAATATAGCAACAAATGGAAATAACACTTCCAAAACAACCATTACTCGACAATCATGAATCATAAGGTGCATTCAATCAATAGAGTTAAACTCAGGATAAATGACCTTTGTCATTCCCATCCAACTCACACAAAGGCAGACAGACTAGCGCTCTAACTGATCATTACCAATCACCCAGCCAAAAAGTTGGTTCCGATATAATTGCCATAAGGATTCCAATTCAACCACAATAGGCAAGATCCTTTACGCCACACATGTAAGATCCCAATTCATCCACAATAGGCAAGATCTTATACTGGCCGTTGGTTTCCATACCAACCCATACACACATCACACACTCATGCAATCTCAATTATGACAATATCATAATAAATCAATCATCCAATGCACAACCACCAACATATATATTTCACAAATATATATATATATATACATAGGTATTCACTCAAGAACTGCCCACTAATACCAACTATAGTCATTGATCGTAAAACCCTTTGAAAAATCATTTTTATATTAAAATCGTTTTACTTACCAATGAACCGTAGTCGATCAAGTTCATTCAATTAAAAACAAATACTTATTTCCATAAAACAATTTTTGCATATAACGATCCATAATACTATAATTAACTCGTATTAAATACGAACACTGTGAGGTTTACTCACCTTAATTACTCCCGCTGCGTCTTCAACCTCTCAAAAGAGGGATATTCAGGTACGGTTAAGCACTTAAGCGACATTATCGAAACTTAGCATTCAATTTAAATAAGGTAAATTATAACTCGCTCCCAACATGTAACTCTTAACCCCGAGGCTTGCCAATCACGGGACAAACCTCCTTCGGAGCCTTTCAAGGCTCCTAGAATGCCTAGTCGACCATATGATCGAACACCAAGCACCAAATTCTAGGCTGATACGTACGTAAATTAAAAATCGCATACTTAACAGATTCAAAAATGTATAACTTCGTCATACGGCGACCGAATCACGCAAATAATATGTTAACGCGCTTTTATCGATGAGCACTACATAGTAGGACACCCTACTGTCCCAAGAACACCAAAACACGCTGCCACACGCCGCCCTAAGTGACAGCACGTCAGCCCCAAACGCCGCCACTCCAAAACTCACCTAATTCTGAAACTAAGACCACTAACCTAAAGATCATGATTCCAGAAGTCGAAATATACCTGCAACGAACGCTGGCTTCACCGGGAAGAGGCGGGGACGCTGCTGCAAGCTTGGAAGTGCCGTTGCAATGGCCGAGCCCTAACCCTGCAAACACAGGCTGCAAGCTAGCTCCCAGGGCTGACGTAGATGAGTTCAGAGAGTGGAGGACGACTCAAGAACAGGAGCCAAGGTCTCCGGTCACGCCTGGGAAACATGAAGCTCCAGCGTCCGAGTCGGCTGGAACTTGCGGACATCGCAGCGCCGCCTACAGGGAGGAACCGGGCCCGCCGCTGGTACGAGGTTGTAGAGGAGAGAGAGAGAGATGAAGAGAATGAGGGGTGGCGCACGGTCTGAGGTGACCGGAAGACAGAGAACAAAGACGAGGAAGGTTGGCGTCAAATGGGAGAGGGAAGATGAACAATCGCTCTGACGGCTGTTCAATTTCCTGTTCTGAAATTTTTTTAGGGTTTCTGAAAAAAGAAACTTTCCTTTTATATCCCTTAAAAAAAACGAAAATACAAAGCAGGTCATAACTTCCTCATACGACGCTCAATTTTTGCCTGTCACATGTCTACGAACTCGTATCGACGAGCTCTACAACTTTTATGCAGGAAACTTTTTGCAAATCCCGACGGATCAAAAAGTTAACTTTTGGCCCTCGGGACTCAAAAGTTTTTTTGACGTTTTAATTCTTGGAATCACTTCCGACCACAACAAAAGTTAGTTAAAAGAGCACATAACACGAATTAGCACGTTCCACCCTTTATTTAATTTCGAGAAAAAAAAATTGCAAGAAATTAAAAATCAAAATCCGGGTTACTATAAGAAAAAACTGATAACATCAGTCGGTTTCAACTAAAACCAGGAACCTTCACTTGTGACTATTGTAACTGCTACGATAGCAACATAGTACCCATGTATTGTGAAGAAACTAAGAGAAACCTTTCATAGAGAATGTTTCATAGTAGAACTACGAAGACACAGTACCCATGTATTGTGAAGAAACTAAGAGAAACCTTTCATAGAGAATGTTTCATAGTAGAACTACGAAGTTTATTGTAGTTTCTAAAGTGTAACATGTAGGGAGAAGCCGCTTTTGTTTGTCTTAGCCTTAACCCTTCATAAGAATGATGCCTGAGCAGATCCATTTTTATGAACAACCGGCAAACAGGGTAGTGCCCTCCCAATTCATACGAGCGATGCCTTGGCAGACTCATTTTTATGAGGTTGAGGGCGGCTTTGATCAACACTTGTAGACCGCTAGTGACCCGAGTTTGTTTTACAAAGTAGAACACGCTTGAACTAGTTAATAGCTTGGGCCGAAGCATCACCTCATTTTAGACGCTAGAAGATAACTTGACATATGTGATCTATTTTCTTCAAAGTAAAACAAATTGTGTGGTTCGAACTCTTGAGGTATATCGGGTAAAGCATGATACTACCGAGAGCTGCATCAGTCAATTGCACCGTTATCTCCTCTGCTCAACGTACCTTGAGAGTTAGAACAAATCTTAAAAGAAATTAGACTTAGAGATTACATGTACACAAAATGTTTCGAATTTTTGTTCTCTTTGCCGATTGTATCTCTTCTTTGCAAATTTCATGTATATGTTTGTCATTGTTTGAAAATTGTTTGTATTTGCTAATGCCATGACTTGTAAAACTTTGTATATTCTTGCATTTATCTTTTTGTTTTGTTCGCTTTGATGTGTCTTGTGTGTGTGCAGATCGAATAGGGAAGAAACAGTGCAGGAAATACCAACTTCTGCCCAAAACAGAATTCGGGCAGTGCGGTATGTCAACTTTGGAAGGGTGCTGTTTGCAGCTCAAAAAACCTATGAAAGTGAGCCATACACCGTTGGAAAGGGCTTTGAGTCTACTTTCCGTAGGATTTTACAGAAGTGAATTTGGAGTCATGAGCCGTTCCCAGTTTCAATTTGAGTACAGCAAGGTCAATCTGGCAAAACAGGAAACTGGGCAGATCGATAGATCCGATAAAAGGCCAAACAAAGAATACCTATGCTGATCCGATTAAGGCAAACTTTATACTTTTGGAAAGCTCTGTGTGTCCACTACAACATTGATTTATAATACTTTTGCATTAGGATAGTGGAACACACCCAAATTCAAGCCTAAAGGGGAAGTATTCCATCTGCCAAAGCTTCTGCCGAGCTGCCTACAGCCTACCCTGTTGCTGCCCTGCGCACTGCCGAGCCCCTGCTGAAGGTCCTTGCTGAGAAACCTGCTGAACAACCCTGACGAGAGCAACTTATTCTGCCGAGGTCCCGTGACGTGAGCCAAAGCTCGCATGCAATAATAAACCCTACAAAATATCGTTAGTAGTATAAGCAAGTAGGGATCGTTCTAGGCCGGGGATTAAGGGTACCTGAGATATGAAATTGTTAGACACAAAACATATTTACATCTATACAAAAACGTCACATATTGGGGTAAAAATGGTTCGGCAGCCCTAGGGCTGCCCTCTAATACTAGACACGAAAATAAAAAGAAAACAAAACCTAAGCTATTATATACAAGTGATCATCATCTCTCACACAAAACAGTTCACACAAAAGACTCTTTAACATATAGATTTGCATGCAAGAAAGTAAGGATCAAGTATTTAGCATGTTCAAGACCTAAATTAGTTTCGACACAACTAGAGCCTCCAACGGTTTTCCAATTGTTAGACTTCTTAATTTCTTAGAAACTACTCCAACGTATGACTTCTAAGGTGATGCTAATCCGGTTTTACGCGTTTTAACATTTAAGCATGTGAGTCTAAATCGAAGACATGTAAACAAGCAAGGTTGTCAATCATCTTATTTAACATGCAAGTAATTTAAGGTTTTTACCCTAGGTGAGTAACACAAAACAAACTACTCCAACGTATGACTTATCCGTGTTACTCGGTTAAATGAAACCTAACATCTAGATTTACATGCTTCCAGCCAATACTAATGCTTCGGTTTATAAGGCACACTCTTAGATTACTAACCAAATTAAATCCTAAACATGCTTCTAATACCACTGCCCTAATTATCCAACATACAAAATCCATAAGTTAAATTTCAGAAAAAACATGCATAACATACAATATTCGGTTCATACAAAGTTTCAAGAAAAACCAAGAATCGAAACAAATTCGTACAAAACAACCAAACATAAATAAATACAAAAGCCATAGGGGAATGGATCACACTTTAAAAACCTTGAAGATTCCTCAAAGGTGACAAGGTGGCTCGGCTGCTGCTCCTTGGTGTTCGGCAAGAACAGAAATCGGCAGAAACAAAGGTGGAAGGGTTCGGCTATATATTTATGTGTTGGTGTTTGAAAGAAATTGGTAGAGCTTTAGGCTAGTGTATTATGCTTGAGATGAGATGATTTTCAGAATGAAAAAGTGAGGGTATATATAGAGGATAGGGAGAGAGGCTGCCGGCAGTCCCTTAAGCAAAGAGGAGTTCAGAAAACCTAGTGCAATAAGGTTTTGCAACCTTCCTTTCTTAGTCCAATTAGGTTTTCTTTTCTGAATTTCTTCAAGGCTTGGGCTTCACATCTTCATGGACTTCTTATATGGTCTTGGACTTCATTTGACATGTCTTGGTCCATCGAAAAATACCCCAATTGCCGGCAGCTTGAAGTTGCATCCGATCTGCCTCAATTCGGCAGCTTCTCCTAGTTTGACTAGGAGACTTGATTTCTTCATGTTTTTCTTCAATGTCATGGCCTAGTGTCTTCCTCTTTCCTTCATAAAGCTTGGACCATCTTCACATATGCATTTGTACACCATTTGGTCCATCAAAAACAGAAAACACAAAAAGGGGGCAGTAGGTTCCTGGAATCGGCAGATTTGACCTTGTTTCAGTAATTCCAGCATATCTCCATCCGTGGAGCTCCGATTGATGCGATTCCAAGTCTCAGATAAACTAGACACATATGGCCATATCCCCATAAAACAGTTCGATCAAATTCCTTGTGAGTCGACGGGAATGATTTTTCGAAGTTGGATCAAAGTCCCAGGAAAATCCTGTAAGCCCCTGGATTGGAATGTTCGGACTGCCGTTTTGCAGCCAACTTTTGGGTGACTTCCCGAACTCCGATTGATCTGAAATTTTAACACAACATTCCTCAGCATATGAATATTAAGCACACCAAATTTTATAGAATTCGGACAAGGATAGATCACATTTTTTTATTCATCTCAAAATCACGAAAAAGACATATTTTGCAATATTTTCCAGATTTCTCAAACTTGGTCATTTTTCGGATTCTTAACCATTTTTCACCAAAACTCTACCAAATTAACACTAAACTATATTATGACTCAATCTTAAACAAATAAGGGTTAAACAAAGCATAAACGAGGGTATACACATGTAATATCGTCGCACATTGTGCTCCTATCATCCCGCTGTGATGGTCTGCCTAGAGCAGCCTACCTACGTTGCTGCCAACAGGCAGCCTGCAGTGTTGAACTGCCGGGACGAACCTGCCACTACCCCTACTTGTGCTGTTGCCGGGAGGAACCTGCTGCTGCCCCTGCCCATGCATCCACTTAACGAAAGGACTATTGCTGCCCCTGCCCCTGTATGCTACCAATGCTGCTGCCGAGAGCAGCGAGACACATGCGCAGCATGCGCGCCATAACAACAAAGCTGCAGATGCAGCCGTGCAGCCTGCTCTGAAAGAACTTGCAACCCTGCTGCCAAGCAATGTTGCTGCCGAGACGAACTTGCAAGCCCCAACGTCCTGGTGGGAGCCGAAACTCACACTAATTTAAAACCCTGCAAAATGTCATTGTTAGTATGGATAAATAGGGTTCGATCAATCCGGGGAACTTGAAGGGTAATCGAGAATTAAAGTGTTAATGCAAACATAAGAAAAGAACAAGGGGGATTCGGATTTAGGATTAAATACTTACTGAAAATTATCAAAATAAAAACCTAAATTAAATATATACAAGTGATCAACAATTCCACACAAAGCATAGCACAAAGAACTCAAAATCATGCATGACACGAATCAAAGAACAAATAGGCAGCAAGCATACAATCGGCAATTTCTATGATTTAACCTAATTCCAATTTTAATTAGAGCCCTCAGCGGTCCATCTAATCGTTAAGACTTCACAAGCAATTAGAGTTAACTCAGCGTATCACCCTAATCATAATGCTAATCGGTTTAAAAACACTCAGCGTAGAAGTTAAACACGAAGAACATATAAGCACAAAAGCCAAATTGGAAACACATAAACAAGCAAGTCGTCACACATCTTGTTTAAACATGCAAATTTTCAGAATTATGGTAACCTCTTAAGTGATTTAGACACAACAACTCAGCGTATGATGCAATCTAAATTACTTTGGCAAGTGAAATCGAGACCCTTGGAACTGCCATGACAAGGGCAGCCCGCACGTACACGATTTTTATGCATAGAATTCATGAAAATTAATCAAGCAAATCATAGAAACAAACACAAATATGCTACTGCCCCATTCAAAGAATTCGGAAATCATACATGAAATTGTTTATACAAACATCACATAACTTCAATAGAAACCGAAATTATAACATTCATACAAAACCAAAATTAAACCAAGTATTATTACAACAAAGATTGTAACAAGGCAGAAAATAATACAAGCCATAGGGATGAATCACAACTTGAAAAACCTTGGAAGATTCGGCAAGAGGTGGTGGAGTGCACGGCTGAAGGTAGGTTAGGGTTCTTGCGATTTTGTGGTGGGAGGATGGATGTGTTTCGGCTTGAGGATTTTCTTCCTTCACTTGAGAGAACTTTGGCAGAACTTTTTGCTAGTATTTTCGTATGGAATATGATCATCATGAAGAGAGGCAGCCGGCCAAGTTATATGGGGAACAAAGAGAAACCCTAGCCATTAAGGAATGGTGCAAAACCAGCAAGTAGTAAGAGTTCTTTCCTTTTCTTGTTTTGGCTGAATTCTTTTCCTTTTTGCACAAAGGTTTCTTACCAATTTGATGTAAGAATAATGTCCCTTTCCTTGTATGATTCAGCAATTAAACCTTCCCTTATGTAGCTAGGACAAACCGGCCAAACCTTCCTTCTTCTTTTCTTCTTTTCTGAAATCGCCAGACTGACCTTTCGGCAATGATTCTTGCATAACTTTTTACTCAGAAAAGCTTTTGATGCGATTCCAAATCCTAAAGAAACTAGACTCACAAGTATTTCTCACTATAAAAGGGTTTCCCCAAATTCGTTGTGGTTCGTCCGGCAGAAATTCCAGAAGTTGACAGACAGGAATCTACCCGAATTTGAACAGGGTTCTTTATGTTTCTTCTCTTCTTTCCTATTTGCATCCGAGCTTTCCTTGCCTTTTTAGGTCTTCTTTTCCTCTTGCTTCAAGATTTCAATTGTGGAATTATTTTCTGAAAAGTCAAGAAAATAAATATGGTAAGTTTCGGCAAGAATAATCTTCCCTATTCAAAATAGGTTTCCTTGTTCAATCCGATTTCCTTATTCATTTTAGTTTCCTAGACAAGCTAGCTTTCCTAATCCGAATAGGTTTCCTAATCAAAAGAAGTTTCCTAATTTCAATCTTCATCGTTTTTAGAAACGACAAAGCATTTTTACTTTCCTGGTTCAATTAGGATTCCTAGTTTGACTAGGAATTGCCGAAACTTTTCTAATTCAATATCATTGCGCACAATTTCATATTATTTCTGCCAAAGACTCAAGTCTCACTCTAATGACTCGATCTTACACAAATAAGGGTTAAGAAAAGCATAAATGGAGGTAAAAACATATTAAGAACGTCGCATAAAATGCTCCTATCATGTCCTGCTCCTGCCAAGTGCCGAGCAGCATGACACACAAACTGCCGACGTATCCACGTGTCCTGCCAATGCTGCTGCACATGCTCCTGCTGAGAGAGCCTGCTGCCCCTGCCCCTGCATACTGCCGAGCAGCCGTGCAGCGACGCATGTGCACACATTGCACATCCTACCGTGATGCAGCCCCTGCTGCTGCCTTTCCTTCCGGAAGCCATTGCCGAGAGCTTCCAGCCGAGCCACAACACACTGCCGAGAGGCAGCTATGCACACTACTCATTGCCGAGAAGCAGTTTTCTGCCGAGAGAGAGAGTTGCTACCCTTCTTTGCCGATAGCAACACTTTTGGACCACGATGAATACATCAAAACACATGGTGACAAGTCTAGGCTACGGACTATAAAATTAAAGCGATAATTAGGAGGCAACCCAAGTCAACCAAAGAAAAGTGAAGGAGCCATCACCGAGAGTTTGAAATTTCTTAACCCTTCTCCTTTTCTTTGGTTTGTGATGCTATGTTGGAATGTGTTGGACTATTGCATGCTTAGGAAGTTACTTTGACAGGACCCGCCCCGGATTTCACCCTGAAATCCGGATAAGACCCTGCGGGGATCACCTTAAGACTAACTCTATCGATAAATCGATAAGTCAATCTTAAGATGGACAACCCTAAAACCTGCAAAAACCAAAACACTTCTAAATTTCCAGTTCCAACCGTAACACCTGGAGCCACCTGCTTCCCAAATCACAACAACCGCCACAAATAAACACAAAATCTAATTCAACTGGCTCACAGGTAATCAGAGCAATCTAACAAAATGAACTGGAATTACAAATGGAAATATAACAAGAAATAGAATAATAAGGGATCACGGATCCCACCTAGCGGAAACAACAAGGATGACAGCTATGCCTCGACTCCGAGTACTCTTGACCTCTGATCACTACTCTGCACACTGGGCGATTTAAACCGAAGTGCCCAGGGGAAAGTAATTTAAAAACGTTAGAGTGAGTGGATAAAAATAATATCGTATAATACCTTATATAAAAAAAGTATTATATTACTTCCCCAATATTTTATAATTGAAAACTACTATGCATGCATTTTCGTAAAATGTCCCACGTTTAAGAAAATCACATTTAAAAATCAGCCTCGCTGATATAATCCAATAAACATATAATTATTTTGTTTATATATATTCAAAACAATATACTTTGGAAAATCAATTTATAATATTTCTCGACCAATCCCATTGGTCATATAAAAACCCCAACCCCGCTGGTTCGGGAATTTATTAAAATCAGAAAGTCTCATAGAGAAAATATTCCCGAAAACCACATAATGTAAAAATCATGACCAATCCCATTGGTCATATAATAGGGGAAGGTTATCACCATTTAATAGTACGCCTCCCAAGCTAAGGGTCGAGTCTCCCACACTCTATGCGTCCCACGCTAAACCTCTATACAACCCTACGTCGACCACCGAACGTGAATCTGACCTATATGGTCAAGTCGTCACCTCGCGTGGGATGAGGTTAATAAGCTAGCTAGCATCAATATATATACGGACCCTGATATGGTGAAAAATCCGAAAATAAAACCGAAAATACACTTCCCCTTATATATAATAAATCCGTACGGTCCCCGACCGCACATCTGAGGCTTATAATAATCATAAATAGTATAATAGCCTCAAAATATATTCATATATATCTGACATATCCAATATGCCGTAAAATAATATCGAAAAATATATATACAACATCGACATGTCTCACATGTCGAAAAATCACAAATTCGAAAATATTAAATCGCCGGAAATCTCATTTCCGGTCTTTACATCAAAATACACATAAACTTATTTAGCATAATCAAGTTATGATTAATTAAAACATACTATTTCCGGAAACCTCATTTCCGGATAAAATCATATACTACTAAAATAAAAGCATAACCCCAAGACCTTATTTCTTTAAATATCAATATCATTTTAATTTTACGGATTTTCATGCTTCTCAGATTATTTATTAAAATAAATTGTATTTCAGTAAAATATATATGCATGTATTTATTTAAAATAAAAATTTACTCACAGTACGGCCGAGCGCGCCGCTAATCCGGTCTCTCGTCCCGTCGAATAACCTCTCGACCTGTAATAGGGACGTAATTATAATTATTACGAAACTCAGAATTTAATCATAAACGTTAAATCTACGGACGTCCTCACTCGCACGAAACCTCCTAATTTTCTCTTTTTCAGTTATCGGTATAGGAATTACGCCTCAATACCGAAAATCAACGTCCGAAATTACTCAGGACACCCACCTCGTGTCCGATTAATCCTTTTACTAGTTATTTCGTCGTAAAACCCTTTTAAAACAACTTTTACCTTTTTACGGTAAGTCCACAGTAACTTTTAATGGTCAAACAGTAATTATTCTAGGTAAAACAGTAATTCTGAAAGTCAAACAGTAAATGGTTAAAATCCAATTACTATTTACCATTTACTTTTACTGTTTACTTTGTACTTTTACGGTTTTACGGTTTACTTTTACTGTTTTACTGTTTTACTTTTCACCTTTTACCTTTTTACTTTTACCTTTTACTGTTTCACTATTCATTGTCTTCAACCTCTCGTCGCCGGAACAGCAGCGCCGCCGGAGGCCAAAACACCTCCAATCGATCCCAAATTTCTACAACAGCGTCGCCACAACCTCGGGGACTCATCCCCGTCGCCTCCGCCGCCAAAAACCAGCGCAACCGCCGCATACGGCGGCCCAAAAATCCCAAATTCCAATTTCTCCAAAACTCCACCAATCGAAACCTAAATACTCAATCGACTCCAAACATCGTCCTAAACCCGAATTTAACCTCCAAATCCAACAACAACACAAATATCACAACCCACACCGAATTTCTAAAAAAACCCTAAAATTTCAAATTCTAATTTTTCCTTACCTGGTGCAATTCGGTTCAATTCCTTCATATGAATGATTGCACAGATCAAGACCTTCGATTCCCGACCGGAATCAAGTCGAACGGCGGCCAGAGGAGAGAGCTCCCTTCAAACTGGGGCTTCCGGTCTCGAGCGTCGCACGGCCGAACGGCGGCGAACACTCCGCGCCGCTGCCACAGACGCGAATAGGAGGCCGAGCCGGTCCGAACGTGACCGGTGCGCCGGCCCAGTTCGGCCGAACGGCAGAGAATCGGTGGAGGTCGGGCCGAGTCGGGGGAGAGGAGAGAGAAAGGAGAGAGAAGAAAAAGAATGAAAAGAAAAAAAAGAAAAAGAAAAATGGGGGATTTCCTTTTCGGGAAATTATCTCCCGGCTATTTATACTCGTCCAAAATCGGCAAATTTCCGATTTTACATCATAACTTTTTCATGCGAACTCCAAATTGAGCATGCTACGTGTCCACGAACTCGTCTCAACGTCTTCTACATCGTCATGAAATAACATCCTCGGTTGGTTCAACTTATTTAAAAGTCAACCTTTAGAACTTTCAAATCGTAAAAACAATTCCCGAGGAGAAATAATAAAAGTAAAACAGTTAAACGGTAATTCTAGGTTCGGGTCGTATCATACTTGCTATATTTCTATGCTTACATTGAGGACAATGTAATTTTCTAAGTGTGGGGTGGGATAACGTATTTCGTTTATGTTTTCGTGTGCTTAGTATAGAAAAGAAAATTTCAGAAAATTGTAACACCAAAAATAGTGTGTTTAAATTGTTGTTTTGAGTCTTAGGATGCCCCTAATATGTCAATGATGTTTTTCTCCTCTTTGCTTACATACATGATGGTTGTGCATACAATTAAAATTGTGAGTTTCATGGATTATGTGCATTGGTAGGAGCATGTAGGACTTGTTGATTAATTAAACATGCATGTTTTAGCTAGTTTGTTTCCATAATAACCTATGTGAGCTTTAGAGCCAAATTGCCTTCTTTATGAGAAAATTTCAAGCATGATATTATGTGAACCTCATTATTCTTTGCATATTCAATGATTATGTGCCATAGCTTTTTAATGAACTCTAGAATGCTAGAACTTACTCTTGTTGATTTTCAAAACGTTTTATGTCATAAAATACCTTGATTTTGAAAGTGATTGAAAAGATCTTTTAGGTTTACCACCATTGCCAAATAAAGCATGTGACATATTTGTGCCCGTCGTGGGACACCTTAGTAAACCCCCTTTGAGCCTACATTTAGCCTTTTCTTTCATCACCCTTAAACACTTTCCATGAGCTTAGTATAGTTGTGCCTTTACCCTTGATCAAAGTTTTGGCAAAGCTTGATTTTCGGAGGAGTTTTCGTGTGAAGTGATGTAGGAAAATAAGTGTGGGGTAGAGACTTGTCCATAAAAGAAAAAAAATTGTGTAGTGCTGTGCCGTAGAAAAGAAAAATTTCGGATCAAAGAAAAAGAAAAAGAAAAGAAGTGATCCGAACCAATGAAAAAGAAATAGGCACGGATGAGAAAAAGAAAAATTTGTGTGGATATAGTCTTGAAAAAGTGTTGTGAATTTGGAGCATGTATGCATGTGAAGGTCTACTATTGTTTAAATTTCGACCTTTGTTCATATTCACTATGTTTTGGGAAAGAAATGAATGAAGTTTGGGTCCAACAAGAAGAAATCCGATCCTTGGTGAGAAGACATAAGGAGAATTGAGCTTTGCTAAAGGCCATAGTGACGTTTTGAGCCTCCTTATCCTAAATTTCGAATGCCTTTTAAGCCAAGCCCCATTACATCCCTTTTATTGATCTTTTCATGATTCTTAAGATGGTGAAACTTGATTTGTGGAGATTATCTCAGGAGTAAGCATATGGCTTTGGTTCATTGGTGCACATAGTTGTTACATGAGGCTTTTCCATAAAATTTCACAAAGAGCTTTCTTTTCTTGATATATGCAAGTTATTTTCGTATCATATATCTTTCTCTTGCATATACTATTGAGTGAATGCCATGCTTCGAGTGAAAAGAAGAGAGTATGCCTAGTGAGGAGGATCGAATTAGCTTAACATGTTTTTATGCTTATATATTGTTCTTACATGTTTATATTGATGTTACATGTTCATGAAACTTGGAATTTTCGTGCTTAGCATTCTCATGTATTAACTTGAAAGCTATGTGTACATACGAGCCTGAGACAAATTTTTAGGGGCAATAGTTTGTTTAGAGTCGTAGTTTAATTTAGTTTGCTAGGGACTAGCAAAAGATAAGTGTGTGGTAGTTGATAGAAGCACAATGTGCGACGATATTAATATGTATTTGCCCTCGTTTATGCTTTGTTTAACCCTTATTTGTCTAAGATTGAGTCATAATTTAGTTTAGTGTCGAATTGATAGAGTTTTGGAAATATATGCTTTAGAATCCGAAAAATGACTAAGTTTAAGAATTCTGGAAAATAGTGCAAAATATGTCTTTTTCGTGATTCTAAGATGAATAGAATTGTGACCTATCCTTTTCCAAATTTGCTAAAATTTGGTATGTATGTTATTGGTTTGCTAAAGGGTTTTGTGTCAAAAATACGGATCAATCGAAGTTCAGGAAGTCACCCAAAAGATGGCTGCAAAACAGCAGTTCGAGCAAACCAATCCAGGGACTTCCAGGATTTTCCTGGGACTGTGCCTCAACTTCGAAAATTCATTCCGAAAGTTTCAGAAGGAATTTGATCAAGTCCTTTTATATGGAGGAACCACTACGTGTCTAGTTTCTCTGAGACTTGGAATCGCACTAATTGGAGCTCTAGGGAGAGAGTTATGCCGGATTTACTGGAGCAAGGTCATACCAGCCGAGAAAACCAAGCTTGCTGCCGGTTCTGTGTTCTTGACGAATTGGGCATTTTTCCATGGATCAAGTTCATCAAATGGAGTTGTCAAATCCACATATGAACTCCATGAAGATATGCAGCCCATGATGTGAAGAAAATTCAGAAAAAGAAGTCCAAGAAGGCAATAATTATCCAACAAGGAAACATAAGCCAACTAGGAAAAAGAAAACCTCCTCTCCTTGTTATGGCCGGCAGCCCTAGCTCCTTCCTCTATATATAACCATCTTTTACACAGAAAAACTGGTCACATCTCAAGCGAAAACACAAAGCCAAAGCTCTACCAAATTCTCCCCAAAAATCCTACATAAACCCTAGCCGAAAACCATCTTCACCCTCACCCAAGTTTCTGCCGAAACTTGAATTTCCTGCCGAGCCATCTTTTGCCGAGCAGCCATTCCATACAGCCTCCATCTTCCACCGGATCCACACGAGTCGAAGTCATCAAGGTGTCTACAAAAGTGTGATCCACTCCCTTCTCTCGGTTTAGTAAAGTTTATGTAGTTATGTTTAGTTTTGTCTATGAAACTTGCATGTATTTTTAGTTTTGGATTATATGTCTATGTATGAACCAAATTGGAGATTGGTTTTATAATTTTTATGTTAAAGATATATTTGATTCGTTGCTTAGGTCAAGGTTTAAGCCACGTTTTCTTTGAGTCTTTGCATGCTAATTTGTAATATAAAACTTGTAAGATTTACACACTTAGATAATTAGGACAGCGGTATAGATGCATGTTGAGGATTTAAATCGGTTAGTAATCTAAGGGCGTGACTTAAAAACCGACACATTAGTTTTGTCTAACAAACAAGTAAATCTAGATGTTAGGTTTCATCTAACCGGAGTAGAATGAATAAAGATTAAACGTATGTTGCTTTGATTCTATTGTGCTCACCTAGGGTATAACCTTAGCTAAAACTTGCATGTTAAATGAGATGATTGACAACCTTGCTTGTTTACATGTCTTCGATTATAGACTTTCGTGCTTCAATGTTAGGAGTTGTATAACGGTAGCATAAATTTTAGGGTCACTTTGCGAATAGCTCGATCTTAAAACGTTAGAGAGTCTCTCAACTAGGTAAGATCGGAAACGTTCTAGTTGTAGGTCGAAACTTGTTTAACTCCAATGCATGCTTGTTTCTGCACAAACCCGTAGGCCTGGTAGAGACAGATGAATCCAAGCGTGATCTCCTGTAAACCTGCTTACTAAGGAGAATACCGGGCGGGTCGGTCTTCTCCTCTCCGATGCCTAAGTTAGTACAGTTGGGATGAATAGATAACTTAAGCACGTATGATAAGCGGTTGGAGAGATCAGTTACCTATTAATGAGGGTAGTTGAGGCCATTATATAGGTGGCCGGGCGTGAGGTCTGGCCTCACTCTTCGATGTGGGACTGGTTTCCTCCTGTTTGCACACCAAAGGGCAGCTCTGGTGACCTCTTTGGCAGGCTGGCGCCCCCAGTCCCCGAGCCCCGGGCCCCGGGTCGTAAGGTGGACTGCTGGACCCCGGGTCCGGGTGCTGAGGATCCGGTCCCGGGCCATGGGCCGGCCCAGGGTACACTGGCTGCGGGTCTCTGGGCCTGTTGTAGCCCCTCTATGGCTAATGTCAACAAGTCCCCCAAGTTCCCGGTCAAGTGCAATCTTGTATGGGGACTTAATGTCTTGCTCCTGTCCCGCAGACCCGCAGGGTTACCAACCCAACGGTGCCCAGTCCCGCAAGTCCGTATTGAAGATTGGGCGTGACCGGGCGTTCGGTCAGAGGAGGCGTGGTGAGTACCTGTTAACGATGATGTGCGACAGTTATGAGTATGCTTGCAATACAAATGGTATTGTGCTTAAGTGCTGTTGTGCCATGAGCATGGAGCGGGGTGAAACCCGAAGAGTGCATGGGATGATAATGGGGCGTTGAAATCCGCCATGCAATAGATATGGAGCGGGGCGAAACCCGGAGAGTGCATGGGATGATAATGGGGCGTTGAAATCCGCCATGCAATAGATATGGAGCGGTGCGAAACCCGGAGAGTGCATGGGATCTCGACCGGGCGTTCTGCCATGTCGGAATGAGTCCCCTAAGTTCCCAAAAACGAAGTTGTGCATGGGATCTCGACCGGGCGTTCTGCCATATCGGAACGAGTCCCCCAAGTTCGGCCCAGCTTGTGTTGGATTAAGCATGGGGTAAGACTGCTAGCCTGCGGGGAGGCCTGTTGGAGCGTGGAATAAGCCGACAGGTGCCCAGGTGGGTGTTGCGGCCATGCTGAAGCACCGTTTAACACTGGCTAGTTCTTCTCAGCTTGTGTTGGAATAAGCGTTGAGGTAATGTCCAAGTTTGTTAGCCTGCGGGGAGACTTGTTCTGTGTTAGAGAAACAATGTGCCCGGTGGGGTGGCGTTGAGGTGATAAGTCTCGCCGTGGAGCCCCACATTGATCGCAGTTCAGTGCGATGCAGGGTTATTATCCTGCTGGACAAGAGTACATGTGTTAGATGTAAACTCACCTGGGTGTATAAAGCCCATGCCGGTTGAATGTTCTCATAACCGGTGCCATGCCATGGAACCGGTTGAATGATACCTAACCGGTGAGGTGCCATGGAGCCGGTTGGATGTCTCGTAACCGGTGAAATGCTCTTGAGCCGGTTGAATGTTACCTAACCGATGAGATGCCATGCAGCCGGTTGAATTATACCTAACCAGTGAACTGCCATGGAGCCATATAGCCGGTTGAATGATACCTAACCGGTGAACTGCCATGGAGCCGGTTGGAAGATCATAACCGGTGAGGAGCCTTTGAGCCGGTTGGAAAATCATAACCGGTGAGCTGTTGTGGAGATGCCATGTAGCCGGTTGAATTATACCTAACCGGTGAACTGCCATGGCGCCGGTTGGAAGATCATAACCGGTGAGAAGCCTTCGAGCCTGTTGGAAAAATCATAACCGGTGAGCTGCCGTGACGATGCCATGCAGCCGGTTGAATTATACATAACCGGTGAACTGCCATGGCACCGGTTGGAAGATCATAACCGGTGAGAAGCCTTCGAGCCGGTTAGAAAAATCATAACCGGTGAGTTGGCGTGGCGATGCCATGCAGCCGGTTGAATTATACCTAACCGGTGAACTGCCATGGCGCTGGTTGGAAGATCATAACCGGTGAGAAGCCTTCGAGCCGGTTGGAAAAATCATAACCGGTGAGCTGGCGTGGCGATGCCATGCGGCCGGTTGAATTATACCCAACAGGTGAACTGCCATGGCGCCGGTTGGAAGATCATAACCGGTGAGCTGGCATGGCGATGCCATGCAGCCGGTTGAATTATACCTAACCGGTGAACTGCCATGGCGCCGGTTGGAAGATCTTAACCGGTGAGCTGGCGTGGCTCCTGGGGAAGTGGGGGGGCTTGACGCCTCAGTTCCCGCTCCTATCTCCCTGACCTGTCGCTCGTAAGCAGGACAAGTGGCTGACATGCATTTAAGGAGGAAGCCCATCAGTCCCGTCAGTTATGATGGCGTGGGAAGTTTACCAATGTTGGGACACGTGCCAGTGGGGAGCGATCTGAGATGGAGGGCCTGGATTCGCAGGCATTTGAGTTGCCCTGATTGCGTATTTGGGGGGATTACAAGCGCCTAGGGCATCAGAACCCTCTATAAAAAGGCCTCCTCTTCCTTCATAAGTTCTGTTTTGTTCTTTGGCTCAGAGAGAAGAAGAGAAGGTTAGAGAGGAATCCGGCAAAAGCTTTGTAGAGGTGCCCCGCGACATCCGTTGCCTCAAGCGTTTCTTGCTCTTTGCCTGCCATTGCTCGGTGTTTTTGTGGGACGGACCTTCCTCAGTTGTGCATAGTAATCGGTAAGTCTTGTTTTCTTTGCCTGGTGTTTTTCTTGTTCTTTTTGGCGTTTTGCTTTGGGGGGGGGGCTCTGTCGCTGACAGTGAGTTGTTTTTGCGTGGGGCGGCTACGGTAATCTTGGGGAGGAGCCGCAGAGGGCGCTGTTCTAGCCTGTTGCTGACTAGCGGTGGGGTTTTGTTTTCTTCCCCTTAGGTTTAAATGGCTTTTGCAAGCTCTGATGGGGCTTCCGAATCGGCCGACAGGCGTCTCGTCATGGACGATGCGGAGAGACTGGAGGATTGGCTTGGTTCGGAATCCCCGGAGGCCGAAGCCGCTGATCGCTCCCGGGGCGAGGTTTCGTCTTCCGGGTCCTCGGGATCTGAGGAAATCCCGCATGGTGTGAGCTTTTCTGGCACTCCGCCCGTGGGCTATACCATCGGGAGTGGGGAAAAGGCCGTGGAGTGTGATGAGCCGGAGGGTAGTTTGAACCCTGAAAAGATTGCCGCCTTCCAGGAGACGTGGAGTATCCCCGATGAGGTGGCGTTACGGTCGCTGAATCCCGAAGAATCGGCCTGTAACCCGGAGGCGGGTTGGGTTGCCATGCACTTAGACCAATTTCGCCACGGGTTTTCCCTCCCGCTGCCAGATTTCGTGTAGTACACGCTCAGTGCCCTGCAAGTATCTCCCACGCAGCTTCCCGGGAACCAGTGGAGGCGGCTGCTGAGCCTCGGTTGCCTGTACGAGTTGTCCGGTATGAGCATGCTAACGGTGAACGAGTTCTGGGCACTGTACAGGATATCCTTCTCGAAGAAGCGAGGGTCCCGAGGTTGTCTAACCTTTAGCGCCCGGTATTTCCAGCCTATCATCACCCATCTGCCTTCTTGGTTGGATAATAGCAGGAGGAAAAATGTGGTGATGGCGGGTGGGAAGTGGCAGAAGAGGAGGAAGATGTACCGGGTTCCTGGTGCCTTCCAGCCTATTGGCGATGAGTCGTTCGAACTATCCGAGTTGGAGCGGGAGAGGATTATGACTATACTCGGATGCTGGGACGACCTTGAACGAAGCTCCTACAACTTCATTCAGCGGGAAGTGTTGGAGTACTGCTGTCTCGGGCGAGATCCTGGTGCGTAGCAAGGTTTAGCGGTGGCATTTCTGCTGACCGATTTTTAAACACTAACCTTTTGCTTGTCCTGCAGGTGCATCTTCCCGGGCGGTCATCAAACCCGACAATACCTTATCCATGGACGGTGAAGACCTTCTCTTAAAGCTGAAGGAGAAAGGGGAGGCCGTTTCACGGACCTCGGTGGATGAGGAGTCCGGTCGGCTTACCGTTCATGCCGAACCGAGGGCCATGGACGTTGAGGACGACGCCTATATTCTAAGGCTTGTGAAGAGTCACCCTGCTGCGCCCAAGGCGGGGCCTGGGAAGGGCAAGACCAGCGGGGGGCCACCAAAAGTTCCTGGTGGGGTGAACCGGATTCTATACCGGCCGGGATCAGTCCCGCTTGTCACCAGGGTCACCCGGCCAGGCGCACAATCTTCTCCACCGGACGGCCAGGGTGAGAAGAGGCGGAGGGTCATGGACGTTCCTCCCTCCGCGCTGGTGACGCTGACCGGCCGGTCGTCAGGTGAGAACTTGGCGAAGCGGCTCAAGGTGGCCAGCGGTGCGTCGAGTTCCGCTGGGGACAAGGCTGCTGCTGCTCCAAACTCTGCCGGTCAGCAGAGTAGCCCCGCTCCTGCGGAGGGACAGAGGGGGAGTCTGGAGAGTCCCTTCGTTCGGAAGCTGGCGGCAGATGTGGCTGGCCTTGGTCTGGACAGGCTTGGGGTCACCGGAGCCTTGGCGGGGGAGAATCGTCAAAAGTGCAAGGAGTCGGTCCTCCGGGTAAGAATTGCTTGGTGCCATTGCACCGCTCATAACTCGTTACCTCTGCTGCTTGTCTAATTGGCTCCCTGTTGTTGTGTAGTTGTTGTACAATCTGTACCAGCCGGATCCGAGCGAGGAGCTGCTGGAGCTGAAGAGGCAGGTGGCCGTTCTGACAGAAGCCTGAGAGCGTCTGGAAGCAGAGAAGTCCAGGCTGGAGCGGGAGAAGGTCAGACTAGAGGAGAGGGCCAAGAAGCAGGTGGCCAAGCTGGAAGAGCAGGTCCGGAGCCTCGAGGAGGAGAAGGAGCTGGCTGAAGAGGAGAGGGCCGAGCTGGAGGCCAAAGTGGATGAGCTCCAGGTGGGAGCTGCCGCTGTGCGAGCCGCCGCTGCTGCTACGGCTGGAGAAGAGGACCCAGAGCTTTACCAGCGGGTTGTCCTCAGGTATCATGAGAGCGATCAGTTCCTGGAGAAAGCCAGGGAATCGGGCATCGCAGACGCCTACGTGGAGTGGGAAGAGAAGGGGTACCTGGATACCTCTCGAATGCCGAAGGCCGGAGTTGATGAGAATATCCATGAGCAGTCGGATATCCATGAGCAGTCGGTAGGCGAGGAGCTACCAGAAGGTGAAGGTGGGCCTCAAACTGCTGGAGAAGGTGCTGCGGCTTCATCTGGAGAAGCCGGTGGAATGCCCGCTGAGGGGGGAAGCGCGGCTCCTTGAGATTTTTGCTTTGCTTTCTTTTTTTGTAAACCCGCTGGAACGGTTTTTGTTTGTATTACTCCTTGGATATAAATACATTTGCATTGGTGGAATCGGTGGAGATTTTCTCAAAATAGTTGGCATACATATCTCATGATGTTACAGCGGTTGAACCGATGATATGCCAAACTAACCGCTTGGAGGTTTGGGCGTGCCTACCAGCCCTGGCCCTGCTCCCGGTCGGGATCTGCTCTGCTTTCCCCTTTATACCGCTGGAGCTGGCCGTTGCTAATCAGACCCTCCACCGCTGTCTTGAGAGCGAAGCACTTGTTCGTCCGATGAGTAGCTTCATCGTGATAGGAGCAGTATTTGCCCGTTTGCTCCGGGGTAAGCTTCCCCTTTGGGTACTTTCTCCTGGGCGGTGGGGGAATGATGTTCCCGTTCTCGTGCAAGATGTCCTCGTATGAAGAGGTTAGGGTGGTGAAGACCTCTTGACGTTCTGCTGGCATGATTGCCAGGGGGCGTTCTTGCCTGTACTGCACCGGCTTGTGCTCGCCCTGGGGTTTGTCATGATAGGGCCTCTGTTGCCGTTGCCCCCAATTTCTGCTGGGCCGCCCCGGTCGGGTACTCCGGTTCTCGCTCCGCTGGCTGGCCTTGTCTTCTTGGCCGGAAGGGGGGTGCTCCTCCCGGGGGTGGTCCTCCGACTGCTCGTCCCGCTTTCTTTTCAGGAGGTGCTGCCCGTACGTTTCATGGTCGGCCTGAGCATGCCTGATGGCCATTGCCATTAGCTCGTCATACCCCTGCGGGAGTTCCACCCGTACGGCGTAGGAAAATTTTCCTGGCCGGAGCCCTTGTTTGAACGCCATCTCGGTGATTCCCTTGTCGAGGTTCCGAACCCCGGCCGTCGCCGTCTGCCAGCGGTTGACAAAGGTCCTCAGCTCCTTGCCGGGTGCCTGCATGCAGTTGAAGAGGATGGTCGATGTCCGGGCTCCCTCGACCCGGAGGATGAAGCGGCCTACGAACCGGTCGACCAGCTGCTCGAATGCCTCGATGGAGTTTGCCGGAAGCTCATAAAACCAGTTGAGCGCCTCTCCAGACAGGGTTTCCTGGAAAATGTTCCAGCATACTGCATCGGAATAGCCCTTGGCGCACGTCTGGGACCGGAAACTGTCCAGATGCTGGTACGGGCAGCCGGATCCTGAGTACGTGAGCTTTAGGGATTTCTGGTTACCAGACCTCCCTGATTCCAGAACCCGGTGCGAGAAAGGGCCCATGCGCTCGTTGAATCGCGTGCCTTCCATCGGCCGCGCCCCCTTCTCTCGTTGGCCTCCATTTGGGCCTTCAGATCCGACACAGTGTCGGTGAGTATCTGCAATGCCCGTGCAGTCGGGGTCATGACTTCATCCTCAAATGAAGCGTGTGGTTGCCGGGGTGTCGGCGTGTTCTTTGGTGGGACCTTGCCGGCCGGGGACTCCGCTCGCTCGGGGTCGCTGGGCTTTCCGCCCGATGACTGTCCCGCTCAAACAGCTGAGATCGGCCTGGCGTGGGTGCATGTGCTCTGGTCATAGCGTTGTTGCGCTGCTGTCCTTTCTCCAGGGCGGCTACCAGGGCCGCGTTCACCGCCTCCATTTCCTTATACCGGGCATTGGATTTTGCTCTATCCCGGTCGTCCTCCTCGTGCAGGCGACCGACTTCAGCTGCCATCGCCCATATCTCTCCCGCCATATCGTGTCGGTCGGAGCTGTACGTGGTGTCCCGGTCACTGTCACCGAGCGGGCTTTCCTCCCTGTCGCTCGGATCGTCCGAGAACGTTAGCGAAAAGTCCCGGTGCGTTGGCTAGTCGTCCTTCGCCGGGCCCTTCCCGCGCGAGCTATCATGGTATGGACCCAGCGTGCCGGTCGGCCTCCCACAGCTCCGGTCTTCCTGGTTGCCCTGGTCGCTGCGCTGCTCTCGCGCGACGACCGGGATGGAGATGAGCACTTGCCCTGGTGCAACACGCTGCTCCTCGGTGGCGTTTCTTTCCTGGCCTGCTTCTGAGCTTTCTGCCATTTGTAATGCTTACGTGGTTTTTTTTCAACTTCCCACAGACGGCGCCAATTGTTTCTACACAAACCCGTAGGCCTGGTAGAAACAGATGAATCCAAGCGTGATCTCCTGTAAACCTGCTTACTAAGGGGAATACCGGGCGGGCCGGTCTTCTTCTCTCCGATGCCTAAGTTGGTACAGTTGGGATGAATAGATAACTTAAGCACGTATGATAAGCGGTTGGAGAAATCAGTTACCTATTAATGAGGGTAGTTGAGGCCCTTATATAGGTGGCCGGGCGTGAGGTCTGGCCTCACTCTTCGATGTGGGACTGGTTTCCTCCTGTTTGCACACCAAAGGGCAGCTCTGGTGACCTCATTGGCAGGCTGGCGCCCCCGGTCCCCGGGCCTCGGGTCGTAAGGTGGACTGTTGGACCCCGGGTCTGGGTGCTGAGGATCCGGTCCCGGGCCCTGGGCCGGCCCCGGGTACACTGGTTGCGGGTCTGTGGGCCTGTTGTAGCCCCTCTGTGGCTACTGTCAACAATGCTAAATACTTGTTCCTTACTTTCTTTTGTGTGAGTCTTATGTGTTAAAGAGCTAAGTGCCGAGTAAAAGATGTCGACCAAACTTGTAAATAGTAATTTAGGATTTATTTTCTGCATTGTAATTTCGTGTCTAGTGTTATGGGCAGCCTTGCTGCCGACACCATACCTAGGCCTGTCAATTCCGACACGACCCGATAACACGACTCGAAACCCGCACGAAATAAAGCGGGTTGAACCCGCACGATTAAAAAGCGAGTCAGCGGCGGGTCAACCCGCCATGACCCATTTATTAAATGGGTCAACCGCGGGTCAACCCGCCAACTCGAAATTAACCCGCTTAACACGTTTATTAAATGAGTCGGGTTATATTATATATAACATGCATACATGACCCATACATTACGTGTTTATAAGGGTCGATTAAGTCTTTTCTTACAATTAGGGTTACCGTTAACACAATAAATTCTCTTGTTTAAGCCTTGTATCAACACAAAAACCCTAAGTTCCACCGCACATCAGCATCAAAACTTCACCTTTTCTCGAGAAAGTATTATCGTCAAGCCAATGGTACTTTTATATATGAGATATGTTTATCTGATACTTGATTTTGATCAACTCTTGTTCTAGATCTTCCAGTTCAAAACTGGGATGAGATATATGATTATTATATATATGCTATCGTAAGGAACCTAGGGTTTATACATATGAACAAACATATATATATATATATATATATATATGTTCTCGTTTCCATGATTATTAGATAACATGTTCAAACCCTAATAAGATTATTGTATTCATGTTTGTTCTCGTTTCCATGATCTTGCTTTGTTATAGGTGGTGATTACTTGTTCCTTTTATGCTGAATAAAGTGAAGCAGTGTTTGCAAGTTAGCATTTGATGCTTTACATTCAAACTTAAATTTCAAACTCAGTTTATGGATTATGTATATTTTTTTTTATACGATGGATGAATTTTTTAATTTTAAACTTATGAGAGTTTTGTTCAAGGAAGGTTAATTCCGTAACTTCCGTTGTGTGTCTTGACCTAATTAGACTAGAATAGTAGTTACCTTAGTAGATAGGGAATCCCTGATTACTTGGGATACTTGATGTAATGCCTATATAAAGGCCTCCTTATCTATCAATAAAGTAACGCTTTGCATCTATATTGTTTCTCCTACAACACGTTATCAGCACGTGGCTCTAGCCTTCGTCTAATAGCCATGAAAAATTCATAAACCCTAGGGTTCCAATCTGAAAAAAAATTCAGAAACCCTAAATTCTCTTTTCTGCCGGCAACCTATTTGTCGGCAAAGAAAGCCTCCCATCAGACACTATTTTTTGCCGACAACCCCTTTGTCGGCAACGAGGTGAAAAAGTTCTTCTGGCGACAACTTTTTCGTCGGAAAAGAAAGAAAGAGTCAGGATCCAAGTTTTGCCGACGACATCTTGTCGGCAGAGATGGAATATGTTTAGAGCACCCAGAAATCTTCTCTGGGCACCCATCTTCTCTCCCGATCTCAGCTCGACCCAGCGCCGCCGCTGCGACCTTGAGCCGATATTTGGCGCCACCGACACCAGAAGTCTTGCTAGCCGGCCCAGCCTGAAGCCGCCAGCGCTCCACCCAGCGCCGACTCGATCGGCCTGCATCCATCGCAGCGCCACCTGCGTGCTCCATCGACACCGCCGCTCGACGCCGCCGACGCCTAGCAGGATCGACGAGGACGCCGATCGATTATGCAGCAGGGTCGCGTAGCGCCATCTCCGACGCACACCTCAGTTCGCTGCGCCTGCAACCAGACGGCGTCGACCCAACCCGTCTGCCAGTGGTACAGCCCAGCCCGACCCGGTTTTCCGACCCGACCCGGTTCGGCCCAACCCTGATCCTCTGATCCGACCCAGGGGCAAAACGGTAATTGTACTTACCTCAGTTAAACAGTTTTTACCCTACGGGTTAAAAACAGTTACTGCAGTAATTCTTTTTATTAGTTTTACTGCTCCATATATGGTGAATATGACTAACCATATGTTTTTCTTTTCCATGAAACTTATTGCACGACGCATCGCGATGTAATTGCGAGGATTATTTCGTTGCACGTACATGGAAGAGCATCTTAATTTGCACAAGGATCAGAACCGAGTCCTTCAGCGCAATTTTTAAACGCAGTTCATTTGGCGAACTAGCATGTATGATTTAATAAAAGTTCCCGTTCTTTCGCAATTTCAATTACTTGAACTTGTGTATATGTGTTGGAACTTGTGTGTTTTTCAGGACGATACAAAGGGGCCCCACCCACCCCTGCGTATCACAGTATTTATGGGGTAACTGTGATGTTACCGTCCAAAGTTGTGCTTGTGGCTGTGATGTCACTGTGAACCACAACTCTTCGTGAATATTTAATCACGATTCCGACATAATATTGTCGATGCTTGTGACGATCCTAAGGGAGTCACAAAGGGGACAAACTCATGATGTGTGACGGAAATTGTCACTGTAACATCGATATGTGACGGAAATTGTCACAACAAATTGAATTGAGTAACCAGAATCTTGGTCTCGACCATTCAATTCCTTCCCTCTTGTTCTTTTGATATAAAGAAACAATTGACCATAAAATGCGCCTAGAGAATGGCCATTGAAAAAAGAGAGAATCATGTCCTGGATATGGTTCTATCGGTTCACTAATTGCAAAATTGCAATCATATGGTCAATGTATACAAGAGATACATGGAAGAAGATGAGAGTATATCCTCATGATTACGGATTTCAACAGCAAAAGATAATTTGCAATAAATATGAAGCATATGACTTCAATTTCATAGTCAAAGTGACTACAAATCCGTTGATTTTGTGCAGGCATAGACCTCACATGTGTGACTAATGCTACTTAGTCGATACACTCTTTATGGTCAAGATCTCGATATAACCGTTGGCATTTTGATGCATATATGGTTCGATTCCCTAAAAAAAAAGCTATATGTGAATGCAATGAATCGCATTACACATTTACATGGCATGTTGATTGAGTTCACCAACCTAATTGGTGATGTTAACTCGAAAAATCACAAGAGACAAAATGAGTGACTCGCGAGAAACTGCGATCCGCCAACTTGGCCGCGATCCGCCAGGCCTCGCTCGCCATGGCCATCCGCCAACTTGGCCGCGATCCGCCAGGCCTCGCTCGCCATGGCCATCCGCCAACTTGGCCGCGATCCGCCAGGCCTCGCTCGCCATGGCCATCCGCCAACTTGGCCGCGATCCGCCAGGCCTCGCTCGCCATGGCCATCCGCCAACTTGGCTGCGATTCGCCAGGCCTCGCTCGCCATGGCCACTCGCCAACTTGGCTGCGATTCGCCAGGCCTCACTCGCCATGGCCACTCGCCAGCTTGGCTGCGATTCGCCATGCCTCACTCGTCAAGAAACAAATTGACATGCTTGCGTACATAAGCGGATGCATGCGCATTGCCCGGCCTCGGCCTCGGCACTCTTGCGCCCACCAAAGCCCGCCTTGCCTAGCCTCGGTTTCGGCCTTGGCTTAGCTTGCGCGTTGCTTGGACTACAGCTCCGCCACAACCACATGCTGCCGCCCCCTCGGTCTCCGGACCTTGGCACGCACACGGCCCGCCTAGCAGCGCCCCGGCCTCGGCCTCGGCGTTGGCCTGAACACGGCCCGGCCAGCAGCCATCTCGGCCTTATAAGCCCATGCACTCACCCCGGCACGTCTTGGCTTCGGCCTCGGCATGCTTTTGGCTCTTTAGCATGGCATCGGCCTCGTCAGGTCCTTGTTTTATGCCTCGGTAAGCCTTCGCTTCGGCCTAGGCTACCCATCGGCAACTCGCATGACCTTGACTCCAACATCAAGCCTCGGCCCCAAAAGCCTTTGCTTTTGCCTCGACACGCCTTGGTTTCGGCCTTGGCATGCCTTGACATTTGCTCGGCCTCGGCCCGCCCGTGCACCACCTCGGCTTCGGCCTTGGCTAGCCTAGCACGCGCCTATGCTTGACCATGGCCCTTCCTTGCCTTGTTTCGGCTTGGCTCCCATTCTAGCTTGGCTTCGGCCTCGGATAGCTAGCTCATGGCCTCGGTCCTGGATACTTGGTTTAGACATTTATGTCTCTATAGTATCGATGTTGGCTCATTCTGGTTGTTTTCCGGCTCTATTTTTGAGCGTTAACGGATGTATCTAGTACGCCTTTAAGCATGCCTATGTTTTATCTTGTGATACTACACGCCATGTTGCACACTCTATAGGAATTGAGTATATATTCCGGTTTATATGTCTTGGCATAAAACCCTTGTCTCTACACTCTTATGAATGTATCATAGAGACATTGAGTGTGTAGCTAATCTACATCGAACCTTGCTCACCACTTAAAGATATTGGTGCCAACGTTTATCACCTTGAAACTCATTGTGAAAATTGAATTGATTTCTTATGTATCGCTTCTAATGAATGCGCACAACTTATGAGTCAATATTGTGAATGTATTTCACGTATACTATGATTCGGATTCTTTGAATCGACGACTCATGTAGACTCTTCCATACATAGTCCGGAATTTTGGACATGTTTTGATGATCCATATATGCAAGAAAGCTATGGACATCGTTTCTTTTGAGCAAAGAAGCTATTGGGATCAAAGATTACCAAAAGAATTTGGTAGCGTCATGAGCAATGCTCAAGGCTCAAGGATGACATTAACGTCACCCAAGTCTTCCTCCAAGTCAATGGAAGCACCATCTATGCATTTAAACGTGCATATGATCCCCCCTTATGATCCTTCATTAGCTATGCTCAACATATGGAAGCTTAATCTTTAGCAAAGTTTTGGAGTAACGCCCTCCTACGCTAAAGGCAATGATACATAAGATGATGGCTTTGATGCCTTCTCATAGTTCAATTTGAGATACAATGATACTATGGTGATATACCTCATGGTTAAACTCAAGCCATAACACTTAGATGTTATGAAGCACCTTCACAATGATAGAAAAGTAGCAAAAACCTAAAATTTCTGGTTTTTTAGCTCGCGGACTCGTCATTGTGAGGACCGGTTTACCTACTTTTAGGCCGGTTCTTGAGGTGAAATTTGGTCCACCGATTCCTAACATCCATGGCTACCTGCTCATAAAATTTCAGAGCCATTGGACACCTGGAAGGTGATGAACCACTCGACACAAACGTTCACTGACCTCCGGCGACTATTCCGACCGGTTCGGTATGTTTCCGACCGGTTCCGGCAATGAGGCCGGCGGCGTTGGAATCCTAACACATGTGCCTACCTACTGTTAAAATTTGGTGGCATTTGGTGTTCCGGAACATAGTGAAACGTTTCAGGAAGCATACATGCATGTTACATTTTGTAACGGAATGCATCTTGTTAACATATAAGTGTTAACGATCAATACCCTATACCGTCCACATACTTTATGTGCCATATTGCGCTACCACAAGCGCTCAATGATGGGTTATTTGATTATGAATAACGTCTTTGAATAAGACGTCAGCTTCCACCTATAGTCCGCTATATATAAACCTTAACAGGCGATCTCGTTTATGTCATTTTTTTGATGAGCCAGTCTCCCCGTCGTTAGGGGGAGAGAAGAACAAGTTTGTTCAAGTAGAACGACTTGGCATTGCCGTGGTTTGTCCCCACTGTGCCTCATCATGTTCCCAAAGTCCCATAAATCAAAGTGACGAGATTTGATATACATGCTGCAAAGAGCAAACTATTGGTCTTTCAAGGAAAAGATCGGAATAGTACTCTTGTATCAACATGCCTGTAAGGATTGATGTCCAAATCAATGGACATATTGTCATTCATAAATGGTGACATGGTGACTCCACAAAAGTGGTAGCTGGTGTCACTAGGCCGTGACTCTCACAAGAAGTGTAGAGAGGGCACTTTGTTCGATATACACTCGCCGAATGCGAGTATGGCACAACTTGATCCTCGGATCAATGACAACTCATTCGTCTCATGGATTTTCTGGATTAAGGTTATTATTGGGGGACGCCTCAATGAGAAGCCAATCCATATAGAGATCTCTACAAATGCGAATTACACTAGTGTACATGAGTACGTGGTCTATGAGTTAGATATCGAATACACTCACTTCGTTGAAGCAAATACCAACGTTGTGAATTGGCCTACACGGAAAGATATGCGATCCAGTTTATACAAAGAGATAGGTCCTTGGTCAGGTGATGCCGACACCGCAAGTGTAAACCCTATCGATAATCTTTGATTGAAAGCGTAGTGAGAAAAAGAGCCTAGACTCACCTTGTGGCGCAAGGTCTCTCACAAACGCCCTGGAATCGACTACGATGACATATGCTCTCGTAATGGAGTCATATCACACTCCACTACCTTGTCAGTTAGGTAGTTCCGAAAAACTGATCATGCAGCTTGTATCATCTCTATTGGGACTAAGTAAAGAGATGTACATAAATATCATGAATGGATCAGTTTTCACCCAAGTCAAGTAAGCAAAAACCTCGAAGTGCGTATGCTATCAGATTAGGATGTTCTCTATATGGGTTCAAATCTTCTGGTTGGATATTGTATAACGCGGTTGAGCAACTACTTGATTGGAGATGAAATGTAATGAATCATGCCTATTTGCGTGTAAATTACGGATGAATTGTGATTGAGATATCACTAATCCGACGTTAAGAATGAAAAGATCTTGGGAATACTTGGTCTCAAATGTGAGAACCGTTAGTGATGAACTTGTTCATCTATCGGCTTATGGCAAACTAATGGACGTTAAACCAAAGCCTATATGTATCCCATGATTAGTCGATGTCTTGAGAAGACTCGTTTCGTCTATGTGACGAGAAGTCTTGGGAGATGAAACTCTCTATCTAAGTATCATGTGCGCAATCATGTGCTTGTCATAATATGCTCGACTCGACATCTCATTCGCTATAAACTTATAAAGCCAAAGTGATGGCTAGACGCGCCCACGCAATGCCATGGTATATGGCGGTACTTTCTTTTAAGAGAGAAAGGTTTAGGCTCATTCGATCCCATCATGAAAGACATATCAATAGGCAATTCCAGATTCTGCCTAGTTCTGTACGTCAACTTCCCCGTGACCTACATGACAACTCACTCATCGGAAAATGGTAAACTTAGTACCGTTGGAAAGCTCTATGTGACTACTTTCCAGGGACACTAACCATTTGATCATAGCTATCATATTGAGTGAGTTATGGCTGTTTTAGCAAAGTAGGACGAATCTGTCCAGTAATTTGCAGATCAGTCACCTTCGACAGAGCTTTGTGATCAGCTCAGAACGAACCACGTTGTGTACTTTATACCACTGGAAAGATATGGGTGTCTAGTTTCCAGAACATTTTACGGTTCGTTCATACCTACTGTATCGAAGGAGTTATGACTATTTAAGTACACGAAGGTCATGCTGCGCGTGAATTTGATTTTCAACGCGAACTCTAGTTTTGAGTTGTTAAGCGACCTTCTTCCTTAAGACCAAGTAAAGCTAAGTGTAGCTGGTCTAATACAAGGATAATGTGGCTGTATTCAATGACTCGATCATTGGCCACACCTACTTTTGAAGCTTGTGAGGAGCGTTTGTATACGCCATTAATCTGAACTCCAAGATTGAGTTACCAATCAGGGGGAGTTGTCTTGTAGACATCAGGGGGAGTCTACCTCACATGTAATCTTCAATTGTAGTTGGTGCGTTGTGCTCTTTTCCCTTCGACCAAGCTTTTTATTTTTACCCAAGAGGTTTTGTTTTGCTTGGCAAGGTTTTAGCGAGGCAACATGTTATGCACCGTGTCACATTAGGTACGCGACACAAGGGGGAGTGTTCAAGGAAGGTTAATTCCGTAACTTCCGTTGTGTGTCTTGACCTAATTAGACTAGAATAGTAGTTACCTTAGTAGATAGGGAATCCCTGATTACTTGGGATACTTGATGTAATGCCTATATAAAGGCCTCCTTATCTATCAATAAAGTAACGCTTTGCATCTATATTGTTTCTCCTACAACAAGTTTTTAATTTTATGAATGAATTTATATATGAATTACAGATAATTGTGGTCTTGTGTAGTTTGTTGTGAATTTAATCAAGTCATTAGTTAAATGGGTCACAATGTTAATGGGTCATTTGTCCAACACGGCACGACCTATTTATTAAATGGGTTAAACGGGTTGGAAACGGGTAACCCGTTAATAAATAGGTTGGGTTTGGGTTTAAATTTTCGACACGATTATTAAATGGGTTGGGTTTGGGTTTGTGTTTTATGACACGCGAAAAATCTTGACCCGACACGAACCCGACACGACACGACCCATTGACAGCCCTAACCATACCTTCCCCCATGTGACGATTTTTGTGCATATGTATATATGTTTTTATCTAACAATCTCATGTTTCAGGTACCCTTAATCCCCGGCTTAGAACGATCCCTACTTATGTCTGTACTACTAACGATTGTAGGGTTATTATTGCTTGATGCTCGCTTAGGCGACTTATCAAATACCAAGTTTAAACACATGGATATGAAAACACAAGTGATCTAATCAACTTGCACCACAGCCTTCGCCTTCCCCTTCGATTTAGAGAATATTGGATATGTTTGTTAGAAGCAGTGTTCTCATGATCTAACTCATAAACCAAACACAAGTAAGAAGTACGAACTAAGAACAGAAGAAAAAAGAACACAAAAAAAGAAAGAACAAAGCAAATTGATTCACCTGGGGAAGATTGATTTGTTGAGAAATTGATTAGCTGATCACGTTGACGCTGGGAACGACCTTGAGAAGGTTCACAGGAGGTTGGGGACGACCTCGAGAAGGTTCACAAGAGGTTGGGTCCTCCTCGAGAAGGTTTGTAGGAGGTTGGGAACGACCTTCTCGCAGGAGGCTGGGGACGACCTCGATAAGGCTCTCTCTCTCTCTCTCTCTCTCTCTCTCTCTTAGTTGCAGACTTGCAGTCGCAGAGAAACTAAGAATTGAGAATTAGGGATTAGATGTCTCACTTCTCAGTGTTGTGTGAGTGTGAGCGTGTGGCTGTTCATACCCGAAAAATCGCGTGTATTTTATTTTATATGTTCACGCAAACTTTATGATTATTCCAATACTCGATTTAACTCGCCAGGCAAGTACGCCATTTATGCGGGCCCAAGCCGCATGCGTTTTGGGGCTTGCATAGTGGGTATGGTGTGGAAAGTTACGGAAAAATGCACAACGCTCATTGTTAATTTAGCGTTATTGACGATTTCGGTCTTGGTCCTGAAATTCATGCCCAATTATATGAATTGATGACGAAAATAGTAAAGGTAAAGAATTTTGGGTTGTTTCCCTCTGAACCCAAAATTGAAGCAAAAGCTCTAATGCCACTTTTAGGAAAAAATGCCCTACTTTTCCTCTGCCTCACCTTTTTTGTGCCGAACCCCATTTCCTTCTTCTCTGATCGATGACACCAGCCAAATGTCCAGGGATTTCTTCCCCTGCAGCAGCTCAGGAACCACAGCTCCCTCTGTTTACCACCACATCTCCACTGAAGCTAGATCTTAAACTAGTCAATAAATACCACCCTTCACCCTCGAAATCCTGAATTCACAATTTCAAATCTCTCCCCAGCTCCTCCTTCCAGATTTCATGACATCAGGCTATCTGCAATGGAGATCGGCAGAAACCCCTACAGCAACCTTCATCTTTCTAGGGAACCCACCTCAAGCAAATGTCTTTTCCCCCATTCTTCTGCAGAAATCAAGGATGAGATTGAAAGGAAAGAGTTTATCCAACAAATTACAGATATTTGAATCTCTCCGCACCTCAACCTTGAGCCTATAAAAAGGGGTCTCTGAGATCAGAAAACCCATCCAAGAACTACTCAGCAACATATAAAAACTCTTCCATTCAAGCCTTCAAGCATTCATGTCATTCAAGCAGAACCTCCCAGATCCCTTTCTCAAACCCTAAAAACCCAAATCTGCCATCCCTAAAATAGCCCAATTCTCCTTCGCTGCAGTGTTTATCCAGCTCCCACGCCAGACTCATTATGCATAGCACCATCTTCGTCTAAATCACAATCAAAGTTAGCTTAATCGACCAAGTTGCAGGCTAATTTTGGTTTAGTTATCTCTAAATTCAAAAAGAGCCCCTCACATTTTGGCGACTTGTAATATCCCGATTTTTGAAGTTGGTCAAATTATAATTTTCTTTTGAGAAATAGAAACTAGAGGTTGTTACGAGTTCGTCATATTTTTCAGAGAGTTATTTGAGTTCCCGAGCTATTTTTAACAATTTTTCGAAGTTTATTAGAGGATAATTATATGACGATGTGGCGAGCTCAAATTGGAGGAGAGGCTGACACATGGCAGTAGGGTAGAGACTAGCTGGCTACTAACCTTACTGATGATGTGAGCATCAGCATTAGTCGTAGGCCATGTGTCAAGTAGGGAAAGAAGGGTTGTGGTTGACACGTGTCACTGAGACAAGTAGTCTTTGGTTGACACTTGTCAATTTGAAGTCTATAAATAGGGCTCACCCCCCTTCAATTCAGTCTGTACCTTTCACTCTCTCTCTCTCTTTATTTTCTCTCACTAGATATTATTATTTTATTAGATTGAAGTCTAATGTGTTTCAAATGTTCTTATGTGCTTTTAAATAGTCATAAAGTATGTTTTTGATATATATATATATGAAATATACGGTGTTTATATATATTATGAGCTGGACATTATTTGGCATTGTTTGTTATGAATATTGGTGATATATGCTTGGTGATATTTAGATTCTCGATTGCTTGTTACGTAACTACAATCACTACCAGAAAAAAGGCTTTTCCCGACGAAATAAAAAAAAAGGCCGACGACATAAAATTTTCGTCGGCTATTCCCAAGAATGGCCGACGATTTTTTTTTCGTAGCTAAAAAAAAAAAAATCGTCGGCTATATTCATATTTTAGTCGACGATTTGAATTTTTGTCGGCCTTTCTCTGAAACTTTAGCCGACGACAACTTTTGAAAGTTTGGCCGACGAAATTGGCATTTTCATCGGCTATAAGTCTATATATTTTCAGATCTAGACAGCAGCTGCTTATTTAAAAAAAAAAAAACGAAAAAAAAACGGGAGAAAGAGTGAAAAATCTGTGGGTATTTTATACGATTAGTTGCGTCTCATCGATTTGAAACTATTATCTGTTGAAGGTCAGGCAAAAAAACGTCATTTAGACAGTCCAATTACCATTTTTAAGCGTTTAGAGGTTTGACTGACCCGGTTGACCGTTCCGATCGAGTCTTTAACGTTGTCAGATGTAGTTGGATTTTTTTCCATACATGTATTTAATCTAAACGGTGATATCTGACGGTTGGAATAGATTTTCTAAACTTTTAGATTCAAAATCAAAACATATGCACTAATATTCCTTAACTTGTTTACTAAGTGTTTAAGTGAATGTATAGTTTCAAATAGTTACTATATGTAGAGTCTTCAAATACAAAAATATTGTGAAATAAGATATGACCGAAATAATGAAATACGTCTACGGTTGAAAAATGACAAGATTCTGATAAAATCTGAGTGCCGAATGTTGTAGTTAACTGTTTTGTACTTTCGTTTTCCTATGGGTAGCCTGACGTTCGTTAAATCCATTTTGTAAAATTTTTATATGATTAGTTGCGTCTCATTGATTTGAAACTATTATCTGTTGAAGGTGAGGCCAGAAACTGATGTAGGAAGGATGGCAGCAAACATTGAAGAGCAGATTGACCGTTGCAAGTCAAAACCCGGTTTACTGCAGATTTGGCGTCCGGCGTCCGAGTCACGATTGTGTGGGCCTTTTCAGGCTTTCGAGTTCGTTTAGGGCCTCAAAACGGCAGTTTAATATGTTTTCAAGATTTAAGTTTTCTAATTTGTTTTGGATTCGTTTTGTTTTAATTCCTTGGGCTTTTAGGTTTCCTTGTTAGTTGCCCTAGGGTTTCTTTTCAGTATTTAAGCATCCCTTTGGGATCACATACAATTAATTAATCATATTTTATCAAAACCCTAAGAGTTTTCTCTTGATTCCTGGTGGATTCCAGACCTGTTCTTTAGAGTATGACGTTGATTGTACTCTCCATTCATTGAGGGTTCGACGTTGATCAACCCTTCCACACTTCTACTGCGTCAGAAACCGTCGTTTAACTAGCCTAATTTCCGTTTTTAAGCGTTTAGAGGTTTGACTTAGTGGTTTGACCTATAGTTTAGCCGACGAAAATTATATTTCGTCAGCTAAACTCTTGCGATCCGCGCCTTTTCATTGTCCGCCGTTGGATGGCTCAGATCCGACGGCTGTTGATCTTCCAAAGTATAGCCGACGATGTTCATAGAATAGCCGACGAAATATTGTAAATCGTCGGCTATTCTCTAAGTTTAGCCGACGAAAATTATATTTCGTCGGCTAAACTCTTGCGATCCGCGCCTTTTTATTGTCCGCCGTTGGATGGCTCAGATCCGACAACTGTTGATCTTCCAAAGTATAGCCGACGAAATCTTTTAAATCGTCGGCTATTCTCTCTGTTTTAAATCTTTCAGCCCTCCTTTTTTCTCTCCTCCTCCGGAAAAACTCCTCCTCCGCTCTCCTCCGCCGATCTGCGTCTCCAATCCGCCGCTCTCCTCCTCCTCCTCCTCAAATCGGCGCCGGCGTCCTCCTCCTCCTCCTCCGGCATCCTCCTCCTCCGCTCTCCTCCACCGATCTGCGTCTCCAATCCGCCGCTCTCCTCCTCCTCCTCCTCCTCCTCAAATCGGCGCCGGCGTCCTCCTCCTCCTTCCCCTCCTCCTCCGGCCTCCTCCTCCTCCTTTTCCATGGCATAACATAACTTAATTTAATTTAATTTAATTTAATTTAATTTAGTTGACTATGACTATGGCATCCTCCTCCTCCGGCCTCATCCTCCTCTTCCGGCATATTCAGTTGAACCAAAACATAATTTAATTTTTTTTTCCCCAAAATTTAAGAATAGCCGACGAAATTGACCTTATTTCGTCGGCTATAACTTTATAGCCGACGATTTTTACCAAATTTCATCGGCTATAACTTTTATTACCGACGAAAATCACATTATTTCGTCGGCTATACCTCTTAAAATATTAATATATTCTGACAAAATAACCGACGAAATAGACAAAATCGTCGGCTATATTTAAAAACAAATAGCAGACGAAATTGATTTTCTTCGTCGGCTATAGTTGCCAAAATCGTCGGCCATACTCGAAAATATCCGACGAATTTCGTCGGATATTTTGCCAAGGTTTGGCCGACGAAAATTCATTTTCGTCGGTGATAATTTTGGAATGGCCGACGATTTCGTTATTTTCGTCGGCCATTAGTTTTACCGACGGGCTTTTACCGACGACTTATAGCCGACGAAATTTTCGTCGGTAGAAGGAATAGCCGACGAAAATTTTGAATAGCCGACGAAATTTTTTTCGTCGGCTATTCTGTCAAAACTGGTAGTGAATGTTGGAAAGCATGTGTTTTTGTTTTGAATTATATTACTTGATCATGCATTTCATGATGGGTAAATGGTGAGATTAGAAGTTGAAGGGAACATGTGTGTTTGGGAAATGAGTTTATTATTGATACAAACATTTCCTGTAGTTGAATTAACTCCTGGGGACATCCATGAGCTATGATCAGCCCACATGTGCACGAGTTTGGGGAAAGTATGCCCCTTCGATACCAGAAGTCGATAAAATGATTTATTTCGGGTTTCAGGACTGGGGACCATGAGTATAACAAGAAGACTAACAAAAGAAGAGAAAATTATATTTGAGGGCAGTGGAAAGTGTGAGGAGGAACATTTCATACATGCATTGTTATTATGCTATATGCTTTGGTTCGCTTGTGTTATGTTTGTACGTATTTTGTAGCGTGCGTAAAATAACATGGCGTTGTTGGCATATTAGATAGGGCACTCACTGAGCGCGTGGTTTTGCTCACCCACCCATTTACTTGCTGTTTTACATAAAAGTGTTTTAGTGTTTGTCGAGTCGAAGTGTCGAACAAGCATAGGATGGAGAGCTTAGAAAGAAGTTGGCTTTTATTTTTATTTATATTCCGCTTTGTAACACTCGATCACACCTCGGGATTGGCGCTGGGTGCCTTAAACCCCCACCAACATCGGGACCGGGGGGTGACACGACTTCACTAGGGAGATAACTAAGAAGTGATTCAGATGGCTCCTACCAGGAGAAACATGAATGCTCGCTCTCAAGAAGCGGTCAGCGAGTCTGCTGCTAACACTCAGTCCTAGAACCAGCAAGAAGACAAGCAGATGGAACAGCAAGAGGATGCAGCATAAAGCTGACCATAATCAACCTTATCCAAGTCTTTAACAAGTTCGAAGACACCCATAAAGAACTCTTGCAGGATGTGAAAGAGTTAAGGAATCCCACCCCCGCGCCAAAGCAAAATACCGAGCAGAACGGGAAAGTGTCACAGGAAGAATCGAAGGGGACCTTCCGGAAAGGAAGCCGCATCGTGCTAACGAAGATAGGAAATACATTCCCCAACCTCTTTATCCATCAAGCTTGATCTCTCTGCCTTACCCTAAAGGGTACGAAACACCAACTTTTGTTCTCTTTGTTGGAAGGAAGGTAAGTCCCAAAAAGTACATTAGTCGCTTCATCGACGCACTCGGACCTCATGCAGGCGAGCACAACCTCAGGCTTCGTGAGTTCTCAAAACCGCTCACTGACCGTGCGTATACGTGGTACACCACTCTGGCACAAGGTACTGTCCACACTTGGGAGGACTTGGCAAGTAAATTCTGCAAGAAGTACTTTGAGCATGAGGAAAGAGTGACTATCACTCAACTCAATTACACTCGTCAAAGAGCAAGCGAAAATCTTGTTGATTTCGTTAGAAGATTCCGCGACCTTTCCCTTGACTGTTATGATGAAAAGGGAGAAAAATACTTGGTGGAGATCTGTATCAGCTACATATTGCTAGAATACAGGGTCTATTTGGAAAATGCTGGTATTGATCAATTCTCTAAGCTCATGGATGCAGCTAAGAGGACAAGCTTGTCTGTGAAGGCACAAAAAAGCTGGCATTCTGAGAAGAATGATACACACCAAACTCTTGCAATTGAAGACAAGTCTTTATACAAGAGAAAACGAGAAACTTACCCAGCTATTCCTTGTGGCAACGAGGAGTTCCATGCTATACTGGACTCCTTGTTTGCTGATGGTGTCATCAAACAACCGCGGCCACAAAAGCCTCCATCAAAAGAAGAAAAGAGCGACTCCCGCTAATGCCGCTACCATCAGTTCATTGGACACCCGAGCCCTGCATGCCAAGTCCTGAGGAAGATTCTTCATGAGAAGATAAATGATGGGACTCTTAATTTGTCAACCAAGCGACAAGTCATTGATTAAGATCCATTGCCTAAATGCAGGGGAAAAGAGTCCTACTGTGTGATTACTACAGTAGATGATCACATAGAAGAAGACATTGTGCATCTCCAAATATTTCAGTATCAGTGTTCAGAGGCCATTGACCAAATGGCTTGGAACAAGTACTGCAATGCTCGAGGTTACAACATTCCATGGCCTAGTCTGAGTGAATTGGGAGGAGATACAAACATCTCTGCACATGGAAACCAATACTTGGAGGATGCAGTTTAGTTTAAAGAAGCACATCAGAAGCCACCCTGTATTGAAGCAAGCAACACTTGTAGCCGTGGGAACACAAGCCAGGCCTATTATGTCACTGAAGTAGATCATGAGATGGAGCAGCACATGGAAACCAATGGCCTAGTCTGAGTGAATTGGGAGGAGATACAAACATCTCTGCACATGGAAACCAATACTTGGAGGATGCAGTTTAGTTTAAAGAGGCACATCAGAAGCCACCCTGTATTGAAGCAAGCAACACTTGTAGCCGTGGGAACACAAGCCAGGCCTATTATGTCACTGAAGTAGATCATGAGATGGAGCAGCACAGCAGCAGAAACTGCAAGCCTACTGCTGCACAAATACTCTAACAAAGCCTGAAATTCAAATCTTTGTTTGATCAGTTAGAGTATGGTATGCAAGCCAGGCAAGCCGTTGCAGAGACTCTCATGCGCGTATATGAGGAACATGGACCTCAGTGCTTTGCTGCGGAAACGATGAGGACTATGTCCATATTGGAAAATGGCTCAAACCTTATTATTGTTAGTTATGTAGTTTCACCTTTTATTTTCAAGAACATGCTTCTTCAAGTACTTCAGCTCGCAGAGATTTTGTATGAACACACTACGGTAACGTTGTAGGCCTGTAATCTTTCTATCAAAGAAATGAAGAAGCACCTTTCGAGTATGAACACTTTTTTTATGATTTACCTTTCCTGTACTTTCGTCTAAAAAAATGGGGAGAAGTGTAGGAATTTAAAAAAAGGGAGATGGTTCAAAATCCAAGTCAATTATCTCTCAAGCAAGGGAGGTAGTTCCAAATCCAAGCCATGAAGTCCAAGGAGGAACAATGAAAGCTGCTACACCAGAGCATGCACTAAAATACTAAACTATATGTATGTACATTCCGCCAAAACAAAACCAACACAAGTTGTGAATTGCACGACTCTTAGGTGTCCAAGAGGATTCTTGAAGGCAAGCCACGCTCTTAGGACTAACAACATAACCAAACTTGACATGGAAATTTCCTCGCACCCTTTTCTAGTTGTCCCTTAATGTTTGAAAGCTCATTCCTCAGGTGGATCACATAATCTTCCAAGCGGTGAACCTCCCTGCAACATTCATCCAGGCCAGCTGATTTAAATATGTATCCAAAGAAATCCCTCGCAGTTACTTTCAGATGGTCAAGCATGAAATCTACTTTAAGTCCCCACTTTATAACTGACAGGACCCGCCCCGGATATTATACAGATATCCAGACTAAATCCTGTGGGGACCACCTCAATAGAGTTTTACCGAAAAATCGGCATGATCTCTCTTAAAATGGACAACCCATAACTGTAAGAAAACAACAACTAAAATAACCACCCTAACTCCAGGAGTCACCTGCTCCTCCAAAAACAAACAACTTCCACTGGAAGAATAAGAAACTCAAATTCAGGAAGATAAAGTAGAAATAAAAATAACATAACAACTAGTGCCGCGGGTCACAACCCGTAAGTAAATAGGAAGAGTTTACTACAACACTTTATGGACATCAGAGAAACTATACAAAGAAAATATGATACAAGTAGGTTAAACAAGTAATCTACGATTTCTGACAGCGGAAGATGAATTCTAAGCCTTGCCTCCTACTAGTATCGAAACAATCTGCAAGTTGGGCAGTTTAAAACGAAGAGCCCAGGAAAAGTAATTTAAAACATTAGTGTGAGTGGAAAAAAAAAAAAATACATATACATATCATTTCAATAAAAAATTATTTATATCACTTTCCTCATTTTTCTTGAATAAAACCATGAAACGTGCATTAATGAAATATTTATTTTCATATTAATATAAAAACCTCAACCCCGCTGGTTCGGGAATTTATACAATAACAGAAAATCTCATATGAGAAAATATTCCCCAATGCCAAGTATATAAATATATAACTTGGTCAATCTCATTGGCGTCACTACCAGAAAAAAGGGTTTTCCCCACGAAAAAAAAAGCGTCCGACGAATTAAAATTTTCGTCGGTAATTCTAAGGAATAGCCGACGATTATATTTTTCGTCGGTGAAAAAAAAAATCGTCGGCCATAGTTTAACCATAGCCGACGAAACCGTTTTTTCGTTGGTATTTTCAAAAAATCGTCGGCTATATTCATATTTCAGTCGACGATTTGTATTTTCGTCGGCCTTTCTCCGAAACATTAGCCGACGAAACTTTTTGGAAGTATGGCCGACGAAATTGACATTTTCGTCGGCTATAAGTCTATATATTTTCAGATCTGGGCAGCAGCTGCTCATTTAAAAAAAAAGGGGAAAAACGGGAGAAAGAGTGAAAAATCTGTGGGTATTGTTGAAATCTGTCATCTCTTACATTGTGGAGCTATATATAGGTACGTACATGTGTATATATGTTGATTTTGAGTTTTAGTTGAGTTGATTTTGAGTTTTAGTGATTTTGATTTATTAAGTGATTTTTTGTTTAATTTGTTGTTGTTTTAGTGTTAGAATGTATGTATCTATGTTGATTTTGAGTTTTAGTTTAATTATGTGTTTTAATTTGATGTTATTTTAATTAGTGTTAAAATATATATATATATATATATATATATGTTAATTAATAGTTGTTGATAGTGTAATTAATTAACTTAAATAATGGTTGATATATAGTGTAACTTAAATAATGGTTGTTAATTAATGGTATATATATATGAGTTGATGTTGATAATAATATATATTGTAATGTAATTAATTATTAAGGATTTATATATATATATATATGTGTTAATTAATTTCTTATTAATTAAAGTTATACATATATATTATTATCAAGCTATATATGGATCTGGATAAGAGTTGGATTTCGCTTCCAAGGCATGACCGACGATACAGTACAGGAGTTGTGAATTTTTTGCAGTTCGTCGAGGAAAATGCAAACGGGAATGATTACCATTATTGCCCGTGCAAGAAATATATGTGTCGCAGTGATATGTGTCGATTTATGATTAGGACAGTATGGGAGCACCTAAAGAGTAATGGGTTTTGGCCGAAGTACAAACGTTGGATATATCACGGTGAGCCATCATTAGATGGATCGCATGATCATGGGCAGTTTTTTGAGGCGGGCAGTAGTAGTACATCCAACGATCCAACAATGGCATTCGTCAACGACGTGTTTCCTTTTGAAAACGGTATACGTGGGGAACAATATATGCATGACCCGGTGCTGCCCTTCCCACAAGTTGTCAACACTGCTGCCTTTGACAAGTACAACAAACTGATTGCATTGCAACAGACCCCTGTGTCTTCAAGTTCTGAGAAGACAGTTCTTCAAAGTGTGATGGAGGTAATGAGGATTAAAGTCGAGACAAAATCGACTATCAGACAAGTGGATGAATATCTACAGTACACTTCTTCGTTGTTGGAGGAGGGTCATCGTAATCCTACCAATCACCGTAAGGTCTGAAGTATCCTCAAAGATCTAGGGCTTTCCTACATTAAGATCCATGCATGCGCATTTGACTGCGTTCTCTTCTGGGGTAAAGATGCAGAAGGGAATGACCTTGCTAGCCTTGACGCATGTCCGATATGTCAGTCTGACCGATATAAGTTAACGGGAGCAGGCAATAGGAAACCTGTGAAAGTGCTTCGGAATTTTCCGCTTAGAGATAGGCTTGAGCGGTTGTACATGTCAGAAACCACCGCAAAAGCTATGAGATGGCACGGTGAGCGGGACACGGGAGACGCAGATATCATGACACACATCTCTGATGGAGCGGCTTGGAAGCATATAAACAATGAGTTTCCTCATTTTGCGTCAGATGTCAGAAACGTCAGGCTCGGGCTCTCAACCGACGGGTCCAACCCTTTCGGCACCATGAGTCTTTCATACAGTATATGGCCGGTGGTTTTGGTACCTTACAACCTTCCTCCGTGGATGTGCATGAAGAAGGAATATAATATGTTGACGTTGTTGATTCCGGGGCCTGGTTACCCAGGAAAATGTCTCGATGTGTATATGAGACCATTGATTGAAGAGCTTAAGGTATTGTGGGACGTTGGTCATCCCACTTTTGACAAGTACAAGGAGGAGACGTTCCAGATGCATGCCATGGTTATTGGTACCATCAGTGATTTTCCTGCTTATGGGATGTTGTCGGGCAGCGTTGTTAGGGGATACAAGGCTTGTCCAGAGTGCCTCAGCGATTATGGGAGCACCCCTCATTGCAACAAGATATGGAGAATGGGTCATCGTGTGTTTCTTCCGGCGGATCACCACTGGCGTTACGAGTCCGCCGCATTTGATGGAACCGAAGAACACCGTGGTCCTCCCAGAAGATGGACGGGAAGAGAAATTTTAGCAGTGCTTAATGAGTACGATTTTGGGCCCCTCAGCAATCATCCCGATATTGTAGCGGAAATACCTGAAAGACCTGAAGAGTACAAATTCTGGACACATAAGAGCATATTGTGGGAACTCCCATACTGGTGTGAGTTGCTGATCCGTCACTTCCTAGACGTTATGCACATAGAAAAAAATGTTTCTGAAAGTGTGGTGGGCACAACGCTGAACTTGGAGGGGAAGACGAAAGACGGTCCTAAGGCTCGCACTGATCTGCAAAACATGAATATCAGAAAACAACTATGGTTGAAACAAGGGAAGAGAAAAAATGCCTCAAGCTCCTTACACCGTCAAGCCTGAGCATAAATCAGAAATTTTCCATTGGATAAGTCGGGCCAAGTATTCTTCAGGCTTTGCTGGAAATACAGCGTGTACAGACAATTCAACAATCTTTACGGGTTGAAAAGTCATGACAATCATATCCTGCTACAACGTCTCTTCCCTGTTTTCATTCGACCGTTCCTTCCCCGTCACGTTGTGGAGCCGTTAGTAGCGTTGGCAAGATTTTTCCAGAAGGTATGCACACGGGAAGTGAGAAAATCTGACCTCCGGGAAATGCAACAAGACATCGTTCATATCATGTGTAAATTTGAGATGATATTTCCTCCAAATTTTTTCGACATCATGCCTCACCTCATGATCCATCTTCCTCGGCAGTTGTTGCTTACCGGTCCTGTGCACTTCACTTGGATGTATCCGATGGAAAGGTACGTATTTTACACCTTATGTTAATTTCCTCATCAATATATGTGATTTAGTATTAATGTATTATCATAACACTTTAAAAACTTGATTTATAGGCAACTTGGACAATACGGTGATTTTGTCCAAAACAGATCCGCACCTGAAGGTTGTATAGCTGAAGCATATATTGCGCACGAGTGCGTCACCTACATGAAGCTGTATTTAGGAGCGTTACAGGAAAGCATACCGGAAGATGTACCTTCACAGTTCAATCTTTCCGTACTCTCCGACGATGTTGTACTCTGTGGAAACATGCTAGTTTCCTACAAGTTGAAAGATTATGAGGTAGCCATTGCACATTGGTGGGTACTAATTAACTGTCCAGAAGTTCAGTTTTGGAAGAACATGCATCTAAACTGTGAACAAGTAGGAGGCCAGGTGATCTCGATTACCACAACCGGACATTCGCAGAGTATTTCGGCCGCTGGGTACGTAACTTTAACATTATTCTATACGTATTTATATATTATTGTGTATAATTATTCATATTTATAATTGATTCTGATGGTTGCAGATGGACCTCATTAAAAATGATAATCACCCAAATTGGTCGCACGAATTCAGACAGCTAGCGATGAAGCCGGTCTATTCAAAAGTTTATGCGACGTGCAAGGTGAATGGTGTGTTATTTCGATGTGAAGAGAGAGACGTCAGACTGAAAACACAAAATTCAGGGGTTATGGCACATGGTGGGGATGATGGAGTTGACTATTACGGTGTTCTCCATTCAGTTGTGGAACTGCATTATGGGGAAGGTATGAAAGTGCACCTTTTCAAGTGTAGATGGTTTGACACACGGCCGCATAGCATGAAAACCGATCAATACGGCATAACTTCTGTGAACACTAGTACATCATGGTATGAGGATGACCCGTTCGTTTTAGCCACATGGGTGAAACAAGTGTTTTATCTTGATGATCTCGCCAAGGGGGACCCGTGGAAAGTAGTCAACACTATCCACCATCGCAACATTTACCGGGCATCTACACTTGGAGTGGCTGAAGAGAACGAGGAAGGTGGCACCGCGTATCAAGAGCCCAACTCAAACGGTATTCCAGACTCCTCTTTTATTCGCCTAGACACGCCAGTGCGAATTCGACGTGAAGAGCCACTGCTTGTTGATGTTGATTCAAATGAAGAAACTAACGCGGACTCTAGTGGTGAGGAAAGACATAGATTACCCTATCGAGCAATTTAGAAACCGAAGAAGACTCATCCGATGATTCCGATTAAAATCCGACGGATTAAGTAATTTAGATGATGTAATCCTTTCATTTGTAATCCACTCATTTCTAATGAATGGGCGTGGGGATGAGCTTCCCAGCTAGGCTGGGTTCCAAACCCCTTAAAAAAAAATTTGAAATATGTTGACTGTTGGGTTTCTGTTTTTTTGATGTTCAATTTTGGTTATATATGAACAGGACATAGGAATACGAGAGGTATAAAACCACTGATTTTTTTATTTTTTTTCATAGAATAGCCGACGAAATTTGCATTATTTCGTCGGCTATACTCATAATTGCCGACGAAAAATGCGTGATTTCGTCGGCCATTCATATATTGAAAAATACATATTTTATGTTAGACAGAAAACGACAAAATAATAGCCGACGAGTACTAGGTTTGCTTTAGTCGGCTATGATAAAAAAAAAACAAAAAAAAACCAGCTTCCATTTTCTATCACTATCGACAAACCATTGCTTCATCCTTCTAATGCAAATATGTCGTCAAATAAGATATGACCGAAATAATGAAATACGTCTACTGTTGAAAAATGACAAGATTCCGACAAAATCTGTGTGCCGAATGTTGCGGTTAACTGTTTTTTACTTCCGTTTTCCTATGGGTAGCCTGACGTTTGGTAAATATTTTGAGGAAAATTTTTAAACGATTAGTTGTGTCTCATCGATTTTAAACTATTATCTGTTGAAGGTCAGGCCAAAAACCGTCGTCTAACTAGACTAATTTCCGTTTTAAAGCGTTTAGAGGTTTGACTTAGTGGTTTGACCAACAGTTTAGCCGACGAAAATTATATGTCGTCGGCTAAACTCTTGCGATCTACTTATTGTCCGCCGTTGGATGGCTCAGATCCAACGGCTGCTGATTTTCCAAAGCATAGCCGACGAAATATTTGAATTCGTCGGCTAAACTCTTGCGATCCGCGCCTTTTTATTGTCCGCCGTTGGATGGCTCAGATCAGACGGCTGCTGATCTTCCAAAGTATAGCCGACGATGTTTACAGCATAGCCGATGACATTCAAACAATAGCCGACGATTTTAAAGATTTCGTTGGCTATTTTGAAGAATAGCCGACGAAATCTTTTTTAATCGTCGGCTATTCTTTCTGCTATAAATCAGAAACTCTCGAACCCTAGCCGACTTTTTCCTCTTCTCCTCCTCCTCCTCCTCCTCCTGCTGTTGCTACAATCTGCCGCTCTGTTGCTCCAATCCGCCGCGCTGCTTCTCCTCCTTCTCAAATCGGCGGCGCCACACTCCTCCAATTCCGGCCTCCTCCTCCTCCGATCCTCCTCCTTCCTCAAATCCTCCTCCAAGCCGGCCTCCTCCTCCTCCTCCTTCCCCTCCACCTTCCCCTCCTCGTCCGACCTCCTTCCCCTCCTCCTCCGGCCTCCTCCTCCGATCCGGTTAAATTTTTTTTCTTTCAATTTAGTTTAATTTTATGAATTGTTATATATTTGTTAATAAATTTAATTTTAACAAATTTTTATATATTTGTTATATATTTAATTTTAATTATATAAATTGTTATATATTTGTTAATAAATTTAATTGTTATATATTTGTTATAATTTAGGTATATAAATTGTTATATATTTAATTTTAATTATATAAATTGTTATATAAATTGTTATATATAAATTATTGAATTAATTATATATATAAATTGGTAGTCTAATTATAACCATTTATATATTTTTGTTAATATATAAATGGTTATTTGTATTTATATATATGTTAATAATGAAATATAGTTATATTTGTATATAAATAGTTATATTTAGGTTAATGGTTAGTATTATTTAAAATTAGTTAAAATTTAAATATTAATTTGTTAGTATGTTTTGAAATATGTTAGTATTATTGGTTATTATATTAATTAGAATTTGTTATTTAATGTAATATAATTTAATATTAATTAATGTATTAATGCCTCAAGCTGCAGATGGCCGATACATTCAGACAGTTCTTTGGAGGCCGTCGTTCCAGATCTAGGGGTTCTGGAAGTTCCGCCGGTTCCGCAGAGTCCGACAGGACCCTTAGCCAGCCTGAGAGGACCATCACCCAGCCGCGGACGAGTGTGGATTCATCCCAACCGCGGAGGAGTGTGAGTTCTCGGCACCAGACCCTTCTCCAGGCGGAGCGGCCATCGAGCAGTTCACTTCCCCCCGTCGGGCCAGATGCTCCGAGGTTCAGTAGGCAGCTATTTCAGGACGAGATAGCTGCAGACGTTCCTCAGGTCCGTATGCCTGAGGTTCATCGGGAGCCGATGACGAGTCCGACGACGTCTGCTGCTGACTCGACTGAGGGGCCTACTCTCTCAAATCAGCTCTACCTCCCGTACAACATTCCTGCGATACCCGATGTCGACTTTCGTGGTATGCCCATATGGCCTGGTATGCCTCAGTACGTGAGTGTTGCGGAGGCATACCATCAGCAGCCATTTGAGAACCCTGACCTCCTGATTTCGGCGAGGAGAAAAGGAAAGTCGACAGACGAGTCATCCAGTTCAGGTAACATTTGATTTTATTAATTAAATGTTTTATTAAAATTAACACACTAATATTTAATTTTATTAACCAATCGTACGTGTCGTTTATGTGATAGGGACAGCCGCTAGCAGTTCAACGAGGAATACGAAAGGTGTCATATGTTTTGACATGCTCAGGAGAACTGTTGCGCTCCGGGGGAGGATCCAGATCAACGAACCTCCTAATCAGAAGGTTCAGGGGAAAAAACGCCGCGACTACACGGGTTGCGTGGGGGCACTGATTAGGGACATAGTCCCTATGTTCTGGACACGGTGGGCTGATGTGCCCGAAAAGATCAAGAGGGAGGTGAACAACGCCGCGTCGGTGAGTAATTTAAAAAATTTAATTTATTTATCGTAATATTTAATAATTTTCGGTATTGTTATAATTGTAAAACTAATAAAATATTATCTTTCAGACATACTTTGAGATTGCAGAACACAAGCAGGATTGGGCGGACTCGATGCAGAACTTGAGGTACGTTGGGAATTCCTCATCTTATAATTTGAAATATTTTATGATATTAATAATATTTCTAATGCACTTTTGTTTTTTCCGTAGGTTCAAAGAGTGGAAGAACGAGCTCCGTTCCTACTTTAACCAATACGACAACCGTGGTCGTATGGGTACTCCCAGAGAGTTCATGTTCAGGGAGTACGAGTGGCGTTGGTTGAAGACAGTAGACTTCAACAACCCACTTATGCTGGTAAATACTAAACTTAACTATAAATGTTTATTTTGTTAAAATTTTAATTATTAGTTTAATTATTTTATAATTATTACACTAATATTTTTTTATACATTTTTCTAATATTTTATTATTTGTTTGAAGGAACGGTCTCGGATAAACTCTGCGAACCGCCACCATAACACAACCCCCCATCATGGTGGTTCTAGGCCATTTGCACAATATCAGGAGGAGGCGCTTAGAGATCATCCTGATAGCAACCCGTACGTGGAGACGTTCAAGATCGCTTATCCACAAGTGACAGAACAGCTCGTAAGTCGTTGATTACGATTTTAAAATTTTAATTATTCATTTTACTTAATTATATATTTGTTAGAATATTAATTATTTTTTTTTCCCGTTCAATTAGGAGAGGGTGAACCGGGCCGAAGAAGAGGTGTTCCAGCAAGTAGTTCGCGAGACACAACCGAACATTTCAGAGGCAGATCTGGAAGAAGCCCTGCGCCAGGTCGACCGATCGAATGTCCAAACGACAGCGAGGATGTTCGACGCAGCCTTCCCAGACCGGTCAAACCAATACTACTGCCGGGGTTTGGGAAGTTCTGGAATAGGGCTCCTGAAGACCACTAAGGGAGGTCAAAAGAAGAGAGGCGGGGAGAGCCAACAGATGAGAGGGGAAGTGCAGAGATTGGCGGTCGAGGCCCAGAGATCACAGGAGCAACGCCGCAGAATACAGCAGTATCATTTGGATATGGCCAGTTGACATGCTGAATGCGAGAGAATTCGGTCGAACACAACTACGCCGGCCAACAAAACTGGTGGTATGATATGTTCGCGGCACAACAACAAGCCCTTGGACCCCCGCCCCCGTTTCAGCCGTTAGTTGAACCTCCAATGCCTCAACCTCCCGATGATGACGAGCATGATGGAGAGCAGGATGCTGGGGATGACGTGGTGGACTTTAGTGCTTTAGGTGATGATTAGGGTTATATTTTATGTATATTGGAACAAATTAAATAATAAGTCATTTAGACGTGTTTCTTGTTGGTGTAAATGCATGGATTGTCTTTGTGATTTGCAGGTTGCTTGGAATGGTAATTTAGAAATTAATTTAATTTTTTTCACCCAAATGTAAGAATAGCCGACGATATTGGCATTATTTCGTCGGCTATAAGCACTATAGCCGACGATTTTTACCAATTTTTGTCGGCTATAACCGTTATAGCTGACGAAAATGATATTATTTCGTCTTCTATAATTAATTAATGCCTATTAAAATATTAATATATTCCGACGAAATAACCGACGAAATAGATGAAATCGTCGGCTATATTTCAAAACAAATAGCCGACGAATTTCGTCGGCTATAGGTTACGATATCTTCGGCTATAGGTTACGATATCGTCGGCCATACTCGAAGATATCCGACGAATTTCGTCGGATATTTTGCGAAGGTTTGGTCGACAAAATGAATTTTGGTCGGTAAAATCGTCGGCCATACTCGAATATAGCTGACGATTTCGTTATTTTCGTCTGCCATTGGTATTACCGACGCCGTTTTTCTGACGAATTATAGCTGACGAAAATTTCGTCGGCAGAAGGAATAGCCGACGAAAATTTGGCATAGTAGACGAAATTTTTTTCGTCGGCTATTCTCTCCGATCTGGTAGTGCGTTTAGTAAAATTGAATAAAAATAGGGGAATATCGATCATCATATAATAATGAGCCTCCAAGGCTAAGGGTCAGAGCCTCCAAGACTCTATAACGTCCCACGCTAAACCTGTACACATCGACCGCCGAGGTGAATTTGACCTATATGGTCAAGTCGTCACCTTGCATGGACTCAGGTGACTAAGCTAGCTAGCAATAAACATCTAAGGACCCTAGTCTGGTGAAAAATCCAAAAACGAAATCAAAGTACACTTCCCCTAATAAATCGTAAATCAGTACGATCTTCGACCGCACTTTTGAGGCTAAAAAAAATATAATTAAACACAATCATAGGCTCGTAGAAAAATAAATGAAATCAACATGTCCCACATGTCATAGTAATCGAAACAAAGCGAACTTGTATAATTCTCGGAAATCTCATTTTCGGTTTAATATCAATATATATATATATAGATATAAATAAGTCAAATTAATTGACTTAATTTGAAAACCATTTAAAAATCGATCAAAAATGAAATCATCAATTAAAATAGATTATCGACATTCGATAATCCATATCATTTTCAACATAAAATATTGAATATAAACCCCCACAGTATTTAAAATATTCATGCATGTATCAATTTAAAATAAAAGTCCACTCACTGTAACAAAGTCTGTCACTGATCCGAGTCCTCCTCAAGTCGAGTCTCCCCTCGGCCTGTAAAGAGACATATTTAGAAAAACCCGAACTCGGAAATTAAATTATAAAAACTTAATTTACATGAATCTTCACTCTTACGAATCTCCCAAATAGAAATTACGCGTCAACTCCAATTAAGTTATGACTGAACTTATTCAATACTCCCCATCCTAGACCACTTAATCCTTTATTGGTTTTTTCGTCGTAATTTTTATTTACTCGGATTTAATCTTCTTGTACCGCAAGTCCAATAGTAAATAAATTAGTCAAACCGTAAGTTTATAAGTCTGACAGTAACTTTCGAATTACATTTTACCTTTTCACATTTACTGTTTTATTTTTACCATTTACTAATCATTCAGTTACTGTTTACCATATACCATTTACTATTTAACCTTTTAACCTCTAGTTTTACCCCTCTACCGCCGCCACAGAGCCAAAATCACCTCCAATTCACCTAACACAAACACCACCACCATAGGGGTTCACCCCCACTACCTCAGCCTCCCAAAACCGTTGCAGCCATCGCAAACGGCAGCCGACACGGTGGCCAAAAACCCTCCAAAACCTGCAATTCACCAAATTTCAACAATCCAAACTTCAAATTATACTAATTCGACTCCAAACAACGTCTTAAATCCAATTCCAACTTCCAATTATACCAATTTCACCATTTCAATCACCCTATACCGAAATTCCCAAAACCCTACAAATTTCAAATTTGAACTTCTCCTTACCTGGGTTGAATTGATTCAATTCCTTTAGTGGAGTTGTTGTGAGAATCAAGGTCTTCCTTTCCCCCTTAAATCAGGCCAAGAGATAGCCGGATGAGGGAATACCAGTTCAACTGAGTTTGGGCTTCTCAGGCAAAAATCGCCCAAACGGCGGCGATTCTTGCCAAGCCGCTACCACTGACTAGAAGAGGGAGGACAGACGAGTCGGCCGGCACCAGTAGCACGAGGATTGATGGCCAGATGGCGGAGTTGAGTGGAGGTGGTGGCAGTGTTGGTGGAGGTACTACGTCGGGAAGGAAGAGAGAGAAAAGAAGAAGGGAAGAGAAAGGAAAGAAAAGAAAAAGAAGAAAAAAAAATATTTCGAAATCGGGAAGTTTCATTCCCGACTATTTATATCCGACTAAAATCGGAAAGTTACGTGTTTTACATTGTAACTTTTTAATTTGAGCTCCGAATTAAACGCGCTACATGACCATGAACTCATTTTAACGTGTTCTACCTCCAGTAGCAAGAAGATTCCCGCTCAAGCCAATTTAAAGAAAAACATCAACTTTTAGAGTCTCTATAATAGTAAAACAATTCTCATGAGAGTAAAAGTAAAATAAAATCACCAAGAAGCTAAACAGGGTTCGGGGGGTATCAATAATGGCCCAACATGCATCTCTCCAAGCCAAAAAGATCTCTTCACTTTTCACCTCCTCCATTTCCATGCTATACAACCAGTATTCTAAAAGGCGCCTCCTAACCCCGCCCAGGCGCTAGGCCGAGCCAAGCTGCCCCGATTTCAAGAGAGGTGATTCAATTAGGCGATAAGACTGCCTAGGCGGGTTGAGGCGGGGTGAGGCGGGTTGAAGAGGGGCGAGGCGGCGAGGTGGGGCGAGGCGGCATGCCTGGTTACCTAGGTGTGAAAAAGCCCAAAAAAAGACATGAAAACCTAAAGGGCTTAGAGCATTGGTCATCAGTCTCTTAACTCTCTTCTACGACTTCTGTCTCCTTTCTCAGTCTCTCTCTCGGACGTACCCAGAGTCCAAACTCCATTAACCCACACTCTAGTAATCCCCAAACTCCAGTCTCTCGGCCTCCTCTCTCTCTGTATCATCAAAAGTCACTTCTCTGTCGTACTCATCCATTCTGCAGCGAAGTGCCGACATGCCGATCTCTGATTCTCTAGTATGAATATGGTACGAATCATACGATTCATTACCCTTCCACTCTTCCCCACCTACTTAAGAGCTTTTGCGTTTCTGGGTTTTCATTTTTCTTCCATTCTGCTTGTCTTTTGTGACTTTGAACGGTCACTGACTCATTCCCTCACCATTATATGAATGCATTTGACAAGCTGCAATTGATGCTCATCACCTGTTTGACGAAATGCTTTTGAGACGTTGTTACTCTTATAGTCTTATTATGATTTTTTTTTCTTTCATTGATCTACTGATTGTTTATGGCTGAGCAACTTAGACTTCAATTGATTAATAATCAATGTTTAATTGTTTACAGTTATAAACTTATAATATGATCTGGGTTAAACTTAAACGATTGTCATAATGGCATTATTGCATTAGACAACTATTTTGGAAAAGGGATAAATGCACCATTGGTGCCTAAACTCTTGTGCACTAGACAATATGGTACCTGAACTTTGAAATTGATTAAACTGATACTTGAACTCTTGTTTTCTTATATCAAAGAAGTACCTACCATTAAAAATTCAGTAAATTCCGTTAGAATATTCTGTTAACACTATCAAAAAGACCAAGATACCCTTATTTTCTATTTCTTTATAAATTATCTTTATTTTACATTTTGACAGAGCGTGGTGGGCCCATGAATTTGGTTATTTAGCATACTACATATATATAATTTATCATCTATGCTCAAAGGTAAATAGTTAAATTTAGTCATTAATTATTTCCCCTCAGTGATTAAGTTATTTAGAAAATATTAGAATTAATGAAAAAGAATTAAAAGACAAAAAAGCAAAATTGAAAATTCTAAAAAGATTCAGCGAAAGGCTTCCTAGAAATAGACAAGGTTATTGGGATATAATATTTAGATTTACTCAAGGTATCTATGTAGCGGAAAGACAAATTGCAGAACTTGAACAAACTCTCCAAAAAAACAAGAACCCCTTGAAACTTTGAGCCGCGGTTAGAGCCACAGGGTAGATCCGCATAGGTTGGTATCAAAGCCTGTTTTGCTCAAAAACAGGTAAAGAAAAGGCTTATGCCACAAAGTTGGCTTCTATTAACTAACAAAAGAGAGCCAAAACTTAAAAACTATCAGGACTTTTGCATTGAGAAGAATAGTGACAAGTGGAACTTGTGTTTTCACACTAAACACATCCAAGAGAGTCAATACTCTATTGAGTACGTGTGTAGAATCCTTAACGTTCTATAGCACGAGCATATTTATCTCCAAAAAGAGATAGGAGTAGAAGAACTTGATCATTCTAGACCAAGCCTAGTTGAATTTCTAGATCATCTATCTAGAGATAAAGCTACTGAGCAAATAACAGAACAACTCGAGAGATTTAATTTAGGATTAATCAACTCGGAGAAATACAAACAAAACTATCAAAACTTGAAGTTAAGCTAGATTACCTTAAAGAAAAACAATATCTTTTAGATATTGAAAAGAAATTAATAAGAACAGAGAATCTTAATAATATTAATCAGCAAGCATCTGAATTAGGAAAAACCCAAGAAGACTTGAGAAAACTTTTAAAAACTCTTATATCCAGGATAGGATGAAACAAAGAGTAGAGCTAAAAGTAAAAATGGAAGATGAAAAGGCTCTAGTCTTTATCTTCCTACAGAAAAACTTGCTGAAAATGTAGAGGCAATCATACATCAGCAAAATTACAGCAATATCTATCTCCAAGAAATAGGAAGAGATATAGAAGAACAATTTCAAGAAATAAATGCAAGAATCACAAATCTACAAAAAAGTGTAGAAAAAATGAATGAGAACTCTAATGTTGAAAGAATCAACGAAGAAGAACTAGCACAGACAGTAGCTAGTAAGATTATCATACATTCATCAAAGGTAGAAAGCGGGTTTAAATTTAGTGAACCTAAATTACTTGAATGGAAAGCATCCAAAGATTCTAAAAGAGATATATAAATACTGAGTAGAATACTCAGTAAAAGATATATTGTACCACCTGTACAGCTCATAAATGCTCAAGAGTTTGAGTATAATGAAATTGAATATAATGTGAGAGAAGCATCAGCACCAAGGTTTAAATTCAAAAATGATCGGGTTCCAAAACAGGGTATAGTAAGCAGTCTAAAGAAAGAGCTAAAGCAAATATCCAAAAATTAAATAATCGTAACATGAGATACTTTGAAGAATATACAAATGAGTTCCAAAATTAATTTTCTACAATCGGAGATTTAGAAAACGAGGAACTCGTTAGAACCTACTACCGAAAATTACCAGAACCTTGGAATAATGCGGTAGCACAATTCCTTGAAGAAAATCCCCCCTGGTGCTTTATAGTTGGAGAAATAGCAGAAATAGTAAGAGATCTCTTTAGAAAACAATGGACAGAAAATCAAATATCTAGAACTACTAAAAAACAACTCAGAGGAGTTGAGAATATGTGTCCAAAAATATTGGACACTCCGACACAATGGAGATGTCATACTCACACTGATTGGAAAAACAAAAGTAAATTCAGAAATAAGAAATACAACAGAAACATTACTTCTAATAAGAAGTATAAGTTTAGGAAGAGTTTTAACCGAAATAAAGAAAAAGCATCTCCTAGAAAGAGATTCTTTAAGAAAAAACCGCAAGGCAAAATTCTTCAAGAGAAACAAAGCCCTGCCGATGCTGGCTTTGCAAGGCAGAAGGACATTATGCTAATGAATGTGCTAAAAGAGAAAAAAGAATTTCTAAAGCTCTCATAACAGAATATGATGAAGCTATAGAATACGCAAACTTAAAATGTTTCGAAGTAGAGTATTCTGATGAAGAGAATGAGTCAATATATTCTCTGGAGTATTCATCAGAAAGTGATATAGAAAGTACTTCAGATGACACTGAAGAAGATAGTCAGCGCTCTATATTCATGTTAATCCAAAATTGGAAACAAGAAAATATGGATAGCATCAATAAGCTAGAATTTCTACTAAATCCTGGAACTTTTACATGTGACTATTGTAACTGCTACAACAGTAACACCTTTCCCATATATTGTGAAGAGACAGGAATGAAATTTGGTATGCTAATAGTTGGCTTGCTAAAGTATTTTGTTTCAAAATTTCAGATTAATCGGAGTTCAGGAAATCACCCAAAAAATGGCTGTAATTGCTGATGCTGAGTACCTCTGCCGCGATCCATCGCGAGCAGACTTGTCACCCACACCTCTGAGACATATCGGACACGGGCACCTCGTGTCCAACGCATATCCAAGATCAAAGATGGCGTATCAATGACGTATCCGGAAAATTCTATAACTATGATGTGTTCTATCGGATACGGGCACCTCGTATCCGATATCGACACCTGACCCTGCACCCGTGAGCACGCCATGCTTGCTACCGTTGCCGCTCACCAGCAGCCGCTCGCCAAGTCCTTGCTCGCCACCCTTGCTCGCTCGCCAAGAAGATGCGCACACACGCTGCACAAAAGCCAACACCCTGCTGAGAAGTACCGCGCTCCAGTACCTGCCGAGAAGTACCGCGCTCCAGTACCCTGCCGAGAAGTACCGCGCATGCATACCTGCCTGAAGCCATCTTGCCGAGAGCACTTCCGGGGGATTTTCAAGTTATTTTGTGTGTTCATCTGAGGCTGCAAGCATCTGCAGCAATTCCTAAGAGTGCAAGGAGAACCCGCAGATGTGCCAAGAAGCCAAGAAAAGTCAACAAAGCCAAGCAAGCCGAGAGAAAGAGGGAAACCTAGCGGTAGGAGGAAAGCTTATTCCCGGGAAGACTAGGAGGCTGCATTCGAAAATTGGGCTATTAATCCATCAAGTAAATGGCTGCCGCTCCACAAGAGAAGTCCAAGAATGTTTGCAGTCGATCTAAAGCCCAAACCATGAAGTAAAATTCAGAAAAAGAAATCTTAGAATAGCTAAGAAAGGAATGAATCAAAACTTTATTCTACAAGGTTTTGTTTGCCGATTGCAACTAGGATTCCTCCTAGGGTTTTTAGCCTATATAAAGCCAATGAAATATCACATTCTAAAGTAAAAAAAAAAAACCCTAGCCAAAGCTCTACCAATTTTCTGCCAAAGATCCTACATAAAAACACAAACCAAAAACCACCACCACCACCATAAAAATTCTGCCGATCCTTCACCCTTCATCCAACCATCAACCGAAACTCACTCCATCGGATCCACACGACTTGAAGCCATCAAAGGTGTCTGTAAAAGTGTGATCCACTCCCTACTTTCGGTTTGTAATAGTTTTTATGTAGTTTTGTGTAGTTTTATCTATGAAACTCATGTGTATGTTTGGTCATTGTGTTTTCATGTCTATGTGAAAAATGATTGTGAGATTGGTTTTATAATGATGCATGTCAATTTAATTCTTATGATATTAATAAAGAATTTCAAAGATAAGTTTCGAATTGCATGATAATTTGTAAGGAAAAGATGTAACATAGGATAACCGGCAAGCATGTTAACGTAGTTGTAGTTTCATACTTGGTTTATTCTTTAAATCCGTGTGCAATAAAGGTTGCTGCCCTATACAATTGCAATGTACTCGGGGTATCGATCTCATAAGCCAAAATATTCATAGGATAAGATGAACGATTAGTTGCTTACCTTATGGTGTTTTTAGGGATAGAGTGGTTTAAAGAATTTATTTACATGTCGATGTGAGAAGAGTGACGCCTTACTTGCTAATATGTTTCCAACTAAAAAGACTTTGTGCTTAATTACTTGTCATGTTTGTTTACGTCGTTTAGAATATTCAAAGATGACTAATATAATTTTAAGGTTAGGCGTTTAGTCACTTAAAATATATAAGGAGTCTTAATCGATTAGTGAAACCGTTTAGGAGCTAATTAGATTGGAACTAAGTCGAGTCTAGAACATGTTGATATGATGCCGTTGATGTGAGCCTGAGCTCGCATGCAATAATAAACCCTGCAATCATTAGTAGTATAGAATAAGTAGGGATCATTCTAGCCGGGGATTAAGGGTACCTGAAACATGAGAATGTTAACACAAATATTCACAAATATATATGTACACAATTGTCACACTTATATAAATATATACGAATTTATCATGGGGGATGAAGATGAGGTTCGGCAGCAAGGACTGCCTCTATATCTAAGACACGAAAATAAACCTAAACTACTATATACAAGTGATCATCATCTCTCACAAAACATTTAACACCAAAGACTCTTTAACATGTAGATTTGCATGCAAGAAGGTAAGAGACAAGTATTCAGCATGTTCAAGACTCAACTTAGTTTCGACCACAATTAGAGCGATTAGCCTTTTAACCAATTGTTAGACATCTAATGTTTTAAGATCATGCTATTCGCCTTCGATCCTAAAGTTTATGCTAATCCGGTTTTACACGTTTTAACATTTAAGCACAAGTGTCTAAAATCGAAAACATGCAAATAAGCAAGGTTGTCAATCATCTTATTTAACATGCAAGTTTTAGCTAAGGTTATACCCTAAGTGAGCACAACAAATCAAAACAACCGTCAGGCCTATAGTTTTATTCGTTATAACTCGGGTTAGATGAAACCTAACATCTAGATTTACATGCTTCCAGCCAATACTAATGCTTCGGTTTTTAAGTCACACCCTTAGATTACTAACCAATTAAAATCCTAAACATACTTCTAATACCACTGCCCTAATTATCCATACATACGAAATCCACAAGTTACATATTACAAATTAGCATGCAAAATCATTGTTCTTGTCGAAACCTAAACATAAATCTAAGCATCGATTCAAACAAGTCTTTAACCTACAATTTATAAAACCAAAATTGATTCATACATAGACATATAAACCAACACCAAACATACATGAGTGTTTCATAGACGAAACTAAACATAACTAAACAAAAAATACTAAAACCGAAAGAGGGGAGTGGATCACACTTTGAGACACCTTGAGAGCTTCAAGTCGTGTGGATCCGGCGATGTGTGGAGGCTGGGGTGAGGCTGCACGGCTGTAAGGTGGCTCGGCAGGATCTTTTCCAAGTTTCGGCAGAAACTTGGTTGGTGGTGGAGGGTGGTTTTCGGTTTAGGTTTTTGTCTAGGATCTTTAGGGAATTTTGGTAGAGTTTAGGCCTTGTGTTTAAGCTTGAGATGAGATGATTTTTTTGTAGGAAAACATAGCTATATATAGAGGCAAATTCGGCAGAAACCCTAGGTAGAAAACCTAGTCCAAATCGGCAAAGGCAATCCTTGTGCAACAAGGTTTTGGTTCCTTCCTTTCTTGGTTCTTCTAGGAAACTTCTTTTTCTGATTTTCTTCCTTGGATTGGGCTGCATATCTTCATGAACTTCTTGTGTAGGCTTGACAACTCCATTTGGTGAGCTTGGTCCATAGAAAAATGCCCCAAACCCGCAAGAACACAAGACCGGCAGCAACTCGGCTGGAATGACCTTGCTCCAGTAAATCCGGCATATCTCCCTTCTCGGAGATCCAATTGATACGATTCCAAGTCTCAGATAAACTAAACATATATAGCCATCTCCCCATAAAATATTTTGATCAAATTCCTTGTGAATCGTCGGGAATGATTTTTCGAAGTTGGATCAAAGTCCCAGGAAAATCCTGGAAGTCCCTGGATTGGTTTGCTCGGACTGCCGTTTTGCAGCCATCTTTTGGGTGACTTCCCGAACTCCGATTGATCTGAAATTTTAACACAACATTCCTCAGTATATGAATAATAAGCACACCAAATTTCATTGAATTCAGACAAGGATAGATCATATTTTTATTCATCTCAAAATCACGAAAAAGACATATTTTGCACTATTTTCCAGATTTCTCATACTTAGTCATTTTTCGGATTCTTAACCATTTTTCACCAAACTCTACCAAATTAACACTAAACTATATTAAGACTCAATATTAGATAAATAAGGGTTAAACAAAGCATAAACGAGGGCATAAGCATATAATATCGTAGCACATTATGCTCTTATCAGCCGTGAGCATACTTGCTATTTTGTTATGTGTTTTGATTGCTTTCGTGCTAGTAACATGTTAGAGGGCAGCCTTGCTGCCGAAGCCATTATCTTCCCCCCTAAAGTGACGATTTTTGATGTGTAAATGTGTATATTTATCTAACAATTTCATGTTTCAGGTACTCTTAATCCCCGGCTAGAACGATCCCTACTTATTTCTATACTACTAACGATTGTAGGGTTATTATTGTGTGCGAGCTTCGGTTCTCATCAATACACAACAATGTCCCCAAAATATTGTCAAATATATTCTTTTCAATGTGCATTATATCTAAATTATATCGATGTATCAACTTAGACCAATACTCCAACTCAAAAAAGATACTCTTTTTCGTCCAATTTAATTCCTCCTCTAATCGTTTCCTTCCGTTTCCTTTTGTTGTCTGAATTATCTTTCCATTTTCCAGGCTTAGAAGGTTTCAACTTTTTAAGTTGACGTAGAATATCTTCGCCAGACAAATGTTTTGGAGCGCTCCTCTTCTTTTCTTCATTATTTAAAGAGCTCTTTCTGCTTTCGCCATGGATGATTTTTTCTCAACCAGCGATGGTGGGCTAGAAAACCAATTTTACTCCTTAGTCTATAAGAGCCAGTATTAGCATTGCACACAGGACATGCCAAATAACCCTTAGTGCTCCGCCTAGATAAATTCTCTTAAGCTGGAAAGTCACTAACAGTCCATAACACAACTACCTTCAAATCAAACACAGAATTAGTCGACTTATCATATGTTCGATCACCATCATTCCACAAATCTTTAAGGTCATCAATCAAGGGCCACAAAAAACACATCAAAATCTTACCTAGTGCAGTGGGCCTAGGAATTAATAAAGTCAAAAATGTGTATGGTTTCTTCATACACATCTAAGTAGGCAAATTGTATGGGAATACTATTACGGGCCACACACTATAAAAAAGATTCATATTTCCAAAAGGATTAAACCCGTCTGTGGCAAGCCCCAGTCGAACATTTCACGGGTCCTTTGCAAAATCAGGGTACATTTTGTCAAATTCTTTTCATGCAATAGAATCAGCTGGATGTCTCATAACACCGTTCTTATCACTACGTCTTTCTTTATGCCACCTCATTTCAGTAGCAGTGTGCCTAGACATAAACAATCTCTCCAATCTCGGTTTAATTGGAAAATACCACAAGACTTTATGTGGGATTTTCTTTTTCTTCTCACCATCATGAGAACTAGGACCAGGTTTATATCTATCCTCATCACACACTGGACATTTTTGTCTCCATGCATCATCCTTGTAAAATAGAAAACTGTCCTTCTTACACATATCGATCTTTTCATACCCCATAACTAATTTTTTCAGCATCTTATTTACTTCATAGAATGACAAAGGAATGTTGTTAGGTTTAGGACAAATCTGATCCAACGTCTCCAACAATCTATCAAAAGATTTATTAGTCCAATGGCTAAGGACTTTGCAATGCATAGTTTGACCATAGCTGTCAAAACACTATGACGATCGCAACCTGGGAAAAATTCCCGCTGGGCTTCAACAAGTAATTTTTCATACTTATCAGATTGTAGCCTATGCACATTATGACCCTGATTTCCCAAATCATCTCCCATCTCACCCAATGTATGATCTCCTACACCCATATCAATATTTTGAACCTCTAGAACAAGTGGCAATGCATCATTCAAGATATTATCACTGACATTATCAGGTTCAGGTTCATCTTGAACAATAGGAGGAGGTAGATTTCCTAACTTTTCACCATGTTTATGCCATATCTCAAAAGTCTCTAACATACCATCTTTGGCTAAATGCGTTCGGATAGTAGGTACAGTCTGGCCTTTTTTATTTTGACACTTAATGCACGGACACGGTGCCTTGTTTTGAACATCCACATGTTTTGCAACAACTTCAAGGAATGATTCAACCCCATCTATATATTCTTGTTTGTACCTAAGATGTCTATTACGAATCCACTTCCTATCCATCTAAACCCTATTAAGTAAGCACTAGACAGCCTTAAGATAAGCAATAGACAACCCAAGGTCATCATATCAACTTCAAATAGCAGCAAAGAATAATAACAATATGAGTGTGCTTGCCAATCCTTATTCAATCAACAAATATGCAATTTCATTAACACTATATATCCACAAACAAACCAATAATTTTTTTTTTTGCCTATTACTTGAATCCATCAAGTTCTTATTTTATTATTAGTCAATGCTTCACCAAATCACAAAACATAAACTATAATCTGCATAACCTCATTATAAAAAAACAAAAAAACACAGAATTTACATAACAAAGAGAATTAAGAAGGGCTAAAAGGAATATGATAACAATTCTGAGCACATAGAGAGAGAAAGTATGAGGGAAAGAATAGGCTTACCTCCACGAGAACAACAATATTGAAACCTGAAAGTTTATCACCCTGAAAAGCTTCACATACAGTAAACCCTTTATCCAGATACACCACAGAACCCACTAAAGGGGTCAAATCTGTAACGACCTGGCCAAAAATTTAGCTAAAAAGTCGTTAATGGCCAAATGCATGAGGAACAGAATTCTAATACATGGAGATTTCACCCAAATAGCTCAACCATAGAAGACTGAAGATCTATGTAATATCCCACATCGACCAACGGAGAGAGAGTAATGTGCCTTATATGTACATGCCCACCACCATCTAACACGACGCGTTTTGGAGGCTCAATGGCTTCGGAGGGGATGAGAACTCCGAAGTTAAGCTTGCTGAGTCCAGAGCAATTTCACGATGGGTGACCTACTGAGAAGTTGCTCGTGAGCTCCTAGAAACAAAACCGTGAGGGCCAGAGAGGAGAGTGTCTAAAGCGGACAATATCGTGTTACGGCGGAGCTAGTCCCGGGATGTGACAATCTATATTATGTCTAGCACTTAATTAAGAAACGCATGTACCACAACTAACAGAGAAAACAGAACACACAATTCTGCTAACCCAATTCCATTTTCCTAAATAGATTACCTAAGTAACTGGAAGGTAGCATTACAGTAGGAACACCAAACTATTAAATAGCACCACCAAACGTTAGCAACTGCTAACCAAAACCAAATGCCAACACCCGCAACAAGCCCAACCAAAATAGAAATCGACCTTCTCCTTCACCCAATCGAAAACCGAAAGAAAAACCAAAATAAGAACTCATCGTTCAATTAAATTAACTAATCAAAGATAAAGACAAAGACGAAAGAAACTACATACAACATACATGATCGATCAAAACACAAGAGGAAGAGTTTAGGCGCAGATGATTCAGGATGATTATCTTGGGTAGGGAAGTAGAGAGAGAAAAGATTAGATAGAAGGTGGTGAGTCGTTTGCAGCTGCAGGTTAGAAGTCTTATTTGTTTGGGAATTGTGATGGTGACTGACAAAACTTCAACGGAGAAAAAAAATAAGAGAAAGAGGAAGGAGAAGCCTTATTTGGTTGGAAGTCTTATTTGATTACTTGACTGACAGAATCTAATTCATCTTTTATATTTTTCAGAAGAAGTTCTTTAATTTTAGGTTTGGAGGTTCCGTATCGAGCTTCTTTCAGTACCGCACCTGCCAAAACAATTCCCGCCGTATTTAAAAAAAAAAATAATAATTCCCACCTACAGAATGACGGAGAATTGCCAAATTCCAAAATTTATCAGGAACTAAATTTTATTTTGACACACAAAAGATTGAGTGACAAAAATATTTTGTCTCATTTCTTTCTTATTTTGTCACGCAAACATAGCACAAATCTAATCTAATATGACGATTTTTTAGTGACAAACCAAATGTTTTTGTCACCCATAATAGTTATTAGAGATAAAGATAAGGTTGGTCTTCTATAATTTCGTCTCTAAAGGGATATTCTATTGTAGTGATGCAAGCACTATTTATGCATTTAAAAGTTCATAAGATCCCTCCTTATGATCCTTCATCAGCCATGCTCATTATTTGGAAGCCTAACCTTTAGTAAACTTTTGGAGTAACACCCTCCTACGCTAAAGATAATGATACATAAGATTATGACTTTGATGTCTTATAATAGTTCAATTTGAGACACAATGATACTACGGTGTTCCATCCAATGGTTAAACTCAAGCCATAACACTTGGATGTTATGAAGCACTTTGATAATGATTGAAAAGTTGAAAAAAAGAAACCTAAAATTTCCGGTTTTCACCTCCCAGAATCGTCATTTGTCAAATTGATTCACCTATTGTTAAACCATTTCTTGAGATGAGACTTGCAATCACTAATTTCTAACATCCAAAGCTACCTACATATAAAATTTAAGGGCCATTGGACACTAGAAATGTCGTGAACTGCTCGATATAAACGTTCACTGAACTCCGACAACCGTTCCGGCCGGTTCAGTATGTTTCCGGCTGAATCCGACAATGAGGCTGGCAGCGTTGGAATCCTAACACATATGTCTACCGTTTGGTGTCCCGGAACTTAGTGAAACGTTTGCAAAAGTATACATGTACGTTAGATTTTGTAACAGAATGCATCTTGTTAACGGATAAATGTTACCGATCACTATCATATATCATCCACATGCTTTATGTGTCATATTGCGCCACCACAAGCTCTTTATTATAGGGTATTTGATTATGAATAAAGTCTTTGAAATAGATTTAAATTTCCACCTATAGTCCGTTATATAGAAACCTTAACAGGCGATCTCGTTTATGTCACTTTTTGATGAGCCAGTCTTTCCGTCGTTAGGGGGAGATAAGAACAAGTATGTCTAAGTAGAATGACTTAGCATTGTGGTGGTTATCCCCACTGTGCCTCATCATGTTCCCTAAAGTCCCGTAAATCAAATTGACGAGATTTGATATACATGTTGCCAAGAGCAATCTATTAGTCTTTCAAGGAAAAGATCGGAATAATACTCTTGTTTCAAATAAAAGTGGTAGATGGTGTCACTAGGTCGTGACTCTCATAGAAGTGCAGAGAGGGCACTTGGTTCGATATACACTCGCCGAAGGCTGGTTTGGCACAACTTGATCCTTCAATCAATGACACTCATTCGTCTTATGGATTTTCTGGATTATGGCCATCATTGGGGGACGCCTTAATGAAAAGCCAATCCATATAGAGATCTCTACAAATGCGAATTACACTAGTGTACCGATTTAGATTTCACAAAAATACTTAAAATTATCTTAGCGTTCAATCCTAATCTTTAGTTAATCGATTAAAAACACTTAGCGTAGAAATTAAACAATTAACAAATGATGCACAAAATCTTTTAATCAGAAACATGTCAGCAAGTAAGGCGTCACTCTTCTCACATCGACATGTAAATTCTTTAAACCACTCTATCCCTAAAAATAATACAAGTTAAGACAATGACACATTCGAAATAACCTATGTTTATTTTGGCTAATGAGATCGATACCTCGATTACATTGCAATTGTATAGGGTAGCAACTTTTATTGCACGTGGATCTAAAGAATAAACCAAGACCGAAACTAAAACTAAGTTAACATGTTTGCCGGTTATCTAGTTACTATCTTGTTACATATTTTCCTTACAATTTTAACATATAATTCGTATTCTATCTTTGAAGAACCTAATACTTATCGTGAATACAAATTTAACTTGCATATTTATAAAACCAAATTCAAATCCTTTTTTTCACAGACATGAAAACACAAAAACCAAACACACACATGAGTTTCATAGACAAAACTACACATAACTACATAAAATAAACTGTTAACTGAAAGTAGGGAGTAGATCACACTTTTCAAACACATTTGATGCTTCAAGCTGTGTTGATCCGATGGAGGTGATGATTCGGGTAAGGTATTTTTGGTGGTGGTGGAGATGTGTTTCGGCTAGCTATTCTATGTAGGATTTTTGGCTGAATATTGGTAGAGCTTTGCACTTGTGATTTTACTTCGGAATGTGACAATTTCTTCAAGGGCTGCCGGCCTCTATTTATAGGGGAAGGAGAAGTTCAGTTTGGGAGAGTTTATGAAACCGAAAGAGATAAAGAAACCTAGTTTGATGAAGTTTCCTTATCCGAGATGGTGTTGGATTTCTTTTCCTTTTTGGACCTGATTTCCTTATCTATGCCGAGCTAGGAGCTGCCTCTCCTTTCTAGGACATCATCATGAAGTTCCTTGAACATCCTAGAATGCTTGAAAACATGTTTGGAAACGTTGAAATCCCTAAAAATCAATACCTGCAGATTTCCCTTCTTCTCGGGTGCAGACCTTGCTAGTATCGGACACTCCTCGGCAGCTCTCGACAGGACAGGTAGGCTGGGTGCCTGTATCGGACACGAATCCGACACGGGATGTCATCAGGCAGAACCTCGACAGATATGCCTGGGATATGTCATTGGATACGTTTGAGCCTATGTCAGATATGAGATGTCATGGTCCGGACACAAGATGTCATCTCGGCAGGTCCTTGGCAGCTGCTGCCCAGGCTGCGTGTCAGGATGTCCGACACTTTGCTTCGTTCTCAACATATTTGATCTTTGTGTTTTGATTCAGGCATAATTTCCTTTAGAAAATAGATACTATGCGATTCTAAATTCTGCAGAAACTAGACTCATAGAGCTTTCTTTGCATATATGGTACGTATCGTGGTTCCAAGTGATCCGTTTTGAAGAGTTCATGGAACTTGGCTGATGTGTACAGGAATTTGCTGATTCCGCGTCCGGATTCTTTTGCAATTCTTGGCATCTTTTCTTGATCCGGTTTGTGTAACTTCTTCCATTACTGAATCTTCAATTGTCTACTAAAAATCAGAGAAGTTAAATTCACAAAAGACAAGGTCGAGGCTTTACAGAATTAACGATACATTTTAAGACTCCTATTTGACTAGGTTTCTTAATTTCTTTTAGCACTTTGTTGATTTTCTATATTTTTCTCTATAATTATCACATTTTTATGAAAACTGTACTAAATATTCATTACTCTAAATTATGACTCGATTTTAAACAAATAAGGTGTAGTATCCCACGATGCATTTTGGGAGCTCAATGGCTTCAGAGGGAATGGGAACTCCGAAGTTAAGCTTGTTAAATTCCAGGATGGGTGACCTACTGGGAAATTGCTTATGAGCACCCAAAAACAAAACCGTGAGGGCCAGAGAGGAGAGTGCGCAGAGCTCACAACATCATGTTACGGCGGAGCTGGTCCTAGGATGTTACAAATGGTATCAGAGCCTGTCCCCGGTTGGAAGTGTGCCGACGAGGACGTCGAACCCTAAAAGGGGGTGGATTGTGATGACTCTGACCTGACCTGGGTAGAGAAGCTAGCAAGTAGGTAGGTCACGCATCCCACATCGCCCGGGGATGAGTGGATGCTGTGCTTATATGTGCAGAGTTAGCTCAATACATAAAAACACATTTTGGGGGCTCAATGGCTTCGGAGGGGATGAGAACTCTAAAGTTAAGCTTGCTGAGTCCAGAGCAATCTCAAGATGGGTGACCTACTGGGAAGTTGCTCGTGAGCTTCCAGAGACAAAACCGTGAGAGCCAGAGCGGAGAGTGCCCAAAGCGGACAATATCTCAAGTGTATGGGTTGGGTAGGTAGGTCACGCATCCCACATCGCCCGGGGAAGAGTGGATGCTGTGCTTATAAGTGTAGAGTTAGCTCAATACATAGAGACACATTTTGGGGGCTCAATAGCTTCGGAAGGGATGGAAACTCCAAAATAAAGCTTGTTGAGTCCAGAGCAATCCCAGGATGGGTGACCTACTGGGAAGTTGCTCGTGAGCTCCTAGAGATAAAACCGTGACGGCCAGAGATGAGAGTGCCCAAAGCGGACAATATCTCAAGTGTATGGGCTATGCTGTTACAAATGGTATCAGAGCCACTCTGCCGTGTGGTGAGAGTGTGCCAATGAGGGCGTCGGGCCCCTAAGGGGGTGGATTGTAGTATCTCACATCGGTCAACAGAGAGGGGGTAATGTGCCTTATATATACATGCCTACCTCCATCTAACAAGAGCCTTTTTGGGAGCTCAATGGCTTCGGAGGGGATGGGAACTCTGAAGTTAAGCTTGCTTAGCCCAGAGTAATCCCAGGATGGGTGATCTATTGGGAAGTTGCTCGTGAGCTCCAAAAAACAAAATTGTGAGGGCCAGAGAGGAGAGTGCCCAAAGCGGACAATATCGTGTTACGGCAGAGCTGGTCCCGGGATGTGACATAAGAGGGCTAAACACACTGTAAATATAGGCATAAACATACTAAGAACGTAGCACTTTGTGCTCCTATCAACTCGACATCTTATTCGCCATAATCTTATAAAACAAAAATAATGGTTAGATGAGCCCACACAATGCCATGGTATATGATAATACTTTCTTTCAAGTGTGAAAGAAAACACATCAAAAGCCAATTTCAGAATCTACCTAATTTCATAAGTTAATTTTCACGAGGCATATATGACAGTTTACTCGTTAGAAAATGGTGCGATTGGTACCGTTGGAAAGACTCTATGTGTCTACTTTTAAAAGACACTAAATATTTGATCATAGCTATCATATTGAGTGAGTTATGGCTGTTTTGGCAAAGTAGGACGAATCTGTCAGGTAATTTGCAGATCAGTCACATTCGATAAAGCTTTATGATCAACTCAAGAGGAACCACGTTGTGTACTTTATATCACTGGAAAGATATGGGTGTCTAGTTTCGAGAACTCTTTATGTTTCATTCATACCTATTGTATCGAAGTAGTTATACACAAAGGGCATACTGCGCGTGAATCTGATTTTCAACGCGAACTCTAGTTTTAAGTTGTTAAGCAACCTTCTTACTTAAGAACAAGTAAATCTAAGTGTAGCTGGTATAATACAAGGATAATGTGATCGTATTCAATGACTAGATCATTGGCCACACCTACTTTTGAAGCTTGTAAGGAGCGTTTGTATACGCCATTAATCTAACCTCCGAGATTGAATTACCAATCAGGGGGAGTTATCTTGTAGACATCAGGGGGAGTCTACCTCATATATAATCTTCAATTGTAGTTGGTGTGTGTTATTTTCCCTTCGACCAAGCCTTTTATTTTAACCAAGTGGTTTTTGTTTTGCTTGGTAAGGTTTTAGTAAGGCAACATGTTATGCACCGTGTCACATTAGGTACGCGACACAAGGTGGAGTGTTCAAGAAAAGTTAATTCTATAACTTCCGATGTGTGTCTTGACTTAATTAGACTAGATTCCTAGTATGTTTTGTTGATACAGAATCTCTGATTATTCGGGATACTTAATGTAATGTTTATATAAATGTCTTCTTATCAATAAATGAAATATCGATTTGCATTCTATCTTTTTCTCTCAGAACAATTTTATAAAAAACTTACCAAACACATTATCAACTCATAATGATAATTAGATGATTATTTGCTTCAAAACTAAATACCAAACTAAGCCTTAGTATTTGACCTAAGGTATTTCGGCGTTTTCTTTCTCTTCCTTTTACTTTTAATTATTTGTAGCATCAATAGTCAGTCCCAGCTGATCAAGTAGAGGTTCAGAGCTAAGCAAAAGTTGAGCATTGAAAACTCTCGGGTGAGCCTAAATTGACTGTTGAATATGTTGTTTTGGACTTGAGTATTGTCTGTTCCATCAGCATGCAAATCAAATTTGAATTCCCCTCTCTCACCGGCGGGCTCCATCTTTTGGATCGTCGGCAGAGACGAGAACAAGGTCGATCTGGTAGTCATTTCATGAGTGACAGCTACAGTAGTGATGGGGATTGGTGATCAAATTGCATGCCTGCATAGCCAAATAATTGAACCAAGTTTGTTGTGCGATAAATTAAGGAAAGCAGCATATTCGGACGCATGCAAACATTTACGTCAAAAATATTGGCTAGCGATGCAGCATTTAATTATTTGATCATTGCACCTTGTTAATTCAACATCAATAACAACAAGGGAGGAACGTACACCAATTTGATGATGACTCTTAAATGTCACAATCGATCTCTCGATTGGTTAAATAAAAAATAAAAAAACATAAAAAAAGAAGAAGAAGAAGAAGAAGAAGAGTGTTCCACTTGCATCAATAATTAAATTGGTTATCGATCAGTAGCACATAATATAAAGAGATAAATAAACAAGAATCAGAGTCTAAAATATACTAATTAAGATTTTAAATTACCTATTAATTCTCGGAAGCGGATCCAGCGCACCAAAGTGCACTTAAACCAATAGTATGCAAGTCATTTACCCTGTCATTTTTTCAACTCCGTTAGTGCCTCTTAACGTCTCAATGACTGAGTATTGTGGACGCCGCTTTTGTACGGATTTTTTTTTTTTTGTGATTTCTATAGTTGCTAATCATAATAACATAATGGCTTATCTCCAATTTGGTTTAGTTATAGTATTTTACAACTTCATCTTCACTCACCCCTCGAATATTAAAGCTATGTGAATAGTTAGTAACTTAATAAATAGTTGAAATTACATTGGTTCACTTTGAATAATTTTTCTTAACCCCCAAAACAAAATCATGAAATATTTTGAAACTGTATCATGACGAGTGCCTAAGAACTTCGCAAATAATAACCCTACAAAAGATCGTTAGTATAGGAATAAGTAGGGATCGTTCTAGCCGGGGATTAAGGGTACCTGAAACATTAGAATGTTAGACAAAAATATTCACATATTAACATCAAAAACGTCACAACTTTGGGAAAATTGGATCGGCAGCAAAGCTGCCCTAGACCTAATGGACACGAAATAAAATCTTATTTCCAATATGTACAAGTGATCATCATCTTTCACACCAAACAATTCACACAAAAAAAACTTTAACAAGTAGGCGTGCATGCAAGAAAGTAAAGGATAAGTATTTAGCATGTTTTAGACTCAAATTAGTTTCGACCACAACTAGAACGTATTCCGGTTTTACCTAGTTGAAAGACTTCTAATGTTTTAAGATCTAACTATTCGCAAAGTGATCCTAAATTTTATGCTACCGTTGTACAACACGTAACATTGAAGCACAAAAGTCGATAATCGAAGACAAGTAAACAACTAAGGTTGTCAATCTTCTTATTTAGCATGCAAGTTCTAAGGTTAATAACCCTAAGTGAGCAAACACAAATCAAAGAAACATACGTTCCACTTAGTTTGTTATTACTCTAGCCAATGAAACCTAGCATTTAGATTTACATGTTTTTTACATAACTAGTGTGTTGGTTTTTCTGCCCTCACCTTAGATTACTAACCTATTTCAAATCCTAAACATGCTTCTAATACCACTGCCCTAATTATCTAAACACACAAATCATATAAGGTAAAATTACAAAACTTTGAAATAAACTTCAATCATGAAATCGGTTTACACAAAAGTTCAATAAAAACCAAGAATCGAATCGAGTTCATACAATACAACCAAACATAAACAAACACAAGAGCCATAGAGGGAATGGATTACACTTTAAGAACCTTGAGAAGCTTCAATCGGTGTGGTGGAGGACTGTTCGGCTGCAGGGTAGAAAAGCATAATGAAGGTACGAAATTTGGGTGGTGGTGGTGTAGGTTTTGGCTAAGTATTTGATGTTTGGTGCTTATGAGACTTGGTAGAGCTTTTAGCTAGTACTTGTGCTTGAGATGAGATGATTTTTCTGTAGGAAAACTAGGCTTTATATAGAGGCTAAATCGGCAGAAACCCTAGGGACACAAATCTTAGTTGAAATAATCAAAGAAATCCTTATGCCACAAGGTTTGGTTCCTTCCTTTCTTGGTTCTTCAAGGAAACTTCTTCAGCTGATTTTCTTTGTGGATTGGGCTGCAATGCTTCATGTAATCTTCTTATAGATTGATAACACATTTTTGATGAATTACAAGTCCATGGATCGGCCGCTTCATCCCTCCTTGCGCAAACTGCAGAACAATGCTCAACCTGCAACTTTTCCTATCCGAATTAGGAGATCACTTTTCTTCATCTTTTTTACTTCTTTTTAACATGGCTGGATCCCCTAACCTTCATTAAGCTTGGAAACTCTCACTTGATGCATTTGGTTGTCCTTTGGATACTCAAATCAAGAAAAGTCAGAAAATGGGCAGTAGGTTCCTCTTCTCGGCAGGGCAGTGACCTTGCTGTCTTCCGACTGGCAGAACTTTCTCCTCAGGCAAGCTTTTGATGCGATTCTAAGTTTTATAGAAACTAGACTCGTAGAGCTCTCCGTGTATATATGGAAAACCTTATAATTCCTTGTGGTTCGTCCTAGAGAATTTTTGGAAGTTGAGTGATGTGCCCAGGAAAATCCTGGAACTTGCTGAATCTGAAATTGCATAACATTTTTCAGTAGCTTCTTTTTCTCCAATTTCTCTACTTCTTCCAATGCCCAATCCTTGATACGTTTACTGCTCATAAGAGAAGAAAAATCTATCAAAAACATTATGAAAGCTTTACAGAATCAACGAAACATTTAGAGACTACGATTTTCAGCATTTTGTCGATTTTCTGTAAATTTCCAACTCTTAAGCATATTTTCATTTAAACTCTACAAAAATCTCATTACTCTACATGTGACTCGATTCTATGATATTAAGAGATAAAAAAAAGTATAAACGAGGGCAAAGCATATTAAGAACTTCACATTTTATGCTCCTATTATACAATTTGAGGTGATTTTGAAAGCCAGAGGTAACAGAGGGAGTGCTTTGACGATGTCAAATAAGTAATAATTAAACTAGTAACCCGGTTCTTGAGCGGAACCGTCAAAAGTTGATCGAAGTTGAGTTTGTATTGATTAAAGGCCGCTAATTCGATTTATAGTTGTTCGAGAAAACAATTGATTTGCAAGACTTTTTTTTTTTTTTAGAAGACAATTAATTTTGAAGACTATATGTGTCATGTCTTTGTCATTGTGAATTATTAAGGTGGTCAAAATATCCACATCCCCCTCGCTGGAATCATAATTAACATCACTGATAATAATAATACGATAAAGCCAAATTGACCCGACCTAAACTTATTTAGAGACGAAAGATTTAGATCAGTTTCATTTCAGGGAAGAAGGATATGATTTTTTTTTTCCAGAAGGATAAAGAGACATATATCATAGCACTTGGCAAGTTGCCCAGTATTTGTATTTGGCCGACCTAGCTATTATTGAATTGATAATCACTCTCCAAGCAGATAATTAAGAATGTTGTCTGATTTCTAAAAATATGTTTGGTAGAAATATCACTTCGGTCATCGAAATATGTTTCACTCGACACTTTAGTCACCCAATTTTTAGAAACTACATTTTGATCATTTAACTCAACTATTGTTTATCACTATTGTCACATCCCGAACCCAATTTAACTGAATTACTAAGTTTTATATTTGATACCGACAATTGTATCCGTACTAATAATTTAGTAAGGTTGTTGTAATAACCCGATTTTATTCGTGTTAATTATATAAATTTTCTCGTAAATTATTGGAAGCATGATTTACGAGTATTGGAATTTCGTATGCTTTTATTTAGTTGTCACGCGACGTCGGAAGTGTGTCCGAAAGTTAAATTCAAAAAAGGTTTTAAGTTATATTGGGGGAAAAGTTGACTTTGTGATCCGTTATAATTTTTGAAAAGTTTCCTTCACGAAAGTTGTAGAGCGCGACGATACGAGTTCGTAGAGACATGGCACACGTGAAACAGACGTCATATGAAGAAGTTACAACCTGTTGAAGTTATCTACTGTTTCGGAAAAATAACTATAAAAGGGGGGATTTTTCGGGAAAAGGGGTAGAAAGTTTCCATTTTCGGACAATTACTATTTAATGTTCAAAGTTACTGTAGCAAATTATCTCCCTACCCGATCGGATCTTCACCACAGCCGATCTCCGCCGTCCGGCCACCCCAGCTCGCTCGCCACCCAGCAATCAACGCGTCTCGACCTCCTCTTCATTTCCAGCTGACGATCGGCTCGGGGGATGATAGGAGTACAAAGTGCTACGATATTAATGTGTTTATGCCCTCGTTTATGCTTCGTTTAACCCTTATTTATCTAAGATAGAGTCATAAATTAGTTTAGTGTCGTTTTGGTGGAGTTTTGGAAATATGTGCTTAATAATCCGAAAAATGATTAAGTTTAAGAAATCTGGAAAATAATGTAAAAGTTGTCTTTTTCGTGACTCTGAGACTCGTGTAATTGTGACTTATCCTTTTCCAAATTTGATGAAATTTGGTTTGCATTTTCTTGGTAAGCTAATGTGTGTTATTTCAAAATTTCAGATCAATCGGAGTTTGAGAAGTCACCCAAAAGATGGCTGCAACCTTGCAGCTCGAGCAAAGATCACCAGGGACTACCAGGACTTTTCCTAGTACTGTGTTTTGACTTCCAAAATTTTTGTATGATGCATCACTTAGAACCAGAAGACGTGCCATACGTTGTTGGAAAGCTCTACGAGTCTAGTTTCTCTAGGACTTGGAATCGCATCAATCGAAGGACTGAGGAAAAAGTTATGCCAGTTGCAATACGACAAGGTCACTGCCAGCCGATTCCACCAAGTTTCTGCCTCTTTTCCTTTGTTCCTGTTTTCGATGGACATTTTGGCATACGATTGCATACTTGAAGATTGTCCAAGCTTATTGAAGGATAGAGGAAGACATCAAGCTAAGGCAAGGTGAAAGATCATGAAGATATGCAGCCCAAGCCATGAAGAAAATTCAGAAAAGAAGTCCAAGAATGCAATGCTTTTCCCACAAGGAAACATAAGTCAGCTAGGAAAAGGAATTCTCATTCCTTGTGTTGCCGGCAAAACCCTAGGGATTTTCCCTATATAAAGCCAAGTTTTACACAGAAAAACTTGTCACATTCCAAAGCAAAAATCTAGCCAAAACTCTACCAAAATTTCCCCAAGAATCCTACAAAGAAACTCTAGCCGAAACACATCACCCACCACCATCCAGAAAATTATTGCCGAACCACCATAATCCTCCATCAAGATCAACACGACTTGAAGCTCTAAAGGTGTTCTAAAAATGTGATCTACTCCCTACTTTCAGTTTTGTAATTCTTTCTTTGTAGTTATGTTAAACTTTGTCTATGAAGATAACATGTATTCTTGGTTTCAAACGTTATGTCTATGTATTGTTTGGATTGAAGTTTGGTTTTATAATTTACATGAACAATTCGTTTTCTTTATCTTTATTTGGTTTTTGGATGTAAGAATTCGGATTGCATGTTAAAGAGTAAGGGAAATATGTAACAAGATAGTAAATAGGATAACCGGCAAGCATGTTAATTTAGGTTTAGATTTGTACTTGGTTAGTTCTTTGAATTCGTGTGCACAAAGATTGGTATTCTATGCAATTGCAATGTGTAGAGTATTGATCTCATTAGCCGAAAATAATATAGATTGAGTAAACAAAGAGTTACTTTATTTATGTTGCTTTCACTAGGGCTAGGGTAGTTTAAAGAACTTGCTTGTTTAATATGAAGAGTGACGCCTTATATGTTAACTTGTTTCCAATTAAAAGACTCTGTGCTTATTTGCTAGCTAGTGAACTTGTCTACGCTACGTGTCATGTAAACCGGTTAGTAATCAGATTAAGATTATACGCTGAGTTAATTCTAAGTACATAAGAAGTCTAGTAACGATTAGATGACCGCTGCTGCTCTAATTAGAATTGGAACTAAGTCGAGTTTTCATCATTTTAATATGGTTGCTGTGAGCCTTGTTTGTTATGTGGTTATGTGTTTTGATTGCTTTCGGGCTAGTGCTTTGTGGAAGAATGTCGCCCAAACTTGTACATAGTAGTTTAGAATTTAATTTCCTGCATTTTATTTTCGTACTTAGTTGTTAAGGGCAGCCATCTCATTCAAAATACCCCCATGTGTGACTTGTGAATATGTATATTTATGGATAAATTGTCTAACATTCTCATGTTTCAGGTACCCTTAATCCCCGGCTTAGAACGATCCCTACTTGCTCATAGTACTAACGATATTTTGCAGGGTTATTATTGTGTGTGTGCTTAGGCACTCATCAATTTTTGGCGCCGTTGCCGGGGATTATAAAAGCTTGAATTGTGTGAATGTTGTGTATATAAAGTTGCTGGAAATTTTTGTTGTAAAGTTGTAAAGTTTGAAATTTTTGGTTTTATTTGGGATTTGTAGAGTAGAAATATGCTTCGGCATGTAGAGTTTAAATTTTGAAAGTTGCATGATTGTATAAAGAATGTATGTATGTAAAAACTTAGTTTAATTTCTAGGAAGTTGATAGTGTTGTGTATGTCTGAGTTTATTGTAGTTTCTAAAGTGTATATGTAGGGGGAAGCCGCATTTGTTGGTCTTAGCCTTAACCCTTCATACAAATGATGTCATGTTAGGTCCATTTTTGTGTAGACTGGGAAACGTGGGACAAGTCCCCCCCACGCATAAGAGCGCTAACTTGGCATATCTCTTTTTATGAGATTAAGGGCGGCTTTGATCAACACTTGTAGACCGCTAGAGACCTGAGTTTGTTTTATTAAGTATGGGGCAAGTTATTTTCATAGAAATGGTTCTCAGGTTTGTTTAATTGGATCTCAAGGTCATAGACTGATGTTCATTCTCGGTGAGTGAATCGATAGGGGGTTCGCCCTCCGTGACCACTAAACGAGTCCTCCCTGGTTCCTATAGGGGGTTCGCCCTCCGTGAATCTGAACGACACCGCCTTTGAAAAGTAGAATACGCTTGAACTAGTTGATAGCTTGGGCCAAAGCATCACCTCACTTTAGACGCTAGATGATAACTTGACATATGTGATCTATTTTCTTCAAAATAAAACAAATTGGTTGGTTCGAACTCTTGAGGTAGATCGGGTAAAGCATGATACTACCGGGGCTGTATCAGTCCATTGCACCGTTATCTCCTCTGCTCCACGTACTCTGAGAGTTAGAACAAATTTTAAAAGAAATTAGACTTAGAGATTACATGAACACACAACGTTTCGATTTTTCTTCTTTATTGCCGATTGTATTGCTTCTTCTTTGCCGATTCTATGTAAGTTTGTGCCATTGATTGAAATTTGTTTTGTAATCGCCAATGATGTGGCTTGTAATGATGTATATTCTTGCTTTCTATTTCTTTACGATGGTTCTAACTTGTTTAAATGTTGTAAATTTCAGACAAGTGTATGTCTGAATCTAATCTTTGGACACGAGATCATAGAGGCCGATTGCAACGTTTGAACCAAGAGCTCACCATCGCTTTGTCTGTACCGCTGCCTCCATCCGAGCCGAGCACACCACCAAAGTAGGGCTGCCCTAAGTATCCTACACGAAATTTAAAGTAAAAGCTGGAAAATAAACTCTAGTATATTATTTACAAGGTTGGTCGACATTCTTCCACAAAGCACTAGCACGAAAGCAATCAAAACACATAACAAACAAGTAAATAAGGCTCACGGCAAAGTATTAAAATGTTCTAGACTCAACTTAACTCCAACTCAATTAGCTCCTTATCGGTTTACTAATTAAGACTCTCTAGTACTTCAAGATTAACTTATCGTCTAACCCTAAAGTTATACTAAACATATTTGAGAACACTTATCGTTGAAAACAAACATGCAAAGTAATTAGGCACAAGGTCCTTTTAGTTGGAAACAAGTTAATATAGCAAGGTTGTCAATCATCTTATTAACAAGCATGTTCTTTAAACCACTCTAACCCTTGTGAAAACAACACAAATTAAGACAACCCTAAAGATTACTTAACCTATATTATTTTCGGCTAATGAGATTAATACTCCACATATTGCAATTATATAGACTACCAATCTTTAAGCACACGAATTTAAACAACAAGTCAAGAAAACCCTAAAACCAAGTTAACACATATTTTGCCGATTATCCTATTTACTAATTCATTACATATTTTCCTTACTTTTTAACATACAATTCATATTCTTACATCCAAAAACCAAATAAATATAAAGAAAACAAATTGATCATAAAAATTATAAAACCAAACTTCAATCCAAATAATACATAGACATAATATTTGAAACCAAGAATTCATGCTAACTTCATAGACAAAGTTTAACATAACTACAAAGAAAGAATTACAAAACCAAGAGTGGGGAGTAGATCACACTTTTAGAACACATTTGGAGCTTCAAGTCGTGTGGATCTCGATGGACGATGGATGGAGGCACGGCAGCAATTTCCTGGAAATTGGGATGAAGGTGGTTCGGCTGGTTTTTGTGGTCGTGGAGGTAGGGTTTCGGCTATCCTTTAATAAGCTTGGACAATCTTCAAATATGCAATGGCACGCTAAAATGTACATCGAAAACAGAAACAAAGGAAAAGAGGCAGAAACTTGCTGGAATCGGCTGGAATGACCTTGCTTCAGTAAATCTTGCATAACTTCCTCTTCGGAGCTTCGATTAACGCGATTCCAAATCTCAGAGAAACTAGAGACATAGTGCTTCCCTTATATGCAAGGGTTTGATCAAATTCCTTGTGAAACGTGGGGAATGAAGTTTTGAAGTTGGGACACAGCCCCAGGAAAATTCCTGGAAGTCCCTGGATTTGTTGCTCGAACTGCCGTTTTGCAGCCTTCTTTTGGGTGACTTCCCGAACTCCGATTGATCTGAATTTTTTTTCACAAGACCAATTAGTAAGCCAGTAATATGCAGACCAAATTTCATCAAATTTGGAAAAGGATAAGTCACAATTTCATTCATCTCAGTATCACGAAAAAGACACATTTTGCACTATTTTCCATATTTCTCAGACTTAGTCATTTTTCGGATTCTAAGCATATTTTATCAAAACTCCACCAAAACGACACTAAATTACATTATGACTCTATCTTAGATAAATAAGGGTAAAAAAAGCATGAACGAGGGCATAAACATATTAATATCGTCGCACATTGTGCTCCTATCAACTACCCCACACTTATCATTTGCTAGTCCCTTAGCAAACTAAATAAAACTAAGACTCAAAACAAACTATTGCCCCTAACAATTTGTCTCAGGCTCATATGTACACATAGATTTCAAGTTAAATGCATGAGAATGCTAAGCACGAAAATTCCAAGTTTCATGAACATGTAACATCAATAAAAACATAGAAGAACAAAAGTAAGCATGTAGACATGTGTAGCTAATTCAATCCACCTCACAAGGCATACTCTCTTCTCTTCTCTCGAAGCATGGTTATTCACTCAATATTATATGCAAGTGAAATATATTGAATTACGAAGAGTAACTTGCATATGTCATGAAACGAAAGCACTTTGTGAAATTTTTTATGGAAAAACCTCATATGATAACTATATGCACCAATGAACCAAAACCATATGCTTACTCCTGAGATAATCTCCACAAATCAAATTTAACCATCTTAAGAATCATGAAAAGATCAATAAATGGTTGTAATGGGCTAGGCTAAGAGGTATTCAAAATTTTTGATAAGGAGGCTCAAAATTTTTCAATGTCGTGCCCTATACCTTGTATTTTCTTGCTCTCGGTTTCTTTTTCTTTTTCTTTTGGTCCGAGCAAATTTTTTCTCTTTTCTTTTCTAAGGCACGGCACCTAGTACACTTTACGTATAGATTTATGGTTAAGTCTACCCCATACTTATTCTTCTTCATCACGTCACGCGAAAACGCCTTCAAAAATCAAGCTTTACCAAATCATTGATCAAGGGTAAAGATATCACTATACTAAGCTCATGGAAAGTGTTTAAGGGTGATGAAAGAAAAGGCTAATCGTAGGCTCAAAGGGGTTTACTAAGATGTCCCACGATGAGCACAAATAGGCACATGCTTTATTTGGCAATGGTGGTAAGCCTAAAAGGATCTTTTTAATCACTTTCAAAATCAAGGTATTTTATGACTAAGGCTGCAGCCAGCGGCTTGGCAGCAAGGGGCTTCTCGGTAGCATGGCCGGCAATGGCAGGTCTGGCGTGGGATATGGTTGCTGCTGCATTGATGGGCTGCCGCTCGGCAGTGGGCAGCCATAGCGTGTCCTCCAAACTTATCTCCTCATTGAGTGCGTCAAATGGCTCGTAATAAGGCTTGAGGCGATGGCCATTGACTTTGAATGTGTTGTTCGTAGTTTCGTTGCAAATCTCAATGGCTCCATGAGTGAAAACTTTAGTGACAATAAACGGACCAATCCATCGAGAGCGCAACTTACCCGGAAAAAGTTTGAGTCGTGAATGATATAAGAGAACTTTTTGGCCAACCTCAAAACTCTTCCCTCCAAGCATCTTATCATGATAAGCTCAAGTCTTCTCCTTATAAATCCATGCGGCATCATCGGCTTCATTGCGTATTTCTTCAAGTTCATTGAGTTGAAGCTTTCTATGAAGACCGGTGTCATCAATGTCCATGTTAAAAGCTTTAACAGCCCACCATGCCTTATGCTCAAGTTCGACCGGGAAGTGACATGCTTTGCCATATGTTAACCGAAAAGGTGACATACCTATCGGAGTCTTGTACGCAGTCCTATAAGCCCACAAAACATCATCGAGACGATCACTCCAATCCTTCTTAGAAGGTCCAACGGTTTTCTCAAGTATTTGCTTGATCTCTCGGTTACTTAACTCGGCCATGCCACTTGTTTGGGGATGATAAGGTGTAGAAACCTTGTGTGTGACTCCATACTTCTTTAATAAGGCCTCAAGGTGCGGTTACAAAAATGGGATCCTCCATCGCTAATCAAGACTCTTGGAACTCCAAAACGTGAAAAGATGTTAGTCTTGAGAAACTCGGCCACCACTCTTGAATCATTGGTGCGTGTAGCCTTGTCTTCGATTCACTTTGACACATAATCAACCACTAGCAAGATGTAGAGAAAGCCCTTACTTGAAGGAAACGGCCCCATGAAGTCAATCCCCCAAAGATCATGAATTTCAATAGAAGTGATGGGGTTTAATGACATTTGATCTCGGGGACCGATATTCCCCATTCTTTGGCATCAATCACATGACTTACAAAACATATAAGCATCCTTAAAAATTATAGGCCAAAAGAATCCACACTCAAGTACCTTTAAAGCGGTTTTCTTTGCTCCAAAATGCCCTCCACACGCCTCACTATGACAAAGCTTTAAGATCGGTTTATGCTCATGCTCGGCAACACATCTTCTAAGCACTTGATCACTACATTACTTCCATAAGTATGGCTCATCCCAAAGATAATGACGAGCTTGCTTGATGAGCCGAAGCCTTGCTTGCTTTGGCATGGTGCTAGGAAGTTGCCGAGTGGCTAGGTAATTGGCCAAGTCGGCATACCAAGGCTCATGTACTTCAAGTAGAAAAAGTTGCTCATCCGGGAAGGTCTCACATAGGGGCAGCCGATCATTTTCAATGGTAAGGCGACTTAAATGATCGGCTACAACATTCTCCACTCCCTTCTTGTCTTTGATCTCAATATCAAACTCTTGAAATAAAAGAATCCATCGTATGAGCCTCGGCTTAGCATCCTTCTTTGTCATAAGATATCTCATAGCGGCATGATCACTATAAACAATGACTTTGGAATTCAAAAGATATGATCGAAACTTTTCCAAAGCAAAAATTACCGCTAAGAGTTCTTTCTCCGTGGTGGTGTAATTGAGTTGAGCATCATTGAGAGTTCTTGAGGCATAGTAAATGGCACATGGCTTCTTCTCTATACGTTGTCCAAGTACCGCCCCAAGCGCATAATCACTTGCATCACACATAAGCTCAAATGGCTCCTCCCAATTAGGGGACACCAAAACCGGCGCCGTGCATAGGCATTCCTTCAATCGACAAAAGGCCTTCTCACATGCTTCCGTCTACTCGAACGTCACCTCTTTTTATAACAAGTTGCTCAATGGCTTTGCAATTGAAGAGAAGTCTTTGATAAATCTTCGATAAAACCCCGCATGGCCAAGAAAACTTCTCACGTCTCGCACACACCTTGGGCTCGGCAATGCTTGTATTAGCTCCACCTTGGCTTTGTCAACCTCTAAGCCTCTTGCCGAAATTATATGCCCAAGTACAATACCTTGCGTGACCATGAAGTGACACTTCTCCCAATTGAGCACAAGATTCGTCTCTAAACACCTCTCAAGTATCTTCTCTAAGTTTGCCAAATAAGTATCGAAGTTGCTTCCATAAACAATAAAGTCATCCATAAAAACTTCGATAATGTCTTCTATAAAATCCGAGAAGATAGCATACATACATCTATGAAAAGTTCCAGCTGCGTTGCATAGGCCGAATGGCATTCGTCGATAAGAAAAGGTGCCAAATGGACAAGTAAATGTGGTCTTCTCTTGATCATTCGGGTGTATGGCAATTTGGTTGTATCCACTATAACCATCAAGAAAGCAATAAAACTTGTGACCGGCTAACCTCTCTAGCATTTGATCAATGAATAGCAAAGGCCTGTGATCCTTTCTCGTTGTTGCATTGAGCTTCCTATAGTCGATACCCATCCGATGACCGGTTACTAGCCTTTGTGGTACAAGCTCATTCTTCTCATTCTTGACAACTGTTACACCACTCTTCTTCGGCACTACTTGCACGGGAGATATCCACTTACTATCCGAAATTGGGTAAATCACCCCACAATCAAGCAACTTGATAATCTCTTCTTTCATAACTTTCATCATTAGAGGGTGAAGTCAACGTTGAGCTTCCTTAGTCGGCTTAGCTCCTTCTTCTAACAAGATGCGGTGAACACATGTAGTAGGGCTTATTCCCTTGATGTCCGCTAAGGTCCAACCTATAGCGGTCTTGTACTTCTTAAGCACACTTATCAAATCAATCTCTTACTTCTCACTAAGCATTGAAGACACAATAACCGGTAGAGTATCTTCTTCTCCAAGATAAACATACTTCAAGTGACTAGGGAGCTCTTTAAGTTCTAACTTTGGGGCCTCTTCCACACTTGGTCGAAATTTGGTTGTGGCACTTGGAATTGACAAGAACGAATCAAAAATCTTAGCATATAGCCGAGCCTCTAGCTCGGCATAAACTTCTTGTAGGCTCAGCAACATAGTTTCTTCTAGGCTCGGCAACATATCCATGTTCGGCAATGCTTCCTCTACTTGCTCATTCAGGACTCGCTCTCCCTTCTTGTCAAATCCGACCCCTTTCTCGATCGCTAATTGCTATGCGTCAAGTGAGGTCGACATAACTTGCTCGACCTCCTCCAAAACATCACCAACTTGGCACTCTTTCAAATCGGTGATGGGGTACTTCATGGCATTAAAAACATTGAACTTAATTACCTCACCATCAAACTCCATCGTCAAATTGCCCTCGGCGACATCTATCTTTGTTCATGCCGTCCGCATGAATGGTCGGCCAAGTAGCAATTGAGTGCTATTAACTAGCGAGTCTTCCATCTCCACAACATAAAAATCGGCCGGAAAAATAAGTTGGTTCACTTGGACAAGCACATCCTCCACATAACCCTCTGGATACTTGCTTGAGCGATCCGCAAGTTGAATAATGACATTGTCCTTCTTGAGAGGCCCTATACTCAACGTTTGGTACACATTGAGCGGCATGACATTGATCGAAGCTCCCAAGTCTAACATCACATCCTCGAAACGAGTATTGCCTATCACACAAGGCACATTGAAGCTTCCCGGATCCTTCATCTTTTGTGGCAACCTCCTTTGAATAACGGCCGATACCGTCTCGCTCATAGTTACCACACGAGTCTCCCTCGTATGCCTCCTAGCCGTGCATAGCTCTTTAAGAAACTTAGCATACTTGGCACTTGCTTAATGCACTCCAACAAAGGGATGTTGACTTGCACTTTCCGGAAAACATCCAACACCTCCTCGTCAGACTTATCTTTCTTCGATCTAGCAAAACGAGAAGGGAATGGAATGTTTGAGTGTGGCACCCCTCCCTTACTCACTTGGCTTGGTATTAGCTCACTCTTTGATGTTGCGGGATCACGCTCAAGCTCGTTCTTTCTTGCATTGGCCGCAGCCTTCTTCTTCTCGGCATCACCACCGGCGGCAGCATTGTTCTCGGTGGCATCCCTCTCGGCTGCAGCTCTTCTTGGCTCGGCAGCCTTGCTCTCGGCTCCTTTTGTGTTGCTGCCGGCAATGACAGGTCCGGCAGCCCTTTCCTCTTCCTCAACCACATCAAGCGATATGCTTTTCTTCTTTGGACTCCTCGGAGGTAACAACTCTTTTCCATTTCGAGTTTGAATCACTTTGGCATGCTCGTTCCTCGGATTTGGAATTGTATTACTAGGCAACTTCCCTTGATCATTGAATCTTCCCATGAAGTCCACAACTTGCCCCATTTGAGTCTTGAGCTCACCAATATCCTTTTGTTGATTTTGTTGCCCCGCGAGCAACGGTTGAGTAGCACTTGAAAGAGATTGGAGCAAAGCATCGTAATTCAGATTACTTGCTCCGTCTTGAGGTTGGCTCGGCATGGCTTGGCTTGGCATGGCATTGTATTGCCCTTGGTTTGGATGATAGGGCTGTCTTGGCACGAATGGTGCCCATGGTGCATAGGGTGCGGCAGCCCCATTGTTTGGTTGCATCGGTGCCCTCAATACATTATCATTATTTGCCCAACGAAAGTTTGGATGATTATTGAACCTCGGATTAAAATTTCCAAACTGTTGTCCTCCAAAACCAATAGCATTGCACTCCTTGACTCCCTCACTTGTTCCAAATTGAGGGCATTGCTCGGTCTCATGGCCCTTGGTGCAAATATCACAAACTATAGTACGCTTCTTCATCAAATTACTCACCAAGTCGGCAAGCTTGTCTACTTTCTCCTCCAACTTTGAGCTCGAAGACGTCTCATGAACTTTCTCATTCCGTGGTACATTGTTTCGTGCCATGCCAAATTGTTGGTTGTTCAAAGCACGAACCTCCAACAAATTTCTTGCCGGTGTTGCATCTAACTCCAATAAACTACCTCCCGCGGCCGAATCTAGAAACTCCCTCTCCATTACACGCAATCCCTCATAGAAATATTGCAATAAGAGTCCCTCACTTATGCCATGAGATGGGCACAAAGAGATGAGAGACTTGAACCTCTTGTAGTAGTTGAAGAAAGTCTCATCTCCGGCTTGCTTCACACTTGTAATTTGCTTCCTCAAATCTGTGATACGTGAAGCAGGAAATTACTTGAGTAGAAACTCATCCATCATAGAATTCCACGACACAATGCGACCACTAGGCACCTCAAACAACCACTCCTTTGCTTGATCTTCCAATGAGAACGGAAAAGCCTTCATCTTGAAGTGTTGCAAATCGGTTCCTCTCGGACACATAGACTCCGTGGTGAAGTTAAACCATTGTAGATGCTTGTTGGGATCCTCACTTGGCATTCCATAAAAAGACTTCAACTTATGGAGGAATCCACTCCTCAATTCAATCTCACCGGTCTTATCTGTTTCCAAATGTGATATTAGAAGATACAACTCCTCCTCCTCCGGCAACATGACCATTTTGAGCTCTTATCGAAGTCATTATCACTTGCTCAAAACTTGGCTCGGCAAAGGACTCAAACTCGGAACCTTGAAGATCACACGACGACGAAACGACGGATGGAGAGCTCGACAAAGATGTGGCCGAGCTTGGTGGAGACGACGGCAATGATGTTGGTGACAGCGGTGAAGATGGTGACGACGTGGGGCTGCTTGGTACGGACTGAGGTAACGGCACAAACAACGCAATAACGAGCTCTTGGTTCAAACGTTGCAATCGGCCTCTATGATCTCTTGTCCAACGATTAGATTCGGACATGCACTTTTCTGAAATTTGCAACGTTTAAACAAGTTAGAACTTCGTAAAGAAATAGAATGCAAGAATATACACCATTACAAGCCACGGCATTGGCGATTACAAAACATATTTCAAACAATGGTACACAAACAAGGATCGACAACAAGAACTATACAATCGGCAATGGTAGAGAATAAAAATAAAAACGTCCATGATCATGTAATCTCTAAGTTTAATTTCTTTTTAAAAATTTATTTTAACTCTCGAAGTACGTGGAGCAGTGGAGTTAACGGTGCAATGGACTGATGCAGCCCCCGGTAGTGTCATGCTTTATCCGATATACCTCAAGAGTTCGAACCACACAATTATGTTTTATCTTTTGAAGAAAATAGATCACACATGTCAAGTTATCTTCTAGCGTCTAAAGTGAGGTGATGCTTCGGCCCAAGCTTTTGACTAGTTCGAGCATGTTTTACTTTTCAAAGGCGGTGTTGTTAAATTTCACAGAGGGCGAACCCCCTACAGGAACCAGGCAGGACTCGTTGTTGGTCACCACGGGGAGCGAACTCCCTATCGACTCACTCACCGAGAATGAACATCAGTCTGTGGGCCTTGAGATCCAGTTAAACAAACCTGAGAACCATATCAATGAAACTAACTTGCCTCTTACTTTGTAAGACAAACTCGGGTCACTAGCGGTCTACAAGTGTTGATCAGAGCCGCCCTCAACCTCATAAAAATGGGTCTGCCAAGTTGTCGCTCATATGCGTGGGAGGGACGTATCCCACGTTTCCCAGTCTACATAAAAGACGGATCTAACATAGCATCATTCGTATGAAGGGTTAAGGCTAAGACCAACAAAAGCGGCTTCTCTCTACATGTTACACTTTAGAAACTACAATAAACTCAAGCATACATAACACTATCAACTTCCTAGAAATTCAACTAAGTTATTACACACATTCATTCTTTATAGATCATGCAACTTTCAAAATTTAAACTCTACATGCAGAAGCATATTTCTACTTTACAAAATCCCAAACTAAAATCGAAAATTACAACTTTACAACTTTACATCAAAAATTTCCAGCAATATTATATACACAACAATAACAGAAATCAAGCTTTCATAATCCCCGACAACGGCGCCAAAAATTGATCTGACCCGCGAGGCTCACACAAATAATAACCCTACAATCGTTAGTAGTATAGACATAAGTAGGGATCGTTCTAAGCCGGGGATTAAGGGTACCTGAAACATGGAATTGTTAGACAAAAATATTCACAAATACACAACAAATCGTCACAATTATGGGGAATTATAGCGTCGGCAGCAAGGATGCCCCTAATACTAAGGAGACGAAAATTTAACAAAAAGGGGAAGAAGTGAGGCGTCGACAGCCCTAGGGCTGCCCTAAGTATCCTACTCAAAATTTAAAGTAAAAGCTGGAAAATAAACTCTAGTCTATTATTTACAAGGTTGGTCGACATTCTTCCACAAAGCACTAGCACGAAAGCAATCAAAAAATAACAAACAAGCAAATAAGGCTCACGGCAAAGTATTAAAATGTTCTAGACTCAACTTAACTCCAACTCAATTAGCTCCTTATCGGTTTACTAAGTAAGACTCTCTAGTACTTCAAGATTAACTTATCGTCTGACCCTAAAGTTATACTAAACATATTTGAGAACACTTATCGTCGAAAACAAACATGCAAAGTAATTAGGCACAAGGTCCTTTTAGTTGGAAACAAGTTAATATAACAAGGTTGTCAATCATCTTATTAACAAGCATGTTTTTTAAACCACTCTAACCCTTGTGAAAACAACACAAATTAAGACAACCGTAAAGATTACTTCACCTATATTATTTTCGGCTAATGAGATTAATACTCCACATATTGCAATTATATAGACTACCAATCTTTAAGCACACGAATTTAAAGAACAAGTCAAGAACACCCTAAAACCAAGTTAACACATATTTTGCCGATTATCCTATTTACTAATTCATTACATATTTTCCTTACTCTTTTAACATGCAATTCATATTCTTACATCCAAAAACCAAATAAAGATAAAGAAAACAAATTTATCATAAAAATTATAAAACCAAACTTCAATCCAAATAATACATAGACATAATATTTGAAACCAAGAATTCATACTAAGTTCATAGACAAAGTTTACAATACCAGATCCGAGGGAATAGCCGACGAAAAAAATTTCGTCGACTATGCCGAATTTTCATCGGCTATTCCTTCTGCCGACGAAATTTTCGTCGGCTATAATTCGTCGGAAAAACGCCGTCGGTAATACCAATGGCCGACGAAAATAACGAAATCGTCGGCTATATTCGAGTATGGCCGACGACTTTACCGACGAAAATTAATTTCGTTGACCAAATCTGGGCAAAATATCCGACGAAATTCGTCGGATATTTTCGAGTATGGCCGACGATATCGTAAACTATAGCCGACGAAATTCGTCGGCTATTTGTTCTGAAATATAGCCGACGATTTCATCTATTTCGTCGGTTATTTCGTCGAAATATATTAATATTTTAATAGGCATTAATTAGTTATAGCCGACGATATTGGTATTTTTTCGTCGGCTATAATGGTTATAGCCGACGAAATTTGGTAAAAATCGTCGGCTATAGCACTTATAGCCGACGAAATAATGCCAATATCGTCGGCTATTCTTACATTTGGGGAAAAAAATTAAATTAATTTCTAAATTACCATTCCAAGCAACCTGCAAATCACAAAGACAATCCATGCATTTGCACCAACAAGAAACACGTCTAAATGATTTATTATTTAATTTGTTCCAATATACATAAAATATAACTCTAATCATCACCTAAAGCACTAAAGTCCACCACGTCATCCCCAGCATCCTGCTCGTCATCATCGGGAGGTTGAGGCATTGGAGGTTCAACTAACGGCTGAAACGGGGGCTGGGGTTCAAGGGCGTGTTGTTGTGCCGCGAACATATCACACCACCAGTTTTGTTGAGCGGCGTAGTTGTGTTGCCGAACTATGTCGCATTCAGCATGCCAACTGGCCAGATCCAAATGATACTGCTGTGTTCTGCGGCGTAACTCCTGTGATCTCTGGGACTCGGCCTCCAATCTTGCGGTCAATCTCTATACTTCCCCTCTCATCTGTTGGCTGTCCCCGCCTCCCTTCTTTTGACCTCCCTTAGTGGTCTTCAAGAGCCCTATTCCAGAACTTCCCAAACCCCGGCAGTAGTATTGGTTTGACCGGTGTGGGAAGGCTGCGTCGAACATCCTCGCTGCCGTTTGGACATTCGATCGGTCGACCTGGCGCAGGGCTTCTTCCAGATCTGCCTCTGAGATGTTCGGTTGTGTCTTTCGAACTACTTGCTGGAACACCTCTTCTTCGGCCCGGTTCACCCTCTCCTAATTGAACGGGAAAAAAAAAAATTAATATTCTAACAAATATATAATTAAGTAAAATTAATAATTAAAATTTTAAAATCGTAATCAACGACTTACGAGTTGTTCTGTCGCTTGTGGATAAGCGATCTTGAACGTCTCCACGTACGGGTTGCTATCAGGATGATCTCTAAGCGCCTCCTCCTGATATTATGCAAACGGCCTAGAACCACCATGATGGGGGGTTGTGTTACGGCGGCGGTTCGCAGAGTTTACCCGAGACCGTTGCTTCAAACAAATAATAAAATATTAGAAAAATGCATCAAAAAATTTTAGTGTAATAATTATAAAATAATTAAACTAATAATTAAAATTTTAACAAAATAAACATTTATAGTTAAGTTTAGTATTTACCTGCATAAGTGGGTTGTTGAAGTCTACTGTCTTCAACCAACGCCACTCGTACTCCCTGAACATGAACTCTCTGGGAGTACCCATACGACCACGGTTGTCGTATTGGTTAAAGTGGGAACGGAGCTCGTTCTTCCACTCTTTGAACCTACGGAAAAAATAAAAGTGCATTAGAAATATTATTAATATCATAAAATATTTCGAATTATAAGATAAGGAATTCCCAATGTACCTCAACGACTGCATCGCGTCCGCCCAATGCTGCTTATGTTCTGCAATCTCGAAGTATGTCTGAAAGATAATATTTTATTAGTTTTACAATTATAACAATACCGAAAATTATTAAATATTACGTAAAATAAATTAAAATTTTTTAAATTACTCACCGACGCAGCGTTGTTTACCTCCCTCTTGATCTCTTCGGGCACATCAGCCCACCGCGTCCACAACATAGGGACTCTGTCCCTAATCAGTGCCCCCACGCAACCCGTGTAGTCGCGGCGTTTTTTCCCCTGAACCTCCTGATTAGGAGGTTCGTTGATCTAGATCCTCCCGCTGCTCTCAACAGTTCTCCTGAGCGTGTCAAAACATATGACACCTCTCGTATTCCTCGTTGAACTGCTAGCGGCTGTCCCTATCACATAAACGACGATTGGTTAATAAAATTAAATATTAGTGCGTTAATTTTAATAAAACATTTAATTAATAAAATCAAATGTTACCTGAACTGGATGACTCGTCTGTCGACTTTCCTTTTCTCCTCGCCGAAATCAGGAGGTCAGGGTTCTCAAATGGCTGCTGCTGGTATACCTCCGCAGCACTCACGTACTGAGGCATATCAGGCCATATGGGTACACCTCGAAAGTCGACCTCGGGTATCGCAGGAATGTTGTACGGGAGGTAGAGCTGATTTGGGAGAGTAGGCCCCTCAGTCGAGTCAGCAGCAGACGTCGTCGGACTCGTCATCGGCTCCCGATGAATCTCAGACATACGGACCTGAGGAACGTCTACAGCTATCTCGTCCTGAAATAGCTGCCTACTGAACCTCGGAGCATCTGACCCGACAGGGGGACGTGAACTGCTCGACGGCCGCCCCACCTAGAGAAGGGTCTGGTGCCGAGAACTCACACTCCTCCGCGGCTGGGATGAATCCACAGGCCTCCGCGGCTGGGATGAATCCACAGGCCTCCGCGGCTGGGATGAATCCACACTCCTTCGCGGCCGGGTGGTGGTCCTCTCAGGCTGGCTAAGGGTCCTGTCGGACTCTGCGGAACCGGCGGAACTTGCAGAACTCCTAGATCTGGAACGATGGCCTCCGAAGAACTGTCTGAATGCATCGGCCATCTGCAGCTTGAGGCATTAATACATTAATTAATATTAAATTATATTACATTAAATAACAAATTCTAATTAATATAATAACCAATAATACTAACATATTTCAAAACATACTAACAAATTAATATTTAAATTTGTACTAATTTCAAATAATACTAACCATTAACCTAAATATAACTATTTATATACAAATAAAACTATATTTGTTGAAGGAAAAACGTATTATGTGCCTTCGTCAATGTAACGGACGATAGATAATTATGTAGTCATTATTGTCATTAATGTATTTCCTATTACCGTTGTAATACTCACCCTATATAAAGGGGATTATCAATGAAATGAGTAGACCAATTCCGATTATTCTACAACACGTTATCAGCACGTAGCTTTACTCGCTGAGATTTTTTCAGCCAAGACAAAAAAAAAAAAAAAAAAAAAAAAAAAAAACCCTAGTTTCCCCCCTCCGCCGCCGCCGCCCCTCGCTAGGCCTGCACCTCCGATCTGATCTGGACACCCAAAGCCCTGCGCTGTAGTTTCTTGATCGGCTCCTATCCGGATCGACCCCATCAAACCCGACGGCGCCAGATCCGATCCGGTTCGTCCTCGATGAAATCGTCCTCGCTGACAAACGACGTCGTCGTCCCCGGATCCAGTCGTCCCCGATCGTCGTCATGACGCCTAGCCCAACGACGCAAGAGACCCCGTCGATGACCTGCATAGACCTCAGATCAAAATTGATCTGGGCACCCATCCCTCGCCGGACGACGCTGCTCCTTCGATCGGACCACCACCTTCTCCGATCGTACCCTCCCGTGCCTCGTCCTACTCCGATCGACTTCCTCCAGTCGACACTGTCAACCACCGACAATGTCTGGATCGACGACGCCAACTCCGCTCGACCTCGCCCCGGATCCGATCGCCTCGCCCCGATCGCCTCGCCACGATCGTCCACTGCTCGGACGACCCCCGATCGCACCCCTGCTCTGCAGAGCCGACGACGGCTTGCCCTCCGCTCCGCGCCTCTGCCGCGACGCCTCCGCCGCTCCTGCCTTCAGATCGGACCCGACCTTTGCCGACAAAGCTTCGTCGGCAGAAGCTTGATCTCGACCCGGATTTGGGCCTGATCCGACCCGACCCAGCCCCTTGGGCCTGACCCAACCCGAAAAAAAAAGAAGAAAAAAAAGGATTTTTTTTTGGGGTAAAATACAAAGGTAATTTTTGAAATTACCGTACAGTAATTTATATTTACTGTATAACTATTTACTATATATCTATTTACTGTTTTTCGAATTTAATAGTAAATATGAATTTTTTTTTAATTTATATAGTAAATGTGAAATATATATGATTGAAGTGACTAATCATATGAATATTGTTTGTTTTTATGTGACTTATCAATTACGATGCGGCGATTAATATGTGACGACTATTTGGAGTCGGAGATCGAGCAATCGCTTAATATGCAGTTTATTTGGCAAACTAACAAGTAAGATCTAATTAACGTTATCATTTTCATTAAATCGTTAATGATATAATGCTCAAACTTATCTTATTATATTATGACATATATTTATGAAAATTTGAGCATCATTATATGTCTATTTTATTATGTTAAATAATTGTTTTTATTTAACATGTTATTTAATTTGAACATTGCTATGATAATGCAAATCTCATGAGCAATACAATATAAAAATGGACAAACCAATTATTGTGATAAAGCATATTCACGAAGTAAGAAAAATATGACCATTACAAATTTTGGTCTTGAGATCCAATTTTAATTTCTTGAAAAAAAATTTTCATCATGGATATCTTCTTGATTATATAAAAAGCAATGATAATGAAATTTCATTAGCTTTACATGCAATGAATATGGAAACATCAAAAAATTTTATTGTGATAACGAAATTTCACAAAGCATTTGATTTCCATAAAGTATATTGGTTTATTTTAGTTGTCGTGAATGTCATAGACCGCGAAACTAATATATTTTATTCTTCCTATATTTTAAAGATGGTTTAACCATCACAGTTTAGTTTTGACATATTGGACTCTGAAGAATTTGAGTACCAAATTCCCTATTAAGCCGACAAAGGCTTGAACATGGTATTTTTATGCAAAATTGCTTGATGTAAATAGCTAAATAAATAATTTCAATATCTTGAATGACAATGTAAGGTCTTAGAAAAATATATATATATATTCTTGAACAAATTGGGCAAAATAATGCAACGACCCTAAAACAAAGGGTAATTACCATGGACGTAAAAATTCATATAATCATCCAAAAGTAAGTGGAAACAATGCAACATTTAAAAGATGACATAGGGGACATGTCATGTGCAGTGAAGCACTCTGCCATTGTTGTAATTCAATGAACTATTGATACGTACATTATAAGCTAGTAAAGAATTAGCTACGACTTTCAATATATATGAAGAATCATATGAGTACGCGGATTATGGAAAAGTATCTTCAATATCCAACAAAAAAACATTGAAAATGAATTTACAACTAAAAGCATACAAAATGGGAAGAAGATGTCAATGAAACGACTCATCATTGCAGCTATTAAAAGAGCAAAAAGGATCTGGCTCAATCCAAGATAGACTTTGATTAGTCTACTTTTAAACTTACAAGATATCCTTATAAAGGCCATTACGCCTAAATACGACTTTTTGTCCTAAATTAGACTTTTTGTCTTAAAGTTTCTATCTTTTAATTGGACAAGACTAAATGTAATCGTTGGCATTTTTTGAATTTTCTCTAAAGGAATTGAGATTATTCAAATTTTATTCATAATATACATAATTCAATTTTCTATATCTAACTTTGCAAAGTATTGCATAAAGTAAAGCAACATATCATAATATAGGCATGAAACAAAGAACCGTGTGCAAAGAAACGCACAATGTAATCCCTAAAATAATAGTACTGAAGAACAGTAGTACTATATCAGTAGTATATGATAATGATTAGTATATCAAAGAAAGTAATAAGGATCAGTATATATTTTCCTTTGGGATTCATAATACACATGCCTAATTGGGATTAAATTTTTTTTTTTATTATTACAATTCCCATTTCCCAATCGAGTTACTCTAAAGAACTTGAGTTACGTTTCGATATATATTGAACATATGTCAAATTGACAAATAATGCCAAGAGAAAATTGAATTTTGTTTTCCACATTATAAAGAAATTTACGCCACGATTTTTCATGTGAAAAAGACACAAGTGAGAATTCATTTGAGCTCCTTTGCATTACCTCTAAATGACTGTGAATGTAAACGAGTATTAGAGAATATTATATGTCAACTTAGTAGGTTCTAAGTAACCGCTAATTAAATCCAACGTCATAAGAAAATGATCTTTTGGAATTCTGACATAGATTGGCTTTGATATGGTGATCCATACATTAAAGAAACTACTATGGACACCCATATTTTTGGATAAATAGAAGCAAACACCAGAAGAATATGGTTCACACACGAATCTGAGGACGATCAATGAACATTTTATCCTCAAATATTGTCATATAAGGTTGAAGACGTATGTTCAATTCCTAAATTCCGCCGCTCCCCCAATGTGGCATTATAATATATTTGATGCACAAGCATATGCATTTATACCTTATTATGTTTCTCCTATCCGTCATGATTTTATGGATAAAAGTACATCATTCAAAGCCTATTCGTTAAAGCAATTATGATTGAGATCATCATATGCAAAGGACACATGAGTTTCTCATTATGTTGTTATATTGAATCAAAAGAGGATTCAGTGGATCGATTCAACCAACTTGCGGACACCATAGATATTTTATGGTGTTGGTTGTTGTGTCGACACACTGGTCACGTGTCATGACACCATCCACAATTAAAATTTATGCTGCTTATGCTAGAAAGTCAAAGCACTTAGGCCGGGTTAATTTCCGTAGGTGTGATGATTTTATGGCTTATTATATGGGATTTGTAATGGACATCATATTCCTATATATAAAAACCCAATTGGTCTCACGGAAAACGACTACAGTAATAGTCTTAATATTGGTAAAGCACACCAATACTTCCGTTTTGGGTTATGCAATTTTTGCATGCAGCGTTACTTTTTCATCTATGGCCATCATCATTGAACCAATTTACACCATAGCTAGTGACTATGTGTGAGGATTTTAAAGGATTTCAAACGAACTTGTAATCCTTGAGCTCTTTTGGATTGACACGGATCTACAATCCTTGAGCTCCATTAAATGTTTTTATGTGCCAAAATTGCGCCGCCACAGCGCACAATGATGGGTCCATTGAGATGAATAAATATTTATGCTGGATATGAACTTCCAGCTATAGTCCGCTATGTCGAAACCTTGACAGGCGATCTCTTCACCGCTAGATTTGCGGAGTGTCACTTTGATGAGACAGTCTTCCCGTCGTTAGGGGGAGATAAGAACAGGCATGTTCAAGTGGAACGACAGGAATTGTCGTGGTTTGTCCCCACTATGTCTCATCTCGATCCCCAAAATCACACAAAGTAAAGTGTGCAGATGTCTTATACATTAAAGTGACGAGATCATATAAACCTGCTGCAAATATACCTGCAAGGATTGTGTTTTATCAAAAGGACATGGTATCACCCAAGAGGAATTGGGTATTGCACTGTCACCATGGATGGTGGCATGGTGACGCCATAAGTGGCATAAATGGTGTCACAGGCCGTGGCTCTCCAAGGAAGAGGGGGAGGCCACCTTAGGTTCGATACATACTTGTGTAAAGGAAGAAAACAAGTTTGGCACAACCTGATCTATTGATCAGTGATACTCAAATCCGTCTCATGAGAATATTTATGGATTGTGGTTATCATTGGGGGACGCCTCAAATGTTAGAACCAATCCTTAAAGTATAGAGATCTCTACAAACACATTACACTAGTGTACATGAGGACGTGGAATAATGAGTCTACTATCGAACTATACTTCGTTGAAAAATGTCAACTTAGTAAACTGGCCTAATGGAAATAAGCGATCCAGTATAAACAAAGAGATAGGTCTTTTGGGCAGGTGACGCCGACACCGCAAATATAAACCCTATCAAATATATCTTTGTTAGAATGCGTAATGAGAATAAGAGTATTCAGACTCACCTTATGGCGCAAGGTATCTCAAAAACGCACTGGAATCGACTACGAGGAGATATTCTCTCGTAATGAACTACGATGAGACAATCTCTTGTAATGGATGTCATTGCACTCCACTACCTTGTCAGTTTGGTAGTTTCCGAAAAACTGAACATGCAGCTTACGAAAAGTGATCAAAACATATATCTCTATGGGGATCTAAATTAAGAGATATACATGAGGATCCTAAACGGACTTCATCCACCCAAATCAAGTGACTCTAGATCACATGAGTACGTTTGCAAAAGAAATTGAAACGTTCACTAAAGTGACTACTTGATTGGGAAGAGATTGGTGAATTATGTCATTGCGTGCTCATTATGGATATACACAGACTCTCAATGAATTATGAGATACTCTATGTATTGTAAATCCTAAGTTAAGAATGAAAAGATCTTGAGAATACACAGTCTTGAAATGAAACTCAAGGACTGTATTGATGGTAACCATACATCAATCGGCTTAGGCACTCTAAAGAATAAAGTGAGGCCTCCATATACTCTCATGATCAGTCGAAGTCTTTACTCTAACAATAGATCCGTTTTTCATCTAAAGGAAGATGATGAAGAAGTATTGGGAAATGAAATTCCTATACAAGTGCAATAATGCATGATTGTACTTAAACATAATATGTAAGACTCGACCTCTCATTCGATGTAAATTTGTAAAGCTATGTTTAGCTCTGCGCCTACGCAACGCAAATCATTCTTTCATTAAAGATATGAAAGATTTGGGCTCATTCAATCTCTACATAGAATGTGACATGATAAAGAAATTATCCACGTCATAGCTAACTATGCGTAAAGAAAAACGCATTAAAGGTGAGATAAGAAAATCTGTTATTACAGATCAATTTCTAATCTCTTAATGGTTCACCCATACTCTAGACGAAGTTATGACTATTTTGTTATATGAAGGTCATACCATGAGTGAACCTGATGTTCAATATGATCCTATGTATTCGGCTCATGAACAACCTTATCCTCAAGATCAAAGTAAATCAAGTTGGATCTGAGGACGATGTGGCAAGATTTAGTTACTAAATCATTGCTCAAAGTCACATTTGGAAAAACATGTGAAAATGCATAAGTATGCTAATAAGACTGAAGCTCCCTTGATCAAATGAAAGAATCAGGGAGAAACCCATGATTAATGTAAAAATCAGGGGGAGGTGCAGACATCAGGGGGAGTCTAGCACATACATGTTGTTTTCAAATGTATTAGGTGCGTTGTGCTCTTTTTCTCCTTAGACCAAAGTTTTATTTTCTCCCATTGGGTTTTTGTTACTTGGCAAGGTTTTTAATGAGGCAACACCACATGCACCATGTTACCCCTGACTCGGCACAAGGGGGAGTGTTGAAGGAAAAACGTATTATGTGCCTTCGTCAATGTAACGGACGATAGATAATTATGTAGTCATTATTGTCATTAATGTATTTCCTATTACCGTTGTAATACTCACCCTATATAAAGGGGATTATCAATGAAATGAGTAGACCAATTCCGATTATTCTACAACAATATTTCATTATTAACATATATATAAATACAAATAACCATTTATATATTAACAAAAATATATAACAATTTATAAAATTAAAATTAAATATATAAAAAATATATAACAATTTATTATATAACAATTTATATAATTAAAATTAGATATATAACAATTTCTATACCTAAATTATAACAAATATATAATAATTAAATTTATTAACAAATATATAACAATTTATATAATTAAAATTAAATATATAACAATTTATAAAATTAAAGTAAATTGAAAAAAAATAAAATTTAACCGGATCGGAGGAGGAGGCCGAAGGAGGAGGGGAAGGAGGTCGGACGAGGAGGGGAAGGCGGAGGGGAAAGAGGAGGAGGAGGAGGCCGACTGGAATTGCTTGCGGAAGGAGGAGAATCGGAGGAGGCCGGAATTGGAGGAGAGATTAGGCGCCGATTTGAGGAGGAGGAGGAGCAGCGCGGCGGAAACGAACTCTTTGCGGCAGATTGGAGCAGCAGCAGGAGGAGGAGGAGGAAGAGAGGAAAAAGTCGGCTAGGGTTCGACAGTTACTGATTTATACCCGAAAGAATAGCCGACGATTAAAAAAGATTTCGTCAGCTATTCTTAATTATAGCCGACGAAAACTTTAACATCGTCGGCTATACTTTGAATGTCGTCGGCTATTCTTTGAATGTTGTCGGCTATACTTTAGGAGATCAGCAGCCGTCTGATCTGAGCCATCCAACGGCAGACAATGAAAAGGCGCGGATCGCAAAAGTTTAGCCGACGAATTCAAAGTGTAGATGCCCGGTAAATGTTGCGATGGTGGATAGTGTTGACTACTTTCCACGGGTCCCCCTTGGCGAGATCATCAAGATAAAACACTTGTTTCACCCATGTGGCTAAAACGAACGGGTCATCCTCATACCATGATGTACTAGTGTTCACAGAAGTTATGCCGTATTGATCGGTTTTCATGCTATGCGGCCGTGTGTCAAACCATCTACACTTGAAAAGGTGCACTTTCATACCTTCCCCATAATGCAGTTCCACAACTGAATGGAGAACACTGTAATAGTCAACTCCATCATCCCCACCATGTGCCATAACCCCTGAATTTTGTGTTTTCAGTCTGACGTCTCTCTCTTCACATCGAAATAACACACCATTCACCTTGCACGTCGCATAAACTTTTGAATAGACCGGCTTCATCGCTAGCTGTCTGAATTCGTGCGACCAATTTGGGTGATTATCATTTTTAATGAGGTCCATCTGCAACCATCAGAATCAACTATAAATATGAATAATTATACACAATAATATATAAATACGTATAGAATAATGTTAAAGTTACGTACCCAGCGGCCGAAATACTCTGCGAATGTCCGGTTGTGGTAATCGAGATCACCTGGCCTCCTATTTGTTCACAGTTTAGATGCATGTTCTTCCAAAACTGAACTTCTAGACAGTTAATTAGTATCCACCAATGTGCAATGGCTACCTCATAATCTTTCAACTTGTAGGAAACTGGCATGTTTCCACCGAGTACAACATCGTCGGAGAGTATGGAAAGATTGAACTGTGAAGGTACATCTTCCGGTATGCTTTCCTGTAACGCTCCTAAATACAGCTTCATGTAGGTGACGCACTCGTGCGCAATATATGCTTCAGCTATACATCCTTCAGGTGCGGATCTGTTTTGGACAAAATCACCGTATTGTCCAAGTTACCTATAAATCAAGTTTTTAAAGTGTTATGATAATACATTAATACTAAATCACATATATTGATGAGGAAATTAACATAAGGTGTAAAATACGTACCTTTCCATCGGATACATCCAAGTGAAGTGCACAGGACCGGTAAGCAACAACTGCCGAGGAAGATGGATCATGAGGTGAGGCATGATGTCGAAAAAATTTGGAGGAAATATCATCTCAAATTTACACATGATATGAACGATGTCTTGTTGCATTTCCCAGAGGTTAGATTTTCTCACTTCCCGTGTGCATACCTTCTGGAAAAATCTTGCCAACGCTACTAACGGCTCCACAACGTGACGGGGAAGGAACGGTCGAATGAAAACAGGGAAGAGACGTTGTAGCAGGATATGATTGTCATGACTTTTCAACCCGTAAAGATTGTTGAATTGTCTGTTCACACACTTGGCTATATTTCCAGCAAAGCCTGAAGGATACTTGGCCCGACTTATCCAATGGAAAATTTCTGATTTATGCTCAGGCTTGACGGTGTAAGGAGCTTGAGGTATTTTTCTCTTCTCTTGTTTCAACCATAGTTGTTTTCTGATATTCATGTTTTGCAGATCAGTGCGAGCCTTAGGACCGTCTTTCGTCTTCCCCTCCAAGTTCAGCATTGTTCCCACCACACTTTCAGAAACATTTTTTTCTATGTGCATAACGTCTAGAAAGTGACGGATCAGCAACTCACACCAGTACGGGAGTTCCCACAATATGCTCTTATGTGTCCAGAATTTGTACTCCTCAGGCCTTTCAGGTATTTCCGCTACAATGTCGGGATAATTGCTGAGTGGCCCAAAATCATACTCATTAAGCACTGCTAAAATTTCTCTTCCCGTCCATCTTCTGGGGGGACCACCGTGTTCTTCGGTTCCATCAAATGCGGCGGACTCGTAACGCCAGTGGTGATCCGCCGGAAGGAACACACGATGACCCATTCTGCATATCTTGTTGCAATGAGGGGTGCTCCCATAATCGCTGAGGCACTCTGGACAAGCCTTGTATCCCCTAACAACGCTGCCCGATAACATCCCATAAGCAGGAAAATCACTGATGGTACCAATAACCATGGCATGCATCTGGAACGTCTCCTCCTTGTACTTGTCAAAAGTGGGATGACCAACGTCCCACAATACCTTAAGCTCTTCAATCAATGGTCTCATATACACATCGAGACATTTTCCTGGGTAACCAGGCCCCGGAATCAACAACGTCAACATATTATATTCCTTCTTCATGCACATCCACGGAGGAAGGTTGTAAGGTACCAAAACCACCGGCCATATACTGTATGAAAGACTCATGGTGCCGAAAGGGTTGAACCCGTCGGTTGAGAGCCCGAGCCTGACATTTCTGACATCTGACGCAAAATGAGGAAACTCATTGTTTATATGCTTCCAAGCCGCTTTGTCAGAGATGTGTGTCATGATATCTGCTTCTCCCGTGTCCCGCTTTGTCAGAGGGGTTGATCAAATTCCTTGTGAAACGTCGAGAATGAATTTTTGAAGTTGGGACACAGTCCCAGGACAATTCCTGGAAGTCCCTGGATTTGTTGCTCGAACTGCCGTTTTGCAGCCTTCGTTTGGGTGACTTCCCGAACTCCGATTGATCTGAATTTTTTATACAAGACCAATGAGTAAGCTAATAATATGCATACCAAATTTCATCAAATTTGGAAAAGGATAAGTCACAATTTCGTTCATCCCAGAATCACGAAAAAGACATATTTTGCACTATTTTCCAGATTTCTCAGACTTAGTCATTTTTCAGATTCTAAAGCATATTTTATCAAAACTCCACCAAAACGACACTAAATTACATTGTGACTCTGTTGACAGTAGCCACAGAGGGGCTACAGCAGGCCCGCCCACCCACAGCTAGTGCACCAGGGGCTTGCCCAGGGCCCGGGACCGGATCACCATAATCCGGCCTCGGGGTCCAGCAGTCCATCCTGCTACCAGGAGCCCGGGGTCCGGGGGCGCCTGCCTGCCTAAGAGGTCACCAAAGCTGCCCTTTGGTGTGTAAACATAAGGGAACTAGTCCCACATCGAAGGGTAAGGCCAGACCTCACTCCTGGCCACCTATATAAGGGCCCCAACTACCCTCATTAATAGGTAACTGATCCTTCCTACCGCTTATATACGTGCTTAAGTTATATCTATTCCAACTATACTAACTTAGGCATTGGTGAGGAGAAGACCGGCCCGCCCGGTATTCCCCTTAGTAAGCAGGTTTGCAGGAGATAGCACGAAGATTCACCTGTCTCTACCAGGCCCCAGGGTTTGTGCAGAAACAATTGGCGCCGTCTGTGGGAATTTTGGACAAGAAACCACGTAAGCACTATCGATGGCAGAGAGTTCGGAAGCAAGGCAGGAATGAAATACCACCGAGGAGCAGCGTGTTGCACCAGTGCAAACGCTTGTCTCCACCCCGGTCGTTATGCGGGAGCAGCGCGGCGACCAAGGCGATCAGGAAGGGGGGAGCTGTGGGAGGCCGACCGGCACGCCGGGGCCAAACCACGACAGCTCGCGCGGCAAAGGCCCGGCAACTGATGACAGGCCTGTGCACCGGGGCTTTTCTCTGACGTTCTCGGATTATCCGAGTGACCGAGAGGAGAGCCCGCACTGCAACAGTGACCGAGACACCACGTACAGCTTTGACCAGAGCAGTATGGCGGGAGAGATACGGGCAATGGCCGCAGAGGTCAATCGCCTGCGTGAGTAGGGCGACCGGGATAGAGCCAAGTCCAACGCCCGGTATGGAGAAATGAAGGAGGTAAACGCTGCCCTACTAGCCGCCCTGGAGAGAGGACAACAGCGCAACGAAGCTATGACCAGGGCAGAGGCACCCCTACCAAGCCAGTCTCGACGGTTTGAGGCGGAGCAGTCATCAGGTAGAAGGCTCAGTGATCCCGAGCGAGCGGAGTCACCGGCAGGCACGGCACCGCCCAAGAGCTCGCCGACGCCCCCTCGGCCACACACTTCGTTCGAGGATGAAGCCGTGACCCCGACTGCACGGGCATTGCAGATGTTCGCCGACACTGTGTCGGATTTGAAGGCCCAAATGGAGGCCAATGAGAGAAGAGCGGCACGGCCGATGGAAGGCGCACGGTTCAACGAGCGCATGGGCCCTTTCTCGCACCGGGTTATGGAATCGGGGAGGTCCGGTAACCAGAAGTCCTTCAAGCTCACCTACTCGGGGTCCGGCTGCCCGTACCAGCACCTGGATAGTTCCTGGTCCCAGACGTGCGCCAAAGGCTACTCTGATGCAGTATGCTGCAACATTTTCCAGGAAACTCTGTCTGGGGAGGCGCTCAGCTGGTTTTATGAGCTTCCGGCAAATTCAATCGAGGCCTTCGAGCAGTTGGCCGACCGGTTTGTAGGCCGCTTCATCCTCCGGGTCGAGGGAGCCCGCACATCGACCATCCTCTTCAACTGCATGCAAGCGCCCGGCAAGGAATTGAGGACTTTCGTCAACTGACGGCGATGGCCGGGGTTCGGAACCTTGACAGAGGTATCGCCGAGATGGCGTTTAAGCAAGGGCTCCGGCCAGGAAAATTTCCATATGCACGGGTATGACGCATTGATGGCAATGGCCATCCGGCACGCCCAGGCCGATCACGAGACGTACGGGCAGCACCTGCTGAAGAGGAAGCGGGAAGAGCAGCAGGAAGACCACCCCCGGGAAGAGCACCCCCCACACCGACAAGAAGATAAGACCAGCCAGCGGACCGAGAACCGAGCCGCTCGGCCAAGCCGGCCCAACAGAAATTGGGGGCAACGGCAGCAGAAGCCCTATCATGACAGACCCCAGAACGAGCACAAGCCGGCGCAGTACCGGCAAGAACGCCCCTGGCAATCATGCCAGCACAACCAGCCGGTCAAGAGGTCTTCACCGCTCTCACCTCTTCATACGAGGAAATTTTGCTCGAGAACGGGAACATCATTCCACCACCGCCCAGGAGAAAGTACCCAAAGGGGAAGCTTACCACGGCGCAAACGGGCAAGTACTGCTCCTATCATGATGAGGTTACTCATCGAATGAGCCAGTGCTGTGCTCTCAAAACAGCGGTGGAGGGTTTGATTAGTAACGGCCAGCTCCAACGGTATATAGGGGAAATGAGAGCAGATCCCGACCGGGAGCAAGACCGGGGCTGGTAGACTCGCCGAGCCTCCAAGTGGTTAGTTTGGCATATCACCGGTTCGACCGCTGTAACATCAAGATGTATATACAAACTACTTTCAAGAAAAATTCCACCGGTTCCACCAATTCACGTACATTCATAGTCAAGGGATAATACAAGCAGAGGTCGTTCCGACAAGTTTACAAAAAGAGCAAGGGCAAATTCCTAGGGAGCTACGCCTCCCCTCTCAGCGGGCAATCCACCAGCCTCTCCGGATGAAGCAGCCGCGCCTTCAGCAATCTGAGGTCCACCCTCCCCTTCCGGTTGCTCTTCCGCCGACTGCTCATGGATATCCGACTGCTCATGAATATCTTCATCAGCGGCCTTCGACATCCGGGAAGTATCCAGGTACCACCTTCTGCTCCCATTCAGTGTACGCATCCGCGATGCCCGATTCCCTGGCCGTCTCCAGGAACTGAAGGAACTGATCGCTCCCATGGTATTTGAGAACAACCCGCTCGTACAGTTCCGGGTCCTCTTCCCCGGCCGCAGCGGCAGAGGCGGCGCGCACAGCGACAGCTCCCACCTGGAGCTCGTCCACCTTGGCCTCCAGTTCGGCCTTCTCCTCCTCAGCCAGCTCCTTCTCCTTCTCCAGGCTCCGGACCTGCTCCTTCAGCTTGGCCACCTGCTTCTTGGCCCTCTCCTCCAATCTGGCCTTCTCCCACTCCAGCCGGGACCTCTTTGCTTCTAGCCGCTCTCGGGCTTCTGTCAGCTCGGCCACCTGCCTCTTCAGCTCCTCGCTCGGATCGGGCTGGTACAGATTGTACAGCAGCTGCATAACAACAGAGAGTCAATTAAGCAAGCAGCAAAGGAAATAAGTTACGAGCGGTACAATAGCATTGCACCGGGCAATTCTTACCTGCAGGACCGACTCCTTGAACTTTTCGCGCTTCCCACCCGCTAAGGCTCTGGTGACCTCAGCCCTGTCCAGACCAAGGCCGGCCAAGTCTGCCGCCAGCTGCCGGGCGAGTGCACTCTCCGGGCTTCCCCTCCATGCCTTCGCAGGCGCGGGGCTACTCTGCCGGGCAGCGGCAGCCTTCTCCCCAGCGGAACTCGATTCACCGCTGGTTACCTTGAGCCGTTCGGCCAGATTCTCACCGGACGACCCACCGGTCAGCGTCACCAGCGTGGAGGGAGGAACGTCCATGATCCTCCGCCTCTTCTCACCCTGGCCGTCAGGAGAAGAAGATTGCGCGCCTAATCGGGTTACCCGGGTGACGAGCGGGACTGACCCCGGCCGGTATGGAATCCGGCTCACTCCACCGGGAATCTTCAGTGGCCCCCCGGTAGTCTTGCCCTTACCGGGTCCCGCCTTGGGCGCAGCAGGATGGCTCTTCACACGCGCCAGGACGTAGCCCTCGTCCTCAACATCCATGGCCCATGGTTCGGGATGAACCGTAAGCCGACCGGACTCCTCGTCCACCGAGGTCCGTGAAACGGCCTCGCCTTTCTCCTTCAGCCTCGCGAGAAGGTCTTCACCGTCCATGGATAGGGTGGTTTCGGGTTTGATGACCGCCCGGGAAGATGCACCTGCAGGACGAGCAAAGGTTAGTATTTAAAAGTTAGCAAAAGTGTCACCACTAGCACTAACTACGCACCGGGATCTCGCCCGAGACAGCAATACTCCAACACTTCTCTCCGGATGAAGTTGTAAGAGCTCCGTTCGAGATCATCCCAACATCCGAGTATGGTCGTGATCCTCTCCTGCTCCAACTCGGACAGTTCGAACGATTGATCCCCAGGGGGCTGGAAGGTACCTGGAACCCGGTACATCTTACTCCTCTTCTGCCACTTACCGCCCGCCATCACCACCTTCTTCCTCCAGTTGTTATCCACCCAAGAAGGCATATTGGTGATGATAGGTTGAAAGCACCGGGCGTTGAAGGACAGACAACCCCGGGACCCTCGCTTCTTCGAGTAGGACAACCTGTACAGTGCCCGAAATTCGTTTACCGTTGGCATACTCATCCCGGAAAACTCGTACAGGCAGCCGAGGCTTAGCAGTCGCCTCCACTGGAGCCCTGGAAGCTGCGCGGGAGATACTTGCAGTGCACTGAGCATGTACTGCACAAAATCTGGCAGCGGGAGTGAGAACCCATGGCGAAACTGGTCTAGATGCACGGCAACCCAACCTGCCTTCGGGTTACAGGCTGACTCCCCGGGATTCAGTGGCCGTAGCGCCACCTCATCCGGGATACTCCACGTCTCCCGGAACGCAGCAATCTCTCCGAGGTTCATGCTACCCTCCGGCTCATCGCACACCACGGCACCCTTCCCTCTACCGATGGTATAGCCCCCAGGCGGAGCACCAGCAAGGCGCACACCGTGCGGTATTTCCTCAGATCCTGAGGACCCAGAAGACGAAGCCCCGCTCTGGGAGCGGTCAGCGGCTTCAGACACCGGGGATTCCGAACCGAGCCAGTCCTCCAGTCTCTCCTCATCATCCACAACGGGACGCCTGACGGTCGATTCGGAAGCCCCATCAGAACTTGCAGAAGACATTTTTAACCTAAGGGGAAGAAAAAACAAAACCCTAGCGCTGGTCAGCAACATGTTAGAACAGCGCCCTCTGCGGCCCCTCCCCAAGTTTACCGCAGACGCTCTGCTTAAAACAACTCAGTCGGCGACAGAGACCCCCCCCCCCCCCCCCCCCCGCCGCAAAAACACCGAAAAGAAAAACAAGAACAACACCAGGCAAAGAAAGCAAGATCTTACCGATTAGTATGCTCAACCGAGGAAAGTCCACCCTGCGAAAGCAGCGAGCAATGATAGGAGGAGAGTAAAAGAGCACTTGAGGCAACGGATGTTGCGGGGCACCTCCACAGAGTTTTCGTCGGATTTCTCTCTCTCTTATTCTCTCTGATCAAGCAGCAAAATAGAACTTGAGAAGGCAGAGGAGGCCTTTTTATAGAGAGGTCCGGTGCCCTAGGCGCTTCTAATCCCCCCAAAACACGCAATCAGAGCAACTCAAACGCCCGCGAATCCAGACCCTCCATCTCAGACCACTCCCTACCAGCACGTGTCCCAGCATCAGTAAACTGCCCACGCCATCATAACTGATGAGACTGATGGACTTCCTCCTTAAATGCATGTCAGCCACTTGTCCCGCCTGCTGGCGACACGTAAGGGAGTTAGGAGCGGGAACTGAGGCGTCAGGCCCCCCCCCCCCCCAAGTATGAGCCATCCATCCGGTTCCATGGCAGTTCACGGTTAGGTATCATTCAACCGCTGCATGGCATCTCTCACCGCTATGAGTTTTTCAACCGCTTCGAGAGCATTGTTCCGGGTATGAGCCATCCATCCGGTTCCATGGCAGTTCACGGTTAGGTATCATTCAACCGGCTGCATGGCATCTCTCACCGCTATGAGTTTTCCAACCGCTTCGAGAGCATTGTTCGGGTATGAGCCATCCATCAGGTTCCATGGCAGTTCACGGTTAGGTATCATTCAACCAGCTGCATGGCATCTCTCACCACTATGAGTTTTTCAACCGTTTCGAGAGCATTGTTCCGAGTATGAGCCATCCATCCGGTTCCATGGCAGTTCACGGTTAGGTATCATTCAACCGGCTGCATGGCATCTCTCACCGCTATGAGTTTTTCAACCGCTTCGAGAGCATTGTTCCGGGTATGAGCCATCCATCCGGTACCATGGCAGTTCACGGTTAGGTATCATTCAACCGGCTGCATGGCATCTCACCGGTTAGGTAACATTCGACCGCCCCGAGACCATCTCACCGGTTATGATCATCCAACCGCTCGAGAGCATTCTTCCGGGAACGAGATCCACCCGGCCCCATGGCATCTCACTGGGGGGACACGTCTCGATATGGCAGAATGCCCGGTCGAGGTCCGCCCGGTTCCATGGCATGACCCCGGTTATAAGAACATTCGACCGGCATGGGCTTTATACACCCGGGTGAGTTTACATCTAACACATGTACTCTTGTCCAGCAAGATAAAAACCCTGTATCGCACTGAACTGCGGTCAATATGGGGCTCTACGGCGAGCCTTGTCACCTCAACGCCACCCCATTTCCTCAACGCTTATTCCAACACAAGCTGAGAAGAACTAACAAGTGTTAACCGGTGCCTCAACAAACCGCAACACCGGGGCCACCTCCCCGTAGCCTAGCAATATGGACTCGTCTCGATATGGCAGAACGCCCGGTCGAGGTCCCATACTCCGACTCGTACTGATTTGGCAGAACGCCCGGTCGAGGTCGCAGCCTAGCAATATGGACTCGTCTCGATATGGCAGAACGCCCGGTCGAGGTCCCATACTCCGACTCGTACCGATTTGGCAGAACGCCCGGTCGAGGTCGCAGCCTAGCAATATGGACTCGTCTCGATATGGCAGAACGCCCGGTCGAGGTCCCATACTCCAACTCGTCTCGATATGGCAGAACGCCCGGTCGAGGTCTGGCGCACAAGTTCACTTGGGGGACTCGTCTCGATATGGCAGAACGCCCGGTCGAGATCCCATGCTCTCCGGCTCGCTCTGATATGGCAAAACGCGGGGTCCAGGTTCCATGCACACATCTATTGCATGGCGGATTTCAACGCCCCATTATCATTCCCTGCACATATCTATTGCATGGCGGATTTCAACGCCCCACTATCATCCCATGCTCATAGCCCTACAACACTTGAGCACAGTGCTACTTATATTGCAAGCATACAAACTGTTGCATATCATCGGTAACAGATACTCACCCCGGTCACGCCCAATCTTCAACGCGGACTTGGGGGACTGGGCACCGTTGGGTTGGTAACCCTGCGGGTCTGCGGGACAAGGGCAAGACAGTTTTTAGTCCCCATTCAAGATTGCACTTGACCGGGAACTTGGGGGACTTGTTGACAGTAGCCACAGAGGGGCTATAGCAGGCCCGCAGACCCGCAGCTAGTGCACCAGGGGCTGGCCCAGGGCCCGGGACCGGATCACCAGAACTCGGCCTCGGGGTCCAGCAGTCCATCCTGCTACCAGGGGCCCGGGGTCCGGAGGCGCCTGCCTGCCTAAGAGGTCAACAAAGCTGCCCTTTGGTGTGCAAACAGAAGGGAACCAGTCCCACATCGAAGGGTAAGGTCAGACCTCACTCCTGGCCACCTATATAAGGGTCCCAACTACCCTCATTAATAGGTAACTGATCCTTCCTACCGCTTACATACGTGCTTAAGTTATATCTATTCCAACTATACTAACTTAGGCATCGGAGAGGAGAAGACCGGCCCACCCGGTATTCCCCTTAGTAAGCAGATTTGCAGGAGATAGCACGAAGATTCACCTGTCTCTACCAGGCCCCAGGGTTTGTGCAGAAACAGACTCTATCTTAGATAAATAAGGGTTAAACAAAGCATAAACGAGGGCATAAACATATTAATATCGTCGCACATTGTGCTCCTATCAGTTCAGTTAATTATATGGGTGGCCTTAGTAAATTTGATTATATTATGTACACCTAATATAATTGAATTGAATTGGATTTGATTTAGAAACAGTTGGCGCCGTCTGTGGGAATTCGTACAAAAAGTTGTGTTGCTCTATTAATCCTTTGGAGAAGAAGCTGCATCCTTCAGTCCGGAAGCTATGGAAGGGAGGAAGATAAAAGCCAGCAGGGAAAAACCGAAAGCGCGAATTCAGTTCCCCGACCCGGCCCGTAACATAAAGGCTGAGGTCGGTGCGAGGTTCGCCCTTTCTTCCATCAGAGACGGAGCTCATAATCACCGGGAACCAGAAAACACTGACCAGAAGGGTCCGGAAGAAATACAAAAGATGAAGGCAAAGGTCGAACGCTTGCGAGCAGAGGGCGATCAAGATCGACTAAGAGCGGAGGCCCGATGCCAAGAATTGAAGGCAGTAAACATCGCCCTATTAGCGGCCCTGGAGCGAGAGGGTCAATAGAGCACTCCTCAAACAGCACCGCGGTCAGCAGGCAAGGCTAGCGAATTCCCGCATCTTGAGGTAGGGCAGGCCACGGGAAGAAGAAAGACCGTGCATGTGGCCACGCCACTCTTTTCGGAAGCTCTAAAAAACTCCGGCCCGGCCGAGCCCCCGTACCGCACGGGCCAGGCGTCAACCGAACAAGAAAGCTCTACCGCTCGAACGCTCGAGGCGCTCTCCGCCTCGGTGGCGGACATGAAGGGCCGCATGGAGGCCAGCGAGAGGATGGCGGGGCGACAGCAGGGTGGCGCGCGGTTCACCGAGCGTATTGGACCTTTCCCGCGCCGAATTAGGGAATCGGGAAGATCTGGAAGCCAAAGGCCTCTAAAGTTGACCTATTCAGGGGCGGGCTGTCCGTACCAGCACCTAGATAGTTTCAAGTCACAAGCGGGGGTGAGGGGCTACTCGGACGCCATGTGCTGCAACGTATTCCAAGAAACGCTCTCGGGAGAGGCGTTGAATTGGTTCTACGAGCTACCAGTTAATTCAGTCGAAACTTTCGAGCGGTTGGCAGATAAGTTCGTCGGCCGGTTCATTCTCAGAGCCAAGATAGCCCAGGCATCCACAATCCTTTTTGACTGCATGCAAACTGACAACGAGCCGCTAGCGCCTTCGTTAACCGGTGGCAAATTGCCACGGCCGGGGTCAGGAACCTGGACAAGCAGATCGCAGGGATGGCCTTCAAGCAGGGTTTAAGACCCGGGGAACTTTCGTACGACTTACTAGTACAGGAGCCGCTGGGATACGACGAGCTGATGACCGTGGCCGTCAGGCATGCTCAGGCAGAGCACGAGACATATGGGGACAAGGCGCCCAAGCGAATAGCGGACGACCTACCACCGTCCCATGGAGGCAAAGGCGGATGGCTAGATCGCAGCCGAACGCTCGCAGCCACCAGGAAAGCAGAGATGCGGGAGGAATGGCAACCCCGGCGGAGCGATGGCGACGGTTCCCGACCAGGGAGAAGACCGCCATTTGTGCGTTCGGCCCAGCCTCTGGCAGCTACGCCAGCAGAGCGACCACCGCGGGCCTTAGCTATTTCGCCAGCAGGAAAGCCCAAAGATCTAGCCCTTCGGACTGATGACCGAAAACCCCAGATAGCGGTCGTGAACGACCAGGCCCGCCCAAGGGACCCCACCAACGAGCGACCGCGACCTCGGCAGGTGGGAACTATAAGCACCCGTACTCCCGGGGGGATCGAGGTACACGGGAGCATTAACATGATACACGGCGGGGACCGTATAGATCGGCTTACCCGGATCTCAAAGAAGCGGTGCCTAAGATCGATCCGAGGGAAGGAGGTGTACGCCTTCGGCGAAAGAAGCGGCCAAGCCGCTAAAACCGAATGGAAATCGGTCACCTTTTGCGAGGAGGAAGAGCCGGAGGATCTGATCCAACCGCACAACGACCCCTTCCTCATTACGGTCCAAATAGACCACTGGATAACCAGTCGTATGCTGATCGTTACCGGAGCCTCAGTCAACGTAATGTTCCGAGACGCATACAAAGGGTTGCAGAGAGGAAGAAACAAGTTATCCCAGGATAACGAGCCGCTCATAAGCTTCTCCGGTGAGGTCGTCCAGCCTCTGGGATCGGATTACCTACCGATCATCTTCAGCGAGGGAGACAGAACGAAAAAGGAGCATTTGGAGTTCATCATTGTCGACTGTCTATCATCGTACAATGGCATAATCGGTCGGCCAGGGTTATGGAGGCTTAAAACGTTTATAGCCGGCCATATGTTAATGCTGAAAATGCCTTCACCAGCCGGAGTTATTACCATACGTGGGGACCAAAGGATCGCCCGCAAGTATTACACAGAAGCCCTGACCCACGGGAGGAAGCGGACCGAGGTCTTCACAACCGCTCAGCAGGCGCCCGCGCCGGATCTGAACATTGACCCACGTGATGACGTCAAGTCAAAAAGAGTTGGGCGGTTCATTGAAAAGCTGGAGCCACCTTCGGCCGTGGAAGAAACCGAAGCAATTTGCATTTCGATAGACCACCCGGAGCGAACTGTCGTAATAGGGACACGGCTCGATCCGGTTGTCAGGCAAGAGCTCATAGCCTTCCTCCAGGACAACAGTTCGGTCTTCGCATGGTCCTATGAGGACATGCCAGGCATATCCCCGGAGATAGCCGTGCATGAGCTAAATCTATTACCCAACGTTCCCCCGGTAAGGCAGAAGAGGAGGTCCTTCAGTCCGGCAAAGTATGACGCGATCAGAGAGGAGGTACAGAAATTGAGGGGTATAGGTTTCATCCGGGAAGTCCAGTACCCTCGCTGGCTCGCTAACGTGGTCATGGTACCGAAGAAGGGAACCGGCCAGTGGCGTATGTGCATGGACTTCACTAACCTGAACCGGGCGTGTCCAAAGGACAGCTTCCCGCTCCCCCGGATTGACCAGCTTATAGATTCCACGTCCGGTTTTAAGATGCTCAGCTTCATGGACGCTTACGCCGGATACAATCAGATCAGGATGCACCCGGATGATGAGGAGCACACGTCATTCACAACCGACCGAGGTACCTACTGCTATAAGAGGATGCCGTACGGTCTGAAGAATGTCGGGGCCACCTACCAGCGAACGGTAAACCGAATGCTGGAGCAAGAAATGGGTAAAACCGTAGAGCTTTATGTTGATGACATGCTGGTCAAAAGCTTGACTGCAGGGGCCCACGTCCAGGATTTGGCCGTAGTCATCGGCAAGATGCTCAAATTCGGAATGCGCTTAAACCCAAAGAAGTGTATTTTCAGAATTTCAGAGGGCCTATTCCTAGGCCACATCATCAGCCAGCGAGGGATAGAAGCCAACCCGCTGAAGGTCCAGGCGATTTTAGATATGGAAACGCCAGGGGAGAGAACCAAGTCCAGATGTTGACCGGCCGGTTAGCCGCCCTTGCCAGATTCATCTCCCGCCTAACCGACAAATGCACCCCGTTCTTCAAGCTGCTCAAGGCACAGCAGACCAGGAAAATCCACGGGGCAGCGGAGCATGAAGCGGCATTCTAGTCTATCAAGGCATATCTGTCGGCAGTGCCTCTCCTATCCAAACCAGTGCCGGGCGAAATGTTATACCTCTACATAGCTGCATCTGCAACGGTCGTCTCCGCGGCTCTCATTAGGAAGGAAGACACGCTCGAACTCCCGGTGTACTATGCGGGAAAGGGACTCACTAGAGCAGAGGGCCGGTACCCCGACATAGAGAGATTGGCTCTGGCCCTGATTGTTAGTGCCAGGAAGCTCAGGCATTATTTCCAGGCTCATTCCATCACCTTGTATACCAATCACCCTCTGCGACAGATCCTACAAAAACCAGAGACCAGTGGTAGGCTCGTACGGTGGGTAGTTGAACTGGGAGAGTTCGACATTACTTACGCCCCGCGAACGGCCATCAAGGGACAGGCAGCTGCGGACTTCATATGTGAGCTCACCCCTATGGCGGTAGAAGCGCACCCCGCCCGGTGCGAGGACACCGACGCAGTGCGAACCATAAAGACCGAACCAGGCCTCCCCACCGGTTGGAAACTTTTCGTGGACGGCTCCGTAACGACCAGGCGGAGCGGCGCCGGTGTCATGATAACCTCGCCCGATGGCCAGTCATACGAGTATGCCTTACGGTTCCTTTTTAGCACCTCCAACAACGCTGCCGAGTATGAGGCCCTCAAAGCCGGTCTGCAACTGGCCAAGGAGTTGGGAATCTCGTCCATGGAGATATACAGCGACTCTAGCCTAGTGGTGAACCAGATGAACGGGGTGTTTGAGGTCAAGGACCCCCAGCTGTTCTCTTACCAGGCTTTGGCCAAAACCCTGATCGAGCCGTTCGAGGGCGCCACGATCCAGCACATTCCCCAAGAGGAAAATAGACATGCGGATGCCCTCGCAAGGCTGGCAACCGGAAACTACCCTCCAGAGTACCGGAAAGCAAAAATTGAAACTCTCCAGAAGCCGAGCATCAGCAAAACCATCTCCGAGATATTTGCGGTAAAAGAAGCGCCACCAAGCTGGATGGACCCAATAGTCAAGTATTTGACTGACAAAACCAGCCCCCAGGATGCCGTGGCGGCCAGGAGGCTACACCTCCGGTGCGCTCGGTTGATAGGAGCACAATGTGCGACGATATTATATGCTTATGCCCTCGTTTATGCTTTGTTTAACCCTTATTTGTCTAAGATTGAGTCATAATTTAGTTTAGTGTTGTTTTGGTGGAGTTTTGGTGAAAAATGGTTAAGAATCCGAAAAATGACTAAGTATGAGAAATCTGGAAAATAATGCAAAATATGTCTTTTTCGTGATTTTGAGATGAATGAAACTGTGATCTATTCTTGTCCGAATTCTATGAAATTTGGTGTGCTTAATATTCATATACTGAGGAATGTCGTGTTAAAATTTCAGATCAATCGGAGTTCGGGAAGTCACCCAAAAATTGGCTGCAAAACGGCAGTCCGAACAAACCAATCCAGGGACTTCCAGGATTTTCCTGGGACTGTGTCCCAACTTCGAAAAATCATTCCCGTCGACTCACAAGGATTTTGATCAAACTGTTTTATGGGGAGATGGCCATATGTGTCTAGTTTATCGGAGACTTGGAATCGCATCAATCGGAGTTCCGAGCGTGGAGATATGCCGGAATTACTACAGCAAGGTCAAATCTGCCGATTCCAGGAACCTACTGCCCCCTTTTTGTGTTTTCCGGTTTTGATGGACCAAATGGTGTACAAAAGAATATGTGAAGATGGTTCAAGCCTTATGAAGGGAAGAGGAAGACACTAGGCCATGGCATTGAAGAAAAATTGAAGAAAGAAGTTCTCCTAGTCACACTAGGAGAAGCTGCCGAATAGAGGCAGATTGTGTGCTTGATGTTGCTGCCGGCAATTGGGGCATTTTCAATTGACCAAGACATATCAAATGAAGTCCAAGATCATACAAGAAGTCCATGAAGATGTGAAGCCCAGGCCTTGAAGAAAAATTCAGAAAAAGAAAACCTAATTGTACTATGAAAGGAAGGTTGCAAAACCTAATCCCATGAGGTTTTCTGAAATCTTTGTGCATAAGGGACTGCCGGCAGCCTCTCTCCCTATCCTCTATATATACCCCCACTTTTCATTCTGAAAAGTGGTCACATCTCAAGCCAAAACACAAAGCCAAAACTCTACCAAATTGTCCCCAAGAATCCTACTTAAACCCTAAGCCAAAAACCACCACCACCTCACCCAAGTTTCTGCCGAAACTTGGTATACTTCCTGCCGACACAGCCCTTTGCCGAGCAGCCCCATCTCTTCCATCATCCGCCGGATCCACAAGAGTCGAAGTCATCCAAGGTGTCTACAAAAGTGTGATCCACTCCCTTCTCTTGGTTTAGTAAAGTTTATGTAGTTATGTATAGTTTTGTCTATGAAACTTGCATGTATTTTTGGTTTTGGATTATATGTCTATGTATGAACCAATTTGGATTTTGGTTTTATAAATTGCATGTTGAATATTTGTTTGATTCGTTGCTTAGGGCTAGGCCACGGTTTCTTTGAGTCTTTGCATGCTAATTTGTAATATAAAACTTGTAAAATAAGAACACTTAGATAATTAGGACAGTGGTATAGATGCGTGTTGAGGATTTAAACCGGTTAGAACTAAGGTGAGGGCTTATAATCGATACTTAGTGTTGTCTTTGAACATGATCTAGGTATTAGGTTTAATTTTCTTGAGTTATAACGAACTAAGTAGACGTATGATCACTTTGATTTGTTGTGCTCACCTAGAGTGGTTAACCTTAGGACTTGCATGTTAAATGAGAAGATTGACGACCTTACTTGTTTGCTTGTCTTCAACTATAGACTTTAGAGCTTCAATGCTATGACTTGTATAAGGTAGCATAACTTTTAGGATCACCTCGCGAAAGCTCGATCTTAAAACAATAGAAAAAGTCTCTCAACTAGGTAAAAATCGGAAACGTTCTAGTTGTAGGTTGAAACTTGTTTAAGTTCAATGCATGCTAATTACTTGTTCCTTACTTTCTTTTGTGTGAGTCTTACTTGTTAAAAAGTTGAGTGTGGAGTGCTTTGTGTGAAAGATGTCGACCAAACTTGTAAATAGTAATTTAGGATTTATTTTCATGCCTAGATGTTAGAGGGCAGCTATGGCTGCCGAACCTCATCTTCATCCCCCATGATAAAATCGTATATATGTATATAAGTGTGACAATTGTGTGCATATGTGTTTGTGAATATTTGTGTTAACATTCTCATGTTTCAGGTACCCTTAATCCCCGGCTAGAACGATCCCTACTTATTCTATACTACTAACGATTGTAGGGTTATTATTGCTTGATGCTCGCTTCGGCGACACCATCATCGGTACGGTCTCCTCAACAGCCAGTTATACCGAAGGGGGCACAGCTTCCCCCAGCTGAGGTGTGTGACAAAAAAGGCAGGAGAGGCTATCATGCGAGAGATCCACGAGGGACTATGCGGTAATCACTCCGGCGCAAGATCATTATCCCACAAATCGCTCCGAGCGGGGTATTTCTGGCTAGACATGGCGGCAATGTCAAGAAAAATATCAGGCGGCTGCCACAAGTGCCACATGTACGCCTCTACACCTCATGCCTCAACAATCGCGTTATCAATCCTGTTGGCACCGTGGCCATTTGCACAATGGGGATTGGACATCATCGGCCCTTTCCCAACGGCTGTGGGACAATACAAGTATGCCATCGTGGCAGTAGACTATCAGACTAAGTGGGTCGAGGCAGAACCCATGATAAAGATCACTGAGGAACGGGTTAAAAAGTTCCTATGGAAGAACATATACTGCCGATTCGGGGTACCGCAGACTATTGTCACGGATAATGGGACACAGTTCAATAATGCTGATCTTATCCAGTACACAGCCTCTATGGGGACCCGGATGTTGTTCGCCTCAGTGGCACACCCACAGACCAACGGCCAAGTAGAAGCGGTCAATAAGATTATCAAGACCCTTCTCAAAAAGAAACTGGATGCCAAGAAGGGATGTTGGGCCGAAGAACTCCCCGCGGTGCTATGGGCCATCCGGACAACAGTAGCAGAGGCAACAGGAGAGACCCCGTTCTGCATGGCATTCAGAGGGGCTATTGCTCAACCTGGACCTCATTGAGGAGCGCCGCGACCAGGCGCATATGCGCAACCAAACCTACAAACAGCGGATCGCCCGGTACTATGACAGAAGGGTCCGGGAGAGAAAGCTCCAGGTCGGAGACTGGGTCATGAAGAAGGTCCAGAAAAAACCGTTGGCCCTAGAACCAACGTGGGAAGGGCCCTACCAGATCACTGCGGTCGTGGGACCGGCAACATTCCACATTATAGACACCGAGGGCATCTACTGCACCCGGCCGTGGAATATCGAGCACCTACAGTTCTACCCTAAGTAATAGCGGTCACAGAGCGACAACAGTGTATTTAACATTAATATTGCAATACGCAGTTACGGCGTTAACAAATAAACTACAGCAGTTGCAAGATGTGCATGTACAAGATAAACAGCTAGCTACCGCCCCCGGAGCCCCCAATCCCCGGCCCGCCACCTTTTAGCGCTTGCTCCTGCTCCACCATCTCAGTCAAGGCTATGTCAGCCTCCATCTGCTCGGCATCAAGCCACCCTTTCTCCCTCCACTCCAGATAAGCGTCGCTAATGCCCTTCTCCCGGGCCGCGTCCAGCATCTCTTCAAACTCCACCGACTCCCGGAAGTCGTCGACAGCCTTATCGGCCACTTCAGCAAGCTGGGATTCCGTGAGCTTCTCCCTTCCTTGGGCGACTGCTGTAACCTGACTCTGGAGCTCCAAAACCCTCGCCTCCAGCTCCGCGACACTCCCTTCCCGAGTAGCAGCTTGCCGATCGGCCTTTTCCCGCTCCTGCTGCAGGTCATGGCACAACCGACCGGTTAGTTCTTTCTCTCGCGCGAGCTCGGTGCCCAACCGACCAACTTCCTCTCTTTCCTTCGCAAGCTTGGCTTCCGCCACGTCCGCCCGCACGCTCAGCTCCTCCACCCGCTTCTCCAAACCCGCAGCAGCCTCCCCCCTGGGCTCCGCGGCATAAAGGCTATGAACCAGCTGCCAGGCGTAAACTAGCGAACATTAGCTCATGTCGCTCCAAGAGAAAGGAAAGAACAAAAACACTTACCCGAACGGCTAGTTCCACGGGTTTCGCCCTTTGTCGCCCGATTGACCAGTCCCAGGATTCTCCCGGTCAAGCCCCAAGGTTTCGATGGTAGCAACAACGAACCTGCCAATTTCATCACCAGAGCTGCGACTGGCTTCCGGCACCTGAGTCCTTCGACACTACCAGAAAAGGGGTTATAGCCGACGATATGGGAAAAAACGGCCGACGAAATAGTACCTCGTCGGCTATAACCCCTTATAGCCGACGAATTACTATTTCGTCGGCCACATCGTCGGCTATAATATTATAGCCGACGACTGCCGATAACTCGTCGGCTATAGTTATAGCCGACGAAACGTTTTTGGTTATAGCCGACGAGAATGGTATTCGTCGGCTATAAGAGGTATAGCCGACGAAAAGTTTTTGGTTATAGCCGACGAGGAGGGTATTCGTCGGCTATAACTCTTATATCAGATCGACCTTCTGCAGCAGAGAGCTCATTCGTCGATGAAATCGTCCAAAACGCTCTGAAATCGTCCAAAACCTCGGCCATAAGCTTGAAAGGTACGTATATTGCTGTGTGTGTTGATTTAGTTGGTTATATGCAGAGGTGTGTTAATTTAGAGTTTAATTAGAATAAATGTGTGATTAATTTGATATATATATATATATATGTTGAGATGAGATTATTAATGGGTTGATATATATGTTGTATTGGTTAGATAGAATTGAAGTTTTGTTGAAGATTAGTGATTGATTGTTGATTTATAGGTGATTTTAGATGAATTTGATGAAAAAATGTATATATATATATTAATTAATTTAATTGTAATTAAAAATATATTGTTGGTATATATAAAAAATACATTGTGTTTAATTAATTAGAGAGATTGACGATGTTTTAAGGGAAAATGGCTGGATTGATCACTGAAGTATGCCCCATTCTAAATTTTGCTCACTGAAGTTTGTCCAATATCACTTTGCTCACTATCGAATTACACTTGTGTTCACTTTGATCACTCCGTCTAAATCAGCCGTTAAAATTCAAATTCTGCCGTTAAAAACAATGACACGTGCCACACGTGCCACTCATGTGCCACACGTCATCTAGACGGGCCAATTGCCGTTTTAAAGCGTTTAGAGGTTTGACCAAGCAGTTTGACCGTCCCGATCGAGCCTTTAACGTTGTCAGATGTAGTTGGATTTTTTTTCATACATGTATTTAATCTTAACGGTGATATCTGACGGTTGGAATAGATTTTCCAAACTTTTAGATTCGAAATCGGAACATATGCACTAATATTCCTTAACTTATTTACTAAGTGTTTAAGTGAATGTATAGTTTCAAATAGTTACCATACGTAGACCGTTCAAATGCAAAAGTGTCGTGAAATAAGATACGACCGAAATATTGAAATACGACTACGGTTGAAAAATGGGAAGATTCCGACAAAATCTGTGTGCCGAATGCTGCGGTTAGGTGTTTTTTACTTCCGTTTTCCTATGGGTAGCCTGACGGTCGGTAAATATTTGGAGGAAAATTTTTATACGGTTAGTTGCGTCGCATCGATTTGAAACTATTCTCTGTTGAAGGTCAGGCCAAAAAACGTCATCTAGACGGGCCAATTGCCGTTTTAAAGCGTTTAGAGGTTTGACCAAGCAGTTTGACCGTCCCGATCGAGCCTTTAACGTTGTCAGATGTAGTTGGATTTTTTTTCATACATGTATTTAATCTTAACGGTGATATCTGACGGTTGGAATAGATTTTCCAAACTTTTAGATTCGAAATCGGAACATATGCACTAATGTTCCTTAACTTATTTACTAAGTGTTTAAGTGAATGTATAGTTTCAAATAGTTACCATACGTAGACCGTTCAAATGCAAAAGTGTCGTGAAATAAGATACGACCGAAATATTGAAATACGACTACGGTTGAAAAATGGGAAGATTCCGACAAAATCTGTGTGCCGAATGCTGCGGTTAGGTGTTTTTTACTTCCGTTTTCCTATGGGTAGCCTGACGGTCGGTAAATATTTGGAGGAAAATTTTTATACGGTTAGTTGCGTCGCATCGATTTGAAACTATTCTCTGTTGAAGGTCAGGCCAAAAAACGTCATCTAGACGGGCCAATTGCCGTTTTAAAGCGTTTAGAGGTTTGACCAAGCAGTTGACCAGGGAATAGCCGACGAAATCCTTAACTTTGTCGGCTAAACTCTTGCGATCCGCGCCGTTTCATTGTCCGCCGTTGGATGGGCGAGATCCAACGGCTGCTGAGAGCGTAAAGTATAGCCGACGAGATTCATATTATAGCCGACGACATGCATATTATAGCCGACAATGTTCTTAACTTCGTCGGCTATAACCGGCCCGCAAAGCCCAACTTCGGCCCGGCCCGGATTTCGGCCCGGCCCGTCAGAGTATAGCCGACGAAATTCGTCGGCTATAACTATAGCCGACGAATTAAAATAACATCGTCGGCTATAGTCCTTCGATTTAAACCGAAACAGAGGGCGCCTCCCTCATTTTCCAGAAACCCTAAATCCCCACTGCCGCAGCCGCCCGTCCCTCCCCGACGCCGACCGACCACCACTGACGCCGACCGAGCCTCCCCCTCCCTACCCTCCCCCTCCCCGCCCCCTCCCCGTCGTGCCCGACCCCTCCCCGACCCGAAACCCCCTGCCGCCGCCACCCCGAGCCGCCGTAGCTTCCCCTGCCGCCGTAGCCGCCCCTGCCTTGCGTCGCCTCTGCCGCCCCTGCTGCAGCCGCCCAGCCGCAGCCGCCCCTAGCCGACCCGAAACCCCCTGCCGCCGCCGCCCCTGCCGCCGCCGCCGCCGCACCGCACCACCGGTCCTCGTCCAGACTGCACCACCATGTCAGGTAGTCCCGATCGAGCCTCATTTAGGGTTTTTATTAATTTTGTCGAATTTTGTGAATTTTAGGGTTTTTGTGAATTTTTTGTGGAATTTAGGGTTTGTGTGAAATTTATGGAATTGTGTGGATTTTTTGTTAAATTTGTTAATTTTGTGGAATTTATATACTAATTTTGTGGATTTTTTGTTAAATTTACGGTTTCTATATACTAATTGTGGAATTTTGTTGAATTTATATACTAGTATACTAATTTATATACTAATTTATATATAATTAGGTATAAATATTTTGTGTAATTTTTAGGAGGATATATATATATATATATATATATATTTTTTTTCGGAATATATATATATATATATATTTAGGTATAAATATAGTTATGTATATATATAATTAGGTATATATATACATAAAAAAGTTTTATATTTTTTTGTGAAATTTAAGGAATTTTGTGTTATATTTCGGAATATATATATATAATTAGGTATAAATATATTTAGGTACGTATATATATAATTAGGTATATATACATTGAATGAAGTTTTTAATTTTTTTGTGGAATTTTTGTGTAATTTATGGAATTTATATACTAATTGTGCAGGAAACCGTCGCTTTGTAGACCGATGGCTTGGCAGACGGACCGAGAGCGACCCCGACGCTCAGGCAGGATCCAGCCGTGGGGGGAGCGGATCCAGCGGTCGTCGGGGCCTAGGCCGGCCTATGAGTCGACGAGAGGAGACCTTGATGGGATTGACCCCGAGCGATCCACGTGGGGGCTCCTCGTATGAGTCGACGGGAGCGGGCCCTGACTCGAGTGTCGGAGGAGGACGCAGAGCCACCAGACCCCAGTGCACTTCAGCACTGTTCCTGGATCGGCAGCCGACCCCACCGCGCGCCGATCTGGACCCTCCAGAGATGCTCCCTGTCCCCCCACAGCGACAGCGTCCACAGCTACGGGGCCCACCGTAAGGGGGAGCAGGCCCCTCAGGGTCCACGCCCCGTATGTCTCCGCCATCGGGGATGTACATGGTCCAGTTCCTCCCTGCCATCCCTGAGTACGACGCCAGGGGGAGGCAGATTTGGAGGCACGACCGGCCCCACGAGATTCCCTGGGAGGAGGCCTACTTCTACAGTCCTTTCGACTCAGAGGACTGCCGCGGCCTGTGGGCCGTTCGTGAGAAGGACAAGCAGTACAACGACGCAGGTAATTGGTTAGTTTAATTAATTATTTAGATTGTTTAATTAATTATTTAATTAGTTAGTTTAAATAATTATTTAACTATGTGTTCATTTTAACAGGCGTCCTCGTCAATAAACCCGCGGGGACGAGACGGACCAGAGGGCCAGCGAACATGTCGACCCTGGAGAGGGAGCTGGCCGGTGGGATCAGAGAGATCCTGCCCGGTCCCGGTGAGGATGGACGCCCGATTGAGCGGAGAGACACCACCACCAAGTACATCAACGCGACGGGCATGCTCGTGCGGGACAGGGTCCCACTGTTGTGGCCCGACTGGGGCTCTGTGCCCGATGAGATCAAGGCGCGAGTGTACAATGCACTGTCGGTGAGTTAAATATGATTTTTATTATAGAAAATAAATATTTATGAATTCAGTCCTTATAACTATATAAAAATATTTTCTAATTAATTTATAATATTGCAGCAATGGTTTAGAGTCCATCCTACCTTGGACTGGTGGAGAGACGAGCAGCTGAAGAACAGGTTATGTGTTTTGCTTTTTTTTGTATAAATATATTTATTGGCAGTGTACGAATATATCTAACAGTTGTGTTTTGTTAATATAGGTACTCCGAGTGGAAGAACGAGCTGTCCACGCACTACAGGACGTACCATGTGGAGCAGCGCTTGGGGCGAGCTGCAACCCCCCACGAGTTCCGGTACAGGGAGTACGAGTGGCTATGGCTGGTAGCCTACTTCGGGAGCGACAGGGTCTCGGTAAGAAAATTTAGCCTGCTAGTATATAACTTTTTAATGTTAGTTAATAATTAAATTATGTAGTTACTTAATTAAATTAATTAGTTAGTTAGTTAGTTATTAGTTATTAAATTAAGTTAGTTGGTTAGTTACGTAGTTAGTTAGTTTGTTACTAAATTAAATTAAATTAAATTAAATTAGGTAGTTAGTAAGTTAGTTAGTTACTAAATTAAATTAGTTAGTTAAGTAGTTACTAATTAAATTAAATTAGTTAGTAACTAAATTAGTTAATAATTTTATTTTGGTTAGTTCGTAATATTTTAATTTAGTTACTAATTTATATTTGCGTTTATATGTTCGTTCTTATAATACAGAAAATCTCGCGGACGAACAGCGACAACCGCAGGAGGAACGAGCACCCCCACCACGGCGGCGCCCGCTCCTGGAGGCAGTGGGCAGAGATGGCGAGGAGGGAGCGACCGCTGAGGCCGTTGTCGTGGATTCATGCGCAGATGTATCCGGGGCGTCCCGACCAAGTGGTAAGTATTCGCCCATCTTCAATAAAAGTGTTTCATTAAATTAATTTATATATATTTTTTTTAATTCGTTTATTATATATATTTTCTTGTCAATTAGGCGGAAATAGATGCGGAGACCGACGCGATCACCTTCGGGATCGCGCGAGACACCCTGGGAGACGGGGCGTCCGACGAGGCTATCGCGGAGTTTGCCTCCACGATCGACACCCTTGAGCCGCGCTTGGCCTCTCAGATCATGCACGCGGCGGTAGGGACGGGGAACAACTACTTCTACCAGAAAGGCCTAGGCGCGGCGGGAGATGGGGTTCTCAAGTACACGCCGGCCAATCCCAGCACGCAGCGTGCGACTTCGACGAGAGGAGACTTGCAGACGCAGCTGCATAGGACTCAGGCGGAGTTGGCGAGGGCGGTGGAGGCGCTCCAGCAGGCGGAGTTGGCGAGGGCCGCGGAGGCTTCGACGCAGCAGGCCAGAGACGCATCTGTGGCGGAGATGTACCGATGGATGCAGCAGTCTTGGGAGGCCCAGCAGGCTGGACTCCAGCCCCCGCCTCCGCCACAGATGCCCCAGTTCGTCGTCCCCACTCCCCCCCCGCATCGGAGTACGCCAGCCGATCAGGACAGCCATAGCCACCGGAACTCGAACGATCCAGTCGACGACGCTACGCGTTTAGGGGGTGATGATGAGTAGTTAGGGGGTTAATTTGTACAGTATGTAGGATATTAGGGATGGATTGATATGGATATTTGTTGGATATTTGGATGTTTGTTGTGCATTTTCTGCAGCTAAACCGAAGACGAAGTGAAATTGGGCCCGAGTTAAATTTTTAAATTTTTTTAAATATTTAGGGGTTATAGCCGACGATATTGGCATTATTTCGTCGGCTATAAATTCTATAGCCGACGATTTTTACCAAATTTCGTCGGCTATAACTGTTATAGCCGACGAAGATGACATATGTCGTCGGCTATACCTTCCCGGCTTCCGGCAAAAAAAGCCGTTCTGGTACCGGCGATTGGTATGGCCGACGATAGTGTCGTCGGCTATAACAGACGGATAGCCGACGACAGCGTCGTCGGCTATACTTCGGGTTAGGGGCAATTACGTAATTGTTGAAGCCGACGATCTTGTCGTCGGCAATGTTCGAAGTATAGCCGACGACTCTTTTGTCGTCGGCTATACCTAGTGTTTTATAAGCCGACGACTTACCTGGTGTATCGTCGGCTATACTATAGCCGACGGAGCAGTCCCGACGAGAGAATAGCCGACGATACTTCGTCGGCTATAGTCATAGCCGACGAATTAATGGAAACGGCCGACGAGATGGCGTCGTCGGCTATGACGCCTTTTCTGGTAGTGCGACCAACCACCTCCGCGACCGGAGCCACCGCCCGCTCGATTGGCCCAGCCGAACTTGACGCCCCAGCATCAAAGGTCCTCGCCCTTTTTGCCGGAGCTTCACCATGGCCGCTTCGACGGCGCCCGAACACTTCTGCCATTTCTCTCTCCCGTGAGGTCCGAACAGCCGTCGGTCGCGCCACAGGTCCTGGACCAGGAGGTCCCGCAGACCGCCCTTCCCGAATAAAGAGCGGGGAGTTATTCCCACCGCCCGGTAGCCTTCCATAGTAAGCATCCGGAAACACAAGCGGCACTGGCTTGTCATGATCCCTGCGTCTCTGGGTAGCCGTATCAATAACGGTCTTCGCGGCCACCTCCCCCGTCTCCGCCAATCTCGAGACTACAAGCTCTTCATCCGGTTCGATAGTATCCTCAACTTTAAGCACGAGCCGGGGGGCATTAGCTGCAAACCGATAAGTCGAGCGGTCAGAACACAAGCAACCATGCAAAAGGATGCAATTGTGCAAGGCACCTTACCAGGTTTTCTCCCCATCTCGCATATCTCCAGCACGTTCCATCGGATGAAATTGTAGGAGCTCCGACTCAGCTGGTCCCAGCCATAGAACAGCCGGAATATCTGTTGCTTCTCCAAGTCCTCCAGCTGGAACGACTGGTCCCCGATCGGCTGATAGGCCCCGGGCACCCGATAGCCCCTCCAGTTACGCTGCCACCTGCCACCGGCCAGCACCACCGACTTCCTCCAGACATCTGAAACCGATGACGGCAGATGCGTGATGGCAGCAGCATGGTCCCGCGCGGCAAAATTCACACAACCGCTACACTGGGCCTTTCTGCAGTAAGAAATCTTGTACAGCGCCCGAAATTCATTAACCGTGGGCCAGTTCATGTGGCTCAGGCTAAACAGGCACCCAAGCCCAAGCAACTGCCTCCACTGATTACTCAGAAGCTGGGCCGGGGAAAGATTCAGTGAGCTCAGCATATACTGAACAAATTTCGGCAGCGGCAGCGATAGTCCGTGTCAAAATTGATCGTCGAAAACGGCAACCCAGCCCGGTTCCGGGTTACAGGCCAGTTCCCCGGGACGCAGGCCTCGAAGTTTAACAGAAGAATCGATGTCCCACTTCGCTCGAAACTCCCTGATCTCTCTTTCATCCATGCTTCTGACTGGCTCGTCACAGAGAATCACTCTGTCACCATCCAGCAGCTCGTGCCTTCTGGGCCCGCGGCTTGAGCCGCCATGATGCGCAGATCTCCCAGACGTCATAATCCTAACACAAAGTAATTCAGATCTGCAGCAAGGTGGACGAGGAGAGCAGAAGGCAAAAGGTTTCGGCAAACTGTGGTAGGAGGTGAGCAGAGTGGACAATAAATAGGGCAACAAGAAAAGCAAGGCAACCCCAGCCGTGGATTCCCTCCATCTCAGACCGCTCTCTGTCGACACGTGTCCCAGCATGGATAAGGGATCCCATCTGCCATAACTGATGGGACTGATGGGGTCTCCCCTTCATCGCATGTCCGCCACCTGTCCCACTTACCAGCAGCATTTAGGGAGATAGGAGCGAATAACGAGGCGTCCACTCCCCTCGTTCCCCCAGAAAGTCAACTCCGAGTCAATCCGGCACCATGGCGGTTCACGAGTATGATCATTCAACCGGCTGCATGGCTTCTTCATTGTATATCTTGAAGACCTCTCACCGCTTGTGATTTTTCCAACCACTTCGAGAACATCTATCCAGGTATGCACCCTCCTTTTAACACCATCTTTGTTGCATATCACTGGGGGACTCGTCCCGATATGGCATGTCGCCCGGTCGAGCTCCCGAGAACTCCGCAAGTTCATCCGGTATGGCAGAACGCCCGGGCGAGGTCTAGTCTGCAAGTTCATCCGGGACTCGTCTCGATATGGCAGGACGCCCGATCGAGCTCCCGAGAACTCCAGTACTATCTATATTATAAACGCACTTATAAAAAATTTTACTTACCGTCAGCAACAGGTACTCACCTCGGTCACGCCCAATCTTTAACGCGGACTTGGGGGACTGGGCACCGGTAGGTTGGTAACCCTGTGGGTCTGCAGGGCAAGAGCAAGACAGAGTTAAGTCCCCATTCAAGATTGCATTTGACCGGGAACTTGGGGGACTTGTTGACAGTAGCCGCAGAGAGGCTACAATAGGCCCACAGACCCGCAGCAAGCGCACCAGGGCCCGGCCCAAGGGTCGGGACCGAATCACCAGCACCCGGCCTCGGGGCCTAGCACTCTATCCTGCCTCCAGGGACCCAGGGGCCGGGGGCGCCAGCCTGCCAAAGAGGGCACCAGAAGGTATAAACAGAAGGGAACCAGTCCCACATCGAAGAGTAAGGCCAGCTCTTACCCCCAACCACCTATATATGGGCCCCAACTACCCTCTTTATTAGGTAACTTATCTCTCTCCCTGCTTACATACGTGCCTTGGTTATATATATTCCAACTATACTAACTTAGGCATCAGAGAGGAGAAGACCGGCCCGCCCGGTATTCCCCTTAGTGAGCAGGATTGCAGGAGATCAAGTGGGATTCATCAAGTATCTACCAGACCCCCGGGTTTCGGCAGAAACATCTGTATTCTCCTGTAGATAAATGGTTACAGATGTGTTGATTTATTCATTCACCTTACATGAATTAAGGATAAGCACATACATCAACTGTGAACTTGGAATTGGGTATAACTGAAAAAGAAAATTGTGCAGTTTTGTTCTGAATTTTTCTAGAGTAGCATACATAATTCATGAGCAGTAGTGAGTTCACCTGGCCGTATTCACAGTCTTTTTGGGTTTTTGATAGTGTGCTTTTACTTTTGGGAAACGGTGAATGTTGTTAATGCAACCCTTTGCGAGGTGAACAATCTGCCCATCTTACCAAGGGACATCTTAGAATTAGAGTATATGGTGTTGATGTGCTATATTTAGTGTGAAGTACATGCAGATGCTCACATGAGTCATATCAAGTTATTTACATCTACCCATCTGGTGTTGATAACTTGGTAACGTATTCTGATGCGCCCCATATTTGGAAACTTTGTAATGTCCCTTTGTTGTCAGAATAGAATTAAACTACATGATCTTGGTTGAGTTTTGTTGATACTGTACTTGCTGAATTACTTGTCTATACTTTGAAATGACTTGTTAAGCGTATACATCTCTTACTTGAATCACTTTGTCAATGATACTTTTTGCAACTATAAGTTTTGGTCTAAGAGACGTATCTGAATTGATACAGATTTGGAGGACCAAATCTTTGTTGCTTGGTTATTACCATTGTGTATTTGAACATCTGAAAAATGTTGTGCGGTTTGATAAAGTGATTCCATCATAGCGAATTTCTAAAGTGAGTGTTTGGTGCTGGAATTTGCCGCAGTATACAGTCCAGTAGTTTTGAGTTGGAATTTTGATAAGGTTCAGGATTCTGTTTTATTTCAAATTTTGGTATTATGTTCTCATTTGTGTGTGCAATTGATGTGGAGAATTTTGTGTTGTTTGGTCGATCTATAAACTAAATTAATATTATTATCATGGCAGAGTCATTAATTTTTTTTTAGGACAAATTATTGGTCACTCCTCCAACTTTGAGAGACTCGACAGTTTAGTCCTCGTGATTTCAATTTCAACAAAACACTCCTCCAACTTTTCAATTTCCTGCAATTTGGTCATTCCGTTAACTCCCCATCCAATTGAGCTAAGTTGGCATTTTTTTTTTCATTCCAAATCAACTGGATCAGGTGGCCACGTCACCTAGATGACAGCCAATTTGGATGGGGAGTTAACGGAATGACCAAATTGCAGGAAATTGGAAACTTGACGGAGTGTTCTGTTCAAATTGAAATCACGAGGACTAAACTGTCGAGTCTCTCAAAGTTGGAAGAGTGACTAGTATTTTGTTCTTTTTTTTATTACCTTAGCATGAACATTTTCAAGACTATGTCCATTTAAACTACCACATTGGTGAGTATTCTGTACTTCGTGTTCATCATTTGCATTATTGTCATCTTGCTGAACATTTTGATAAGCATTTGCATCGCCTCGCTGAATAGTCAAACTCAATAAATTTGCATTTAATATATGTTCAACTTTTGCATTACAATAGGCAACATTTGCACTTGTCGTAATACAAAATGCCTCAAACTCAATGAGTACTACCTTGCTGATTGCGCCTATCTCAACTCCTTGAGTTATGCCCTGGTTTTTGACATTTTCCATAAGTAATATCTTACCATCATATATCATAGATAATATAGTTGTCCCAGTGATAGGAGCACAATGTGCGACGATATTAATATGATTATGCCCTCGTTTATATTTTCTTTAACCTTATTTATCTAAGATAGAGTCATAATTTAGTGTAGTGTTGTTTTGGTGGAGTTTTGGAAATATGTGCTTAATAATCCGAAAAATGACTAAGTTTAGAACTCTGAGGAAATAAAGTGAAATACGTTTTTTTCGTGATTCAGAGACTCGTGCTAATGTGACTTATCCTTTTCCAAATTTGATGAAATTTGGTATGCATATAGTTGGCAAGCTAATGTGTATTGTGTCAAAACTTCAGATCAATCGAAGTTCGGAAAATCGACCAAACGATGACGGCAACTTGGCAGTCTGAGCATTACGATCCAGGAACTACCAGGATTTTCCTGAGACTGTGTCCTGACTTCCAGAATTTCTGTACGAGGCATCACTTGGAACCAGAAGGCGAGTCACATATCAATGGAAAGCCCTGTGAGTCTAGTTTCTCTGGGACTTTGGAATCGCAGCAATCGGAGCAATGAGGAGGAAGTTATGCCGAATTTACTAGAGCAAGGTAATTCTGCCGGGAAAACAGAACTTTCCCGGTTTCATCAAGATAACTCTCCTTTGGACTTTTGGGAGTATGGATCGGATATTATGGATCTGAAGACTTGTTGGACATATCCATGTTGAACCATGCAGCTGATTGAAGTCCAAAATCAGAAGTTGAAGTCCAAGAATGCATTGCTTTGCCCACAAGGAAACCCTAATCAACTTGGACAAGGAATTGTTATTCCTTGAAGCTGCCGGCAACCCTAGGTATGTTCCATATATAAAGCCAACATTTTTCACAGAAAAATATTGTCACATCCTAAGTCAAAATACAAGTCTAAAACTCTACCAAATTTTCTACCTTAAGACTTAGAGAGAAAAGTTAGCCGAAAACCCTAACCACCATCCAGAAAATTCCTGCCGAAATCCCTTCACCATCATCCAATAAAAACCAGTCCATGCCTCCATCATTCATCGCCAAAATCAACACGAGCTACTGCCCCAAGGTGTCTAAATGTGTGATCTACTCCCTTCGGCTTGTAATTCTTTTATTTTTCAATACTATGTCTATGTAGTTTGGATATTCTTTTGGTATTTGTTTTTATGTCAATGTAAAGACACTTTGTTTATTTGGTTTTGCATGTTTAAAGTTGTTTATGAATTCAATTCTTGGAGCCTAATTAACTTTAAGGTATTGATTTCATGGTTCTTTGAAAGATAAATATGCAAACATAATTTGTAAATATGTAACCGGTTAGGTCTTAGGGATGCATGCTTGACTTGATTCTTGATTTCTTCTTGTTTAATTGTTTGAATTCGTGTGCAACCGAAGGAGATGTTTAGGTGCAATCGTAGGCCATGGTTGTTGTCTAGATGTTGAATTCACTTGCCTTAGTAACATAGGTCAAGTTAGAACGCTAAGTCGATATGGTTTATGTTGTTACCTAGGGTTATAGTAATTCCTACAACTTGCTTGTCTAATATGAAGAGTGACGCCTTGCATGTTAACTTGTTTCCGACTAAGAGATTTCGTGCTTTATATGTTAATTGGTTAATTTCTACGCTGAGTGTCTTTAATCGGTTAGCCAAAGATTAGAGTTATGCGCTAAGCTAACTCTAAGTATTTTCGTGAAATCTAAATTCGACTAGATAAACCCCTAAGGAGTCTAGGTAGGTTGGAATTAAGTTGAGTCTTGAATATTTCTATGCATGTTTTCGTGAGTCCTTACTTGTTACTTGTTTCGATTTGTGATAGTTTTTGATGAGTGCTTTGTGTGAAAGATGTCGACCAAAACATGTATATAGTAAAGTAGGATTTTATTTCTTTGTCTTTGATTTTCGTAGCATAATTTTAGGGGCAGCCCTTGCTGCCGATCCTTCTATACCCCAAGATGTGACGATTTGATTGTACATATGTGAATATTTTGTCTAACATTCTCATGTTTCAGGTATCCTTAATCCCTGGCTTAGAATTATTCCTACTTGCTTATACTACTAACGATCTTTTGTAGGGTTATTATTGCGTGCGAGTTTAGGCTCTCATCATCCAGGTGCAGGTGGCATCTCACCTAAACAATAAAACAAAAGTTATTGAGTATTATTGATAGGAGCACAAAGTGCCACGATATTAATATGTTTATGCCCTCGTTTATGCCATCGTTTATGTTTTGTTTAGCCCTTATTTATCTAAGATCGAGTCATAATATAGGTTAGTGTATATTTGGTAGAGTTTGGCAAAAATGTGTTTAAAAGCTGGAAATTTACAGAAAATTAACAAAGTGCTGAAAATCGAAGTCATATTATGTTTCGTTGATTCTGTAAAGCTTCCATGTTGCTTTTGATGGGTTTTTGTTCTCTTATGATCAGCATATACATATATGATCGAGTAATGGAAAGAGTTTAAGGAATTGGAGCTAAAGAAGCTGCCGGAAATTGCTATGTAAATTCGGATTCAGCAAGTTTCAGGTTTTTCCTGAACACATCACTCGAATTCCAAGAATTCCAAGAATTCCTCAAATCAGCTCACTTGGAACTAGATAGTGTGACTTACATGCATAGAAAGCCCTATGAGTCTAGTTTCCATAAGATTTGGAATCACATCAATAGCTGCTCCGAGGAGGAAGTTATGCTCGATTGAAGACGCGATGGTCAAATCTGCGGAGAAGAATCAAGATTTTAGCTTAGTCCCTGCTGATAGGCTGCAAATCTCCAGATGCCAACTTGCTGCCTCGCCGCGACGCAGCGTGCGCAAACATGGGCACCATGCCGCCGAGACACGGGCATGGCATGTCCAGTCCGTATCCAAGACAAAGCCAGGCATATCCGAGTACGTATCCAAAACGTATCCGACGATGGTTGTGCCTTCAACACGCCATATCGGATACAGGCACTTTGTATCCGATACCGACACCTATCCCGCGCACATGCAACCCTCGCTACAGCCTATCATAGCGATGATGTGCCTTACCATTGCTGCCGTTAGCCTTGCTTGCATTACACATGTCCCCGCGCCAGCCCTACCGCGCACATGCCTGCACCAACCTCCTGCGCACCAGCACGCCTGTACGCGCAAACGCCCTGCTGCCGAGAAGAAGCTTTTCTACTGATACTGCTCCCATGAAGTTCCCAAGCGATTTTCTTCTTTTCCTTCTGGCTGCCCATACCTGCAAGATATCCTAAGGTTACTAGGAACTGCTAGAGACATGTGAAGACCAAGGAAGAGCCATGCACGTGCAAGCAAACCAAGGGAGACAAGGAGTCCTTCCGGAACAAGGCATGCATCTCCGGGTGCAACTAGGGAAAGCTGTGACCAGTTTTTGGGCTTTTAAATCCATCAAATAAATGGCTGCCGATCCACTCAAGGAATCCATGAAGAATTGCAGCTGGTCCAAGAAGAAAACGCACGGAAGGAAAGAAGAAATCTTGGTTCGATAATTCTTTTAAATATTAAATCAACAATTATAACAAAAGTATATGAATTATCAAGTTCGATAATTCATATCATGCTTAGGAACTTATTTAATTAAATAAATTACATTTCAATAAAACGTAAACGCATGCATTTATTTTAAAATAAAATCCACTCACAGTACGGCCGAGCGTGCCGCCATTCCGCGCTCTCATCCCGTCGAGTAACTTCTCGACCTGTAACCGAGACGTGTTTAAAACATATTTGAAAACTCGAAATTGGATTATAAAATTAAATCCACAGACGTCCTCACTCGCCAAAATAACCCAATTTCAAATTCTTGTTATCGGTATTAGAATTACGTCTCAAATACCGAAACAATTTACATCCACAATTACTCATGACACCCATCCCGAGTCCAAGTTATTATTTTACTGATTATTTCATCGTAAAACACTTTTAATCAGTTTTTATCCTTTTTACAGTAAGTCAACAGTAACATTTACTGCTCAAACAGTAAATTTTGAAAGTCAACAGTAAATGGTCAAAGTCCACTTTACTATTTACCATTTACCTTTACTGTTTACCATTTACTTTTACTATTTACTGTTTTACCATTTACTATTCACCTTTTACTGTTTTACTTTTAACTTTTTACCCTTCTTCAACCTCCCGCCACCGCCGGCAGCTCCGCCAGCAAGGCTAAAAACACCTCCAATTCATCCCAAACTAACCCAAAATAATCGTCATCACCTCAAGACCTCCTTTCCGCCGCCTCCACCCCCAAAACATGCGGCAGCCACCGCAAATGGCGGCCGACACGGAGGCAGATTCTCCCAAAGTTCAAAAATCACTAAAATTCAGCCAATCAAACCTCAAACAACCCTTAATCAACTCCTTACAACATCCTAAACTCGAATTCAACCTCCAAATTCACCAAAAACACCAATTACACAACCTCCACCGAAAATCACAAAACCCTAGAAATTTCAAATCCTAATTTCTCCTTACCTGCTAGGAATTGGTTCAATTCCTTTCATGGACTTGTTGCATAAGTCGAGACCTTCAATTCCCCCCAAAAATCGGGTCGAACCTTGGCCGGAGGAGGGAGCTCTGTTCGATCGGGAGCGATCGGTCTCGGGCGTCGCACGGCCAAACGGCGGCGTATCACGCCGCGCCACCACCACAGACTTGAAGAGGAAACTGAGCCGGTTCGAACGTGACCGGTGCGGCGGTCCAGTTTGGCCGGACGGCGGAGATGGGTGGAGGGCGACGTGGTCAGTGGGTTCGGGCCGCGTCGGGGAAGAAGAGAGAGAAAGAGGAAAAAGGAAAAGAAAAGAAAAGAAGAAAGAAAAAAAAGTTGCCTTTTCGGGAAATTTCATCCCCGTTATTTATACTCTTCCAAAAACGGCAATTTACCGATTTTTACGTCGTAACTTTTTCACACAAACTCCAAATTAAACGTGCCACATGTCCACGAACTCGTTACAACGTCTTCAATCTCATTGAGAAATAAAATTCTCAGTCGGGTTAACTTAATAAAAAGTCAATTTTTAGAGATTTAGAATCGTAAAAACAATTTCCGTAATGTAAAAATAAAAGATAAAACTGTCAGGAGGTAATTCAAAGTTTGGGTCGTATCATAAGTACTAGCAAAAAGGTCTACCTTGAACATGCACATCTCCTATTAGCCAACCTTTTCATTAAGTTCAGCCTTCGTTCTTTCCAAAACCCTAATTTGTATAAAAAATTTGGAAGGTGACCTATTTGATGATTAAATTGTTGTCAGGTACTTTTTAGTAATTTGTTAATTTAATTAATACTGATGACAATATACATAATACATTATTTGAAAATTATATATTACTAATTTATTAATTAAAAAGATGTATTTCAAAACCAAAGCTTTGAAAACTATTGTTTTCATCGCCTAAAATATCTTACTTAATCGATGAAACCAAATTTAGAAAATTTTAATCACACATGACTAAAAGCATCTCCAATAACTCTAGTAAAATTTAATTTTTGTTCTAGGAGAAAAGAATATTATACAAAGCGTAGTTTTATTAATAGATAACGATGTCTTTATATAGGCATTACATCAAGTATCCCGATCAATCAGAGATTCCCTATCTACTAAAGATACTAAAGATCTAGACTAATTTAGTCAAAACACACCGCATAAATTACAGAATTAACATTCCTTGAACAAATTTTTTTTCTATTTTACAAGAAAAACACCATTTTTTTTGCTCCAAAAATTTTTGTAAACCAATCTATAGAATACAAAAAGTGGGAAAAAAAAAAGATGGAGAGTCTCTAAATCTATAGAATTCTCAAAATTTGTATACTTCATTAATAAATCTTTAAACTTTATTGCTTGTCTTTTAGAATTTACTCTCTCTCCTAAAAAAAAAAAGAAATGAATAAAGAAAAATATATAATTTTGTTTGACTCAAATAAATAAATAATTTTTATATTGTTGAAGGAAAAATACATTATGTGTCTTCGTCAATGTAACTGACGAGACAGAATTAAGTAATTAATTAGCATTCAATACTTATAACTGAAACGATCAGTTACGAGGACTCGTCCCAGAATTTCCCTTGGAAACCCGAAACAGGTCCGAAATAGAACCCATCAACGGCGGTCAACACTATCACCGCCACCAATTCTCACTAAAATTTAACAATAGTTTCGATTCGACAATTCGAACAACTTTTCCTTCTACAACAAACCCCAATCTCAAGTATTCACTAAAAGTCCCAATTCGGCACTATTCACCAAAAACCCTAGAAATTTCAAAGTTTAATTCCTCCTTACCTGATTCAAATTGACTCAATTCCTTCCATGAAATTGTTGCACGGGTCGAGACATTCAATTACCCCCTAAAAAATCGGGCCAAACCATGGCCGGAGGAGTGAGTTCTTGTTCGATCGGTGGCCGAGCTTCAAGGGCGTCTCAGGGTCAAACGGCGGTGAACCCCGAGGAAACGCTTTTCGTCTCCTAAGAATTCTTAGGTGAGGAAATTTTTTTTATTTCGTCGCCTAAGGATTTTTTCTGGTAGTGTATCCACATCATAGCTAAATATGCGCAAAGAAAAACGCATTTAAGGTGAAAATCTGTTACTGTAAATCATTTTCAAATCTCTTAACGTTCATGAACAACCTTATCCTCGAGATCAAAGTAAATGAAGTTAGATATGAGGACGATGTGGCAAGATTTAGTTATAAAATTATTGCTCAAGTCATATTTGAAAAACATGTGAAAATGCATAACTCTGTTAAGGTTATTGAAACTCTCTTGATCAAATGAAAGAATTGGGGAGAATCCCATGATTAATGTAAAAATCAGGAAGAGATGCAAACAACATGGAAGTCTAGCACATACATGTTGTTTTCAAATGTAATAGGTGCGTTGTGCTCTTTTTCTCCTTCGACTAAAGTTTTATTTTCTCCCACTGGGTTTTTTGTTACTTGGCAAGGTTTTTAATGAGGCAACACTTTACGCACCATTTTATATTTGACTCAGCACAAGGGGAAGTGTTAAAGGAAAAACACATTATGTGTCTTCGTCAATGTAACTGACGAGAGAGAATTAAGTAATTAACATTCAATACTTATAACTGAAACGATCAGTCATTATTGTCATAAATGTATTTACTATTACAGTTATAATACTCACCCTATATAAAAGGGATTATCAATTAAATGAGTAGACCAATTTCCATTATCCTATTACATATATAAATTTATTAAATTATACAGGAAAACATTTAGCGCATTTTTACTTATGTAGAATGAAATTTATTGAGAATAAAACTATGAATGAATGAGAGACGCAATGGAATTATATATTGATATTTCAATTTCATTGAGACGTTTACTAGTATGATTGATGTTATTTACTAATAATAGGGAATTAGAATAAACTAAATACTAGTTTGATTACTAAAAAACCCTTAAGTATTGTTGTACAAGATGAGTAGAATGATCTGTACTTTCAAGTACATCAATAAATTACGTTTTTCAAGTTTGAGAATGTGTATATGCTTTATTTCTAGATTCACTACCAGAAAAGGGGTTATAGCCGACGACGCCATCTCGTCGGCCGTTTTCATTAAATCGTCGACTATAGTCATAGCCGACGATACTTTGTCGGCTATTCTCTCGTCGGGAATGCGCCGTCGGCTATAGTATAGCCGACGACACTGAGGGTAAGTCGTCGGCTTATAAAACACGAGGTATAGCCGACGAATAAAGCGTCGTCGGCTATACTTCGAACATTGCCGACGACAGGATCGTCGGTTTCAACAATTACGTAATTGCCCCTAACCCGGAAGTATAGCCGACGATAGTGTCGTCGGCTATGCGGAAGTATAGCCGACGACAGTATCGTCGGCTATACTTCCGGCATAGCCGACGAATTAATCGTCGGCCATAACAATCGCCGGTACCAGGAACAGCTTTTTTTTGCCTGAAGCCGGGAGGGTATAGCCGACGAAATATGGCCCATTTCGTCGGCTATAACCCCTAAATATTTAAAAAAATTTAAAAATTTAACTCGGGCCCAATTTCACTTCGTCTTCGGTTTGGCTGCAGAAAATCCACAAACAAACATCCAAATATCCAACAAATATCCACATCAATCAATCCCTAATATCCTACCTACTGTACAAATTAACCCCCTAGCTAACTAGTCATCTACTCATCATCACCCCCTAAACGCGTAGCGTCGTCGACCGGATCGTTCGAGTTCCGGTGGCTATGGCTATCCTGATCGCCTGGCGTACTCCGATGCGGGTGGGGAGTAGGGACGACGAACTGGGGCATCTGTGGCGGAGGCGGGGGCTGGAGTCCAGCCTGCTGGGCCTCCCAAGATAGCTGCATCCATCGGTACATCTCCGCCACAGATACGTCTCTGGCCTGCTGCGCCGAAGCCTCCGCGGCCCTCGCCAACTCCGCCTGCTCGAGCGCCTCCACCGCCCTCGCCAACTCCGCCTGAGTCCTCTGCAGCTGCGTCTGCAAATCTCCTCTCGTCGAAGCCGCACGCTACGTGCTGGGATTCGCCGGCGTGTACTTGAGAACCCCATCTCCCGCCGCGCCTAGGCCTCTCTGGTAGAAGTAGTTGTTGCCCGTCCCCACCGCCGCGTGCATGATCTGAGAGGCCAAGCGCGGCTCAAGGGTGTCGATCGTGGAGGCAAACTCCACGATCGCCTCGTCGGACGCCCCTTCCCCCAGGGTGTCTCGCGCGATCCCGAAGGTGATCGCGTCGGTCTCCGCATCTATTTCCGCCTAATTGACAAGAAAATATAATAAACGAATTAATAAAAAATATATATAAATTAATTTAATGAAACACTTTTATTGAATATGGGCGAATACTTACCACTTGGTCGGGACGCCCCGGATACATCTGCGCATGAATCCACGACAACGGCCTCAGCGGTCGGTCCCTCCTCGCCATCTCTGCCCACTGCCTCCAGGAGCGGGCGCCGCCGTGGTGGGGGTGCTCGTTCCTCTTGCGGTTGTCGCTGTTCGTCTTCGAGATTTTCTGTATTATAACAACAAACATATAAACGCAAATATAAATTAGTAACTAAATTAAAATATTAGGAACTAACCAAAATAAAATTATTAACTAATTTAGTTACTAACTAATTTAATTTAATTAGTAACTACTTAACTAACTAATTTAATTTAGTAACTAACTAACTTACTAACTACCTAATTTAATTTAATTTAATTTAATTTAGTAACGAACTAACTAACTATGTAACTAACTAACTAACTTAATTTAATAACTAATAACTAACTAACTAATTAATTTAATTAAGTAACTACATAATTTAATTATTAAATAACATTAAAAAGTTATATACTAGGAGGCTAAATTTTCTTACCGAGACCCTGTCGCTCCCGAAGTAGGCTACCAGCCATAGCCACTCATACTCCCTGTACCGGAACTCATGGGGGGTTGCACCTCGCCCCAAGCGCTGCTCCACATGGTACGTCCTGTAGTGCGTCGCCAGCTCGTTCTTCCACTCGGAGTACCTATATTAACAAAACACAACTGTTAGATATATTCGTACACTGTCAATAAATATATTTATACAAAAAAAAGTGAAACACATAACCTGTTCTTCAGCTGCTCGTCTCTCCACCAGTCCAAGGTAGGATGGACTCTAAACCATTGCTGCAATATTATAAATTAATTAGAAAATATTTTTATATAGTTATAAGGACTGAATTCATAAATGTTTATTTTCCATAATAAAAATACGATTTAACTCACCGACAGTGCATTGTACACTCGCGCCTTGATGTCATCGGGCACAGAGCTCCAGTCGGGCCACAACAGTGGGACCCTGTCCCGCACGAGCATGCCCGTCGCGTTGATATACTTGGTGGTGGTGTCTCTCCTCTCAATCGGGCGTCCATCCTCACCGGGACCGGGCAGGATCTCTCTGATCCCACCGGCGAGCTCCCTCTCCAGGGTCGACATGTTCGCTGGCCCTCTGGTCCGTCTCGTCCCCGCGGGTTTATTGACGAGGACGCCTGTTTCATAATTAAAATGAAGATATAGTTAAATAATTATTTAAACTAACTAATTAAATAATTAATTAAACAATCTAAATAATTAATTAAACTAACCAATTACCTGCGTCGTTGTACTGCTTGTCCTTCTCACGAACGGCCCACAGGCCGCGGCAGTCCTCTGAGTCGAAAGGACTGTAGACGTAGGCCTCCTCCCAGGGAATCTCGTGGGGCCGGTCGTGCCTCCAAATCTGCCTCCCCCTGGCGTCGTACTCAGGGATGGCAGGGAGGAACTGGACCATGTACATCTCCGATGGCGGAGACATACGGGGCGTGGACCCTGAGGGGCCTGATCCCCCTGACGGTGGGCCCCGTAGCTGTGGACGCTGTCGCTGTGGGGGGACAGGGAGCATCTCTGGAGGGTCCAGATCGGCGCGCGGTGGGGTCGGCTGCCGATCCTGGAACAGTGCTGAAGTGCACTGGGGTCTGGTGGCTCTGCGTCCTCCTCCGACACTCGAGTCAGGGCCCGCTCCCGTCGACTCATACGAGGAGCCCCCACGTGGATCGCTCGGGGTCAATCCCATCAACGTCTCCTATCGTCGACTCATAGGCCGGCCTAGGCCCCGACGACCGCTAGATCCGCTCCCCCCACGGCTGGCTCCTGCCTGAGCGTCGGGGTCGCTCTCGGTCCGTCTGCCAAGCCATCGGTCTACAAAGCGGCGGTTTCCTGCACAATTAGTATATAAATTCCATAAATTGCACAAAAATTCCACAAAAAAATTAAAAACTTCATTCAATGTATATATACCTAAATATATTTATACCTAATTATATATATATATATATATATTCCGAAATATATATATAGATAGATATATATATATATATATATATATGTATATCCTTCTAAAAAATCTTGTTAATATCACAAAATAAAAAAAAAATTCCACAAAATTCCTTAAATTTCACAAAAAAAATAAAAAACTTCATTAAATATATATATACCTAATTATATATATACCTAAATATATTTATACCTAATTATTTATATATATATTCCGAAATATATATATATATATATATATCCTCCTAAAAATTACACAAAATTAACAAAAATTCCACAACATTAACAAAATTTTCACAAAATTCCATAAATTTCACAAAAAAATAAAAAACTTCATTAAATATATATATACCTAATTATATTTATACCTAATTATATATATATATATTCCGAAATATATATATATATATATATATATATATATATCCTCCTAAAAATTACACAAAATTAACAAAAATTCCACAACATTAACAAAATTTTCACAAAATTCCATAAATTTCACAAAAAAATAAAAAACTTCATTAAATATATATATACCTAATTATATTTATACCTAATTATATATATATATATTCCGAAATATATATATATATATATATATATATATATCCTCCTAAAAATTACACAAAATTAACAAAAATTCCACTCTGTATTGCATACTGGGCAGTATTCAAGATCTGCAAGTCCTTCCCCGTAAAACAGAACGCAATCGTATCTGTATGCATGAATCTTGATGTAGGAAAGACCGAGATCTTTAAGGATATGTCGCACCTTATGATGACTGGTAGGAAGCCGATGTCCGGGGGGCATCGCCCCACCCCATAGCCGAAGCCAATCATCAACCGATTTGACAGTGCCTTTGTTCTCCGTTTTGATCTTCATCACTCCCATGACAGATTCAAGGACAGTCTTACTGCATCCGGGGTACAACGGAGTCTGTTGCAATGCGATCAGGTTGTTGTACTTTTCCATACCACTTGTGTTGACCGGAGATCGGGGTAATGGCTCGAGTGGCTCAATATCAGGGAAACACTCCATCTCCGGAGGAGGGAGTTGCACATCTGGTGCTTCCTCAAAGACACCGCTCTCACGAGGAAACATATCGTTGATCCAGTTCGTTGTTGGATCATTGGAGGAACTCCCTCTCTCGGCAAATTGTCCATGATCATGACGACCCGCAAACTCTGGTTCACCGTGATAAATCCAATTAGTGTATAAGACCCAAAATCCATATCTAGCCAGGTGTTGCTCCACTGTCTCTATGGAAAACCGGTGTCGTGGGGTGGCACACTTGCACTTTTTACACGGACAATAATGAAGTGTAGTGTCTCCACAGTTAGCCATCACAAAATCCAGGAAACTCCTAACTCCATCATGATACGCCTGATCCCATCTTCCAAGGGTAATCCAACTCTTGTCCATCCTGTAAATTCAAGAAATAAATATAGCTATATATAGATATGTATATATGCACGTACTACGTACGTACGTACGTACTAATTAATTAAAAAATTCATCATTAATTACACACACACACACACACACACATATATATATATATATATATATCACATGCATCCCTAAATTAATTAAAACATCGTCAATCTCCCTAATTAATTAAACACAATGTATTTTTTATGTATACCAACAATATATTTTTAATTACAATTAAATTAATTAATATATATATATACATTTTTTCATCAAATTCATCTAAAATCACCTATAAATCAACAATCAATCACTAATCTTCAACAAAACTTCAATTCTATCTAACCAACATATATATCAATTACCCATTAATAATCTCATCTCAACACATATATATATATATATATCAAATTAATCACACATTTATTCTAATTAAACTCTAAATTAACACACCTCTGCATATAACCAACTAAATCAACACACACAGCAATATACGTACCTTTCAAGCTTATGGCCGAGGTTTTGGACGATTTCAGAGCGTTTTCGAAATGTTTTCGACGAATGAGCTCGCTGCTGCAGAATGGATCTGATATAAGAGTTATAGCCGACGAATACCCTCCTCGTCGGCTATAACCAAAAACTTTTCATCGGCTTTAACTCTTATAGCCGACGAATACCATCCTCGTCGGCTATAACCAAAAACGTTTCGTCGGCTATAGTTATAGCCGACGAGTTGTCGGCAGTCGTCGGCTATAATATTATAGCCGACGATGTGGCCGACGAAATAGTAATTCGTCGGCTATAATTACTTATAGCCGACGAAGTACTGTTTCGTCGGCCGTGTTTTCCCATATCGTCGGCTATAACCCCTTTTCCGGTAGTGATTGTTACTTATATAGAGAAAAATATAACTAGAGATATACACTACAACACTGTTTATCATCACCTTATCGATCTTGTTTCTGATCTTTTGCTGCATTTGAAAATGAAGTGCATTAACATCGTTAATCACATAAGAACAGTTTTAGATGATGAATTTAAATATTATAGGAAACTTACTACATTTTATGCCGCTTCCGGTTGCTCAGGAGGGTATACCTGATCGAATGCCAAAGGCACGCAAACAATGATAACCCTACAAAAGATCGTTATTAGTATAGAATAAATAGGGATCGTTCTAGCCAGGGATTAAGGGTACCTGAAACATGAGAATGTTAACACAAAACACATATATACACAAACAATGTCACGTTATTTACATATATACAAAACAAGAAACTTGGGGCTATGATGAGATGAGGTTCGACAGCCATAGGGCTGCCTTAAACTAATGCACGAAATTAAAAGACTTGAAATAAAATCCTAAAGCTATTATGTACATGTTTGGTTAACATCTTTCACACAAAGCACTCATAAAAAACTATCACAAAACGAAACAAGTAACAAGTAGGGACTCACGAAAACATGCATTAAAATATTCAAGACTCGACTTAATTCCAACCTAACTAGACTCCTTAGGGGTTTATCTAGTCGATTTTAGATTTCACGAAAGTACTTAGAATTAGCTTAGTGCGTAACTCTAATCTTTGGCTAACCGATTAAAGATACTTAGTGTAGAAATTAACCAATAAGCATATAAAGCACGAAATCTGTTAGTCGGAAACAAGTTAACATGCAAGGCGTCACTCTTCATATTAGAAACACAGGTTGTAAGAATTACTCTATGATAGGAGCACAATGTGTGACGATATTATATGCTTATGCCCTCATTTATGCTTTGTTTAACCCTTATTTATCTAAGATAGAGTCATAATTTAGTTTAGTGTTAATTTGGTAGAGTTTGGCAAAAAGTTGGCTAAGAATCAGAAAAATGACTAAGTTTGAGAAATCTGGAAAATAATGCAAAATATGTCTTTTTCGTGATTCTGAGATGAGTAAAATTGCGATCTATCCTTGTCCGAATTTAATGAAATTTGGCGTGCTTATTATTCATATACTGAGGAATGTTATGTTAAAATGTCAGATCAATCGGAGTTCGGGAAGTCACCCAAAAGATGGCTGCAACTTGGCAGTTCCAGCAAACCAATCCAGGGACTTACAGAATTTTCCTGGGACTGTGCCTCAACTTCAAAAATTTATTCCTGACATTTCACAAGGAATTTTATCGAACTGTTTTATATAGAGGAAGCTCTATGTGTCTAGTTTATCTGAGACTAAGAATCGTACCAATCGGAGCTCTGAGGAGAGAGTTATGCCAGAATTACCGGAGCAAGGTCACTGCCCAGCCGAGAAAACCAAGCATTCTGCCAGGTTTGAACATTGAGGCCGATTGGGGTGTAACCATGGACCAAAGTTCATTATGAAGAGTTGCTGAGTTCACAAGTGATGTCCATGAAGCATTGCAGCCCAATCCAAGGAAGAAAATCAGCAAAAGAAGTTTCCTAGAAGAACTAAGAAAGGAAGGAACCAAAACCTTGTTGCACAAGGATTACCTTTGCCGATTTGGACTAGGTTTTCTACCTAGGGTTTCTGTCGAATTTGCCTCTATATAAAGCCATGTTTTCCTACAAAAAAACTGGTCACATTCTAAAGGAAAAATCTAGCCAAAGCTCTACCTAAATTTCCCCAAGAGTCCTACACAAAAACTCTAGCCAAAACCACCTCCACCACACCCAAAGTTCTTGCCGAACCTTGGTTCTTTTGCTGCCGACACTACCACTGCCGAGCAGCAGCCTCCATCCGATCACCACCAGCCTCCGGATCCATACAAGATGAAGTCTACAAGGTTTCTAATGTGTGATCCACTCCCTTCTCTTGGTTTTGTAATTTTTGTTGTAGTTATGTTAAACTTTTTCTATGAAGTTAGCATGAATTCTTGGTTTCAAACTCTATGTCTATGTATTGTTTGGAGTGAAATTTGGTTTTATAATTTGTATGTTCAATTTGTTTTCTTTATCTTTACTTGGTATTTGGATGTAAGAATATGGATTGCATGCTAAAGAGTAAGGAAAATATATGATGAATTAGTAATTAGGATTTTCGGCAAAGATATGTGTTGAATTGATTTTAGGGTTTTCTTGACTTGTTCTTTAAATTCGTGTGCTTAAAGATTGGTAGCCTATGTAAGTGCAATGCGTAGATTATTGATCTCATTAGCCGAAAAATTAATATGGATTAAGTAATCAACGAGTTACTTTGTTTGTGTTGTTTTTCACGAGGGTTAGAGTAATTTAAATGAACATGCTTGTTGATAAGAAGAGTGACGCCTTACTATATTGACTTGTTTCCAACTAAAGAAAAAGACTTTGTGCTTAATTACTTGTCATGTTTGTCTACGTCGGTTAGAATATTCAAAGATGACTAGTACACTTTTAAGGTTAGGCGGTTAGTCACTTAAATTACATGAGGAGTCTTAATCAATTAGTAGTGCCGGTTAGGAGCTAATTGGGTTGGAGTTAAGTTGAGTCTAGAACGCTTTAATACCTTGCCGTGAGTCCTATTTGCTTGTTTGTTATGTGTTTTGATTGCTTTTGTGCTAGTAATTTGTGGAAAAATGTCGACCAACCTTGTATATAGTAACTTAGGATTTAATTTCATGTCTTAAATTCATGTCTAGGAATTTAGAGGCAGCTTTGCTGCCGAGCCTTTTATCCCCCATAAATTCGTGTGTAAATATGTATATATATATATAAGTGTGACAATTGTGTGCATATATGTTTGTGAATATTTGTGTTAACATTCTCATGTATCAGGTACCCTTAATCCCCGGCTAGAACGATCCCTACTTATGTCTATACTACTAACGATTGTAGGGTTATTATTGCTTGATGCTCGCTTAGGCGACTCGTCAATTTTTGGCGCCGTTGCCGGGGATTATAAAATCTTGTTTTATGTGAATGTTAAAGTGTGTTAATATTTGTGATGTAAAGTTTGATAACAATCTGTGTCTCTAACTTTAACGTATACTTATATATCCTAGCTCTCTAACATGACGTTCTAACTCTTTTATTTTCTTCTTCTAACCTTGAAAAAAATTTTGAAACCGTCGCTGGTATGAATCTGTATATCCTTGCATTTTAGTTTGTTGTTTTTGTTCGATTTTATGTGTTTTGTGTGTGTGCAGACCGGATTAAAAAGAAAAGTGCAGGAAATACGGAAGTTCTGCCCAAACAGAAATCGGGCAGTGCAGTCCGTCGACTTTGGATGGCTGCCGTTTTCAGCTCACAAAATCTGAGAAAGTGAGCCATACACCGTTGGAAAGGTCTCTAAGTCTACTTTCTGTAGGATTTTACAGAAGTGAATTTGGAGTCTCGAGCTGCTCCCAGTTGCAATTTGAGTGCACAAAGGTCAATCTGGCGAAGCAGAAAACTGGGCAGATCAATAGGTCTGATTAAAGGCCAAACAAAGAGTACTTCTGCTGGTCCGATTGAGGAAAACTTTATATCGTTGGAAAGCTTAGTGTGTCCAGTACAACATTACTTCAGAACAATTTTGCATTAGGATAATAGAGCACACCCAAATTCGGGCCTCAAAAGATACAGACACATCTGCCGATGCTGCCCAGAAGCTGCCTGCAGCCTGCAGCCTGCCAAGAGCCATCCTGCTGAAGAAACCCACAGCCTGCCGAGCTCCTGGATATCAAAGGTGCCACTGACGAGTGCCCACCTGCCGACGTATCCACGTGTCTTGCCAAGCCGTATCCTGCCGTATCCAAGAACAAATCTGACACGTATCAGACCAAGTAGCCGTATCTGATACGCATGTCGATACTCCTGTGCTACTGTTGACCGAATCAGATACGGACACGGATACGCCATCCGATACGCTGCCCAGAATCTTGACCACTGCCGGGCAGCCTCGCCGTTGCCCTTGCGCTGCTGCTGCCCCTTCGCACATGCCATGCTGCAGCCCAGTGTTCCTGCTGATATGCCAATAATGCTGCTGTCCTGCCGAGAGGACTGCATGCTGCCTATGCCACTGCCATTGTTGCTGCCCTTGCTTATGCTGCTGCCCCTGCTCCTGCTGTTGCCGAGTTGCTGCAGCATGTTCCTACTGCTGCCAAGATGCTGCACGCTGCCCCTGCACATTACACACTGCCGAGCAGCCCTGCCAAGACCCTGCACACCCTGCTGCACGCTGCCGATGCTGCAGCCTGCTCTTGCGATGCTACTGTTCTGCTGCTGCTCCTACACCATGCCATGCTGCCGAGTAGCCATGCTACTGCCCTCCGTAGGCCACTGCCGAGAGCCTCCCTGTCGATACCTTGCCAATGCAAGAGAGCAAGGTACTGCATGCCAAACACTCCAAATGAAAGGGCTGCTGCCCCAACTGCGGAGCTGCACATGGCACAATAAATACACAAAACACACGGTGAAGAGTCTAGGCTAAGGACTATAAAAATAAAGTGCTTATGGGGAGGCAACCCCATACGATCAAAGAAAAGTGAAGGAGCCATCACCAAGAGTTTGAAATTTCTTAACCCTTCTCTTTTTCTTTGGTTTGTGATGATATGTTGGAATGTGTTAGACAATTGCATGCTTAGGAAATTCGTTGATATAAACTTGTGATTACATTGACGACAATGTAATTTTCTAAGTGTGGGGTGGGATAACGTATTCCGTTTATGTTTTCGTGTGCTTAGTTTAGAAAAGAAAATTTCAGAAAATGTACTACAAAAATAGAGTGTTTAAATTGTTGTTTCGAGTCTTAGGATGCCCCTAATATGTCAATGATGTTTTTCTCCTCTTTGCATATATAGATGATAGTTGTGCATATACAATTAAAATTGTGAGTTTCATGGATTTTGTGCATTGGTAGGAGCATGTAGGACTTGTTGATTAACGAAACATGCATGTTTTGGCTAGTTTGTTTCCATAATAACCATTGTGAGCTTTAGAGCCAAATTGCTTTCTTCATGAGTGTAAATTTCTGAAAATTTCGAGCATGCTATTATGTGAACCTCATGATTCTTTGCATATTCAACGATTATGTGCCATAGCTATTTAATGAACTATAGAATACTAGAACTTACTCTTGTTGATTTTCAAAACATTTTTAATCATAAAATACCTTGATTTTGAATGTGATTGAATAAAGATCATTTAGGTTTACCACCATTGCCAAATAAAGCATGTGCCCTATTGGAGCTCGTCGTGGGACACCTTAGTAAACCCCCTTTGAGCCTACGATTAGCCTTTTCTTTCATCACCCTTAAACACTTTCCATGAACTTAGTATAGTGATGTCTAAACCATTGTGTGTCGGCAAAGCTTGATTTTCGAAGGAGTTTTCGTGTGAAGTGATGAAGAAGAACAAGTGTGGGGTAGACTTAGCTAAAAATTGTGAAAAATTGTATGTGAGCCGTGCCTATGAGAAAACAAAAGAAGAAAAATTGAAATCGGACAGAAAAGAAGAAAATGAAAACTCAAGTCCGAAATAAAAGAAAAAGTGTAGGCACGGTTTCAAAAGAAAATTGCTAAGTCTAGTCTTGAAAAGTGTTGTGAATTTGGAGTATGCATGTATGTGAAGGTCTATTATTGTAAATTTCGACCTTTGTTCATATTCACTATGTTTTGGGGAAGAAAAGAATGAAGTAAGGGTCCAACAAGATGAAATTTGACCCTTGGCGAGAAGACATAAGGAGATCGAGCTTTGCTAAAGGCCTTAGAGACGTTTTGAGCCTCCTCATTCCATAAATTTCGAATACCTCTTAACCTAGCCCCATTACATCCCTTTTATTGATCTTTTTCATGATTCTTAAGATGGTTAAAATTTGATTTGTGGAGATTTTCTCAAGAGTAAGCATATGGTTTTGGTTCATTGGTGCATATAGTTGTCATATGAGGTTTTTCCTTGAAAATTTCACAAAGTGCTTTCGTTTCATGACATATGCAAGTTACTCTTTGTAATTCATTATCTTTCACTTGCATACACTAATGAGTGAATAACTATGCTTCGAGAGAAAAGAAGAGAGTATGCCTAGTGAGGAGGATTGGATTAGCTTAACATGTCTACATGCTTACTTTTGTTCTTCTATGTTTTTATTGATGTTACATGTTCATGAAACTTGGAATTTTCATGCTTAGCATTCTCGTGCATTATCTTGAAAGCTATGTGTACATACGAGCCTGAGACAAATTGTTAGGGGCACTAGTTTGTTTAGAGTCTAGTTTAGTTTAGTTTGCTAAGGGACTAGCAAAGGATAAGTGTGGGGTAGTTGATAGGAGCACAATGTGCGACGATATTATATGCTTATGCTCTCATTTATGCTTTGTTTAACCCTTATTTATCTAAGATAGAGTCATAATTTAGTTTAGTGTTAATTTGGTAAAGTTTGGCAAAAAGTTGGCTAAGAATCCGAAAAATGATTAAGTTTGAGAAATCTGGAAAATAATGCAAAATATGTCTTTTTCGTAATTCTGAGATGAGTAAAAATGTGATCTATCCTTGTCCGAATTTAATGCAATTTGGCGTGCTTATTATTCATATACTGAGGAATGTTGTATTAAAATTTCAGATCAATCGGAGTTCGGGAAGTCACCCAAAAGATGGCTGCAACTTGGCAGTTCGAGCAAACCAATCCAGGGACTTATAGGATTTTCCTGGGACTGTGTCTCAACTTCAAAAATTCATTCCTGACGTTTCACAAAGAATTTGATCGAACTGTTTTATATAGAGGAAGCTCTATGTGTCTAGTTTATCTGAGACTTAGAATCGTACCAATCGAAGCTCTGAGGAGAGAGTTATGCCAGAATTACTGGAGCAAGGTCACTGCCCAGCCGAGAAAACCAAGCATTCTGCCAGGTTTGAGCATTGAGGCCGATTGGGGTGTAACCATGGACCAAAGTTCATCATGAAGAGTTGCTGAGTTCGCAAGTGATGTCCAGGAAGCATTGCAGCCCAATCCAAGGAAGAAAATCAGCAAAAGAAGTTTCCTAGAAGAACTAAGAAAGGAAGGAACCAAAACCTTGTTGCACAAGGATTACCTTTGCCGATTTGGACTAGGTTTTCTACCTAGGGTTTCTGTCGAATTTGCCTCTATATAAAGCCATGTTTTCCTACAGAAAAACTGGTCACATTCTAAAGGAAAAATCTAGCCAAAGCTCTATCTAAATTTCCCCAAGAGTCCTACACAAAAACTCTAGCCAAAACCACCTCCACCACACCCAAAGTTCTTGCCGAACCTTGGTTCTTTTGCTGCCGACACTACCACTGCCGAGCAGCAGCCTCCATCCGATCACCACCAGCCTCCGGATCCATACAAGATGAAGTCTACAAGGTTTCTAATGTGTGATCCACTCCCTTCTCTTGGTTTTGTAATTTTTGTTGTAGTTATGTTAAACTTTGTCTATGAAGTTAGCATGAATTCTTGGTTTCAAACTCTATGTCTATGTATTGTTTGGAGTGAAATTTGGTTTTATAATTTGTATGTTCAATTTGTTTTCTTTATCTTTACTTGGTATTTGGATGTAAGAATATGGATTGCATGCTAAAGAGTAAGGAAAATATATGATGAATTAGTAATTAGGATTTTCGGCAAAGATATGTGTTGAATTGATTTTAGTGTTTTCTTGACTTGTTCTTTAAATTCGTGTGCTTAAAGATTGGTAGCCTATGTAAGTGCAATGCGTAGATTATTGATCTCATTAGCCAAAAAATTAATATGGATTAAGTAATCAACGAGTTACTTTGTTTGTGTTGTTTTTCACGAGGGTTAGAGTAATTTAAATGAACATGCTTGTTGATAAGAAGAGTGACGCCTTACTATATTGACTTGTTTCCAACTAAAGAAAAAGACTTTGTGCTTAATTACTTGTCATGTTTGTCTACGTCGGTTAGAATATTCAAAGATAACTAGTACAATTTTAAGGTTAGGCGGTTAGTCACTTAAATTACATGAGGAGTCTTAATCAATTAGTAGTGCCGGTTAGGAGCTAATTGGGTTGGAGTTAAGTTGAGTCTAGAACGCTTTAATACCTTGCCGTGAGTCCTATTTGCTTGTTTGTTATGTGTTTTGATTGCTTTTGTGCTAGTAATTTGTGGAAGAATGTCGACCAACCTTGTATATAGTAACTTAGGATTTAATTTCATGTCTTAAATTCATGTCTAGGAATTTAGAGGCAGCTTTGCTGCCGAGCCTTTTATCCCCCATAATTTCGTGTGTAAATATGTATATATGTATATAAGTGTGACAATTGTGTGCATATATGTTTGTGAATATTTGTGTTAACATTCTCATGTTTCAGGTACCCTTAATCCCCGGCTAGAACGATCCCTACTTATGTCTATACTACTAACGATTTTAGGGTTATTATTGCTTGATGTTCGCTTAGGCGACTCGTCACTCTAACCCTAGGTAACAACATAAACCAAATCGACTTAGTGTTCTAACTTGACCTATGTTACTGCGGCAAGTGAATTCAACACCTAGACAACAACCATGGCCTATGATTACATCTAAACATCTCATTCGGTTGCACACGAATTCAAACAACTAATCAAGAAGAAATCGAGAATCAAGTCAAGCATGCATCCCTAAGACCAAACCGGTTACATATGTACAAGTTGTGTTTGCATATTTATATTTTATAAAACCATGAAATCAATACCTTAAAGTTAATTAGGCTCCAAGAATCGAATTCATAAACTATTTTAAACATGCAAAACCAAATAACCAAATTGTCTTTGCATAGACATAAAAAAAAATACCAAAAGAACAAACAAACTACATAGACATAGTTTAGTAAAATAATAAAATTACAAGCCAAAGGGAGTAGATCACACATTTAGACACGTTTGGGCAGCAGCTCGTGTTGATCTTGATGGAGGATAATGGTGATACGGATTTGAATTTTAGGGTGGTGGTGAGAGGGGTTTCGGCTAGCAACTTTATCTAGGACTTAAAGTAGAATATTTGGTAGAGCTTTAGACTTGTGTTTTGGCTTAAGATGTGACAAATTTTCTAAGTATTGTCGGCCCCTATATATAGAGAAAAAGTGAAACCAAAACCGGTAACAAGAAGGAATTGTCAAAACCTAAACCGGTATGGTTTAGGCTCACTTGCCGGCCAAGTCTCTCTAGATTTTTCTTTATTTTCTCCGTGCGTTTTGGACTTGGACCGGCTGCACATCTTCCTGGGTTCTTCTTGTGGATTGGCAGCTCTTGGTTGCTGGATTTGAAGTCCAAAAAGTAAGGTTGCAGTTCCGTAGCCCAACCGGGAACAATTCTCCGCCTACCGCTAGGATTCCTAGCTCTTCAAGGCAAGGTTGACTGTTTGACTTTCTCTTGCTCCTTCCTACGGCTGCAAGTCGTCCTTGAATCATTAGGAGCAATGGCAGCCACTGGCAGCCATGATTAACCACGTGAAAAACTCCGGAACCCAACTTGGTTGCTTCTCGGATGCAGGTTGATCGATGGTCACGCATGCGTGCGTGCGCGAGCTGGCGCTCGGCTAAGGCTGTGCGAGGCAGGGGCAGGCGTCATGCTTGGCAAGTGAGCAAGGGTGGCGAGCAGCAACGGTAGGCGAGGCAAGTGCTTGGCGAGTTGGCGCTAGCGAGTGGCAACGGTAGGAAGAAGGGTGCGTATAGGCTCGCAGACATGTGCGTGGTGAGTGCTATTATCGGATACAAGATGCCCGTATCCGATACGTCTTGATATAGGTTGAGCCTCATCGGACACGTGATGGATACGCCTCCGGATACACCTGGTTGAACTTGAGATACGGTCCGGATACGAGGTGCCCATGTCGAACACGTCTCGGTGGCACTTGGTGTCATGCTACGTGCACTGTGTCACGTCGAGGCTGCAAGTTGGCATTCGGAGATTTGCAGCCTATCAGCAGGGACTAAGCTGATCCTTCTCGGTAGATTTGACCTTTGTGTTTTCAATCGAGCATAACTTCCTCCTCGGAGAAGCTATTGATGCAATTCCAAATCCTATGAAAACTAGACTCATAGGGCTTTCCATTCATATAAAGCACACCATCTAGTTCCAAGTGAGCTGACTTCAGGAACTCCTGGAAGTCGAGTGATATGTTCAGGAAAATCCTGAAACTTGCTGAATCCGAATTTACTTGGCAATTTCCGGCAGCTTCTTTAGCTCAAACTCCTTAAACTCTTTCCATTGCTCGATCATATATATGTGTACTGCTCATAAGAGATGAAAAACACATTAAAAGCACTATGGAAGATTTACAGAATCAACGAAACATATAATGACTTTGATTTTTAGTACTTTGTTAATTTTATGTAAATTTCCAGTTTTTAAGCATATTTTTGCCAAACTCTACTAAATATTCACTAATCTATATTATTGATAGGAGCACAATGTGCGACGATATTAATATGCTTATGCCCTCGTTTATACTTCGTTCAACCCTTATTTATCTAAGATAGAGTCATAATTTAGTTTAGTGTCAATTTGGTAGAGTTTGGGAAATTGTGCTTAATAATCCGAAAAATGACTAAGTTTAGAACTCTGAGGAAATAAAGTAAAATTTGTCTTTTTTGTAATTTTGAGGCTTGTGCTAAACTGACCTATCCTTTTCCAAATTTAATGAAATTTGGTATGCATATTTTTGGCAAGCTAAAGTGTGTTGTGCCAAAATTTCAGATCAATCGAAGTTCGGGAAATCACCCAAAAGATGGCTGCAACTTGACAGTTTGAGCAAAATGATCCAGGGACTACCAGGATTTTCCTAGAACTGTGTCCTGACTTCCGGAATTTCTGTATGACGCATCGCTTGAAACCAGAAACTGTGACATACACCGTTGGAAATCCCTACGAGTCTAGTTTCTCTGGGACTTAAAATCGTATCAATCGGAGCTCTGAGGGGGAAGTTATGCCAGATTTACTGGAGCAATGTCAATTCTGCCGAGAAAGCTATATTTTCCCGGTTTCATTAGGAAAGCTCTCCTTTGGATTTTTGGAAGCATGGATCAGATTTAATGGACCTAATGACTTATTGGACATGTCTATGCTATGCCAATGCTGCCGGTTGAAGTCCAAATTTAGAAGTGAAGTCCAGGAATGCATTGTTTTGCCACAAGGAAACCTTAACTAACTTGGACAAGGAATTTCCATTCTTTTTTGCTGCCGGCAACCCTAGGGTTTTCCCTATATAAATAGCCAATGAATTCTCAAAAAATCATCATCTCATCTCAAGCACAAGTACTAGCCAAAAACTCTACCATGTCTCCCAAGCACCAAACCTCAAACACTTAGCTAATAACCATCTCCACCACCACTCGAAATTCTGCCTTGTTTTTGTTTCCTGCCAAGTATCCAAGCAAGCAGCCACACCTTCCCACCACACGATTGAGGAGTCTTCAAGGTTCTAAAAGTGTGATCCATTCCCTCTATGACTTTTGTATTTGTTTTAGTTTGGTTGTGTTGTATGAATTCAATTCTATTCCTGGTTTTTATTGAACTTTTATGTAAACCAATTGTATGATTGAAGTTTATTCCAAGGTTTTGTGATTTTAACTTGTGGATTTTGTATGTTAAATAATTAGGACAGTGGTATTAGATGCATGGTTATGATTTAAATTGGTTAGTAATCTAAGGGATGTGACTTAAAAACCGAAGCATTAGTTATGGTTAGCATGTAATTCTAGATGTTAGGTTTCATCAAACTAGGGAACATGAATAACTCATACTCGTAGTTGTCTTTATTTGTATTCTCGCCTAGAGTAAAACCTTTAGAACTTGCATGTTAAATAAGATGATTGACAACCTTACTTGTTTACATGTCTTCGATTTGTGATTCATATGCTTAAATGTTAAACGTGTAAAACCGGTTAGCATAACCTTAGGATTATACTCGTAGTTAATCTTAAGAACTTAAGTAATCAAACGATTGGATGACCTCGTAGGCTCTAATTGGGATCGACACTAATTTGAACTTAAAAGCATGCTAAATACTTGTTCCTTACTTTCTTGCATGCGAGTCTACATGTTAAAGAGTCCTTTGTGTGAATTGCTTGGTGTGAGAGATGATGATCACTTGTAAATAGTAAATTAGGTTTTAAATTCGTGTTTTTAGTTTTGAGGGCAGCCTTCGCTGCCGATCCTTTAACCCCCATTAAAGTGACGATTTCATGTGTATATTTGTAAATATTTGTCTAACATTCTCATGTTTCAGGTACCATTAATCCCCCGCTTAGAACGATCCCTACTTACTTATACTACTAACGATCTTTTGTAGGGTTATTATTTGTGCGTGATTAGGCAATCATCAGACCATTCATCCTTCCTATTTTTGAACTTTTTCGGGATTTTGCCAGGGTTGTTAATTCTAAGCTTATTGAGCTTGCTCTTGAAGGCTGTGAAGGTCTTGGCGGCATGCTTGTAAACCCACTTTCCCATTTTCTTATCATCCCAAGGGATGTCAAAAACAAGCTGTTACAAAGAAAATAGAATTAATATGGAAGCTGATAGAGAAATAAAATATTAAAAATCGTAGTTGTTAACTCCATACGTCGAGTTCATTTTTGAGCTTGTTCTGATCATCCTCCTCCAGGTCCCACCAACTGGCAGCAGTCATGGGAATGTTGTCCCGAATAATATGGCTGATATCATGAGTCAGCTAACTGTTCTGTGTACTGGTCTTTGGTCCGTGAAAGAACTCATCATCCATGACGATCTTCACCTTCTCTCCTTGCTGCACCCAGCACTTATAGGCCTTTAAGCCTTTGACCAACCCCCGTTTGTGTTTGGCAGGAGGTGCTGCCAAAATAATAACAGTTTTATTAGAGAGTAATAACACATTTATAACTAAATAACTTAATTAAAAGTGTTGGATTATCTTTACCTCCATCAGTCCGAGGACGAGATGTGCGCTGACAACTGATCTCTTCATCATCGTTGTCTTCGGTTTGAGGTGTGGTTTGTGCTAATAGAGGGGCTGAAGTATCTTCCACCGGCAACTGAGGAAGGGGGGAGGTGATGATCCGCTCGCAGACGCTTCCGTAATTGGCTGCGACGAACTCCCTTCAGAGGCATTTGACCTGTAGAAGCGGTCAAATGCCTCATGTCTCTTCTTCAGCTTCCCATGAGTTGGTGGCATATTTTTCCTGTCAGTCAACACAAATTATATCACAAACACAGCATACATCATATATCACATGAAACTAATAACCATATATGTACATACTGAAACTCAAAATCAGACAAACTAGCTCTGCCAATACCTATACAATTACCTATACAAACTAGCTGCCAATACATTTACCTATACAGTAAAGAATGAATTGAAGAGCAAGTCAACTTGTTAATGATTCAAGGTAGAACAGTTGGCTTTTCTGAAGGCATACTCTGTTTCAACTCAAAATCATTGAACTCAAATGATTCAAGGCAGCCAAACTCTACTTGATTAACAATTGGACCTCTACTGCACTATTTACCTCACAGCTAATTCAAACTAAAGCACCATATGCAAACCTTTCTATCAATGCACAAATGTCTCCAAGACTTGGACTAGTATCTAAATAACCTACTTTCGCATAATAAACATCTACACTCCGCCAACATGCGATTTAATCACCACAACGTGAGTTCTTATGTATGGATGAATTGACATGGAACCGCAATGACAATTGCAAGGCGACTCAAAGGGTGACCAATGCACTGGCCAATCTCACAAAACTAAAACAAATCACATATATAATATCTTTGGCCTTTCTATCATCTTGTGTTTGGGCACATAATGATCTCTCCAAAATACACAACCAACACTTTCGACTTGGTTCAGCTGCAAACGAAAAAGGCATATATCACCGACAACCAAGTAATAAGCAAACACACCTTATTCAGTTTCAATCAAACACACAGCAAACCAATACACCATATTTTCAATCAATTCGTAAAATATATACAATCCATAAGCAAACACACCTTATTCAGTTTCAATCAAACACACAGTAAATAGTGCAGTATGTTTATAAGAGAATATACCTTATTCAGTTTGAAGTAGGGAATCGGCCTGAAGAGAGGGAGAGAGAGAGAGAGAGAGGCTGGGGCAGGGACCGACGCGGCGGACGGAGGTTAGGGCAGGGACGATGGAGAAGGTTGAGGCGGAGGTTGGATGAGGAGGACGCTAGGGCATGGACTAAGGAGGAAGCTGGGGCGACCTGGGGCAGGACTGAGGCGGACTGAACACGCCAATGATGGGGGCGAGGGCGGTGACGAAAATCGGCGTTTTTAGAGAATTAGGGATATGAGGAATGAACTGATCGAACTGAATATGATCAATTTAGGAATTATATCTTTCTCACTTAGGCGACGACATTCAAAATTTTGTCTCCTAAGTAAATCCTAGGCGGCGAAATAAAGAATTTCCTCTTCTAAGTATTGAACCTAGGCGACGAAAAAAGTTTTCATTGCCTAAGTATTTATACTTAGGCAACGAAACCAATTATTCATCTCCTAAAAAAATTTGGAATTTTGGCAAAATTTATCGGCGGAAAATTAACACATTTATTCTTGCAGGCGTGGATTTTGTTGTAATTGAGACCGAGATCGCCGATCTTGTGTACCTTGTAATAACTATCAGATTGATAGTTAGGAACATGAAGAGTTTCCTTAAAATGCTTTAGCAGACTATCAAAAGAGTCATTTTGTCCTCCTAATCTTAACTTTCAATTGCATCTGTGAGATGATTGTCCCTAAAACAGTGTTAGGACTACCCTCGAATAATGGGATCTACACGTGAGCAAGGAGTCTGGTATACTTATCATAATCACCACTGTCAACAAGAGGAATTGTGTCATCCTCAAAAATTGCCTCTTGGAATTCCTCTTCCTCGCGTACTGGGGTAAATGTAGGAAAAGTGTCATATAGAATGTTCATAGCCGGGTCTTCATAAGGCTCGAAAGCACCACTAGATGTTCGGTCATGGTATCCTGCTTGGATTTCGGCAACCGTAGGTTCATAATCTACTGCTTCACCGTGTTTACTCTATGTTATATAATTCTGCATAATACCTCTTTTACACAGGTGATCGTAGATTCTTAGTATCGTCTTGCACTTAGTATTCATATAACTTAAACAGGGGCACCTGTGTGTTTTCTTTCCTCCACCATATTCACGTACAAAATTTATTAAACTTCCTACTCCTTGATGGTATTTTTCGCTCTCCCTTGGGTACTGCATCAAACTCCTGTCTTTATCCATCGATAATCTGTCATATATATTAATTAATATAAGACAAACAATAAATAATCACAAATTAACAAATAAACAATTTATATGCATATTTCTTCTCGACCTTATGCCTCCGGTTAGGGTCCTAATCTCATTCTGGAGCACAAGACTTTGTTTCACAGTTTGTAGATCTTGTGTATTCGTTTTCAGTCGTGGGAAAATTTCGGCAGTATCTCCTCATAGTTCCTCAAGTGCACGAATATCTATACACCTAGTATGCACTCGAAAAACAGTGTTGGGAGACCTCGTCGAAATATATACCCACGACTTCAAACGAATACACAAGACCTATACAAACTGTGAAACAAAATCCTTTGCCCCCAAACTGTCCAAAAATGGGACAATTCAAGAATCATATGCTGATACTCCAATGGGATTTCTAAAGATATAAATGCATGTACATCAGTGAATAAAATAATGATTTATTCTTTCATTCACCGCTAATTATAAATCATATAACAATGGTTTTCGTAAAATAATTACAATTATTAATTAAATTAATTAAGGCATTTTTAAAATAAATAATTAATATATATAATTCAACAATTTCACAAAAATCAACAATTTAATAGAGTATATATGTATGGATCAACAAAAGCAATATACTATCACCTCACAATACATATATACACACACAACAATATATATAATTCTCTACCTCAAAAATGGAATATTTCAATGTAAAAAATGGAAATTTTTGTTGTAAAAGATGAAGAAAGAGATCATATCAAGTTAAAAATCAATGAGTGGTAGTGGAGAAGGCTTAGGAAGACCCGATTTGAAGCTTTTCACATCCAAAAATGAAAATCGGTGGAAAAAATTTCAGCTGTTTTCCTCTTCTTCCTGAATAGGAAAACGAGTGTAGTATATATAGTCTGAATTCACTTAGGCGATGAAACACAACTTTCCTCTCCTAAGTGAAAAACTTAGGCGATCAACCAAGCATTTTCGTAGTCTTAGAAAATAACTCTAACGACAAATTGTCGTCGGTGTTTTTGTGTTTTCTTAGGCAACGAAAGCTTATATTCCTCGCCTAAGTTCCGTACTTAGGCGACCGAACTTAGTCAACGACATATTGAATTTTCGTCTCCTAAGTATAGAACTTAGGCGAGGAAATATGTTTTCATCGTCGAAGAAAATACATAGACGACGAAAATATTTTTCGTCATCAAAGTGTTCTCTTAGACAACGAAAAATTATTTTCGTCACCTAAGAATATACTTAGGCCACGAAACTTCTAACTTAGAGGACGAAACTTATTTCGTCTCCTAGGAATTCTTAGGCGACGAGTTTTTTTTTTTTTGTCGCCTAAGGTATTTTTCCTTATAGTGATACAAGATATATAAATGGACAAAATACTTGTTACCTCTTAAACTCTTTACCTAAAAACAATTTTGTCTCTCTGCTTTCAAATTAAACTAGTAGATCCTTAATCTCTCATATTTCAACAATCTAGTCTATTCCGCCAAATAAATCAATTATTGGCAATCTTTATGTGTTAAAATGACCAAAATACCCTTGCTGAAAATATTTTTTATTTTTCCCAATCTCTTTTAAAAAAAAATTTGGGTCAAATTAAGTACCTCTCTATATATAATTATATATAAACCAAAAGTATAACAATAGTATCAAACAAAAAAAGAGTTGATGAACAAAAACAAAAGAGGAAAAAAAAATGATTTTGAACGGGGATATTTTTATCATTTTTGGGGGTAACAAGTATTTATACCTATACAAATTAATTAGAGTTGTGTAATTTCGGGTTATTGAAATTATGTGTGGATATTTTTTGTATAAAAAGTTCATTCCTAAAACCACCTCCCTCCTTGATTTTTAAATTCCGAATTGTCAATGAACCAATTTTGATTCCATCATGTGTAAGTAAACGCATGAATCCTCTTATTCTATAATCATTCCTTTACTTTTCCATTTCATTCCGTGTAAATAAACGTGCCCTTAACTTTGTATGATAAAATAAAAGAGTTGTTGAAGTTGAGACTTTTTTATTTTAGAGATTTTGTGATTTCCTCCTCTATTATAGAAAATTTATACAAAATCTGTTAGAGATGCTCTAATACCAGATACATATCCTATTATTAATACATCACCAATTAATTTATTGGGTTTACACTTTATTAGATACACAACCTCAAACTTAATAAATTACTTAAAATTTGTTTTTGATATACAAAAACAACGTCCAGTGTCATTTTCGCTTCATTTTGAATTTGGGGGATTTAGATATACACCCATATTTCAAGACCTATTTTAGATTAAACTCTCCCGTTAGAATTTTTTAAAATACACCCAAACCTATTAATTAGGTTAACTTCTTCTTTTTTAGAGATATCTTATATGCCTGAACAAAAGAACCTGTTTTTGGACATATTTATTGAAAATACATATTTATTGAAAATACCACACAGCAAAGTCAAAACACACTGATTTTAATTTTCTTCCACAAACACAATAGAATTTCAATATGGTCTACAATCAAGGATACTTGATTCCAGCCCCCCATGATCGACGCTACTAAATTCAATATCAGAAAATAATGAGAATTTATTTCTTTATTAAAACATAGAATCTCATAACGATACCTGGGTAGAAGGTGTCATCCGTCAATTTAAATCGGTGATGTAAATTGATCGCACAATTAGAGGCTTGTGGGTGGGGTTTCTTCTTTGGCATCGCTATTTGTTGAACGAGGCATCGACGTTTCTTCTTCGGCCTGTGTGGTAGGTATGGCTGCGAGTTCTATTCTTTGTATTTGGTTTCGTTTTTTTTTTAAGATCTAAATTTGATTCTACTGTATAGGTATAATTTACCTGTGAGTCTAGCATTTTTACATTTGTGGTGGGGGGGGGGGGGGGGTAGTACTCTTTCGGATAGGATGATTAGTTGAAAAAATATTTGTATGTGCAACAGGTAATTTGAGTTTTGTATTGAGTTTCTATGCAATAGGTAATTTGGGTTTTGTATTGAGTTTCTCTATAGTGGGTAATTTTAGTGTCATATTGAGTTTCTCTGTAATAGAGAGTCTATGAAACTATGAAATAGGTATCTATGTCGTAGGGGACATACCTTATACATAGGTTTATATGGTTTCTACCTGTTATACAGGTGTACTAGGTATGCTTTACTATTTCAGATATGTAGATAGTTTGTATGGTTTCAATAGTTTTTCTTTACCTAATTTTTTTTTATGTTGTTCTCCATGTTGTCGACAAATTGTACGAGTAGGTTACAGCGAAAGAGTTCTCCCACCTAGAGTATAGGTACGACCTTCTCAAGTTTGGGCGAGTTATGAATGACGAGTTGAGGCTTCGACTATTACAAGTGTGATCATTGTTAAATTACTGAATGTAAAAAAAACCATTTATGCGATTAAGAGTCGCATGAACATTCCACAAGCATCCTTCGCTAGCTCTCTTATTCCACAACATTCACAAGTAACACGTGATGATTCTTTTTGTAAGCATTTAGAACGAAAACCATGTTTGATGGCATACATGGCTAGTTTTTTCTCTGAAATCAATGACACCACCATCAAATTGTTGTCCAACGCACATGATAAAAGTCTTCCAGTCATCAGACAAATATTTTTTCTTGGCATGTGTGGCAAACTTCCCTAAATGGTGATTCATATTATCAGAGGTATTTGTGTTAGTGCCATTTTTATCAACAGATGCAACAGAAAATTTAACCATTATATCCACAGACGATTTATTTGCACTTGACAGCGACAAAAACATCTTTTGGATATCCATGTCTGTTTGTAGTAAACATACTGAATGACCTTCGAAGGCATATGACAGTTCAACATCTTTTGCACGAAAAATTTTAAATCTTGAAGAAATGTGTTCACAGATATCATCATATGTAGTTTGTCTATAAATTGGGAATGCTATTGTTTTTGACTCAAAGCACGACCTTGTAATGATTGCACCCTTCATCCTGCAAAAAACACATATCCTATAACACAAGATGGATGTGGAAGAACTATACACCTATGTTATAAAATCTAAACGCAAATTATTTCACAATAGGGAAAAACCATAAACCTATATTTTAGAATCTAAAACCAACAAATGATTCCATAATATACCATCAGAAAATTATTGGTAGCAGTTGAATATATAAATTACAATATAGAATAAAATCTAACGCACCTTGGAAAGAGAAAAATCAGCCACACCCATCTGTTGAAGGATGAAAGATGTAAAAAGGCTAAATAGCCTTGGAGAGCTAGAGGAAGAAATGCCATCAATGAGTAAAACTAAAATTAAGGATCAATTTGACAACTTTAAGGCATTTAATCATGTTCATTAAGACATAAATAAAAATTACATGAGTTCATTCTCTTTATTTGACTCTTCGTAACATAAATTTCTGCCCGCTAATTCACTAAATTAAAGCTTTAATTTTTTACGTACATTTATATTTTAGACCTATTACATTTTAATTAAATTCGAGAAATTGTGGCAGCTTTATTTATGAAGAAACTTTCCTTTTTAAACCAGAAGGGCAAAAATGTGAACAAAAAAAAAATACAATGAAAAATGTTAATTGTATAAACAAACTCTATAAGAAAGGTTGAAATATGTATTGGGTGTAACTTAAAAAAAATATTTTGGTGTGAGTTTATCTTGAAATGAGGCTCGAAATATGGGTTTATCTCTAATTTTCTCTTTGAGTTTTCTTAAAGGATTTCATCTTCCTCTAAGGTTTTTACTTTTCCATGAGGAGTTTCACCCCGTTTTAGATCTTACTTGAAACGTTTCACCTAGTTAAATTATTACTCGAAAAATTTCAATGAATTGAGATATTCGTTAAAGGGTTTTACCTAGCTAGTTGAGATAATCTTTGATGTGTTTCAACTAGTTGAGATCTTTCTTAAAATGTTTTAACTAATTGAGATATTCTTGAAGAGTTTCAATTAGGTGTGATCTTCGTTAATGAGATCTCTTATTCTTTTGGCTATTTTGGTTATTTTGAATTAAATTCGGGTGTAAATTGATAATTTGAGTCAAATTCAGAGTGCATTTTTGCTATTTTACTTTTTTATTATTATATTCAAGAAGTCTCTTATTAAACAATTTCAAATTATATTATTTTATTTCTTATATATAAATATTTCTTTTGACAACACTATACCAAAAAGTGCATCATATGACGGAAAAAAACCATTGTCTGAATCTTGCCGATACCGTTGTGTATACGAGCGATGTCTGATAAAAATCACACAACCAAGTTTTTCACCGTTGTGTGAGTATCGACAGAATTCTGGAAGCTGCTCGGCAGCTGCCGAGAAGCTGTCAAGCGGCTTTCAGGTTTTCTGCCGAGAATCACACAACGGTGCAACAATATGTTGTGTGAAATTTCGGTCACATAACGGTGGAAAATTGTTGTGTGATATGTTATTCATACAACGTAATTTTTCTCTCTATCATGTTGTGTGATATATTATTCATACAACGCAATTATTTCCATATCCCATTGTGTGATTAAATAATCACACAACGTTGCATCAGAATTTCAATTTGTTGTATGATCATTGATTCAAACAAGGTTCAATTGTGTATTTAGACAACGTTGGATTGTCATATAACTCATGTTGTGTAATTGTTGTATTCATACAACGTTTGATGAACATAGAAATTTAGTTGTGTGAAAACTTTCTTCACACAACATGTCATTGAGTTTGTTGTCTGAGTTTTACACAAAATGATCAAAAGAACAGTAGTTTCTATGAAACCAATATTGCTACAAAAGAAACCCAAATCATCCATATCGTTGTCACAACTTTAATTCGGACATGAAAAGTTTAAAAATGTCAAGGTTCAGAAGAATTCTATTTGAAGGAAATACATACAATTTTAACTTTGCTACTATAGAGGGCTCCACCGATTTCAGAATCCTCACTACATTCACAACCATCACAATCTCCTCTAGATGCTCTACAGTGAGCATTGACATCAGTTCCTAGCTTGCCATCAACTTTTGATTGGTTCAGGCAGTGAACATAAGCATCAGCAACATAATCCCAGATCTACTGGCTCTTCAAGTCAAGAGAGTAGCAATGTTGTGTATCCTCATAGTGCCTAACAACATGGCCTTCTTTGTATCTTTATTGAAGAAAAAGTAAATATCAATTACTCTTCAACTATATAACTATATTCCTTTAAGAAGTTTCCAAAGTAATATTAATGATAATAATAATAAAATAAAACATCTTTACCTTCCACACCCTACAAAACCACATATTACACAAACCCAAGGATTCTCCAATATTCCACAGACAGAGCAAGCTGGATTGTCATCCTGTTGTTGACACAATCGACAGACCTGGTGACACAACTACTTTAGCAACTTTCTTCATCTTAATAGGATAATCAAATTCTCTAATCTTGCCAGAGGTAAAATCTATTTCAGAACTGAAGGAGCCAATGCCACTTTCAAAAAGGTACAAGCTGAAATTAAAAAATCCAATACCATATCCTTGCATAGAAACGTAGCATTCTAATCCGCACAGGAAATTGGGACAAATATACATTTACTTTGACCAAAGAAGTACATTCATAAGTATGCCAAAACGGAGGTTAGCATACGTGCTTATTTGAAATTCATCCTTACTATACAGGGGCGAGGTAATTTGGGGGTTTCAAAACTCCAAAAAGAGTGGTACAGAAAAGAAAAAAAAAGGCTGCATTTGATGTATAATTAACAAAAAAAACTTGGTAACCTACAAACATCACCTTTGGGTAAATAAAAAATGTCAGCAAGTGGCAAGGTCAATAAATTTAACTAATAAATACAACAGTACATCCAAGACATCTGAGAAACTTTATTTGTCCAGGCAAAAATACTCTCAACCAACTAAGATCTACAATAATCTTAAACACATATGAAGTATTTCTAAAATAGAGAACCAGCTCACCTGACATGACAGATAAGTCCTTTTTGAGATACAAGGACATTGAAATGAATGATCGCATAGTGTATATGCTATTCCACTACTGAATGCTACCAAACCATTTCTACTTAATTGACATGTTGATTCCAAGTTGGAGGTAAAAGAAAAACAGATAGAAGTAAAATAGAAGCATACCTCCTCGGATAAATATGGTTACTGCCTTTGAGTTTGCACTGTGTTCAATGTACATCATTCGATCTTTTGTAGTACCAAATCATTTTTCACGAAGCAAGCCAGCCTTTTGAGAAGCAAAAAATGAACCGTTAGGAGTTTATCAAGATTGAATTATAAAAATTAAAAAATATATATATAAAACAGACACAAATAATGATTACTTAAATAAGAGATTGTTTCAAGAACAACAGATGGGCAAGAACAACAGATGGGCAATGTTCCTAAAGAGTTATACCTTCCCCAACTTATCTGGTGTCAATTCTTGGAACCTGGGCACAATTCTTCCCCCTACAAATATATAAATGTCAGTATTATATATTAGATATACATTATAAGAGATAAACAATGCTCATATTATCTATCAAAACAACAAAGACACAGTAACCAAATGCTCAAAGGTACTAAAATACATGTAGCTATTGCAATCAGTTCCAACTCAACACCACCAACCCATCTGACAGCAGGCAAGTTCCTGTGCATCAACAGGTGATTGGCTTCATCATCAAACCCCTATTGGTAGATGACCAAGGTAGCGCCGGCATCCTGAAACTCAATTTATCCATAAGTATATCAAATAAAACAACTCCAATTTAAATATACTCACTATCAATTCAATTCAATTCTAAAAAATTCTAATTCTTACGTATCACGAATGTTTACCCTTTTTAACCCAAATTTCATAACCCCCCACCCCCCTCCCCCCCCACAACCAGATACCATAAAACACACACCAATATAGAGAATATAGTGAAGCAAACCAAAGGGAGAGAAGAGAAGCAGAGGTAGAAGAAGAAGACATACACACACCAATATCAGCTTATCTTCATCCCACTAGCAACAATGGACCCCAATCCCCAAATCTTAGAGAACCACCCAGAATCAGAACCATTCGTACCATTTGCTACAGCTTCACTCATCTGTAGCATTCACTACAGCTTCACTCTCACTCTCCCTCTCCTCAATCCTCCCCACCCACCACTTCTTCAACCAGCCCAAAACCACCGCCCTCTTCACTTCCTCCTCCTCCGCCAAAATCCCAACCCAAGCTTCCTCCCTCTCCCACCCCCTCAAAGCTCTCCTTCAACTCCACCATCTCTGCCAACCCTCTCCAATCCCCTCTTACCCTCAACCCCCGCCGTCCCCTCGACCCCAACAACGGCGCCGCTCTCCGCCGCGCCTCCATTGTCTGGTTTGGATTTTGAATTTGGGAGAACTGTGGTGGGGGGGGGGGGGGGGGGGAGGGTTGGGGTAGGGGCCCGGGGCGCGGGGGTGGGCGAGGCGCCGGTGAGAGGAGTTGGGGGAGGGGTTCAGGTGGGTTGGGTTTTTTGGGTGGGTTTTGGGGGCTCAATGAGCTGAGGGTGGGTTTGAGGAGGATTTTGGGTTTGGGTGGGTGGGGGGGGTTAGAAATGGAGAGATGGATGCCCAGGCGGAGAGGGATTCGGATCGGAAGAGGGGGATTTAGAATTCGGGGTAGGAGGCGGGGGCGGGACACTGTGAGGTGGGTTTTTGAGAGAGAATGATAAAAGAGAGTGGGCTGAGAAGAAAGAGTTAGCGGTGAGCTGAGAGCAGAGTGAAATTGAGCTCATTTTTGTCTAAGTGTACAGAGTGAGAATAGAGTTCAATGAATTTAACAACCAGAGAGGGAATGAGACAACATTTTTTTTTTATTTTGTTGTCTCAAAATGAGAGGGAATTTTCCCTTTAAAATGAAAATTTGTCTGACACCTTCATCCAAAAAATAAAAAATAAAAAAAAGTGGGGGAAAATTATCTCTACAACTTCAACCCTAAACCCTAAACTCTAAACACAAATATCAAAAACCCTACTCTAAACTCTAAACTCTAAACCTTAAACTCTAAACTCTAAACTCTAAACTCTAAATTTATACAATGCATTTAAATATTATTCTTGTATGATTATAGTCACACAATACATCTAAACACTATTGTTGTATGAATACGGTCAATTAAATAGGCATAATAGAGTTGACCCATGCGATCGAGACTACAAAATTATCGAAAATGAATGAGTTTCATACCATATCCATATTTCACTATCGTGATCACATCGTATGGTATGTTTTCTATATTTTTCATTTCCTTCATATAGTTAGTTTAGAAAGATACACACTTATGTATAAGCTAACAAACAAGTTATATGACACTAGTAGACATGATCATGATTCAAATGATCACTTGACTAAACTCGATAAAACAAACATTCGACCGTTGGATGTGATCACCGTATTGAAATAAGGTCATAGTACGAAATTCTCGAATTTTTGATAACGTTTGGGTCTTGATCGTATGGATCAATCATAAATCGATGATATTTATCTAAAAGAAAAACGTTTTTAACCATATTCTCGTACCTAATTTTTTCAATCCGTCAACTCTCACACTCTCACAAAAATGGGGTGTATGAGATCATGTAAAAAAAATGGGTCTCTTATCTCTCAATGAATTAGCTCTCCATAGAGAAGCATAAGCATAAATACGTTTTTACTTTATATTCATACAACGGTATTATGAAAAATCTGTTGGGTGATTCAACTGTAAATTCTAAACACAAATATCAAAAACCCTAAACTCTAAAACTCTAAACTCTAAACCCAAAACTCTAAACACAAATACCAAAAACCCTAAACTCTAAACTCTAAACTATACATTTACACAACGCATTAAAATATTAGTATTGTATGATTACAGTCACACAATGCATCTAAATACTAATGTTGTATGAATACGGTCAATTAAATAGGCATAATTAGAGTTGACCCATGCGATCGAGGCTAAAAATTTATCAAAAATGAGTGAGTTTCGTACCATATCTATATTTCACTATCGTGATCGATCACATCATATGGCCTGTTTTCTATATTTTTCATTTCCTTCATATAGTTAGTTTAAAAAGATACACACTTATGTATAACTTAACAAACAAGTTATATGATATTAGTAGGCATAACCATGATTCAACGAGAAACTTAACTAAACTCGATAAAACAAACATTCAACCGTTGGATGCGATCACCGTATTGAAATAAGTTCATGGTACGAAATTCTCAAATTTTTGATAACGTTTGGGTCTTGATCAGATGAATCAATCATAAATCGACGATAATTATTTAAAAGAAAAAAGTTTTTAACTACATTCTCGTACCTTATTTTTTCAATCCGTCAACTCTCACACTCTCACAAAGATGGGGTGTATGAGATCATGCAACAAATTGGGTTCTTTATCCCTGAATGAGTTAGCTCTCCATAGGGAAGCATAAGCATAAGCATAGATACGTTTTTGTTTTATATTCATACAACGGTATTATGAAAAATATATTGGGTGATTAAACACAGAGACTATTTTACACAAAACTTGTTGATTTTTGAGAATGTGAGTGCCAAATTGAGAAAATGTATTGATCATCCTAAAACATAAGAGTTTTATTCCCACAACAGTGAAATAAAAACTATTGTTTGTCTGTTTTTCCCTCCTAATTTCAGATATCAGTTTTTTCATAGCTATGTTGTTGGATTTATAGATATCTTCCCCAAAGGTTTATGGTTGCGGAGAATGTGAGCACAAAATCAAGGAAACGATCGGCAGAGCCTTACATGAAAGATTTATAACACAACAGATAATGAAAAAATATTGTGTGAATCTCTGAAGAGCTTGGTTCACACAACGTATTTTTATTTTCTGTTGTATGATTACAACCCCATATTCCAGTATTCTTATGAGGGGAGGTTGCCGTCTTTTTTTGTATGATACACACAACAAATATGGTCGAAACTGTTGTGCAATATCTTTTGTAAAATCAACTTTCAAATTTTTTATGGGATCACACAATGAACTGCTCTTCAAAACTGTTATGTGATTCATTTTCTCTTGTCACACAACGTTACGATGTAAAACCGTTGTCTGTGTAGTGTTATCTGATGCACTTATTGGTGTAGTGCAAAAGAGTGTATTGCTCTAGAAATCTAAGAAGAAACACAGAATTTGAAAGGAAAAAAGAAGAGATTTTAGTAGTATTAATTGTCTTATTTTTCTTCTTCTCTTTTTTGATAAAGAAATAAAAACAAAGAGATGAGGGAGGTGAGATTAGATGTGTATAATTTTTTTTAAAAGTGAAACTTAATTGCTGTTAGTAAAAAAGTGAAAATTATTCAATATATTGAGATGCAAGCGAACTGATTATCACCAACTATTCAGAATCATTCATTTAATTTAGCAGTCAAAAAGACAATAACATGAGTGCTAACTCGGTTATAACGAAATCAAACTACAAAAAAAAAAATTAAAAAAAAAAGAGCAAGACCCGACTTTTCTCAAATTTCAAGTAATGGTGGTCTTCGACCAAGGACTAAAATATCTTCGATAACCTCGATATATCCTCGAAATTTCTGTTTTTTTCAAACATCGATATTAATACTCATATCTTTCCGATATTTTACTTTTAGTCTATTTTTATCTAAATATACAATTTTTATATAAATTTTTGGTAAAATTTCCATCGATATTCGATATTTTCTTGAAATTTCCATCGAAATTTTTTTTTTTTCAAACCATCGATATTTTCGTAATCGTCGATTTTTAATACCTTGTCTTCGACTAATGGTGGTCTTCGACTAATGGTGCACATGATTTGCACATGACTAATGTAAGTCAACCGTGGAATATGGTCTCGTGGAAAACCAGAGTAAAAGACAAGTGGACTGTAAGTCTGTAACTTTGTGTTGTACAGAAAATGCAGCAGTCGGCACGCAAAGCTCTCCTTCAACTCCACCATTGCCCCCACCCCCTCAAAGCTCTCCTTCAACTCCACCATCTCTGCCAACCCTCTCCAATCCCCTCTTACCCTCAACCCCCGCCGTCCCCTCGACCCCAACAACGGCGCCGCTCTCCGCCGCGCCTCCATTGTCTGGTTCCGCAAGACCTTCGCGTCCACGACAATGACGTCTGGTTCCGCAACGACCTCCATCGTCTGGATCGATTGGGATCGAGGATGAGAGAGAGAGCGAGTTTTAGGGTTTTGGGGATGAGAGAGAAGGAGGAGGAGGAGAATTAGAGGAGAAGGATTGGGGGATAGGAACCCTAGTTTTGGATTTTGAATTTGGGAGAACTGTGGTGGGGGGGGGGGGGGAGAGAGGGTTGGGGTAGGGGCCGGGGCGCGGGGGTGGGCGAGGCGCCGGTGAGAGGAGTTGGGGGAGGGGTTCGGGTGGGTTGGGTTTTTTGGGTGGGTTTTGGGGGCTCAATGAGCTGAGGGTGGGTTTGAGGAGGATTTTGGGTTTGGGTGGGTGGGGGGGTTAGAAATGGAGGAGATGGATGCCCAGGCGGAGAGGGATTCAGATCAGAAGAGGGGGATTTAGAATTCGGGGTAGGAGGCGGGGGCGGGACACTGTGAGGTGGGTTTTTGAGAGAGAATGATAAAAGAGAGTGGGCTGAGAAGAAAGAGTTAGCGGTGAGCTGAGAGCATAGTGAAATTGAGCTCATTTTTGTCTAAGTGTACAGAGTGAGAATAGAGTTCAATGAATTTAACAACCAGAGAGGGAATGAGACAACATTTTTTTTTTTATTTTGTTGTCTCAAAATGAGAGGGAATTTTCCCTCTAAAATGAAAATTTGTCTGAAACCTTCATCCAAAAAATAAAAAATAAAAAAAAAGAGGGGGAAAATTATCTCTACAACTTCAACCCTAAACCCTAAACTCTAAACACAAATATCAAAAACCCTACTCTAAACTCTAAACTCGAAACCTTAAACTCTAAACTCTAAACTCTAAATTTATACAATGCATTTAAATATTATTCTTATATGATTATAGTCACACAATACATCTAAACACTATTGTTATATGAATACGGTCAATTAAATAGGCATAATAGAGTTGACCCATGCGATCGAGACTACAAAATTATCGAAAATGAATGAGTTTCGTACCATATCCATATTTCACTATCTTGATAACATCGTATGGTATGTTTTCTATATTTTTCATTTCCTTCATATAGTTAGTTTAGAAAGATACACACTTATGTATAAGCTAACAAACAAGTTATATGACATTAGTAGACATGATCATGATTCAAATGATCACTTGACTAAACTCGATAAAACAAACATTCGACCGTTGGATGTGATCACCGTATTGAAATAAGGTCATAGTACGAAATTCTCGATTTTTGATAACGTTTGGGTCTTGATCGTATGGATCAATCATAAATCGACGATATTTATCTAAAAGAAAAACGTTTTTAACCATATTCTCGTACCTAATGTTTTCAATCCGTCAACTCTCACACTCTCACAAAAATGGGGTGTATGAGATCATGTAAAAAAAAATTGGGTTTCTTATCTCTCAATGAATTAGCTCTCCATAGAGAAGCATAAGCATAAATACGTTTTTACTTTATATTCATACAACGGTATTATGAAAAATCTGTTGGGTGATTCAACTGTAAATTCTAAACACAAATATCAAAAACCCTAAACTCTAAAACTCTAAACTCTAAACCCTAAACTCTAAACACAAATACCAAAAACCCTAAACTCTAAACTCTAAACTCTAAACTATACATTTACACAACGCATTAAAATATTAGTATTGTATGATTACAGTCACACAATGCATCTAAATACTAATGTTGTATGAATACGGTCAATTAAATAGGCATAATTAGAGTTGACCCATGCGATCGAGGCTAAAAATTTATCAAAAATGAGTGAGTTTCGTACCATATCTATATTTCACTATCGTGATCGATCACATCGTATGGCCTGTTTTCTATATTTTTCATTTCCTTCATATAGTTAGTTTAAAAAGATACACACTTATGTATAACTTAACAAACAAGTTATATGATATTAGTAGGCATAACCATGATTCAACGAGAAACTTAACTAAACTCGATAAAACAAACATTCGACCGTTGGATGCGATCACCGTATTGAAATTAGTTCATGGTACGAAATTCTCAAATTTTTGATAACGTTTGGGTCTTGATCAGATGAATCAATCATAAATCGACGATAATTATTTAAAAGAAAAAAGTTTTTAACTACATTCTCGTACCTTATTTTTTCAATCCGTCAACTCTCACACTCTCACAAAGATGGGGTGTATGAGATCATGCAACAAATTGGGTTCTTTATCCCTGAATGAGTTAGCTCTCCATAGGGAAGCATAAGCATAAGCATAGATACGTTTTTGTTTTATATTCATACAACGGTATTATGAAAAATATATTGGGTGATTAAACACAGAGACTATTTTACACAAAACTTGTTGATTTTTGAGAATGTGAGTGCCAAATTGAGAAAATGTATTGATCATCCTAAAACATAAGAGTTTTATTCCCACAACAGTGAAATAAAAACTATTGTTTGTCTGTTTTTCCCTCCTAATTTCAGATATCAGTTTTTTCATAGCTATGTTGTTGGATTTATAGATATCTTCCCCAAAGGTTTATGGTTGCGGAGAATGTGAGCACAAAATCAAGGAAACGATCGGCAGAGCCTTACATGAAAGATTTATAACACAACAGATAATGAAAAAATATTGTGTGAATCTCTGAAGAGCTTGGTTCACACAACGTATTTTTATTTTCTGTTGTATGATTACAACCCCATATTCCAGTATTCTTATGAGGGGAGGTTGCCGTCTTTTTTTGTATGATACACACAACAAATATGGTCGAAACTGTTGTGCAATATCTTTTGTAAAATCAACTTTCAAATTTTTTATGGGATCACACAATGAACTGCTCTTCAAAACTGTTATGTGATTCATTTTCTCTTGTCACACAACGTTACGATGTAAAACCGTTGTCTGTGTAGTGTTATCTGATGCACTTATTGGTGTAGTGCAAAAGAGTGTATTGCTCTAGAAATCTAAGAAGAAACACAGAATTTGAAAGGAAAAAAGAAGAGATTTTAGTAGTATTAATTGTCTTATTTTTCTTCTTCTCTTTTTTGATAAAGAAATAAAAACAAAGAGATGAGGGAGGTGAGATTAGATGTGTATAATTTTTTTTAAAAGTGAAACTTAATTGCTGTTAGTAAAAAAGTGAAAATTATTCAATATATTGAGATGCAAGCGAACTGATTATCACCAACTATTCAGAATCATTCATTTAATTTAGCAGTCAAAAAGACAATAACATGAGTGCTAACTCGGTTATAACGAAATCAAACTACAAAAAAAAAAAATTAAAAAAAAAAAGAGCAAGACCCGACTTTTCTCAAATTTCAAGTAATGGTGGTCTTCGACCAAGGACTAAAATATCTTCGATAACCTCGATATATCCTCGAAATTTCTGTTTTTTTCAAACATCGATATTAATACTCATATCTTTCCGATATTTTACTTTTAGTCTATTTTTATCTAAATATACAATTTTTATATAAATTTTTGGTAAAATTTCCATCGATATTCGATATTTTCTTGAAATTTCCATCGAAATTTTTTTTTTTCAAACCATCGATATTTTCGTAATCGTCGATTTTTAATACCTTGTCTTCGACTAATGGTGGTCTTCGACTAATGGTGCACATGATTTGCACATGACTAATGTAAGTCAACCGTGGAATATGGTCTCGTGGAAAACCAGAGTAAAAGACAAGTGGACTGTAAGTCTGTAACTTTGTGTTGTACAGAAAATGCAGCAGTCGGCACGCAAAGCTCTCCTTCAACTCCACCATTGCCCCCACCCCCTCAAAGCTCTCCTTCAACTCCACCATCTCTGCCAACCCTCTCCAATCCCCTCTTACCCTCAACCCCCGCCGTCCCCTCGACCCCAACAACGGCGCCGCTCTCCGCCGCGCCTCCATTGTCTGGTTCCGCAAGACCTTCGCGTCCACGACAATGACGTCTGGTTCCGCAACGACCTCCATCGTCTGGATCGATTGGGATCGAGGATGAGAGAGAGAGCGAGTTTTAGGGTTTTGGGGATGAGAGAGAAGGAGGAGGAGGAGAATTAGAGGAGAAGGATTGGGGGATAGGAACCCTAGTTTTGGATTTTGAATTTGGGAGAACTGTGGTGGGGGGGGGGGGGGGGGAGAGAGGGTTGGGGTAGGGGCCGGGGCGCGGGGGTGGGCGAGGCGCCGGTGAGAGGAGTTGGGGGAGGGGTTCGGGTGGGTTGGGTTTTTTGGGTGGGTTTTGGGGGCTCAATGAGCTGAGGGTGGGTTTGAGGAGGATTTTGGGTTTGGGTGGGTGGGGGGGTTAGAAATGGAGGAGATGGATGCCCAGGCGGAGAGGGATTCAGATCAGAAGAGGGGGATTTAGAATTCGGGGTAGGAGGCGGGGGCGGGACACTGTGAGGTGGGTTTTTGAGAGAGAATGATAAAAGAGAGTGGGCTGAGAAGAAAGAGTTAGCGGTGAGCTGAGAGCATAGTGAAATTGAGCTCATTTTTGTCTAAGTGTACAGAGTGAGAATAGAGTTCAATGAATTTAACAACCAGAGAGGGAATGAGACAACATTTTTTTTTTTATTTTGTTGTCTCAAAATGAGAGGGAATTTTCCCTCTAAAATGAAAATTTGTCTGAAACCTTCATCCAAAAAATAAAAAATAAAAAAAAAGAGGGGGAAAATTATCTCTACAACTTCAACCCTAAACCCTAAACTCTAAACACAAATATCAAAAACCCTACTCTAAACTCTAAACTCGAAACCTTAAACTCTAAACTCTAAACTCTAAATTTATACAATGCATTTAAATATTATTCTTATATGATTATAGTCACACAATACATCTAAACACTATTGTTATATGAATACGGTCAATTAAATAGGCATAATAGAGTTGACCCATGTGATCGAGACTACAAAATTATCGAAAATGAATGAGTTTCGTACCATATCCATATTTCACTATCTTGATAACATCGTATGGTATGTTTTCTATATTTTTCATTTCCTTCATATAGTTAGTTTAGAAAGATACACACTTATGTATAAGCTAACAAACAAGTTATATGACATTAGTAGACATGATCATGATTCAAATGATCACTTGACTAAACTCGATAAAACAAACATTCGACCGTTGGATGTGATCACCGTATTGAAATAAGGTCATAGTACGAAATTCTCGATTTTTGATAACGTTTGGGTCTTGATCGTATGGATCAATCATAAATCGACGATATTTATCTAAAAGAAAAACGTTTTTAACCATATTCTCGTACCTAATGTTTTCAATCCGTCAACTCTCACACTCTCACAAAAATGGGGTGTATGAGATCATGTAAAAAAAAATTGGGTTTCTTATCTCTCAATGAATTAGCTCTCCATAGAGAAGCATAAGCATAAATACGTTTTTACTTTATATTCATACAACGGTATTATGAAAAATCTGTTGGGTGATTCAACTGTAAATTCTAAACACAAATATCAAAAACCCTAAACTCTAAAACTCTAAACTCTAAACCCTAAACTCTAAACACAAATACCAAAAACCCTAAACTCTAAACTCTAAACTCTAAACTATACATTTACACAACGCATTAAAATATTAGTATTGTATGATTACAGTCACACAATGCATCTAAATACTAATGTTGTATGAATACGGTCAATTAAATAGGCATAATTAGAGTTGACCCATGCGATCGAGGCTAAAAATTTATCAAAAATGAGTGAGTTTCGTACCATATCTATATTTCACTATCGTGATCGATCACATCGTATGGCCTGTTTTCTATATTTTTCATTTCCTTCATATAGTTAGTTTAAAAAGATACACACTTATGTATAACTTAACAAACAAGTTATATGATATTAGTAGGCATAACCATGATTCAACGAGAAACTTAACTAAACTCGATAAAACAAACATTCGACCGTTGGATGCGATCACCGTATTGAAATTAGTTCATGGTACGAAATTCTCAAATTTTTGATAACGTTTGGGTCTTGATCAGATGAATCAATCATAAATCGACGATAATTATTTAAAAGAAAAAAGTTTTTAACTACATTCTCGTACCTTATTTTTTCAATCCGTCAACTCTCACACTCTCACAAAGATGGGGTGTATGAGATCATGCAACAAATTGGGTTCTTTATCCTTGAATGAGTTAGCTCTCCATAGGGAAGCATAAGCATAGATACGTTTTTGTTTTATATTCATACAACGGTATTATGAAAAATATATTGGGTGATTAAACACAGAGACTATTTTACACAAAACTTGTTGATTTTTGAGAATGTGAGTGCCAAATTGAGAAAATGTTTTGATCATCCTAAAACATAAGAGTTTTATTCCCACAACAGTGAAATAAAAACTGTTGTTTGTCTGTTTTTCTCTCCTTATTTCAGATATCAGTTTTTTCATAGCTATGTTGTTGGATTTATAGATATCTTCCCCAAAGGTTTATGGTTGCGGAGAATGTGAGCATAAAATCAAGGAAACGATCGGCAGAGCCTTACATGAAAGATTTATAACACAACAGATAATGAAAAAATATTGTGTGAATCTCTGAAGAGTTTGGTTCACACAACGTATTTTTATTTTCTGTTGTATGATTACAACCCCATATTCCAGTATTCTTATGAGGGGAGGTTGCCGTCTTTTTTTGTATGATACACACAACAAATATGGTCGAAACTGTTGTGCAATATCTTTTGTAAAATCAACTTTCAAATTTTTTATGGGATCACACAATGAACTGCTCTTCAAAACTGTTATGTGATTCATTTTCTCTTGTCACACAACGTTACGCTGTAAAACCGTTGTCTGTGTAGTGTTATCTGATGCACTTATTGGTGTAGTGCAAAAGAGTGTATTGCTCTAGAAATCTAAGAATAAACACAGAATTTGAAAGGAAAAAAGAAGAGATTTTAGTAGTATTAATTGTTTTCTTTTTCTTCTTCTCTTTTTTGATAAAGAAATAAAAACAAAGAGATGAGGGAGGTGAGATTAGATGTGTATATTTTTTTTTTAAAGTGAAACTTAATTGCTGTTAGTAAAAAAGTGAAAATTATTCAATATATTGAGATGCAAGCGAACTGATTATCACCAACCATTCAGAATCATTCATTTAATTTAGCAGTCAAAAAGACAGTAACATGAGTGCTAACTCGGTTATAACGAAATCAAACTCCAAAAAAAAAATTAAAAAAAAAAGAGCAAGACCCGACTTTTCTCAAATTTCAAGTAATGGTGGTCTTCGACCAAGGACTAAAATATCTTCGATAACCTCGATATATCCTCGAAATTTCTGTTTTTTTCAAACATCGATATTAATACTCATATCTTTCCGATATTTTACTTTTAGTCTATTTTTATCTAAATATACAATTTTTATATAAATTTTTAGTAAAATTTCCATCGATATTCGATATTTTCTTGAAATTTCCATCGAAATTTTTTTTTTAAACTATCGATATTTTCGTAATCGTCGATTTTTAATACCTTGTCTTCGACTAATGGTGGTCTTCGACTAATGGTGCACATGATTTGCACATGACTAATGTAAGTCAACCGTGGAATATGGTCTCGTGGAAAACCAGAGTAAAAGACAAGTGGACTGTAAGTCTGTAACTATGTGTTGTACAGAAAATGCAGCAGTCGGCACGCAAACGCGACATGCCGAAAGCGCCAAACTTAGACGTACATAAAGCAGGAGCACATTATTTATTTAATATTATTTAATTAGAGTAGCATAGGGATAGGCACCAGCTATCATGCATGCCTGTTTTGGTCTCCAAGTTTGAATCAAAGCAAATGTGTACCAGGCTACTACATCCGTCATCAACCCCACTCTAATAATAATTGATTGCTTGCACCACCTCTGTCGCATCAAAGTCATCATCACCTCTGCGCGCTATCACATCGTATCATTGTTCCACCAAAAACAAAAAATATATATATTATTGGCTAGCTGTGACATCCTAACTAGAGAGAGATTAAGGACTCTGGCTAGTTACGTCGGAAATCAGATTCTCTCATAAGGAATTTTTGCTTATACCCTCCTCATAAAAAAATCTGGACCGTTTAATTTTAATCCAACGGCCCAAAATTCTCTGTTACTATTCACACAACCCCTACAAAGCAATCTGAGCCGTCCAATTTTAATCCGACGGCTCAGATTGCATGAAGAGAGTGAGGAAGGTGTTTTATTAAGAGAGAATCCGGATTCCGTCCTTTGCATGAATTATCCCAAAAAAAAAAAAAAAAAAACCGATTTTGAATTGTTGAAACTTGAAAGAAACTCTTCTGTACGTGATCGATTTGAAATATTTTTCATTTTCTATTTTTCTCATTGATAATGGTCGAAAGTCCAAATATTAATGTTCCCGCAAGGCTCTCGATTAATTCCTTTTATTGATCAATATAATATTTGCCTAGCTAGCTAGTGTATGCGTGGGCCAATGAGTCAAAGTCTGCATCAATTTCCTACAAGAAGCTGCATGCAAGTAGACCAACTACGTCACCGGAAACCGTACAGTCTTGTATGATTCACACGTGTAGAGACTATGACGCTGACACTTGGCCTTCCTACAGCTGTCTCCCTTATCCTCCTCGCTCAAAACCCAAATATAAATACCGCGCCCGATGCTCATTCATCTTCACTCACTCTAATTTCCCGGCCCCGCCCCTCACATAATTAATATCATTCTCGATCTCTGACCTTGTTTCTTTCTTCCACATCGATCACCAATCATCATGCCTTGTCTTCACCACTTTGCAATTGCTTTCTTTCTCTTTTTTCTGGTCCAGCCAGGTTACGGTGGTCGGAGACTCTCCGCTCTAGTGGAGCAGCAGCCCCTGGTGCTCAAGTACCACAACGGCCCGCTTCTCAAGGGGAACATCACCGTCAATCTTATATGGTACGGCCACTTCACCCCAGTCCAGCGCTCCATAGCCGTTGACTTTATCCACTCCCTCAGCTACCGGAGTCGCTCCCCACTACTTCCCTCCGCCTCTTCCTGGTGGAAAACCACCGAGAAATACAAGACCGGCTCTTCCAACCTCATCGTCGGTAGACAAGTGCTCCACGAAGCCTACACTCTCGGAAAGACCCTCAAAACCTCTCACCTGCTCGCTCTCGCCGGAGTCAACAAAATCAACGTCGCCCCATTGAACTCCATCAACGTCGTCCTCACCTCCAAGGACGTCTCCGTAGACGGCTTCTGCAGGAACCGCTGCGGGTCCCACGGCTCCGGCAAAGCAGCCTATGTCTGGGTTGGCAACTCCGAGTGGCAGTGTCCGGGCCTATGCGCGTGGCCCTTCCACCAGCCCATTTACGGCCCACAAACTCCTCCTCTTGTGGCGCCAAACGCCGACGTCGGGATCGACGGGATGATAATAAACCTGGCCACGCTGTTGGCGGGAACGGTGACCAACCCATTCAACAACGGCTACTTTCAAGGGCCACCCACCGCGCCGTTGGAGGCAGTTTCGGCTTGCACGGGGGTCTTCGGGACGGGGTCTTACCCGGGTTATCCGGGTCGGGTCCTGGTGGATAAGGCCACCGGGGCGAGCTACAATGCTCACGGAGTGAACGGGCGTAGGTTTCTGTTGCCAGCCATGTGGGACCCGCAGACTACTGCATGCAAACCACTTGTGTGAGTGCGAACTAGGGAGCGTGGCACACTTATAGCGCACGTGACCCTCTTGTAGATATTTATAAGGGGTTTTTACCAAAAACTACAATTTTAGGTACATAATTACCAATAACAAGGTCCTCTTTTTAAATTACCATTAGCAAGGTTCCATCCAAAATTAACAGAATCAGTTAAGTCTTAAATTACACAATTACCCTCATTAAGCCTAATGCTACTGATCCTCAGAACTCAACCTAATACTACTGACCCTCAGTGAGCCTAATGCTACTGACCCTCAGAAGTCAACCTAATATACTGACCCTCAGTAGCTCCGCCGTCTTAATACTACTGACCCTCAGTAGCTCCGCCGTCCTCCACCGCGCTTCAATACTACTGACCCTCAGTAGCTCCACCGTCCTCCGCCGCGCTCCAATACTACTGACCCTCAATATCTCCCACTCAAAATCCTAATTCTCCCAAAAAAAAATTCAGATCCCTCACTCCTCCTCAGTAGCTCCGCCGTCTTAATACTACTGACCCTCAGTAGCTCCGCCGTCCACCGCCGCGTTTCAATATTACTGATCCTCAGTATCTCAACCATAATCAACATAAGCGAAAATCCCAACACACACCAAATCAATTTCAACACACAACAAATCAATTCCAAACACAAAACAATCAAATCAATACACAACAAATCAAATATCACACAGAGAGAGAGAGAGAGAGAGAGAAAGAGAGCCAAAGAGGGAGGCAGAGAGGGAGAGAAAGAGAGAGAGAGAGGCAGAGAGAGAGAGCCAGAGAGGGTGAGGTAGAGAGGGAGAGAGAGACGAGAGAGACGAGAGAAAGAGGCAGAGAGGGAGAGGAGTTGTGGCGCCTCGGTCCCCTCGGCTCCGCCGTCGCGCCAAAGTCCCCCCGGCTCCGCCGTCGTGCTCGGTCCCCCTGGCTCCGCCTCTGCTTCCTCGCTCGTCCTCGTCCTCGTCGTCCGCCTCCGGCCTCGATCTGCCGTCCCGCCTCGCCTCGCCTTGCTCCGGCCTCGTTCTGCCGTCGAGCCTCGCTCCTGCCTCGCCCTCGCGCCTCGATTCCTCGCCTTCACCGGCCTCGCCTCCTAGCCTCGCCGCGCCTCCGCCCTCGCGCCCTTCGCCGCGCCTCCCCCCTCGAGCCTCGCGCCCTCGCAGTCTCGCCTTCACCGGCCTCGCGCGCTCGCAGCCCCGCCTTCACAGGCCTCGCCTCGCGCCTCGCGCCTTCGGCACCCGAACCTCGCCTCGCTCCGGCCTCGATCTGCTCCAGATCGGGAAGGAGAAGAGGAGAGGTCTGCCTCGCTCGGTCGCTGCCTCGCTCGGTCGCTGCCTCGCGCCTCTGCCTCGCTCGCTGCCGCCTCGCTCCTCTGCCTCGCGCCTCCGCCTCCGCCTCTCTCCCTCGCGCCTTCGTACCTCCGCCGTTGCTCTGCCACCGCCGCCCGCTCAATCGCAAATTAGGGTTAGGGATTTTGGTCGGGAAGGAGAGGAGAAGAGAAGAGGAGAGTTTGGGGTGTGGGTTTTTTTTTTTTTTTTAATTATATATAGATGGCATATGTTGTAATTTTTAGATTTTCAGGGTTAATTATGTCATTTAACATTGGACGGATTAAAAGTCTGTTAGTGTTAAATCCTGCTAGTGGTATAAAAAAATCAGATCTTGCAATTGGTAATTATGAGTACAAAATTGTAGTTTTGGGTAATTATCTATATTTATAATTGCTAGTATCCGTATATGTGAGTATGGGAAGGGGCCCTTCTAGTACTATCACTACGGGCGTGGATACTGGATAGGGTTTTACGGATTTCGTTCACTTTGCATGTTTGTCGTCTTGGGTATGTAAATTTCTCTCCAGTGGAAAATAAAATATTATTATTAATATATAATTACTCAAAATTACGATATTTACCAATATGAAGATCACATTTTTTTATACTATATGCAGGAATTAACAGTAATGGGTTTTAATCCGTTTATTGTTTAATAACTTAAATAATTCTGAAAATTTATAATTTACAACCCATACTATATATATATACACGCGCTGGGTTTCTGGTATTAAATCCCTAAGTGTTTCGATTTATTACTGTAAAAACTTCTCAAAACCCCAGAAGGCGGATTACCGCCCAGGAGTGGTCTTTGAGATTATTTAAACTTTGTTCTTCTCTATCTTCTCAATCCCCAAGTGGCGCACTACCGCCTAGGAGTGGAAACTGAGATTGATCTGTTTAAATTACTTATTTTGCGAAGTGATTGTGTTCGTGTCCATCTTTATTAAACTTGTTAATTACTCTATTTTGCTGTCTTGCTTTTAGTTCAATTTTCTCCAACCAAACAGTAGGTCCATGTCTAAACATTAAGTACCCCGGTGAGGCATGAGCGGAGCAGAGAAAATCTTAGTCCTTTAGACACTCAGTCTAAATAGTTGTAACTTCCAAACTTAATATTTTGGTCATCCTCCCTTTCATTTTTTCATCATGAGTAGATTGTTCAGATTCTCCTCAACCACTTCTAGAACTTCTAAATCCTCCCTTAATAGGATTCCAGACATAGTAAATGAAGAACAAATAGAATATCAGTCAAATGATAATATAGATATTAATGATTGGAATATCCCTAAAGTCCATAGTAATGAAATTTATAAGAAAAAATGGTCACTTTCTTCTTTCAAAAGTGAACACCATATTAAAAACAGTTGAACAAGTTTATTCTCTTAGTAAAGATCATGAAACTTTCCAGTTATTTAGTCCTGAGTCTATTAAAAAAACATAAAAAAGATGGTCATAATTTCTTACATATAAGATTAGTTCAAATTGGTGTCAAACCTTTAACAAGAAAAGGTCTTAATGCTTCTGTTTTGCTTTATCTTCGCGATGTCAGATTTACTGATTTCAATGATAGTACTCTTGGTATGATTGAGTCAAACCTTTTTAATGGTCCAATTCATTTTGATTGTTATCCTGAGATGGCGTTCAAACAGGGGCTTCGGCCAGGAAAATTTTCCTACGCCGTACGGGTGGAACTCCCGCAGGGGTATGACGAGCTAATGGCGATGGCCATCAGGCACGCTCAGGCGGATCATGAAACGTATGGGCAACACCTGTTGAAGAGAAAGAGGGAGGAGCATGATACGACCCGAACCTCGAATTATCTTTTAACTGGTTTACTTTTACTTTTACTCCTCGGAAATTTGTTTTACGATTTGAAAGTTCTAAAGGTTGACTTTTAAATAAGTTGACTCGACCGAGGATTTTATTTCATGACGAGGTAGAAGACGTTGAAACGAGTTCGTGGACACGTAGCATGCCCAATTTGGAGTTCGTACGAAAAAGTTACGATGTAAAATCGAAAATTGTCCGATTTTTGGACGAGTATAAATAGCGGGAAATGAAAAATTTCCCGAACGGGAAACTTTCCTTTTTCTTTTCTTTTCTTTTTTTTCTCTCTTTTCTCCCCGACTCGGCCCGAGCAGCACCGACCGAGTCGCCGCCCTCGGTTCTTCGCCGTCCGGCCACCGTTCGCTGCTCCACCGGTCCCGTTTGGACCGTCTCCTCCTCCCCTTCAAGTCTGTGGTGGTGGCACGGTGGGAATCGCCGCCGTTCGGCCAATTCCAGCCCAAGAACATCAAGCCCAGTTGGGCTGGTTCTCCTTCCTCCGGCCAAGGTTCCACCCGATTCTTGGGGGGAATTGAAGGCCTTGACCTGCACTACCTCTCTATCAAAGGAATTGAACCAATTCGTAGCAGGTAAGGAGAAATTAGAAAGTGAATTTTCTAGGGTTTCGGGTTTAAATTGGAGAGTTGTGATTTTGGTGTTTTTGGTGAATTTGGATGTTAAATTCGTGTTTAGGAGGTTGAAAGGAGTCGAATTAGTGTAGTTTGATGGTTAATTGGTTGATTTTGGCGAGAATTGGAGGTTGGACAGTTTGGGCCGCCGTGTCGGCCGCCGTTTGCGGTGGCTGAGGCTGTTTTGGGGTGGCAAGGGCGGCGGAAAGGAGGTCTTGAGGTGGTAGTGATCCTTTTGGGTGAATTTGGAGCCGAATGGAGGTGGTTTTGCCTCCTGTGGCGGCGCTGCTGTTCCGGCGGCGACACTGTTCCGGCGTCGTGAGGTAGGAGATGATGAACAGTGAAACAGTAAAAGGTAAAAGTAAAACGGTAAAAGTTGAAAAGTAAATAGTAAACAGTAAAAGTAAAGGTAAACAGTAAAAGTGAATGGTAAATAGTAATTGGATTTTAACCATTTACTGTTTGACTTTCACTGATTCACGCTCGGTGGTCGACGTGTACGGGCATAGTGTCGCCTGAGCCCATGCGAGGTGATGACTTGACCACATAGGTCAGATTCACGCTCGGTGGTCGACGTGTACGGGCATAGCGTGAGGACGCTATTGAGACTCTTAGAGTTTTGACCCTTAGCTTTGGAGGCTACTGTTAAATGGTGGTAATAACGTTCCCCTATTCTATTATATGACCAATGGGATTGGTCATAATTTTATATTATGAGGTTTTCGGGAATATTTTCTCTATGAGATTTCTGATTTTAATAAATTCCCGAAACCAGCGGGGCTGGGTTTTTATATGACTAATGAGATTGGTCGTGAAATATTATTAATTGATTTTCAAAAATATTTCGTTTTGAAATACAAATATAAACAAAAGTATTATTTGTTTATTTGATATATCAGCGGGACTGATTTTTAAATACGATTTTCTTAAAACGTGGAACGTTTTATTAAAGGCATGAAATGTGGTTTTATTTATAAAATATTGGGAAAGTAATATGATACTTTCAATTAAAGTATTATATTAAATTATTTTATTTTTATCCACTCAATCTAACGTTTTTAATTTACTTTCCCCTGGGCCATTCGTTTTAAAATCGCTCAGTGTGCAGAGTAGTGATCAGAGGTCAAGAGTACTCGGAGTCGAGGCATAATCATCATCATTGTCGCTTCCGCTAGGTGGGATCTGTGATCCCTAACTCTTTTATTATCCTATTACATTTCTTGTTATATTTCCATTCGTGATTCCAGTTCATTTTGTTATATTGCTCTGATTACCTATGAGCCAGTTGAATTAAATTTTACATTTATTTGTGGCGGTTGTTGTGATTTGGGGAGCAGGTAGCTCCAGGTGTTACGGATGGAACTGGAATTTAGAAGTGTTTTGGTTGTTGCAGGTTTTAGGGTTGTCCATCTTAAGATTGACTTATCGATTTATCGATAGAGTTAGTCTTAAGGTGGTCCCCGCAGGGTCTTATCCGGGTTTCAGGGTGGAATCTGGTTTGGGTCCTCTCAGAGCATCCCCCTGCCGGCCGAGAAAACAAGGCCAGCCAGCGGAGCGAGAACCGAAGCGCCCAACCAAGCAGACCCGGCAGGAATTGGGGAAACCAACAGCAGCAGAAGCCCTATCATGACAAACCCCAGGGCGAGCACAAGGAGTAGTACCGGCAAGAACGCCCCCTGGCGATCATGCCAGCAGAACGTCAAGAGGTCTTCACCACTCTAACCTCTTCATACGAGGACATCTTGCACGAAAACGGGAACATCATTCCCCCACCGCCGAGGAGCAAGTACCCAAAAAGGAAGCTTACCCAGGCGCGAACAGGCAAGTATTGCTTCTATCACGATGAAGCTACCCATCGAACGAACAGTTGCTTCGCCCTCAAGACAGCGGTGGAGGGTTTGATTAACAGCGATCAGCTTCAGCGGTATATAGGGGAAAGGAGAGCAGATCCCGATCGGGAGCAGGGCCAGGGCTGGTAAGCACGCCCGGACCCGGTGAAGGGTTAGGTGCTAGAAACTTCAGGCAGTTAGTTTGGTATATCAACGGTTCAACCAACACAACATTATAAGATGTATGCCAACTATTTTAAGAGAAATCCAAGGAATTCCACCGGAGCAAAAATGTACATCCAAAGGGCATAATAAAAAAAAAAAACCGTTCCAGCTGATTTACAAAAAAGATAGCAAAACAAAAATCTTAAGGAGCCGCGCCTCCCTCCTCAGCGGGCCCAACCTATCCACCAGCTTCCTCAGATGGAGCCACCGCATCCTCTCTAGCGGGTGCAGATGGTCGAGGCCCGCCTTCCCCTTCTGGCTGCTCCTCTTCGGCCAGCTGCCCTTGGGTATCGTCATCGGCTCCCGCCTTCGGCATTCGAGAGGTATCCAGGTACCCCTTCTCTTCCCACTCCACGTAGGCATCGGTGATACCCGACTCCCTAGCCTTTTCCAGGATCTCCAGAAACTGATCACTGTCGTGATATTTGAGGACAACCCGCAGGAAAAGCTCTGGGTCCTCTTCTCCAGCCGCAGCGGCAACGGCGGCACGCACAGCGACGGCTCCCACCTGGAGCTCATCTACTCTGGCCTCCAGCTCGGCCCTCTCCTCCTCAGCCCGCTCCTTCTCCTCCTCGAGGCTCCGGACCTGGTCTTCTAGCTTGGCCACCTACTTCTTGGCTCTCTCCTCCAGCCCGACCTTCTCCCGCTCAAGCCTGGACTTCTCACCTTCCAGGCGCTCACGGGCTCCTGTCAGAGCAGCCACCTGCCTCTTCAGCTCCGACAGCTCCTCACTCGGGTCCGGCTGGTACAGATCGTACAATAGCTACAGAAATACAGGGAGCCGGCTAAGCAAACAACGAAAATAACGAAACTTATGAGCGGTGCCATGGCACCAAGCAATTCTTACCCGGAGGACCGACTCCTTGCTCTTCTGGCGGCTCTCTCCCGACAAGGCTCTAACGGCCCCAGGCCTATCAAGACCAAGGCCAGCCACATCTGCCGCCAGCTTCCGGACGAAGGGACTCTCCGGACCTCCCCTCTGTTCCTCCGTAGGAGCGGGGCTACTCTGCTGACCGGCAGAATTTGAGGCAGCGGCGGCCTTATCCCCAGCGGAACTTGTCGTACCGCTGACCAGCATGAGCCGTTTCGCCAAGTTCTCACCAGACGACTGGCTAGTCAGCGTAACCAGCGTGGAGAGAGGGACGTCCATGGTCCTCCGCCTCTTCTCACCCTGGCCGTCTAGTGAAGAAGATTGTGCGCCTGTCCGAGAGACTCTGGTGACAAGCGGGACCGATCCCGGCCGGTGCGGAATCCCGTTCGTCCCACCAGGAACCTTTGGTGGCCCCCCGGTGGTCTTCTCCTTTCCGGGCCCCGCCTTAGACGCAGCGGGGTGAGTCTCCACACGCCTTAGAATATAGGCGTCGTTCTCAACGTCCAAGGCCCTCGGTTCGGCATGAACGGTAAGCCGACCGGACTCCTCATCCATCGAGGTCCGTGAAACGGCCTCCCCTTTCTCCTTCAACCTCGAGACAAGGTCTTCACCGTCCATGGATATTGTCTTACCGGGCTTGACGACCGTCCGGGAAGATGCACCTGCAGAACAAACAAAGGGTTAGTATCAACTCGTTCAGCAGAAACGTCACCATTAAAACCCTGCTACGCACCGGGATCCCGCCCGAGACAGCAGTACTCCAACACCTCCCGCCGTATGAAGTTGTAGGAGCTTCGCTCAAGATCGTTCCAGCACCCGAGTATCGTCGTAATCCTTTCCCGCTCCAACTCGGACAGTACGAACGATTGGTCGCCAAGGGGCTGGAAGGCACCAGGAACCCGGTACATCCTGCTCCTTTTCTGCCACTTCCCACCCGCCATCACCACCGTCTTCCTCCAGCTATTGTCCACCTAGGAAGGCAGGTGGGTGATGATAGGCTGGAAGTGTCGGGCGCTAAAGGTCAGACAACGCCGGCACCCTTTCTTCTTCGAGAAGGACAGTCTATACAGTGCCCGGAACTCGTTCACCGTTGGCATGCTCATCCCGGACAGCTCGTACAGACAACCGAGGCTCAGCAGCTGCCTCCATTGGTTCCCGGGAAGCTGCGCGGGGGACACTTGGAGAGCGCTAAGCGTATACTGCACGAAGTCTGACAGCGGGAGGGAGAACCCGTGGCGAAATTAGTCTCCGTGAACAACAATGATGTGTCGCCGAAGCGAGCATCAAGCAATAATAACCCTACAATCGTTAGTAGTATAGAATAAGTAGGGATCGTTCTAAGCCGGGGATTAAGGGTACCTGAAATATGAGAATGTTAGCACAAAATATCTACACATATTTACACAAAACGTCACAAATGTGGGGATAAATGGAATCGGCAACCATAGGATTACCTTATACTACACACGAAAACAAAACAGAAAATAAATCCTAAGTCTAATATTTACAAGTGATCATCATCTTTCACACAAAACAGTTCACACAAAAGACTCTTTAACACAAAGATTCGCATGCAAGAAAGTAAGAGACAAGTATTTAGCATGTTCACAATTCAAATTCGTTTCGACCGCAACTAGAGCTTTCGCTCTGTACCTAGTTACTAGACTTCCTCAAGTTCTTTTAGGACAAACTTCCGTTCTAGCCCTAAAGATTTTTTTATGCTAATCCGGTTAAGACTTAACATATAACGCACAAGAGTCTTAAATCGAAAACATGCAAATAAGCAAGGTTGTCAATCATCTTATTTAACATGCAAGTTTTAGCTAAGGTTTTATACCCTAGGTGAGCACAACAAATCAAAACAACCGTTAGGCCTATAGTTTTATTTATTCTACTCAGGTTAGATGAAACCTAACACCTAGATTTACATGCAAACAACAAATGCTTAAGCACAACTAATGTTTCGGTTTATAAGGAACATCCTTAACCCACTAACCAATTTAAATCCTAAACATGCTTCTAATACCACTGTCCTAATTATCCATACATACGAAATCCATGAATTAAAATTGCAAAACAACTACATAAACTTCAACAAAATCGGTTCATACAAAAGTTTAGCAAAAACCAAGAATTGAAACACGTTCTTACAAGACAACTGAACAAAACTAAATACAAAAGCCATAGGGTGAGTGGATCACACTTTAAGAACCTTTGAAGACTCCTCAAACGTGACAAGATGCTTGGCTGCTGCTCCTTAGTGCTCGGCCAAAACAATAATCGGCAGAAGACAAGGTGAAGGGTACGGCAATTTGGTAGTGGTGGTGGTGATGGTTCGGCTAGGTATTTATGTGTTGGTGTTTGAAAGGACTTGGTAGAGCTTTAGGCTAGTGTATTATGCTTGAGATGAGATGATTTTTCTGTAGGAAAACATGGCTATATATAGAGGCAAATTCGGCAGAAACCCTAGGTAGAAAACCTAGTCCAAATCGGCAAAGGCAATCCTTGTGCAACAAGGTTTTGGTTCCTTCCTTTCTTGGTTCTTCTAGGAAACTTCTTTTTCTGATTTTCTTTCTTGGATTGGGCTGCATATCTTCATGAACTTCTTGTGTAGGCTTGACAACTCCATTTGGTGAGCTTGGTCCATGGAAAAATGCCCCAAACCCGCAAGAACACAAGACCGGCAGCAACTCGGCTGGAATGACCTTGCTCCAGTAAATCCGACTTATCTCCCTTCTCGAAGCTCCAATTGATGCGATTCTAAGTCTCAGATAAACTAGACACATATAGCCATCTCCCCATAAAATATCTCGATCAAATTCCTTGTGAATCGTCGGGAATGATTTTTCGAAGTTGGATCAAAGTCCCAGGAAAATTCTGGAAGCCCCTGGATTGGTTTGCTCGGACTGCCGTTTTGCAGCCATCTTTTGGGTGACTTCCCGAACTCCGATTGATCTGAAATTTTAACACAACATTCCTCAGTATATGAATATTAAGCACACCAAATTTCATAGAATTCGGACAAGGATAGATCATATTTATACTCGTCTCAAAATCGCGAAAAAGACATATTTTACACTATTTTCCAGATTTCTCAAACTTAGTCATTTTTCGGATTCTTAACCATTTTTCGCCAAACTCTACCAAATTAACACTAAACTATATTATGACTCTATCTTAGACAAATAAGGGTTAAACAAAGCATAAACGAGGGCATAAGCATATAATATCGTCGCACATTGTGCTCCTATCAAGCAACCCAACCCGCCTTCGGGTTACAGGCTGATTCTCTGGGATTCAGCGGCCGTAACGCCACGTCATCGGGGATATTCCACGTCTCTCGGAGGGCGGCAATCTCTGCAGGGCTCATAGTACCCTCCGGTTCATCGCACACTACGGCCTCTTTCCCACTCCCGATAGTGTGGCTCACGGGTGGAGTGCCAGGAAAGCGCACCCCGTGCGGGATGCCCTCAGATCCCAAAGACCCAGAAGACGAGACCCCGCCCCGGGAGCGGTCAACGGCTTCAGACTCCGGGGAATCCAAACCGAGCCAAACCTCCAATCTCTCCTTATCGTCCACCACGGGAAGCCTGTCGGCCGATTCGGAAGCCCCATCAGAGCTCGCAGAAGCCATTTAACCTAAGGGGAAGAAAACAAAACCCCACCGCTGGTCAGCAATAAGCTAGAACAGCGCCCTCTGCGGCTGCTCCCCAAGTTTGCCGCAGACGCCCCACTCAAAATGACTCACAGTTGGCGACAGAGCACCCCCCCCCCCCCCCCCCCCCCCCCCCCCCGCCGCAAAACACCAACCAAAAAGAAAAAACACGAAGTAAAGAAAGCAAGACTTACCGATTACTATACAGAACCGAGGAAAGTCAGTCCTACGAAAACACCGAGCAATGGTAGGCAAAGAACCAGAACGCCTGAAACACGGATATTGTGAGGCACCTCCACAGAACTTTCGCCGGATTCCTCTCCAACATTCTCTTCTTCTCTCTGGGCCAAGAGCAAAAACAGAAATAATGAAGACAAAGGAGGCCCTTTTATATACGGGTCCGATGCCCTAGGTACCCCTGTATTCCCCCCAAAATACTCAATCAGGGCAACTCAAACGCCTGCGAATCCAGGCCCTCCATCTCAAATCGCTCCCTACTCACACGTGTCCCAGCATCGATAACCTTCCCATGCCATCATAACTGATTGGACTGATGGGCTTCCTCCTTAAATGCATGTCAGCCACTTGTCCCGCCTACAAGCGGCAGTTAAGGGAGCTAGGGGCAGGAACCGAGGCATCAATCCCCCCCACTTCCCCAAGAGCCATGGCATCTCTCCGGTTAGGTAGCATCCAACCGGCTCCAAGGCAGTTCACCGGTTAGGTAGCATTCAACCGGCTCCATGGCATATCACCGGTTAGATAGCATTCAACCGGCTCCAAGGCAGTTCACCGGTTAGGTAGCATTCAACCGGCTCCATGGCATCTCACCGGTTATGTAACATTCAACCGGCTCCATGGCATCTCTCCGGTTAGGTAGCATCCAACCGGCTCCAAGGCAGTTCACCGGTTAGGTAGCATTCAACCGGCTCCATGGCATCTCTCCGGTTAGGTAACATTCAACCGGCTCCAAGGCAGTTCACCGGTTAGGTAGCATTCAACCGGCTCCATGGCATCTCCCCGGTTATGTAGTATCCAACCGGCTCCACGACATCTCCCTCAACCGGCTCCATGGCAACTCACCGGTTTGGTAGTATTCAACCGGCTCCATGGTATCTCACCGGTTAGGTAACATTCAACCGGCTCCATGGCATCTCACCGGTTATGTGACATTCAACTGGCATGGGTTTTATAAACCCGGGAGAGTTTACATCTAGCACATGCAAACTATTCCAACAGGCTAAAAACCCTGCATCACACTGAACTGTGATAAATATGGGGATCCAAGGCGAGACTTGTTATCTCCACGCCACCCCACCGGGCAGATTGTTTCTCTAACACAGAACAAATCTCCCCGCAGGCACGTTGCCCCACGCTTATTCCAGCACAAGCTGGGCCGAGCCACCTGGCTAGTACTCCCGGCCTGCCCCACTGTTGGCAGCAATTTTACCTTGGGAACTTGGCGGATCTCAACGCCACATCATCATCCCATGCATACGTCCGGGTTTCACCCCGCTCCATATCTATTACATGGCGGATCTTAACGCCACATCATCATCCCATGCACTCGTCCGGGTTTCACCCCGCTCCATATCTATTGCATGGCGGATCTCAACGCCACATCATCATCCCATGCACTCGTCCGGGTTTCACCCCGCTCCATATCTATTGCATGGCAGATCTCAACGCTACATTGTCCTCCCATGCACTTGTCCGGGTTTCACCTCGTTCCATACTCATGGCACGACAACACTTGAGCACAATACCATCAGTATTGCAAGTATACTCATAACTGTCACACGTCATCATTAATAGGTACTCACATTGATAGGAGCACAATGTGCGATGATATTATATGCTTATGCCCTCATTTATGTTTTGTTTAACCCTTATTTGTCTAAGATAGAGTCATAATATAGTTAGTGTCATTTTGGTAGAGTTTTGTGAAAAATGGTTAAGAATCCGAAAAATGACTAAGTTTGAGAAATCTGGAAAATATTGTAAAATATGTCTTTTTCGCGATTTTGAGATGAGCAAAAGTATGATCCATCCTTGTCCGAATTCTATGAAATTTTGTGTGCTTAATATTCATATGTTGAGGAATGTTGTGTTAAAATTTCAGATCAATCTGAGTTCGGGAAGTCGCCCAAAAGTTGGCTGCAAAAGGGCAGTCCGAACATTCCAATCCAGGGGCTTACAGGATTTTCCTGGGACTTTGTCCCAACTTCGAAAAGTCATTCCCGACGACTCACAAGGAATTTGATCGAGATATTTTATGGGGAGATGGCTATATGTGTCTAGTTTATCTGAGACTTGGAATCGCATCAATTGGAGCTCCGAGAAGGGAGATATGTCGGATTTACTGGAGCAAGGTCATTCTAGCCGAGTTGCTGCCGGTCTTGTGTTCTTGCGGGTTTGGGGCATTTTTCCATGGACCAAGCTCACCAAATGGAGTTGTCAAGCCTACACAAGAGGTTCATGAAGATATGCAGCCCAATCCAAGGAAGAAAATCAGAAAAAGAAGTTTCCTAGAAGAACCAAGAAAGGAAGGAACCAAAACCTCGTTGCACAAGGATTGCCTTTGCCGATTTGGACTAGGTTTTCTACCTAGGGTTTCTGCCGAATTTGCCTCTATATATAGCCATGTTTTCCTACAGAAAAATCATCTCATCTCAAGCATAATACACTAGCCTAAAGCTCTACCAAGTCCTTTCAAACACCAACACATAAATACCTAGCCGAACCATCACCACCATAACCATATAGCCGAACCCTTCCACCTTTGTTTCTGCCGATTTCTGTTCTTGCCGAGCACCAAGGAGCAGCAGCCGAGCCACCTTGTCACCTTTGAGGAATCTTCAAGGTTCTTAAAGTGTGATCCATTCCCCTATGGCTTTTGTATTTATTTATGTTTGGTTGTTTTGTACGAATTTTTTCGATTCTTGGTTTTTCTTGAAACTTTGTATGAACCGAATATTGTATGTTATGCATGGTTTTTCTGAAATTTAACTTATGGATTTTGTATGTTGGATAATTAGGGCAGTGGTATTAGAAGCATGTTTAGGATTTAATTTGGTTAGTAATCTAAGAGTGTGCCTTATAAACCGAAACATTAGTTGTGCTTAAGCATTTGTTGTTTGCATGTGAATCTAGGTGTTAGGTTTCATTTAACCGAGTAATACGAATAAGTCATACGTTGGAGTAGTTTGTTTTGTGTTGCTCACATAGGGTAAAAACCTTAGATTACTTGCATGTTAAATAAGATGATTGACAACCTTGCTTGTTTACATGTCTTCGATTTAGACTCACATGCTTAAATGTTAAAACGCGTAAAACCGGATTAGCATCACCTTAGAAGTCATATGTTGGAGTAGTTTCTAAGAAATTAAGAAGTCTAACAATTGGAAAACCGTTGGAGGCTCTAGTTGTGTCGAAACTAATTTAGGTCTTGAACATGCTAAATACTTGATTCTTACTTTCTTGCATGCGAATCTATGTGTTAAAGAGTCTTTTGTGTGAACTGTTTTGTGTGAGAGATGATGATCACTTGTATATAGTAGTGTAGGTTTTGTTTTATTTTTATTTTCGTGTCTTAGATATAGAGGCAGCCCTTGCTGCCAAGCCTTTTATCCCCCATAATTTCGTGTGTGAATATGTATATATGTATATAAGTGTGACAATTGTGTGCATATATATTTGTGAATATTTTTGTTAACATTCTCATATTTCAGGTACCCTTAATCCCCGGCTAGAACGATCCCTACTTATTCTATACTACTAACGATTGTAGGGTTTATTATTGCGTGCGAGCTTCGGCTCACGTCACACATCACCACGCCTTCTCTACCCGAACGCCCGGTCACGCCCAATCTTCAATGCAGACTTGGGGGATTGAGCACCGTTGGGTTGGTGACCCTGCGGGTCTGCGGGACAGGAGCAAGACATATTAAGTCCCATTCAAGATTGCACTTGACCGGGAACTTGGGGGACTTGTTGACAGTAGCCACAGAGGGGCTACATAAGCCCACAGACCCGCAACCAGTGCATCCGGGGCCGGCCTGAGGCCCGAAGCAGGATCACCAGCACCCAGATCCGAGGTCCAGCAGTCTACCTTGTGACCAGGGGACCGGGGACCGGGGGCGCCAGCCTGCCGAACAGGCCACCAGAGCTGTCCTTTTGTATGCGAACAGAAGGAAACCAGTCCCACATAGAAGAGTAAGACCATACCTCATGCCCGACCAACTATATAAGGGCCTCAACTACCCTCTTTAATAGGTAACTGATCTCTCCAACTGCTTATCATACGTGCTTAAGTTATCTATTCATCCCAACTGTACTAACTTAGGCATCGGAGAGGAGAAGACTGGCCCGCCCGGTATTCCCCTTAGTTAGCAGGTTCGGAGGAGGAGATCACATCTAGATTCACCAGTCTCCACCAGGCCTACGGGTTTGTGCAGAAACACCAGTAAATGTACGCCATAGTGTGTCTGACTTAAGTGGTATACAACAATACAATGATGGCACAATCAGAATTAATTTCCGTAACCAAAATCCTATCCACTATCCTCAAATTTCAGAATTAGGTCAATCTTCTAAACATTCTTTTGTCTCTGCCAGACGATCCTTCGCTGGCTCTACTAAAGCAGAATCTTCAATCTCTAGGCGAGATTCTGAATTAGAAAAAGAAATAAAAAATATTAGAATAAAAGAATTAGAAGAAGAATTAAAAAATTAAAAAATCAAAAATATTAATACCTTTGCTCAAGTTAGTTATCCTACTTATTGGGAAAATGAAATCCAAACCGAAGAAGATACTTCACCAACTTCACCTACTCCAATGGCAGGAGATTTTGAAGTTATTTCTCCTATTAACCCCCAATTAAGTACCTGTTTACAGTAGCCAAAGAGGGGCTACATAAGCCCACAGACCCGCAGCCAGTGCATCCGGGGCCGGCCTGAGGCCCGGAGCAGGATCACCAGCACCCGGACCCGAGGTCCAGCAGTCCACCTTGTGACCAGGGGCCCGGGGATCGGGGGCGCCAGCCTGTCAAAGAGGTCACCAGAGCTGCCCTTTTATGTGCGAACAGAAGGAAGCCAATCCCACATCGAAGAGTGAGACCAGACCTCACGCCCGACCACCTATATAAGGTCCTCAACTACCCTCTTTAATAGGTAACTGATCTCTCCAACTGCTTATCATACGTGCTTAAGTTATCTATTCATCCAACTGTGCTAACTTAGGCATCGGAGAGGAGAAGACCGGTCCGCCCGGTATTCCCCTTAGTGAGCAGGTTTACAGGAGGAGATCACATCGAGATTCACCTGTCTCTACCAGGCCTACGGGTTTGTACAGAAATAATTGGCGCCGTCTGTGGGAAGCTTGCATAAAAGCCACGTAAGCATCATCAAATGGCAGAAAGCTCAGAAGTGGGCCAGGAAAGAAATGCAACGGAGGGCCAGTGGGTTGCACCAGAGCAAGCGCTCATCTCCACCCCGGTCGCTGTACGGGAGCAGCGCAGCGACCAGGGCAACCAGGAAGACGGCAGCTGTGGGAGGCCGACCGGCACGCCGGGGTCATACCATGATCGCATGCGCGGGAAAGGCCCGGTGGAGGGAGACCAACCAACCCACCGAGGCTTTTCGCTGACATTCTCGAACGATCCGAGCGACAAAGAGGAGAGTCTGCTCGGTGACAACGACCGGGACACCACGTACAGCCCCGACCGGCACGATATGGCGGGGGAGATACGGGCGATGAGGGCAGAAGTCGGTCACCTGCGCGCGGAGGGCGACCGGGATAGAGCAAAATCCAATGCCCGGTATGAGGAAATGGAGACGGTTGCCCTTGGGTATCGTCATCGGAGGACAGCAGCGTAACGCCGCCATGACGAGGGCAATTACACCCGCGCCAGGCCGACCTTAGCACCTTGAGGCGGGACAGTCGTCGGGAGGAAGATCTAGCGACCGCAGGAGGGCGGAGTCCCCGAGCGGCCCGGTTTTGCTAATGAGCGCGCCGGCACCCGCAGTCGCGCGCTTCATTCAAGGATGAAGTCGTGACCCCGACCGCACGGGCATTACAGATACTCACCGACTCTGTGTCGGATCTAAAGGCCCAAATGGAGGCCAACGAGAGGAGGGCAGAGCGGCCGATGGAAGGCGCGCGATTCAACGAGCGCATGGGCCCTTTCTCGCACCGGGTTCTAGAATTAGGGAGGTCTGGTAACCAGAAATCCCTAAAGCTCACATACTCAGGATCCGGCTGCCCATACCAACATTTGGATAGTTTCCGGTCCCAAACGTGCGCCAAGGGCTATTCCGACGCAGTATGCTGCAACATTTTCCAAGAAACCCTATCTGGAGAGGCGCTCAGCTGGTTCTATGAGCTTCTGACAAACTCCATCGAGGCGTTCGAGCAACTGGCCGACCGGTTCGTAGGCCGCTTCATCCTCCGGGTCGAAGGAGCCCGGACATCAACCATCCTCTTCAACTGCATGCAAGCACCTGGCGAGGAGCTAAGGACGTTTGTCAACCGCTGGCAAACGGCGACGGCCGGGGTTCGAAACCTCGACAAGGGTATCGCCGAGATGGCGTTCAAACAAGGGCTTCGGCCAGGAAAATTTTCCTACGCTGTATGGGTGGAACTCCTACAGGGGTATGACGAGCTAATGGCGATGGCCATCAGGCATGCTCAGGCCGATCATGAGACGTATGGGCAGCACCTGCTGAAAAGAAAGCGGGACGAGCAGCGGGAGGAGCACCCCCCTCCCAGCCGAGAAAACAAGGCCGGCCAGCGGAGCGAGAACCGGGGTGCCCGACCAGGCAGACCCAGCAGAAATTGGGGGAGTCAACAACAGCAGAAGCCCTATCATGACAAACCCCAGGGCGAGCACAAGCCGGCGCAGTACCGGCAAGAACGCCCCCTGACAATCATGCCAGCAAAACGTCAAGAGGTCTTCACCACTCTAACCTCTTCATACGAGGACATCTTGCACGAGAATAGGAACATCATTCCCCCACCGCCGAGGAGCAAGTACCCAAAGGGGAAACTTACCCAGGCGCGAACGGGCAAGTACTGCTCCTATCACGATGAAGCTACCCACCAGACGAACAGTTGCTTCGCCCTCAAGACAGCGGTGGGGGGTTTGATTAACAACGGTCAGCTCCAGCGGTACATAGGGGAAAGGAGAGCAGATCCCGACCGGGAGCAGGGCCAGGGCTGGTGAGCACGCCCGAACCTCTAAGCCGTTAGTTTGGCATATCAACGGTTCAATCAACATAACATCATATGTATGCCAACTATTTTGAGAGAAATTCCACTGGTTCTGACGAGTGGCCGTAGCGAGCATCAAGCAATAATAACCCTACAATCGTTAGTAGTATAGACATAAGTAGGGATCGTTCTAAGCCGGGGATTAAGGGTACCTGAGATATGAAATTGTTAGACAAATATATACAAATATATACACATAAACGTCACACGTGGGGGAATAGATGGTTCGGCAGCAAGGCTGCCCTAGACCTAAATAACACGAAATTTAAAGTCCTAATTTACTATATACAAGTGATCATCATCTCTCACAAAGCATTTAGCACCAAGACTCTTTAACAAATAAACTCATATGTAAGAAAGTAAGGAACAAGTATCAGCATGCTCAAGTTCAAGATTAGTTCCAACTACAACTTAGTTGTAAGACCTCTCAAGTTTTAAGACCGAACTTTTGGTTATGGGTCCTAAAGTTATGTTAATCCTTTTGAGACTTAACAATTGTGCGCAATGGTCTAAATTGGAGACACGCAAAACAAGTAAGGTTGTCAATCTTCTTATTTTAAACATGCAAGTATCTAAAGTATTAAACCCTAAGTGAGCAACACAAATCAGAGCGACCTTTTGAGTATGGCAACGTTCGTAATTACTCTAGCTGATTAAACCTAGCACCTAGATCAATGTTCAAGACAAAACTAAGTACCGATTTTCATGCCCAATCCTTAGATACTAACCAATTTCGAACCTAAAACATGCATCTATACCACTGTCCTAATTATCTAGCATCCGAATTTACAAGTTACATATTACAAATTAGCATGCAAAATTCATTGTTCTTGTCGAAACCTAAACATAAATCTAAGCATCGATTCAAACAAATCTTTAACATACAATTCATAAAACCAAAATTGATTCGTACATAGACATATAAACCAACACCAAACATACATGAGTGTTTCATAGACAAAACTAAACATAACTAAACAAAAATTACTAAACCGAAGAAGGGAGTGGATCACACTTTGAGACACCTTGAGAGCTTCAAGTCGTGTGGATCCGGCGATGTGTGGAGGCTGGGGTGAGGCTGCACGGCTGTAAGGTGGCTTGGCAGGATCTTTTCCAAGTTTCGGCAGAAACTTGGTTGGTGGTGGAGGGTGGTTTTCGGTTTAGGTTTTTGTCTAGGATCTTTGGGGAATTTTGGTAGAGTTTAGGCCTTGTGTTTAAGCTTGAGATGAGATGATTTTCAGAATGAAAAGTGAGGGTATATATAGAGGAGAGAGGCTGCCGGCTGCCCTATTGCATAAGGGATTCAGAAAACCAAGTGGGATAAGGATTTGAAACCTTCCTTTCATAGTTCAATTAGGTTTTCTTTTTCTGAATTTTTCTTCAAGGCTTGGGCTTCAAATCTTCATGGACTTCATGTATGATCTTTGGTCTTCATTGGATGTGTCTTGGTCCATCGAAAATGTCTCATTGCCGGCAGCATCATCAAAGCACACAATCTGCCTCTTTCGGCAGCTTCTCCTAGTTTGACTAGGAGAACTTCTTTCTTCATATTTTTTCTTCAATGCCATGGCTAGGTGTCATCCTCCTTCCTTCCTTAAGCTTGGACCATCTTCACATATGCATTTGTACACCATTTGGTCCATCAAAAACAGAAAGCACAAAAAAGGGGCAGTAGGTTCCTGGAATCGGCAGATTTGATGTTGATGTAGTAACTCCGGCATATCTCCATCCTCGGACCTCCGATTGATGCGATTCCAAGTCTCAGATAAACTAGACACATATGGCCATCTCCCCATAAAATATCTCGATCAAATTCCTTGTGAGTCGTCGGGAATGATTTTTCGAAGTTGGGACAAAGTCCCAGGAAAATACTGGAAGCCCCTGGATTGGAATGCTCGGACTGCCTTTTTGCAGCCAACTTTTGGGTGGCTTCCCGAACTCCGATTGATCTGAAATTTTAACACAACATTCCTCAACATATGAATATTAAGCACACAAAATTTCATAGAATTGGACAAGGATAGATCGCTCTTTCACTCATCTCAAAATCGCGAAAAAGACATATTTTACACTATTTTCCAGATTTCTCAAACTTAGTCATTTTTCGGATTCTAAAGCATATTTGATTAAAACTCTACCGAATCAACACTAAACTAAATTATGACTCTATCTTAGACAAATAAGGGTTAAACGAAGCATAAATGAGGGCATCCGCATATAATATCGTCGCACATTGTGCTCCTATCAGGTTCCACCGGTACAAAAATATGTATATCCAAAGAGTAATACAAACAAAAACCGTTCCAGCGGATTTACAAAAAAAAGGAGCAAAGCAAAAATCTTCAAGGAGCTGCGCCTCCCCCCTCAGCGGGCATCCCACCAGTTTCTCCAGATGGAGCTACCGCATCCTCTCCAGCAGGTGCAGATGGTTGAGGCCCGCCTTCCCCTTCCAGTTGCTCCTCTTCTACCGACTGCTCATGGATATCGTCACCGGCCCCCGCCTTGGGCATCCGAGAGGTATCCAGGTACCCCTTCTCTTCTCACTCCACATAGGCATCGGCGATGCCCCACTCCCTAGTCTTTTCAAGGAGCTTAAGGAACTGATCACTGTCATGATATTTGAGGACAACTCGCTGGTAAAGCTCCGGGTCCACTTCTCCTGCCGTAGCGGCAGCGGCGGCACGCACAGCGGCAGCTCCCACCTGGAGCTCATCCACTCCCTCCTCTAGTTCGGCCCTCTCCTCCTCAAGGCTCCGGACCTGCTCTTCTAGCCCGGCCACCTGTTTCTTGGCCCTCTCCTCCAGTCTGACCTTCTCCCGCTCGAGCCTGGACTTCTTAACTCCCAGGCGCTCACGGGCTTCTGTCAGAGCGGCAACCTGTCTCTTCAGCTCCGGTAGCTCCTCACTCGGGTCCGGCTGGTACAGATTGTACAATAGCTACAGAACAACGGGGATCCAATTAAGCAAACAGCAAAATAACAAGTTATGAGCAGTGCCATGGCACCAAGTAGTTCTTACCCGGAGAACCGACTCCTTGCTCTTCTGGCGGTTCTCCCCCGCCAGGGCTCCAGGCCCATCCAGACCAAGGCCGGCCACATCCGCCGCCAGCTTCCGGACGAAGGGGCTCTCCAGACCTCCCCTCTATTCCTCCGCAGGAGCGGGGCTACTCTGCTGACCGGCAGAGTTTGAGGCAGCAGCGGCCTTGTCCCCAGCGGAACTCGTCGCACCGCTGACCACCTTGAGCCGTTTCACCAAGTTTTCACTTGACGACCGGCCGGTCAGCGTCACCAGCGCGGAGGGAGGGACGTCGATGACCCTCCGCCTCTTCTCACCCTGGCCGTCCTGTGAAGAATATTGTGCGCCTGACCGGGTAACCCTGGTGACGAGCGGGACTGATCCCGGCCGGTACGGGATCCTATTTGTCCCGCCAGGAACCTTTGGTGGCCCCCCGGTGGTCTTGCCCTTTTCGGGTCCCGCTTTGGGCGTAGCAGGGTGACTTTTCACACGCCTCAGGATATAGGCGTCGTCCTCAACATCCAAGGCCCTCACCTCGGCATGAACGGTCAGCCGACCGGACTCCTCATCCACCGAGGTCCGTGAAACGGCCTCCCCTTTCTCCTTCAGCCTCGAGCCAAGGTCCTCACCGTCCATGGATATTGTATTATTGGGCTTGACGACCGTCCAGGAAGATGCACCTGCAGAACAAGCAAAGGGTTAGTATCAACTCGGTCAGCAAAAATGCCACCGCTAAAACTCTGCTACGCACCGGGATCCCGCCCGAGACAGCAGTACTCCAACACTTCCCGCCGTATGAAGTTGTAGGAGCTTCGCTCAAGATCGTCCCAGCATCCGAGAATAGTCATAATCCTTTCCTGCTCCAACTCGGACAGTTCGAACGATTGATCGCCAAGGAGCTGGAAGGCACTAGGAACCCGGTACATCTTACTCCTCTTCTGCCACTTCCCACCCTTCATCACCACCTTTTTCCTCCAGCTATTGTCCACCCAGGAAGGCAGATGGGTGATGATAGGCTGGAAATGTCGGGCGCAAAAGGTCAGACAACCTCGGGACCCTCTCTTCTTCGAGAAGGACACTCTGTACAGTGCCCGGAACTCGTTCACCGTTGGCATGCTCATCCCGGACACCTCGTACAAGCAGCCGAGGCTCAACAACTGCCTCCACTTTTTCCCGGGAAGCTGCGCGGGAGACACTTGCAGAGCGCTAAGCGTATACTGCACGAAGTCCGGCAGCGGGAGGGAGAACCCGTGGTGAAATTGGTCTTCGTGAACAGCAACCCAACCCGCCTCCGGGTTACAGGCCGATTCTCCAGGGTTCAGCGACAGTAACGCCACCTCATCAGGGATACTCCACGTCTCCCGGAAGGCGGCAATCTCTTCGGGATTCATAGTACCCTCCGGTTCATCGCACACCACAGCCCCTTTCCCACTCCCGATGGTGTAGCTCACGGGCGGAGTGCCAGGAAAGCGCACCCCGTGCGGGATGCCCTCAGATCCCGAAGACCCGGAAGATGAGACCCCGCCCCGGGAGCGGTCAGCGGCTTCGGACTCCGGGGATTCCGAACCAAACCAATTCTCCAATCTCTCCTCATCGTCCACCACGGGACGCCTGTCGGCCGATTCGGAAGCCCCATCAGAACTTGCAGAAGCCATTTAACCTAAGGGGAAGAAAACAAAACCCTACCGCTGGTCAGCAATAAGCTAGAACAGCGCCCTCTGCGGCTGCTCCCCAAGTTTGCCGCAGACGCCCCGCTCACAACGACTCACAGTCGGCGACAGAGCACCCCCCCCCCCCCTGCCGCAAAACACCAACCAAAGAGAAAACACGAAGCAAAGAAAGCAAGACTTACCAATTACTATGCACAACCGAGGAAAGTCCGTCCTATGAAAACACCGAGCAATGGTAGGCAAAGACCCAGAACGCTTGGTGCACGGATATCGCGAGGCACCTCCACAGAGCTTTCGCCAGATTCCTCTCCAACCTTCTCTTCTTCTCTCTGGGCCAAAGAGCAAAACAAAAGTAATGAAGACAAAGGCCGCCTTTTTATAGACGGATCCGATGCCCTAGGTACCCCTGCAATCCCCCCAAAACACGCAATCAGGGCAACTCAAACGCCTGCGAATCCAGGCCCTCCATCTCAAATCGCTCCCTACTGACACGTGTCCCAGCATCGGTAATCTTCCCACGTCATCATAACCGATTAGACTAATGGGCTTCCTCCTTAAATGCATGTCAGCCACTTGTCCCGCCTATAAGTGGCAGTTAAGGGAGATAGGAGCGGGAACCGAGGCGTCAAGCCCCCCCCCCCCCCCCCCCCCCCCACTTCCCCAAGAGCCAAGGCTCATCACCGGTTAGGTATCATTCAACCGGCTCCATGGCATCTCACCGGTTAGGTATCATTCAACCGGCTCCAAGGCTAATCACCGGTTAGGTATCATTCAACCGGCTCCAAGGCTCATCACCGGTTAGGTATCATTCAACCGGCTCCAAGGCTCATCACCAGTTATGTATCATTCAACCGGCTCCATGGCATCTCATCGGTTATGATCATTCAACCGGCTCCATGACATCTCGCCGGTTAAGTAACATTCAACCGGATCCATGACATGACACCGGTTATGAGAACATTCAACTGGCATGGGCTTTATACACCTGGGAGAGTGTACATCTAACACATGTACTCTTTTCCAGCAAGATAAAAACCCTGCATCGCACTGACTTGTCATCTCAACGCCTCCCCACCGGGCCAATTGTTTCTCTAACACAGAACTCTCCCCGCAGGCACGTTGCCCCACGCTTATTCCAACACAAGCTGGGCCGAGCCACCGGGCTACTCCCGGCCTGCCCCACTGTTGGCAGTAATTTCCCCTTGGAAACTTGGGGGACTCGTTCCGACGTGACAGTCCACCGGTCGAGTCCTCACGGCTCACATCATTCCATTCACTCGTTCGAGTTTCACCCCGCACCAAATCTATTGCATGGCGGATTTCAACGCCACATCATTCCATGCACTCGTCCGGGTTTCACCCTGTTCCATATCTATTGCATGGCGGATCTCAACACTACATTGTCCTCCCATGCACTTGTCCGGGTTTCACCCCGTTCCATACTCATGGCACGACAACACTTGAGCACAATATGATCAGTATTGCAGGCATACTCATAACTGTCACACCTCATCAATATAGGTACTCACATCACCATGCCTTCTCTACCCGAACGCCCGGTCACGCCCAATCTTCAATACGGACTTAGGGGACTGGGCACCGTTGGGTTGGTAACCCTGCGGGTCTACATTACAAGAGCAAGACATAATAAGTCCTCATTCAAGATTACACTTGACCGGGAACTTGGGGGACTTGTTGACAGTAGCCACAGAGGGGCTACATAAGCCCACAGACCCGCAACCAGTGCATCCGGGGCCGGCCTGAGGCCCGGAGCAGGATCATCAGCACCCGGACCCGAGGTCCAGCAGTCCACCTTGTGATCAGGGGCCCGGGACCGGGGGCGCCAGCCTGCCAAAGAGGTCACCAGAGCTGCCCTTTTATGTGCGAACAGAAGGAAGCCAATCCCACATCGAAGAGTGAGACCAGACCTCACGCCCGACCACCTATATTAGGGCCTCAACTACCCTCTTTAATAGGTAACTGATCTCTCCAACTGCTTATCATACGTGCTTAAGTTATCTATTCATCCAACTGTACTAACTTAGGCATCGGAGAGGAGAAGACCGGCCCGCCCGGTATTCCCCTTAGTGAGCAGGTTTACAGGAGGAGATTACATCGAGATTCACCTGTCTCTACCAGGCCTACGTGTTTGTGCAGAAACAGTACCCTTGATCGCCCCTTCACAATAAAATTTCCTAGACTAGATCAACACCTTGAATCCCCATAAAACATTCAACGTCGTCATACTTACCGACAACAATATCCTTTAATTGACCAAAGAAAATAATTATTTAAAGATTGAAAAAATTATATATTATAAAATCATATTGAAATAGTATTTCTTAATGTCATTGATATAGCATACAAAAATGTTCAAACATCGACAAAATCTAATTGGAAAACCACCAATTCTATAATTACTTCCACACATCCTCCTGTTGAAAACATAATCATCAATCATTTAAACCAACCCATTATGGCCTCTCCTTTCAAATTAACTGATGATAAAGATCCAAATCATAAAAAAACTATTGAGCAAAATAATTATTCTAACCAAAGTTTAGTAACCATAGGCCAGCAATTAGACAAAATTGAAACAAAAATAGATACAATATCTTCCAAAGTTAGTATACTCCCTAAGCCACAAACTGAAACACCTTTAATTCATTTTCATAATCTAAATAAACCATTTTCTACTGCCCAAAAAATTGAGAAGCTTTTAAAAAATATTAAACCTATATCTAGTAATAGAATTTCAGTCATAAATGCCAATAGTCTTTCCACTGAATCATCTGACAGTGATTGAGAATAAATTACCCAAAGAAACAAAGCTTTAAAAAATGGACAGAACGTCCTTTACCTTTAAATATACAACCTAGTAACCTTATTAACAACCAATTCTCAGTCTCATCTGATAAAACATATGAATGGAATATTGATAATTTGTTTTAACAAGAAATCTTAAACAAATTATACCATATGTCTACGAACGCAAACAGTTATGTTACTAATCATAATTTCAGCCAACCTGAAATTATTGATATATTAGTCAGAGGATTCACAGGAACCCTTCATTCCTGGTGGGAAAATCATCTCACATCTGAATCCAGAGATAAAATTAAATACACAATTAAACAAGATGAAGATGTGTTGACAGTAGCCACAATGGGGCTACATAGGCCCACAGACCCGCAGCCAGCACGTCCGGGGCCGGTCTGAGGCTCGGAGCAAGATCGCCAGCACCCGGACCCGAGGCCCAGCAGTCTACCTTGTGACCAGGGGCCCGGGGACCGGGGATGCCAGCCTGCCGAACCGGCCACCAGAGCTGTCCTTTTGTGTACGAACAGAAGGAAACCAGTCCCACATCGAAGAGTGAGACCAGACCTCACGCTCGACCGCCTATATAAGGGTCTCAACTACCCTCTTTAATAGGTAACTGATCTCTCCAACTGCTTATCATTCTTGCTTAAGTTATCTATTCATCCCGACTATACTAACTTAGGCATCGGAGAAGAGAAGACCGGCCCGCCCGGTATTCTCCTTAGTTAGCAGGTTCACAGGAGGAGATCACGTCTAGATTCATCAGTTCCTACTAGGCCTACGGGTTTGTACAGAAACAATTGGCGCCGTCTGTGGGAAACTGTATAAAAGTCACGTAGGCATCACCAAATGGCAGAAAGCTCAGAAGCGGGGCAGGAAAGAAATACAACGGGGGATCAGCGGGCCGCACCAGAGCAAGCTCTCATCTGTACCCCGGTCGCTGTACGGGAGCAGCGCAGCGGCCAGGCCAACCAAGACGACGGCAGCTATGGGGGGCCAAGCGGCACGCCGGGGGCATGCAACGATAGCGCACGCGGGAAAGGCCCGATGGTGGGCGACCAACCAAGGCACAGGGGCTTTTCGTTGACATTCTCGGACGACCCGAGCGACAAAGAGGAGAGTCTGCTCGGTGACAGCGACCGGGACACCGCGTACAGCCCCGACCGGCACGATATGGCGGGGGAGATACAGGAGATGAGGGCAGAAGTTAGTCGCATGCACGCGGAGAGAGACCGGGATAGAGCAAAATCCAATTCTCGGTATAAGGAAATGGAGACGGTAAACGCTGCCCTGGAAAGAGGACAGCTGCGCAACGCCGCTATGGCAAGGGCACGTACACCCGCGCTGGGCCAACCTCAGCGCCTTGGGGCGGGACAGTCATCAAGAGGAAGGTCTGGCGACCCTAGAAGGGCGGAGTCCCCGGGCGGCGCGGTCTTGCCAACGAGCACGCCGGCACCCCCGCAGTCGCACGCTTCATTCGAGGATGAAGTCGTGACCCCGCCCGCGCGGGCATTACAGGTACTCACCGACTCTGTGTCGGATCTAAAGGCCCAAATGGAGGCCAACGAAAGAAGGGCGGCGCGGCTGATGGAAGGCGCGCGATTCAACGAACTCATGGGCCCTTTCTCGCACCGGGTTCTGGAATTAGGGAGGTCTGGTAACCAGAAATCCCTAAAGCTCACGTACTCAGGATCCGGCTGCCCATACCAACATTTGGATAGTTTCCGGTCCCAAACGTGTGCCAAGGGCTATTCCGATGTAGTGTGCTGCAACATATTCCAGGAAACCCTGTCTGGAGAGGCGCTCAGCTGGTTCTATGAGCTCCCGGCAAACTCCATCGAAGCGTTTGAGCAACTGGCCGACCGGTTCGTAGGCCGCTTCATCCTCCGGGTCGAAGGACCCCGGACATCGACCATCCTCTTCAACTGAAGACAGGCACATGGCGAAGAGCTAAGGACGTTTGTCAACCGCTGGCGTTCAAATAGGGGCTTCGGCCAGGAAAATTTTCCTACGCCGTACGGGTAGAACTCCCGCAAGGGTATGACGAGCTAATGGCGATGGCCATCAGACATGCTCAGGCGGACCATGAAATGTATGGGCAACACCTGTTGAAGAGAAAGCGGGAGGAGCACCCCCCGGCCGGCCGAGAAAACAAGGCCAGCCAGCGGAGCGAGAACCGAGGCCCCCAACCAAGCAGACCCGGTAGAAATTGGGGGAACCAACAGCAGCAGAAGCCCTATCATGGCAAACCCCAGAGCGAGCACAAGCCGGCGCAGTACCGGCAAGAACGCCCCTTGGCGATCATGCCAGCAGAACGTCAAGAGGTCTTCACCATTCTAACCTCTTCATACGAGGATATCTTGCACGAGAATGGGAACATCATTCCTCCACCTGATAAGAGCACAATGTGCGACGTTATTAATGTGTATTATCCCTTATTTATGCTTTGTTATGTCTATTTAGAGTAAGATTGAGTCATAATTTAGTTTAGTGTCATGTTGGTAGAGTTTTGGAGAAAGTGTGCTTAATAATCAGAAAAATGACTAAGTATAGAAATCTGGAAATAAAGTAAAATATGTCTTTTTCGTGATTTTGAGGCTCGTGCTAAACTGATCTATCCTTTTCCAAATTTGATGAAATTTGGTATGCGTATAATTGGCAAGCTAAAGTGTATTGTGTCAAAATTTCAGATCAATCGGAGTTCGGGAAGTCACCCAAATGAAGGCTGCAACTTGGCAGTTTGAGCAAACCAATCCAGGGACTACCAGGATTTTCCTAGGAGTGTGTCCTGACTTCCGGAATTTCTGTGGGACACATCACTTGGAACCAGAGAGCGTGCCATATGCCGTTGGAAAGCTCTACAAGTCTAGTTTCTCTGGCACTTGAAATCGCATCAATCGGAGCTCTGAGGAGAAAGTTATGCCGGATTTACTAGAGTAAGGTCATTCTGCCGGGAAAACAATAACTTTCCTGGTTGCATCAGGATAACTCTCCATTGGATTTTTGGAAGTATGGATCAGATATTATGGACCTAAAGACTTATTGGACATGTCCATGCTATTCAAATGAGGCTGATTGAAGTCCAAGTTCAGAATTGAAGATTAAAATTGCATAGCCTTGCCGAGCAAGAGAAGGAGTACAAGTCCAATTCGGCTTTGGTCTCTCATTGTTGCCGAACCCTTTCTTGCTGTGCCTCTATATATAGCTAGGGTTTTATTCAGAAAATCATCTCATCTCTCCCACTTTTTACTAGTGGAAACTCTGTCCAACTAGCACCACAAATCTCATACACTTTTACAAGCCGAATTCCACCATTCATCACCACCACCGATCGCATATCATCACCACCGAATCCTCTTTGCCGATTCCTCTCCAAGGTTTCTTTTAAAGTGTGATTCACTCATTTCTCATGGCTTGTAATTTTCTGTATAATTACTTAATTTTGTCTATGAAGTTTGTAAGGATTTGTGGTTTGTTATTTGGTTTTATTAATTTTACATTGGATTTCCGAAATTCTGTTATGTGTTTTGGTTTTCTTTTTGTCTAATTGATGAACATGTGTATGACGAATTGATTGTATGGTAATAGGGCAGTAACTTTATTTGATGATTTGATGATTTTATTTGGTTTATTTTCTGAATTCGTATGCACAACAAGTTTTAGGGTTAAGTGAAGCTTTAGCTAGGCTGATCTTGGGTTTAATTCTTTATGTTACCGAACCACAAATATGAGGTAAGTTATACACGAAGTTGATTTATCTTGTATTGGTTCTAAGGGATAGAGTAATTCAGAAAATATGCATGTTGAAGCAAGGTGAGGTGACGCCATACTTGTTGCATGTTTCCAATTCGACTCATTGTGCTTATGTGTTTCTTGGTTTAATTTCTACACGAAGTGTCTTTAAACTGATTAGCACTATGTTTAGGGTTATGCACGAAGCTAATTCTAAATAATTGAGGAGTTTTGAATGATTAGATGAACCACGAAGGGCTCTAGTTATAATTGGAACTAAATTGCATGAAATCGGATTCAATAAAGTTGCTGCCGTATTGTTGTTTGATTGGTTTGTTATGTGTATGTGAGTCTTTGTGTGATGTGTATTGTGTGAAAGATGTCGATCATATGTATATATATAATTTAGGATTTAATTTCGTGTAGAATATAGAAACAAATTCTCAAACTCCCCCATATGATTTTGTAATGCTTTATGTGATTGAACGCCCTGATTTCCCCGGATTGAACGATCCCTACTTGTCCTATACTAACGATGACATGATGGGATTGCAATGCGTGCACAATTTGTACTTGCAAAATAATCTCATACCAATAATACCCTTCTTGTGTCGATTGTAGTATTGACAAGTAGGGATCGTTCTATCCGGGGAAATCAAGGGCATTTAATTTCATAAAGCATCACATAATAATATGGGGGGATTGGAAATGGTATCTAATATCTACTGAAAATTACGAAAATAAAACCTAAATTCTTATATACAATTGATCAACATCTTCCACAAAGAGCACAAAACACAAAACTCTCTAAACATGTAACAAAATAAAATTAAGGAATAGGGGCAGCAAGTTCAAACTGAATTTTAGATCCTATTTAGTTCCAATCTAATTAGAGCCTCTGCGGTTATTCTAATCGTTTATAGACTTCTCAAGTATTTAGAATTAACTCTGCGTATAATCCTAAATTATGCTAATCGGTTTAAAGACACTCTGCGTAGAAATTAAACACGAAGAACACATAAGCACAAGAGTCAAATATTGGAGACATGTTAGCAAGTATGGCGTCACCTCATCTCACATCGACATGTAAATTTCCAGAATTACTCTAGCCCTTAGAACTAATACAAGGTGAATCAACTTTATGTTTATAATCCACCTCATATTGCATTCAGCAAGTGAAACCAATACACAAGGAACAACATGATCAAGGCTGCCCTCATGCATCAATTTATATGCATATGAATTCAGAAAATAAACCAAACTTAACCAAAAATTCATGCAAATACCTACTGCCCATAAAACCTAAATTCAAGTTATCACATATATAGATCATAAATTAATCCAAGAGAAAACCAAATCACATAACAGAAATCCGGAAATCCAAAGAATAATTCATAAAACCGAAATTACAACCACGAATCCATACAAATTTCATAGACAAAATATTGTATTGATACAAAAGAATAAAAGCCATAGGAAAAGATAAAATCACACTTTGAGAAACCTTGAGTAGAGAATCGGCAAAGAGGATTAGTGGTGATGAACGGACTGATTTTTTTGGAAGAGTGGTGGAGATGGAATTAGCTTAGTTCTTTGTGGGGATTTTGTGGTGGAATCTCGGCAGAGGTTTGGCAGTTTAAAGTGAGGAAGAGAAGATTCTTTTTTCAAGTGATGTGGAGTGGTATTTATAGAGAGCAAGGGATGCTAGGGTTTCGGCAAAGGAATCCTTGAGAGCCGAAAGTCCTTCTCCTATCTTCTTGTTCAGCAAGTCAATCCTTCCTTCTAGGTTGTTGCCGAAATAACTCAAGGATAAATGCTGAATTGTTTTCAAAATATTCCTTAAATTATCCTTGATTTAATTCAGCAAAATTACCTTGAATGTAGAGAGAAAATCAGTCCACATTCGTCCTTAATTTTGTTTCCTTTCCAAGCTTTGTTGCCGAATTAATCCATATAAAGCTCCACCTTTTCTTTCTTAATTCAGCCTTGTTTCCTTGTAGCTCTAGAACTCTTTTAAATGGCTGAATGCTTCCCTTATTTTGTTTGAAAACTTGCCATACAAATTTCGGCATCAATGCATGCATTCCTTTCTTGGTCGAAGCATTTAAATCTTTCCTTGTCCTTGTTGCATTTGAATTCTTTTCCTTTCCGATTTCTTCATTTATCTCCTCTTTAATTCCTGAAAATAAAAGAGAAAAAAATATATTAATAAAAGAAGAGAAATTGTAGCACAATATCTTAAGAACAAGTCCTGATTCGATAAGGATTCCTGTTTTCATTAGGATTCTTCAAGAATTGCACACTTTTCACGTTTTAAGCTCTTTTCATCAACAACTCTGCCAAAAACTCTATACTTAACTAAATGACTCTATATTACAATAATAATGGTTAAGCAATTGCATAAATGGGGATAAAACACATTAAGAATGTCGCATATTATGCTCTTATCATGACACAAGAGGGTAATATGTGTATGAAGTTGTTTTGCAGGTACAGATTGTGCTCGTATTATAGCTCCATCAATTTTTGGCGCCGTTGCCGGGGAAATTAAAATGTTTTGATTCATGAAGTGTTAATTTGTAACTTTGTATCAATTTTTGGATGTGTATAATTTTTCCTTAGTTTTGGGATATGTATAATAGGATTTTCGGACTTGTAATAGGAAGTAGGAAATTTTCGGTTTTTGGTTTTTGGTTTTGCATGAGTTGCCGATAATGTGCTATAATTTATGTGTGTGATTGTTTGTAACACTTAGATAATTTCTAGGAAGTTGATAGTTTTGTGTATGTTTTGAGTTTATTGTAGTTTCTAAAGTGTAACATGTAGGTGAAGCCTCTTTTGTTGATCATAACCAAAACCCTTCATACGAATGGTGCTTTGTTGGATCCGTTTTATGTAGATTGGGAAATGCGGGATACTTCCCCCCCACGCATACAAGCGACATTTCAGCAATAGTATTACTTTTATGAGGTTGAGGGCGGTTTTAATCAACACTTGTAGACCGCTAGGACCCGAGTTTATTTTACAAAGTATAGGGCAAGTTATTTTCATTGATTGGTTCGAGGTTTGTAAAACTGGTTCTCAAGACCCACAGACTGATGATCATTCTCGGTGAGTGAGTCGATAGGGGACTTGTCCTCCGTGGTTACCAACTTTGAGACCTGCCTGGTTCCTAAAGAGAGTTTACTCTCCGTGAATTTTAACGACACCGCCTTTGAAAAGTAAAATATGTTCGACCTAGGCAACCGCTTGTGCTGAAGCATCACCTCACTTTAGACGCTAGAAAATAACTTGAACATATGTGAATCTATTTTTCTTCAAAATAAAATTCGTCTTTAATTTTTGAGGTATATCGGAATAAGCATGATACTACCTTGGGCTGCATCAGTCCATTGCACTGTTATCTCCTCTGCTCCACGTACCTCGAATTTTAAAGTTGTGTGAATAAAAAGAAATAGACTCTAGGTTCGGCAATCTCACACAATTTTCGATACTCTTGGAAAACTAGGACCGAATTCTTGTTTGTTACTTGTGAAATTTGTGAAATTTGTGAAATTTTGAAACTCTTGTGTGCTATCTATATGTATATTTCGTTGGTTATTATAACATTTACACAAATACTTTTGTTTTTCTTTTTTGAATTCCTTGCCTAAACACTTGATTTTCGAATAATTTCAGGTACATGAATGTCCAATTGGTCACTCGACATTAGAGGCCGTTTGTATCGAATTGGAGAGATATACGATCTAGAATTGCCAGCAACTCTAGGTCAAGCACGTTCACCATCACCAGAACATCAGTTTGTATCTCCCACCTCATCACTTTTTGATAGAAATTTCGTTGCACCACCATCACCATTTCCTTCAGAGTCTTCGTGTGAACTAAACCCTTTGTTTCACGAAGAACCAGAGTTTGAGCTACTTCAGAGTCCCATACCAATTCAATATTTGAACTTTGATTTACCTGATCCCATATTCAATATGACTTCATTGAGGGAAGAAAATGGGCAAGTAGATGCGCCACAAGGAGGAGCGGCAAGACCGAGTAATGTGACATATCCTGCTGTTGCACCTGGCAAATCAGCAGAGTTTGAGTTGAAAGGTGGATTTATTCACCAGTTGCCGAAGTTTTATGGGCTTAGTGAAGAGGATCCTAATCGTCATATCCACAAGTTTGAGTTTCGATGTAAGTCAATGTGCCCAAATGGGGCAGATTTGCAGCATGTGAGGATGAAGGCATTTCCATTTTCACTTGAGGATAGGGCAGCCGAGTGGTTCTATGCAATGCCACCAGGGAAGATGACGTCTTGGAACACAATGGTGAAGGAATTTCTCACCAAATATTTTCCTTCATCAAGGGTGACACAGATTAGAAAGGAGATCACTTCTATCAGACAAGAGCCAGACGAGAGCTTTGATGTGTACTATGATAGGTACAAGTCTTTGGTGGCAACGTGTCGTAATCATGGGATACGTGAAGGTCTTTTGCTGCAGTATTTTTATGAAGGGTTGCGTCCTTTGGAGCGTAGATTTCTTGACTCAGCGGCTGGAGGATCTTTGATGGAAAAGAGCAAGGAGGAAGGTAAGAACTTGTTGGAGATGCATTTCACTAACCAACAACAGTTCGGGTCTACTTCCTCAAGGCGAGTGAATGAAGCTAGCGGATTTGAGGAGTCTAGTGCTGTCAAGGAGCTTAGGGAAGACATGGGGAAGCTCACTCAGATGATGTCCCAAATGATGAAGCAGAAGCATGCCCAAGTTTGTGTGGTGTGTAGCATGGAGGGCCATACGGCTGATGTGTGTCCTCAATTGGGAGGAGGTGATAGTTTTGAGGAAGCCAATTCGGTTGGTTTTCAAGGGCAGCAACGTTCCAATTACCCGAATTTCAATCCAAGGTACAACGATCACCCTAATTTTCGTTGGGCCAACAACAGCAATGTTCAGAACCCTCAACCGTTGGCGCCACCACAAGCAAATCAAGGAGGCATGGCGTATCAACCTAGACCTCAAGGACAGTTTCAAGGATTTGCAAGACCTCAGCAACAATTCTACAACAACAATGCTCCAGCATCATCGAATCCTAACTATGATGCAATGCTGAAATCTTTGAATGATCACTACCAGAAAAGGCATCATAGCCGACGACGCCATCTCGTCGGCCGTTTCCATTAATTCGTCGGCTATGGTCATAGCCGACGAAGTATCGTCGGCTATTCTCTCGTCGGGAATGCTCCGTCGGCTATAGTTTAGCCGACGATACACCAGGTAAGTCGTCGGCTTATAAAACACTAGGTATAGCAGACGAAAAAAGCGTCGTCGGCTATACTTCGAACATTGCCGACGACAAGATCGTCGGCTTCAACAATTACGTAATTGCCCCTAACCCGAAGTATAGCCGACGACAGTTATAGCCGAGGACACTATCGTCGGCCATACCAATCGCCGGTACCAGGAACGGCTTTTTTTGCCGGAAGCCGGGAGGGTATAGCCGACGACATATGTCATCGTCATCGGCTATAGCACTTATAGCCGACGAAATAATGCCAATATCGTCGGCTATAACCCCTAAATATTTAAAAAAATTTAAAAATTTAACTCGGGCCCAATTTCACTTCGTCTTCGGTTTAGCTGCAGAAAATGCACAAACAAACATCCAAATATCCAACAAATATCCACATCAATCCATCCCTAATATCCTACATACTGTACAAATTAACCCCCTAACTACTCATCATCACCCCCTAAACGCGTAGCGTCGTCGACCGGATCGTTCGAGTTCCGGTGGCTATGGCTGTCCTGATCGGCTGGCGTACTCCGATGCGTGGGGGGAGTGGGGACGACGAACTGGGGCATCTGTGGCGGAGGCGGGGGCTGGAGTCCAGCCTGCTGGGCCTCCCAAGACTGCTGCATCCATCGGTACATCTCCGCCACAGATGCGTCTCTGGCCTGCTGCGCCGAAGCCTCCGCGGCCCTCGCCAACTCCGCCTGCTGGAGCGCCTCCACCGCCCTCGCCAACTCCGCCTGAGTCCTCTGCAGCTGCGTCTGCAAGTCTCCTCTCGTCGAAGCCGCACGCTGCGTGCTGGGATTGGCCGGCGTGTACTTGAGAACCCCATCTCCCGCCGCGCCTAGGCCTCTCTGGTAGAAGTAGTTGTTCCCCGTCCCTACCGCCGCGTGCATGATCTGAGAGGCCAAGCGCGGCTCAAGGGTGTCGATCGTGGAGGCAAACTCCGCGATCGCCTCGTCGGAAGCCCCGTCTCCCAGGGTGTCTCGCGCGATCCCGAAGGTGATCGCGTCGGTCTCCGCATCTATTTCCGCCTAATTGACAAGAAAATATAATAAACGAATTAAAAAAATATATATAAATTAATTTAATGAAACAGTTTTATTGAAGATGGGCGAATACTTACCACTTGGTCGGGACGCCCCGGATACATCTGCGCATGAATCCACGACAACGGCCTCAGCGGTCGGTCCCTCCTCGCCATCTCTGCCCACTGCCTCCAGGAGCGGGCGCCGCCGTGGTGGGGGTGCTCGTTCCTCCTGCGGTTGTCGCTGTTCGTCCGCGAGATTTTCTGTATTATAAGAACGAACATATAAACGCAAATATAAATTAGTAACTAAATTAAAATATTAGGAACTAACCAAAATAAAATTATTAACTAATTTAGTTACTAACTAATTTAATTTAATTAGTAACTACTTAACTAACTAATTTAATTTAGTAACTAACTAACTTACTAACTACCTAATTTAATTTAATTTAATTTAATTTAGTAACGAACTAACTAACTATGTAACTAACCAACTAACTTAATTTAATAACTAATAACTAACTAACTAACTAATTAATTTAATTAAGTAACTACATAATTTAATTATTAAATAACATTAAAAAGTGATATACTAGCAGGCTAAATTTTCTTACCGAGACCCTGTCGCTCCCGAAGTAGGCTACCAGCCATAGCCACTCGTACTCCCTGTACCGGAACTCGTGGGGGGTTGCAGCTCGCCCCAAGCGCTGCTCCACATGGTACGTCCTGTAGTGCGTGGACAGCTCGTTCTTCCACTCGGAGTACCTATATTAACAGAACACAACTGTTAGATATATTCGTACACTGCCAATAAATATATTTATACAAAAAAAAGCAAAACACATAACCTGTTCTTCAGCTGCTCGTCCCTCCACCAGTCCAAGGTAGGATGGACTCTAAACCATTGCTGCAATATTATAAATTAATTAGAAAATATTTTTATATAGTTATAAGGACTGAATTCATAAATGTTTATTTTCTATAATAAAAATACGATTTAACTCACCGACAGTGCATTGTACACTCGCGCCTTGATGTCATCGGGCACAGAGCCCCAGTCGGGCCACAACAGTGGGACCCTGTCCCGCACGAGCATGCCCGTCGCGTTGATATACTTGGTGGTGGTGTCTCTCCTCTCAATCGGGCGTCCATCCTCACCGGGACCGGGCAGGATCTCTCTGATCCCACCGGCGAGCTCCCTCTCCAGGGTCGACATGTTCGCTGGCCCTCTGGTCCGCTCGTCCCCGCGGGTTTATTGACGAGGATGCCTGTTTCATAATTAAAATGAAGATATAGTTAAATAATTATTTAAACTAACTAATTAAATAATTAATTAAACAATCTAAATAATTAATTAAACTAATCAATTACCTGCGTCGTTGTACTGCTTGGCCTTCTCACGAACGGCCCACAGGCCGCGGCAGTCCTCTGAGTCGAAAGGACTGTAGACGTAGGCCTCCTCCCAGGGAATCTCGTGGGGCCGGTCGTGCCTCCAAATCTGCCTCCCCCTGGCGTCGTACTCAGGGATGGCAGGGACGAACTGGACCATGTACATCCCCGATGGCGGAGACATACGGGGCGTGGACCCTGAGGGGCCTGCTCCCCCTGACGGTGGGCCCCGTAGCTGTGGACGCTGTCGCTGTGGGGGGACAGGGAGCATCTCTGGAGGGTCCAGATCGGTGCGCGGTGGGGTCGGCTGCCGATCCTGGAAGAGTGCTGAAGTGCACTGGGGTCTGGTGGCTCTGCGTCCTCCTCCGACACTCGACTCAGGGCCCGCTCCCGTCGACTCATATGAGGAGCCCCCACGTGGATCGCTCGGGGTCAATCCCATCAACGTCTCCTCTCGTCGACTCATAGGCCGGCCTAGGCCCCGACGACCGCTGGATCCGCTCCCCCCACGGCTGGCTCCTGCCTGAGCGTCGGGGTCGCTCTCGGTTCGTCTGCCAAGCCATCGGTCTACAAAGCGGCGGTTTCCTGCACAATTAGTATATAAATTCCATAAATTGCACAAAAATTCCACAAAAAAATTAAAAACTTCATTCAATATATATATACCTAATTATATATATACCTAAATATATTTATACCTAATTATATATATATTCCGAAATATAACACAAAATTCCTTAAATTTCACAAAAAAATAAAAAACTTTTTTAAATATATATATACCTAATTATATATATATACATAACTATATTTATACCTAATTATATATATATATATATTCCGAAAAATATATATATATATATATATTCCGAAAAATATATATATATATATATATCCTCCTAAAAATTACAAAAAATATTTATACCTAATTATATATAAATTAGTATATAAATTAGTATACTAGTATATAAATTCAACAAAATTCCACAATTAGTATATAAAAACCGTAAATTTAACAAAAAATCCACAAAATTAGTATATAAATTCCACAAAATTAACAAATTTAACAAAAAATCCACACAATTCCATAAATTTCACAAAAACCCTAAATTCCACAAAAAATTCACAAAAACCCTAAAATTCACAAAATTCGACAAAATTAATAAAAACCCTAAATGAGGCTCGATCGGGACTACCTGACATGGTGGTGCAGTCTGAACGAGGACCGGTGGTGCGGTGCGGCGGCGACGGCGGCAGGGAGTTTCGGGTCGGCTAGGGGCGGCTGCGGCTAGGGGCGGCAGAGGCGGCTGCGGCAGGGGCGGGTAGGGGAGGCTGCGGCAGGGGTGGCAGAGGCGGCTCGGGGCGGCGGCGGCAGGGGGTTTCGGGTCGGGGAGGGGTCGGGCAGGACGGGGAGGGGGCGGGGAGGGGGAGGGTAGGGAAGGGGAGGGTCGGTCGGCGTCGGTGGTGGTCGGTCGGCGTCGGTGGTGGTCGGGCGGCTGCGGCGGCAGAGGATTATGGGTTTTAGGGTTTCTGGAAAATGAGGGAGAGGCGCATCTGTTTCGGTTTAAATCGAAGGACTATAGCCGACGATGTCATTTTAAGTCGTCGGCTATAGTCGAAATTCGTCGGCTATACTCTGAATGGGCCGGGCCGAAGTTGGGCTTTGCGGGCCGGTTATAGCCAACGAAGTTAATAAATCGTCGGCTATAATATGAATCTCGTCGGCTATAATATGAATCTCGTCGGCTATACTTCACACTATCAGCAGCCGTCAGATCTTGCCCATCCAACGGCGGACAATGAAACGGCGCGGATCGCAAGAGTATAGTCGGCGAAGTTAAGTATTTCGTCGGCTATTCCTTGGTCAACTTTTGGTCAAACCTCTAAACGCTTTAAAACGGCAATTGGCCCGTCTAAATGACGTTTTTTTGGCCTGACCTTCAACAGAGAATAGTTTCAGATCGATGAGACGCAACTAATCGTATAAAAATTTTCCTCAAAATATTTACCGACCGTCAGGCTACCCATAGGAAAACGGAAGTAAAAAACACCTAACCGCAACATTCGGCACACAGATTTTGTCGGAATATTCCCATTTTTCAACCGTAGATGTATTTCAATATTTCGGTCGTATCTTATTTCACGACACTTTTGCATTTGAAGGGTCTACGTATAGTAACTATTTGAAACTATACATTCACTTAAACACTTAGTAAACAAGTTAAGGAACATTAGTGCATATGTTCCGATTTCGAATCTAAAAGTTTGGAAAATCTATTCCAACCGTCAGATATCACCGTTGAGATTAAATACATGTATGAAAAAAAAATCCAACTACATCTGACAACGTTAAAGGCTCGATCGGGACGGTCAAACTGCAAAGTCAAACCTCTAAACGCTTTAAAACGGCAATTGGCCCGTCTCAATGACGTTTTTTGGCCTGACCTTCAATAGAGAATAGTTTCAAATCGATGCGACGCAACTAACCGTATAAAAATTTTCCTCAAAATATTGACCGACCGTCAGGCTACCCATAGGAAAACGGAAGTAAAAAACACCTAACCGCAACATTCGGCATACATATTTTGTCGGAATCTTCCCATTTTTCAACCGTAGACGTATTTCAATATTTCGGTCGTATCTTATTTCACGACACTTTTGCATTTGAAGGGTCTACGTATGGTTTCGGTCAATATACTTTAGCCGACGACGTGCAAGTCGTCGGCTACAGTATAGCCGACGACTTGCAAGTCGTCGGCTACAGTATGGGCATTATAGCCGACGAATTGTGGTCCATTTCGTCGGCTATAATGCTGATCTTTTTGAAAATTTTCCATTTAGGGCCTGAAAATTGCCTATTTCACCTGATAAATTCCTGAACATCGCACAAACAATTCAATACAATTTCCCATAAATTCGGAAAACGGTAATTAAGGACAAAAAATGTTTTCATACATGCATGCACCATCGTACACAAATACATACATAAATAGTATACTAAGGATGATAATCAGAATCATCCTCATCACTTGAGTCAGACGTAGTATAGTAGTTAATATCTGGCAATCAGTGCTCGTACTCGTCGTCTGAGTCATCGTCTGCCGGATATAGACGATTCGGATTAACATCATACATGGGCACCTGACCCCTAGGAAGTCGAACTACTCTGCCCGGCGTCACATTATTATCGCGGATGGTGGAGGATTCCGGAATGTCGCCGGCGTCCGGCTCTTGGTATGCGGTCGCTTCTTGACACTCTGTGCTCACACCAAGTGTGGTAGCACTGTATATGTCTCGCTGAGACACATGGTTAACTACCTTCCACGTGCCTTTGTTCAATGGATCGTCAAGATAAAAGACCTTTTTGGCCGCTGTGGCGAAAACAAAGGGGTCGTCTTCATACACACTAGTAGCGGTATTCACCGAAAGTATGCCGTACTGATCGATCCGTATGCGGTGCGGCCTAGTATCAAACCATCGACACTTGAACAAGTGGACTTTCATGCGGTTCCCATAAATGAGTTCAACAACTGACTGTAGGACACCGTAAAAATCCACGCCCCCCTCTGCACCATCCACCATCACCCCACAATTCTGTGTTTTGCGTTCCCCGTCTCGAGCTTCACATATATACTTAACGCCGTTGACATCACACATTGGGCGGACTGTGGAAGATATCGGCTTCATCGACAACAGCCTCAATTCCTCTGAGTAATTTGTATGACCACCCCTCGCAGCCACTTGCATGAGCTGAAAAATATAACTCAAATCAGTTGGTGTGTTTATAATTAAAGAATAGGGAACTGTAAAAGAAAACCATCTAATATATATATTTATACACTTACCCATTGTGGAAAATAGTCTGCAAACGTCGTGTTGTGGTACTCGACATCACTGTTCACTTCCGTACATCGAAGATGGGTTCGTTTCCAATATTGTACCTCCGGACAGTTTATTAGAACCCACCAGTGGGCAATCCCTACCTCATGGTCAGGCAACTTGTCCACACCCTTCTTCTTGAAGCTTCCGTATGGTACAACAGAGTTGGCGACGATAGATAGGTTGAACTCGGGGTCATCTCGACTTGGATGTTGTGGGGGGTCCTCCATCGGTCCCAAGTACAACTTGGCGTACGTTACACACTCATGCGCAATGTAAGCTTCAGCAATACACCCCTCAGGCGCAGATTTATTGTGCACATATTTCTTGTAGTCTCCAAGTTGTCTGCAAGGTTAACAAGTGCATGTTAAGAGCATGCAACTTTTATTTAAAAACGTGTATAAATCAAATTTAGGAATAACATGTACCTTTCGATGGGATACATCCAAGTGTAGTGTACGGGACCGGTAAGCAACAATTGTTGGGGAAGATGGATCATCAGGTGAGGCATGATGTCAAAGAAGTTTGGGGGAAATATCCTCTCGAACTTGCACAAGATAAAAACGATTTCCTCATGCATTCTCATGAGGTCTGATTTTCTAACTTCTCTAGCGCATAACTTCTGGAAGAATCTTGACAACGCCACCAACGGCTCAACCACTTCATCCTCCAAGTACGCTCGAATGAAAATAGGGAAGAGGCGTTGAAGCAGTACATGGCAGTCGTGACTCTTCAATCCGTACATCTTGTTGTCTCGGTAGTTAACACACTTGCTTATGTTACCCGCATAGCCATAAGGATACCTGCATAGCCATTAACAACAGTTAGATTTCATGCATATATAGTCGTCCAACAACAGATGGATTCTTTAGGGAATACATGCCTAATAAAAAGTTACCTGACATTACTCAGCCATCCAAAGATTTCATGTTTCTGGTCCCTGGTGACGGTGTAAGGAGCTTGGGGCATTTTGCTCCTGCCCTCTCTCAACCACAAATGGTCCCGCAGTCCCATATTTCTCAGATCAACGCGTGCCTTCGGGGTATCTTTTGTTTTCTTCTCCCAATTCAAAACTGTGCCAACCACGGCTTCACCCACGTTTTTCTCTATATGCATGACATCCAGGTAGTATATGGTAGCCAACCTAGCCCAATAAGGAAGTTCCCATAAGATGCTCTTGTATGACCAGAACCTATACCGATCCGGCCTCTCTGGAATCGTGCGCAACATATCGGGATGATTGCTAAGCGGACCAAAGTCATACTCATTCAACACTGCCAATATTTCCTCCCCTGTCCATCGCTCCGGTGCCCAGCCCCTTTCTTCAGTCCCATCAAAAGCCTGTGCATCGTCCCTAAATGGATGGTCATGCGGAAGCCAACGACGGTGACGCATCTGGACAATCTTGCTGCAATGAGGACTGGAGCAATCAACAGTCATGCACTCTGAACAAGCCCTGTAACCCCTGGTGACGCTGCCCGACAACATACCCCTCCCAGGAAAGTCACTGATTGTGCTAACAAGCATGGCATGCATCCGGAACATCTCATTTTTGAACCGGTCGTAGACCAGGTGGCCGTTCAGACTCAAGTACCGAAGCTCCTCAATTACGGGTCTCAAATACACATCGAGACACTTTCCCGGATAACCTGGGCCTGGAATCAACAATGTGAGCATGTTATATTCCTTCTTCATGCACATCCACGGTGGAAAGTTGTACGGAATCAAAATAACTGGCCACACACTGTACTGAAGCTCTTTCTTGCCAAAAGGGTTGAAACCGTCGGATGATAGCCCTAGCCAAACATTTCGAACCTCTGATGCAAATTCAGGAAACTCCAACACGTTCTTCTTCCAAGCCTCTCCGTCGGCGGGATGTCTAAGGGTGTCATCGTCAGGCACATTCCTCTCAGCCCACCATCTCATAGCTTCGGCCGTGAAAGCACACATGAACAACCACTCAAGCCTATTAATCAGCGGGAAGTACCGAAGTATCTTCACAGCTTTCTTGTTCCCTTTAGGAGTGAACTTATACCGCTCTGTATTGCATACTGGGCAGTATTCAAGATCTGCAAGTCCTTCCCCGTAAAACAGAACGCAATCGTATCTGCATGCATGAATCTTGATGTAGGAAAGGCCGAGATCTTTAAGGATATGTCGTACCTTATGATGACTGGTAGGAAGCCGATGTCCGGGGGGCATCGCCCCACCCCATAGCCGAAGCCAATCATCAACCGATTTGACAGTGCCTTTGTTCTCCGTTTTGATCTTCATCACTCCCATGACAGATTCAAGGACAGTCTTACTGCATCCGGGGTACAACGGAGTCTGTTGCAATGCGATCAGGTTGTTGTACTTTTCCATACCACTTGTTGATGGAGGTGTTATCCAAGCATAAAATACCTGCAAAACAACTTCATACACATAATACCCTTCTTGTGTCGAGTGTAGTATTGACAAGTAGGGATCGTTCTATCCGGGGAAATCAAGGGCTTTCAATCACACAAAGTATTGCACAAAAAAGGGGGTATCAATTTTTATGTATAATTATCTACTGAATTTTTACTAAATTTATAAATCCTAAATTATATATTTACATGTGATCAACATCTTCCACACAATCACCAAACACAAATCTCATTATACATGCAACAAAATTAAAACAAGTAATAGGGGCAGCAGCAAATAACGAATTCAAAATCAACTAAGCTCCAATTTAATCAGGGCCAACGCAGCTTATCCTAATTATTCAAGACATCATAAGTATTTAGAACCCACAACGCGTGTAATCCTAAACATGGTACTAATCGGTTTAATAACACAACGCGTAGAAATTAAACACAAATAGCACATAAGCACATATTGTCGAATTGGAACATGTTAGCAAGTATGGCGTCACTCATCTCACATCGACATGTAAATTGTCATAATTACTCTAGCCCTTAGATAAATACATATTAAAATCCACAACGCGTGAGATCCAACATATATTAAATCGGCATATGAATTCAACACCTAGATAACACTCATGGCCTTTCGAATGTATCTAGACATCTCCTTCGGTTGCACACGAATTATGAAAATAAACCTAATTAAATTAAGAATATAAGCTAAAGCTACTGCCCATAACACAAATTTAATTAAATAGCATGCATAATTCGGCAATCATATACAAAATTCCCAAACATTTATAACAAAGATCCGAAGATCCCATATATAATTATCAATACCAAAAACAAATCCAGAAATTAAAACATATTTCATAGACAAAAGTATGTTTAAATACAAAGAATCAAAAACCAAATAAATACAATCCATGTTACAACCTTATGAAGATTCGGCAAGGATTGGTGAAGGATGAATTTTGGTGAATGATGAAGGTGGAATTCGGCAAAGGATTCTTGGTACAATTTCTGAAATTAAATGGGCAGAGGTTCGGCAAGGTTTTTGAGGGGAAGAGAAGATTATTTTCTGTGCAAAAGCCTTGGTATTTATAGAGGAAGTAACCTAGAGAAGCTAGCCACAAACAAAAACCGAATTGGTTTAGGTTTCCTTGATTTTCTGAATTCGGCAGAATGACCTCCGTGCATTGATTACGTCATAACTCTCTCTAGAAAATAGCTATTGAGGTGATTCCAGTTGGGTTGGAAACTAGACTCCCGTAGCTTTCTATACATATAAGGCTCGAATTCTGATTCATTGTCAGCTGTCCGGGAGAGTCCGTGGAAGTTGAGAGACGTGCACAGGAATTTTCCCGAAATTAATCAGGATTTGTTGCGATTTTCTTCCTCTATTTTCTGCCGAAAATTCCCAAGATAATGGCTGAATAATTGAGCAATATCTCTTTAGGTTTTCCATGAATTAATTCAGCCAAAAATCTTGCACAAAGGATGGAATTCAGTCCACATTCGTAAGCCAAATCCATGTAGAACTCGGCTTGCTTCTTCTTTTCCATTCCGAAATTAATCTTTTCTTTTCTTTTTTAATTCAGCCAAATTCTTCATGGATCAATGCTTGATGGACTGAATAATGGACTAGGCTCATAACTCATTTGGACAATTTCTCCAAGAGCTAGCCGTAGCTTTCCCTAGTTGAGCCAGGAAAGCATCCTTTGTATCTTCTTTTCCTGCTTGCATCAGGGAAACTTCTTTTCTTTTGTTCTTCGACTTCTTCCTTGAAAGGATGACTCTCTAATGCTCCAATATGTTCAGTAGCTCATCACTTACAACCTTGGACACGAAATTGTTGTAGAAAAATAGAAATCCTTCAAAACGGGCAGCAGGTTCTTCCTCTCGGCAGATCTGACCTTCTTGCATTCAAACCGGCATAACTCTCTACTTAGGAGAGCTTTTTCTGCGATTCCAGTTGCATATGAAACTAGACACACAGGGCGTTCATCCATAAAAATTTCACCTTCAAATTCCTTGTCAATCGTCGGGAATAAATTCAGGAAGTTGGATGTCGGACACTGAAATCTTCTGGAATTCTTGGATTTGCATCCGATAAGAACTTGAAGTTCTTGGCATTTTGTTCCACTCCGATTTTAATGATTCTTTCCTTTGTTCAATCCTTAGTATGTCGACTGCAAATGAGAAGAGAAAAATCTATCAAAAGCAAAGTTTATGTTTTACAGATTCAATAAAATATCTCAGAGACTTTGTGAATAGGCTTTTGACAATTTCTGCATTTTTATTCTATTTTCCACATGTTTTCACTTTAATTCCACCAAAACTCTTGACTCTATAACATGACTCTATATTACAACAATAAGGGTTAAGCATTGCATAAATGAGGGTAAAAACATATTAAGAACGTCGCATTTTATGCTCCTATCACTTGTGTTGACCGGAGATCGGGGTAATGGCTGGAGTGGCTCAATATCAGGGAAACACTCCATCTCCGGAGGAGGGAGTTGCACATCTGGTGCTTCATCAAAGACACCGCTCTCACGAGAAAACATATCGTTGATCCAGTTCGTTGTTGGATCATTGGAGGAACTCCCTCTCTCGGCAAATTGTCCATGATCATGAGGACCCGCAAACTCTGGTTCACCGTGATAAATCCAATTACTGTATAGGACCCAAAATCCATATCTAGCCAAGTGTTGCTCCACTGTCTCTATGGAAAACCGGTGTCGTGGGGTGGCACACTTGCACTTTTTACACGGACAATAATGAAGTGTAGTGTCTCCACAGTTAGCCATCACAAAATCCAGGAAACTCCTAACTCCATCATGATACGCCTGATCCCATCTTCCAAGGGTAATCTAACTCTTGTCCATCCTGTAAATTCAAGAAATAAGTATAGCTATATATCTGTCGATATGTATATATGCACGTACTACGTATGTACGTACGTACGTACTAATTAATTAAAAAATTGATCATTACACACACATATATATACATGTACACATGCATCCCTAAATTAATTAAAACATCGTCAATCTCCCTAATTAATTAAACACAATATATTTTTCATATATACCAACAATATATTTTTAATTACAATTAAATTAATTAATATATATATATATATATATATATATATATATATACATTTTTTCATCAAATTCATCTAAAATCACCGATCTAAATCAACAATCAATCACTGATCTTCAACAAAACTTCAATTCTATCTAACCAACATATCAACCCATTAATAATCTCATCTCAACACATATATATATATATATATATATATATCAAATTAATCACACATTTATTCTAATTAAACTCTAAATTAACACACCTCTGCATATAACCAACTAAATCAACACACACAGCAATATACGTACCTTTCAAGCTTATGGCCGAGGTTTTGGACGATTTCAGAGCGTTTTGGACGATTTCATCGACGAATGAGCTCCCTGCTGCAGAAGATCGATCTGATATAAGGGTTATAGCCGACGAATACCCTCCTCGTCGGCTATAACCAAAAACTTTTCGTCAGCTATAACTCTTATAGCCGACGAATACCCTCCTCGTCGGCTATAACCAAAAACGTTTCGTCGGCTATAGTTATAGCCGACGACTTGTCGTCAGTCGTCGGCTATAATATTATAGCCGACGATGTGGCCGACGAATTACTATTTCGTCGGCTATGAACCATTATAGCCGACGAAGTACTATTTCGTCGGCCGTTTTTTCCCATATCGTCGGCTATGATGCCTTTTCTGGTAGTGGATGCAACTCATACTTTGTTGCAATCTACAACCTCAAACACAAAGGATATTTCTGAGCTGAAGAATCAGATAGGAAAGGTTGTGGATTTTATGGGGCAGATCCAAGAACAAGGGAGGTTACCTGGAGGAGTGATCCCTAACCCCAAGAATGAGCAAGCAAAGTCAATCACCACGAGGAGTGGTAAAGTCTTGGAAGGGCCGAGTGTGGGGAAGGCTAGTGAGGCGGTGATTGTGGAGCATGATGACGGTGATGAGACCGAGCATAAGGCTGCACACGGCAGCAATGGAGGAGCACACGGCAGAAAGGGCAAGAATGGTGAACCGAGCAAGGATGAGCTCGATGCTATGAAGAAGAGGGACATGGAAAAAGATCCCGCCACCTCAGAGACACATAAGGTAAATAAATCTAACTCAAGTGGTTTAGTTATTACTAACCAATCTTCGTGTTTACCTTTTCCTTCTAGATTTGCTAAATCAAAGAAGGAGAAATCAGATGAGGGGGTACTAGATATCTTCAGACGTGTGGAGGTGAATATACCATTGCTTGAATGCATCAAACAAATTCCAAAGTATGCCAAATTTTTGAAAGAACTTTGCACAACAAGGAGGCATACACGAGAGGAGCAAGTTGTGAAGATGAGTTAGACGGTTTCAGCCGTCATACAAAGAAAGCTCCCACCCAAAATGAAAGATCCTGGCAGTTTTACAATTCCTTGTATAATTGGTCAATGTTGTTTTTCTAATGTTTTGCTAGACTTAGGAGCGTCAATTAATGTGATGCCTTATAATGTTTACAAGTCTCTAGGTCTAGGAGAATTGAAGAGAGACAATGTGATTATTCAATTGGCTGACAGATCTAACAAATATCCTAAGGGATATGTTGAGGATGTTCTTGTGTAGGTTAATAATCTGATATTTCCTGCAGATTTTTATGTGCTTCATATGGAAGATTCACCCCACAATTCAACTCAATTACTTTTGGGGCGACCATTTATGAGAACCGCAAGAACAAAGATAGACGTTGCAGAAGGCAACCTCACCATGGAGTTTGATGGTGAAGTTATTAGCTTCAACGTGTTTGAAGCTATGAGGTATCCGGTTTCTGATTTAAAACCTTACTATGCTATTGATGTTGTTGATTCGTTTGCACAGGTTTTATTAGAAACTATGGATCAATAGCAATTAGCTATTGAGATGGGGGCCGGAATTGACGAACAAAAGGGAGAGGAGACGACGGATTGGAATGGCAAGTCTCGGCTTGAACTTGAGCCGAGCATTATGAATGTTGTTGCCGAGCTTGAGGCAGTCCCTCATCTAAGGTATAAACGTTTCACGTCAATTCCAATTACTACTAATAAATTGTTACCATCTGTGGAACAGGCCCCAACATTAGAGCTTAAGGCTCTACCTGATAATTTGAAGTATGCATATCTTGGAGACGATGATACTTTACCAGTGATTGTGTCATCAAAGCTGAGCGAGCAGCAAGAACAGAGACTGATTGATGTGCTTAAAAGAAACAGGACCGCCATAGGTTGGACATTGGCGGACATCAAGGGAATAAGCCCTACAACTTGTGTTCATAGGATTTTGTTGGAGGAGGATGCCAAACCGACGAGGGAAGGCCAAAGACGACTTCACCCACCAATGATGAAGATTGTGAAGGACGAGGTGATCAAACTTTTAGATTGTGGCGTCATATATCCTATCTCGGATAGCCAATGGATTTCACCTGTTCAAGTTGTACCCAAGAAGAGTGGAGTTACTATGGTAAAGAATGAGAATAATGAGTTCGTGCCTCAGAGATTGGTCACAGATCATAGGATGTGTATTGACTACAGAAAGTTGAATGCGACTACACGTAAAGATCACATGTCTTTGCCTTTCATGGATCAGATGCTTGAAAGATTAGCTGGACACGAGTTCTATTGCTTTTTGGATGGGTATAGCAGGTACAATCAGATTTGTATTCATCCGGATGACCAAGAAAAGACAACGTTCACATGTACCTTCGGTACGTTTGCTTATCGACGTATGCCTTTTGGTTTATGCAACGCACCAGGTACGTTCCAACGTTGTATGTACTCTATTTTCTCTGATTATATTGAAAATATCATTGAAGTCTTTATGGATGATTTTAGCATATATGGAAAAGACTTTGATGCATGTTTAGAAAATTTAGAGTTAATCTTGGAAAGATGTGTTGAAACTAACCTTGTATTGAATTGGGAAAAATGTCACTTTATGGTAAATCAAGGGATAGTTTTAGGTCACATTATTTCTGCTAAGGGAATTGAGGTTGATAAGGCTAAGATTGATATTATGCTTCACTTACCCTCTCCCACAACTGTGAGAGAGGTACGTTCGTTTCTTGGCCATGCAGGATTTTATCGAAGGTTTATCAAGGATTTTTCCTTGGTAGCAAAACCCTTGTGTTCTCTTTTGCAAAAAGATGTTCCGTTCGTGTGGAGTGAAGAGTGTGAAGCAGCTTTCGGCAAGCTCAAGACATTGTTGACGTCGGCCCCTATAATGGTGCCATCAGATTGGAGTCTTCCGTTTGAGCTAATGTGCGATGCATCAGACTATGCTGTTGGAGCAGTTCTTGGTCAACGAAAAGACAAGAGGCCGAATGCCATATACTATGCCTCTAGGACTTTGAATGATGCTCAATTGAATTATTCCACCACAGAGAAAGAGCTATTGGCTGTTATTTTTGCTTTAGAAAAATTTCGTGCATATCTATTGAATTCTAAAGTGATTGTTTATTCTGATCATGCAGCCCTTAGATATTTGATGAAGAAGAAAGACGCCAAGCCACGTTTGATTCGATGGATTCTCTTACTCCAAGAGTTTGATATCGAAATTAAGGACAAGAAGGGAAGCGAAAATGTTGTAGCGGATCATTTGAGCAGAATTGTGCAAGAGGAAGAGACGTTTGGAGACACACGCACCTTGGTATGCTGATATTGTGAATTATTTGGTTACTAAGACTTTTCCAAGTAATATTTCGCAGGATACCAAGATACGGATCAAAAAGATGTCAAGGCACTACATTTGTGACGATCCATATCTATGGAAGCATTGTAGTGATCAAATCATTCGACGTTGTGTCCCACAAGAAGAGCATAGGCCGATCCTTGCTCTTTGTCATTCTGAGGCGTGTGGAGGCCATTTTGGGCCTAGGCGTACTGCCCTTAAGGTATTGGATTGTGGATTCTTTTGGCCTACACTTTTCAAAGATGCTTATACATTTTGTATGACATGCGATAGATGCCAAAGAACAGGTAATATTGGTTCTAAAGATCAGATGCCTCTTTCCCCTATAATTGTTGTTGAAATATTTGATGTTTGAGGTATTGATTTTATGGGACCTTTTCCATCATCCAAAGGTTTTCTGTATATCTTATTGGCAGTTGATTATGTTTCTAAGTAGGTGGAGGCGAAAGCCACAAGGACTAATGATTCTAAAGTTGTTGCAGGTACCACGTGTGCTTATAAGCGATGGAGGTTCTCACTTTCGCAACAGAACCATAGAGGCTTTACTCAGAAAATATGGAGTCACTCACAAGGTTTCCACCCCATATCACCCTCAGACTAGTCACTAAGCCAAAAACCTCAATAGACAATATTCATCAGACAATGCTATTGATAAAAACCATTGTTTGAAAAAATCAGACAATGGTAAGAAAATAAATATTGTCTGAAGTTGCTATTCAGACAATAGATTTTATGTTACCATTGTGTGAGTCTATTACAGATAATTTCAGTTTACTGTGGTGTTTTAACATTGCGCTGCCTGGGACTTCAGACAATAGTTTTTATTTAACCATTGTGTGAAAACCAGCGGTAGACAATACCTTTAAATTTATATGTTGTCTGATTGGTACCTGTCACACAATGCTTTTAGTCAATTATTGTGCATTGTCTATATTTTTTTCAGACAATTGCTTTAGACAATGTTCATTATTATGCAATATTTTCAACATAACTTATCACACGAAAACGCTATTACGTACTTTTAAATGACCTTGTTTTGTCGTCGGCTATACTTTACGCGCTCAGCAGCCGTCCGATCTCCCCCATCCAACGGAGGACAATGAAAAAGCGAGGATCGCAAGAGTTTGGCCGACGAAATATAGTTTTCGTCGGCTAAACCTTTGGTCAAACTGCGAAGTCAAACCTCTAAACGCTTTAAAACGGAAATTGGTCCGACTAAATGACGTTTTTTTGCCTAATCTTCAACAGAGAATAGTTTCAGATCGATGAGACGCAACTAATCGTATAAAAATTTTCCTCAAAATATTTACCGACCGTCAGGCTACCCATAGGAAAACGGAAGTAAAAAACAGTTAACCGCAACATTCGGCACACAGATTTTGTCGGAATCTTCTCATTTTTCAACCGTAGACGTATTTCAATATTTCGGTCATATCTTATTTCACGACACATTTGCATTTGAAGAGTCTACGTATAGTAACTATTTGAAACTATACATTCACTTAAACACTTAGCAAACAAGTTAAGGAACATTAGTGCATATGTTCCAATTTTGAATCTAAAAGTTTGAAAAATCTATTCCAACCGTCAGATATCACCGTTAAGATTAAATACATGTATGAAAAAAAATCCAACTACATCTGACAACGTTAAAGGCCCGATCGGGACGGTCAACCGGGTGAGTCAAACCTCTAAACGCTTTAAAACGGAAATTGGCCCGTCTAAATGACGTTTTTCGGCCTGATCTTCAACAGAGAATAATTTCAGATCGATGAGACCCAACTAATCGTATAAAAATTTTCCTCAAAATATTTACCGACCGTTAGGCTACCTATAGGAAAACGGAAGAAAAAACAGTTAACCGCAACATTCGGCACACAGATTTTGTCAGAATCTTCTCATTTTTCAACCGTAGACGTATTTCAATATTTCGGTCATATCTTATTTCACGACACATTTGCATTTGAAGAGTCTACGTATAGTAACTATTTGAAACTATACATTCACTTAAACATTTAGTAAACAAGTTAAAGAACATTAGTGCATATGTTCCGATTTTGAATCTAAAAGTTTGGAAAATCTATTCCAACTGTCAAATATCACCGTTAAGATTAAATACATGTATGAAAAAAAATCCAACTACATCTGACAACGTTAAAGGCTCGATCGGGACGGTCAACCGGGTGAGTCAAACCTCTAAACGCTTTAAAACGGAAATTGGCCCGTCTAAATGACGTTTTTTGGCCTGATCTTCAACAGAGAATAGTTTCAGATCGATGAGACGCAACTAATCGTATAAAAAATTTTCTCAAAATATTTACCGACCGTCAGGCTACCCATAGGAAAACGGAAGTAAAAAACAGTTAACCGCAACATTCGGCACACAGATTTTGTCGGAATCTTCTCATATTTCATCCGTAGACGTATTTCAATATTTCGGTCATATCTTATTTCACGATACATTTGCATTTGAAGAGTCTACGTATAGTAACTATTTGAAACTATACATTCACTTAAACACTTAGTAAACAAGTTAAGGAACATTAGTGCATATGTTCCGATTTTGAATCTAAAAGTTTGGAAAATCTATTCCAACCGTCAGATATCACCGTTAAGATTAAATACATGTATGAAAAGAAATCCAACTACATCTGACAACGTTAAAGGCTCGATCGGGACGGTCAACCGGGTGAGTCAAACCTCTAAACGCTTTAAAACGGAAATTGGCCCGTCTAAATGACGTTTTTTGGCCTGATCTTCAACATAGAATAGTTTCAAATAGATGAGACGCAACTAATCGTATAAAAATTTTCCTCAAAATATTTACCGACCGTCAGGCTACCCATAGGAAAACGGAAGTTAAAACCAGTTAATGACGTGAGCCGGAGCTCGCATGCAATAATAAACCCTACAATCGTTAGTAGTATAGACATAAGTAGGGATCGTTCTAGGCCGGGGATTAAGGGTACCTGAGATATGAAATTGTTAGACAAATATACACATATATATACATATGAAACGTCACAAATGAGGGATGAAATGGATCGGCAGCTAGGCTGCCCTAAACTATGTTCGGCACAAACATTAAAAGAAAAGAAATACGAAACAGGAAAAATCCTAGGCTCGGCAACAAAAGGGCTGCCTCTAAATCATGCATAAAAACAGAAATTAAAAATCCTAAATTACTATATACAAGGTTGGTCGACATTCTTCCACAAATTACTAACACAAAAGCACTCAAAACACATAGCAAATTGATAAGACAAGACACGGCAAGAGCACACAATATCCTAGATCCGACTTAGTTCCAACCTAATTAGCTCCTTATCGGTTTACTAATCGATTAAGACTCTCAAGTACTTCAAGATTAACTTATCGTCTAACCCTAAAGTTATACTAAACACATTTGAGAACACTTATCGTCGAAATCAAATATGCAGAGTAATTAGGCACAAGGTCTTTTTAGTCGAAAACATATCAATCAAGCAAGGCGTCACCACTTTTTGTTAACATGCATAGTCATTTAAACCACTCTAGTCCTATTTTATATTGACAGATACAAGACCAATACTCAAAACACATCGCGAATATGCTAAGTACCAATCTTTGCGGCACACGGATTTAAAGACTAAACCAAGAACGAACTACTAGAATCAGAGTGAACATGCTTGCCTATCTAATCCTATCTCTTTACTTCATATTTTCATTACAAGTTAGCATGCAATTCGAAACTTATCTTTGAAATTCTTTATTAAAACCATAAGAATTAAATTAACATGCATCATCATAAAACCAAATTCACAATCGTTTTTCACATAGGCATGAAAACACAATAACCAAACATACATATGAGTTTCATAGACAAAACTATACATAACTACATAAAAACTATTACAAACCAAGAGTAGGGAGTAGATCACACTTTTGCAGACACCTTTGATGGCTTCAAGTCGTGTGGATCCAATGGGATGTGGTTCGGTGGTGGCTGGATGAAGGTTGAAGAATCGGCAGGATTTTATGGTGGTGGTGGTGGTTTTTGGTTTGTGTTTTTATGTAGGATCTTTGGCTGAAAATTGGTAGAGCTTTGGCTAGGGTTTTTGCTTTAGAATGTGACACCTTTTTCTGTGTAAAAGTTGGGTATTTATAGGGAGAGTACTAGGGTATTGCCGGCAGCCCTTCTTGCACAAGGAAAAAGAAAACCTAGTGGGATAAGGTTTGAAACCTTCCTTTTCATAGTTCAATTAGGTTTTCTTTTTCTGAATTTTTCTTCAAGGCTTGGGCTTCACATCTTCATGGACTTCTTGTATGATCTTGGACTTCATTTGATATGTCTTGGTCCATCGAAAATGCCCCAATTGCCGGCAGCAACATCAAGCACACAATCTGCCTCTATTCGGCAGCTTCTCCTAGTGTGACTAGGAGAACTTCTTTCTTCAATTTTTCTTCAATGCCATGGCCTACTGTCTTCCTCTTCCTTTCATAAAGCTTGAACCATCTTTAAAAATGCATTTGTGCACCATTTGGTCCATTAAAAACAGAAAACACAAAAAGGGGGCAGTAGGTTCCTGGAATCGGCAGATTTGACCTTGTTGCAGTAATTCCGGCATATCTCCATCCGTGGAGCTCCGATTGATGCGATTCCAAGTCTCAGATAAACTAGACACATATGGCCATCTCCCTATAAAACAGTTCGATCAAACGCCTTGTGAATCGACGGGAAAATTTTTTCGAAGTTGGGTCAAAGTCTCAGGAAAATCCTGGAAGCCCCTGGATTGGAATGCTCGGACTGCCGTTTTGCAGCCAACTTTTGGGTGACTTCCCGAACTCCGATTGATCTGAAATTTTAACACAACATTCCTCAGCATATGAATATTAAGCACACCAAATTTCATAGAATTCGGACAAGGATAGATCATATTTGTACTCGTCACAAAATCGCGAAAAAGACATATTTTGCACTAATTTCCAGATTTCTCATACTTAGTCATTTTTCGGACAATTAAACACATTTCAACAAAACTCTACCAAAATTGACACTAACTATATTATGACTCTATCTTAGACAAATAAGGGTTAAACAAAGCATAAACGAGGGCATAAGCATATAATATCGTCGCACATTGTGCTCCTATCAAATATCCCACACTTATCCTTTGCTAGTCGCTTAGCAAACTAAATTAAACTAAGACTCTAAACAACTATTGCCCCTAACAATTTGTCTCAGGCTCGTATGTACATATAGCTTTCAAGTTAAATGCATGAGAATGCTAAGCACGAAAATTCCAAGCTTCATGAACATGTGACATCAATATGAACATATAAGAGCAAAAGGTAAGCGTGTAAACATGTTAAAGCTAATTCAAATCACCTCACTGGGCATACTCTCTTCTTTTCTCTCGAAGCATAGTTATTCACACATAAGTATATGCAAGCGAAAGATCATGATCTACAAAGAGTGACTTGCATAAATCAAAGAAACGAAAGGCACTTTGTGAATTTTGATGGAAAAATCTCATATGACAACTATATGCACTAATGAACCAAAACCATATGCTTACTCTTGAGATAATCTCCACAATCAAATTTAACCATCTTAAGAATCATGAAAAGATCAACAAAAGGGTTGTAATGGGGCTAGACTAAGAGGTATTTGATATTTGGATAAGGAGGCTCAAAGACGTCACTAAGGCCTTTAGCAAAGCTCAATCTCCTTATGTCTTCTCGCCGAAAGGGTCAAATTTCATCTTGTTGGACCCATACTTCATTCTTTTCTTCCCATAACATTACAACAATACTCAAGACAATAGCCATGCACAAAATTTTTTATTTTCTATGCCTATGCCGTGCCCTCTTCTTTTCTTGCTCTCGGCTTCTTTTTCTTTTCTTTTTAATCCGAGCATTTTTTTCTTTTCTTTTCATAGGCACGGCATGCATACATTTTTCATATAATTTAATGGCTAAGTCTACCCCACACTTGTTCTTCTTCATCACACACGCGAAAACGCTTTCAAAAATCAAGATTTGCCGACACACAAGGTAAAGGCATCACTATACTAAGTTCATGGAAAGTGTTTAAGGGTGATGAAAGAAAAGGCTAATCGTAGGCTCAAAGGGGTTTACTAAGGTGTCCCACGACAGGCTCCAATAGGGCACATGCTTTATTTGGCTTTGGTGGTAAACCTAAATGATCTTTATTCAATCACATTCAAAATCAAGGTATTTTATGATCTAATCAACAAGAGTAAGTTCTAGCATACTAGAGTTCATTAAAAGCTATTGCAAATAGTCATCGAATAGTCAAAGAATTATGAGGTTTCATGCTTCCTACGAATCTATCGAATTTTATCTTTTATCGCTCAAGAAGAAAGCAAATTGGCACAAAAGCTCACATAGGTTATAATCGAAATAAATTAGCTAAAACATGCATGCTTCGTTAATCAACAAATCCTACATGCTCCTACCAATGCACATAATCCATGAAACTCACAATTTTAATATTATGCATAACCATCATCTATGTATGCAAAGAGGAGAAAAACATCATTGACATATTAGGGGCATCCTAAGACTCGAAACAAACAAATTAAACACTCTATTTTTGTATTACAGTTTTCTGAATTTTTCTTTTCTAAACTAAACACACAAAAACATAAAATAAAAACGGAACATGCTATCCCACCCCACACTTAGAAAATTACATTGTCCTCAATGTAAGCACAAAACAATATCAATGAATTTCCTAAGCATGCAATCGACTAACATATTCCAACAAATCATCACAAATCAAAGAAAAAGAGAAGGGTTAAGAAATTTCAAACTCTCGGTGATGGCTCCTTCACTTCTCTTTGATCGACATGGGTTGCCTCCCAAGTAGCGCTTTGTGTTTATAGTCCATAGCCTAGACTTTTCACCGTTTATATTGCATGTGTTCATCTTACTCCAAAACAACTCAAATCGGCAAGAAGAAGTTCAATGAGTAGATTTTGACAAGTTGTATCCGATTCTTGTGCACTCAGCGTGTCCGGTTGATTGGGCGTGTCCGGCTCCTGTTCTGCCGTGTCTGGCGTATCCTCTGGCGTGTCAACCTTGTGTCTGGCCTCTTGTGGTGATGCGTCAACCCTGCTGGCAATGGCAGGTCCGGCAGGAGGTGGTAGCGCGGTTCTGGTGGGGCGCTGCTGCTCGGCAATGGGGTGTGTGTCCGGTTTTTCCAAGCTCAAGCTGCCGGCAATGGCAGGTCCGGCAGCTTGTTGTGGTGGTGTCATGGGGGCAGTAGGGTGCCGGCCACTCGACTCGGCAGTGAGTGCTTTGGAGGGCGGCAACTCGGCGGCAGCTTGTGGTGGCGGATCATGGACAAAAGTTTCATCGTTTAGAGGCTCAAATGGCTCATAGTACGGCTTGAGTCTATGCCCATTCACCTTGAATATGTTCCCCGTAACTTCATTCCGAATCTCTATAGCTCCATGTGGAAATACTTGAAGAATAACGAATGGTCCGATTCAACGAGAGCGCAACTTACCCGGAAAAAGTTTGAGCCTTGAGTGATACAAGAGAACTTTTTGGCCAACTTCAAACTTCTTCCGTCGAAGCATCTTATCATGAGCAACCTTAGTCTTTTGCTTGTAAATCCATGCGGCTTCATAAGCTTCATTCCGTATCTCTTCAAGTTCGTTGAGTTGAAGCTTCCTATGAAGACCGGCCTCATCAATGCTCATGTTGAAGGCTTTCACCGCCCACCATGCTTTATGCTCAAGTTCAACCGGTAAGTGACATGCTTTGCCATATGTTAACCGAAAAGGTGACATACCTATCGGTGTCTTGTATGCAGTCCTATATGCCCACAAAGCATCATCGAGACGATCACTCCAATCCTTCCTTGAAGGTCCAACGGTTTTCTCAAGTATTTGCTTGATCTCTCGATTACTTACCTCGGCCATACCACTTGTTTGGGGGTGATAAGGTGTAGATACCTTATGAGTGACTCCATACTTCTTCAATAAGGCTTCAATGGTGCGGTTACAAAAATGGGATCCTCCATCGCTAATCAAGACTCTTGGAACTCCAAAACGTGAAAAGATGTTGGTCTTGAGAAACTCGGCTACCACCTTAGCATCGTTGGTGCGTGTTGCCTTGGCCTCAATCCACTTTGACACATAATCCACCGCAAGCAATATGTAGAGAAAGCCCTTACTCGAAGGAAACGGCCCCATGAAGTCAATCCCCCAAAGGTCGTGAATTTCAATAGACGTGATGGGATGTAATGGCATTTGATCCCGTGGTCCAATAGTCCCCATCCTTTGGCATCGGTCACACGACTTACAAAACATGTAAGCATCTTTAAAAATTGTAGGCCAAAAGAAACCACAAGTAAGTACCTTCAATGCCGTCTTCTTAGCTCCAAAATGCCCTCCAAAGGCCTCGCTATGACAAAAAGTAAGGATGGAACGATGCTCATTCTCCGGCACACATCTTCTAAGCATTTGATCACCACATTGCTTCCATAAGTACGGGTCATCCCACAAAAAGTGTCGAGCTTGCTTCCTTATTCTTTGTTGTTGGTGGTTCGGCAACTCCTTGGGAAATCGGCGTGTAGCAAGAAAATTTGCAATGTCGGCATACCAAGGCTCATGTACTTCAAGTCGAAAAAGTTGCTCATCCGGAAAGGTTTCACATAGGGGCAGCCGATCCTCCTCATGAACAAGGCGACTCAAATGATCGGCTACAACATTCTCTACTCCTTTCTTGTCTTTAATCTCAATATCGAACTCTTGAAGCAAAAGAATCCATCGAATGAGCCTCGGCTTAGCATCCTTCTTCGTCATAAGATATCTCAAAGCGGCATGATCACTATAAACAATAACTTTGGAATTCAAAAGATATGATCGAAACTTTTCCAAAGCAAAAATTACCGCCAAGAGTTCCTTCTCCGTTGTCATGTAATTGAGTTGAGCATCGTTGAGAGTCCTTGAAGCATAGTAAATGGCGCATGACTTCTTCTCAATTCGTTGTCCAAGTACCGCTCCAAGTGCATAATCACTAGCATCACACATCAACTCAAATGACTCGTCCCAATTTGGGGACACAAGGATCGGCGCCGTACACAATAATTCCTTCAATCGGCAAAAAGCTCTCTCACACGCCTTCGACCACTCAAACGTCACCTTCTTTTGTAACAAGTTGCTCAATGGCTTGGCAATTGAAGAGAAGTCCTTGATAAATCGTCGATAGAACCCTGCATGGCCAAGATAACTTCTCACATCCTTCACACATCTAGGGCTCGGCAATGCTTGTATTAGCTCCACTTTGGCTTTGTCAACTTCTAAGCCTCTTGCCGAAATAATGTGCCCTAGAACAATTCCTTGCGTGACCATGAAGTGACACTTCTCCCAATTGAGCACAAGATTTGTCTCTACACACCTCTCAAGTATCTTCTCCAAGTTCCCCAAACATGCATCGAAGGTGCTTCCATACACACTAAAATCATCCATAAACACTTCGATAATGTCTTCAATAAAATCCGAGAAGATAGCATACATACATCTTTGAAAAGTGTCGGGTGCGTTGCATCCGTCGATAAGCAAACGTGCCAAATGGACAAGTAAAAGTGGTCTTCTCTTGATCATCCGGGTGTATCATGATTTGATTGTAGCCACTATAACCATCAAGAAAGCAATAGAAAGAATGGCCGGCTAGCCTCTCTAGCATTTGATCCATAAACGGCAAAGGCATGTGATCCTTCCTCGTTGTAGCGTTGAGCTTCCTATAATCGATCCACATCCGATGACCGGTTACAAGTCTTTGTGGCACAAGCTCATTCTTCTCATTCTTGACAACCGTTACACCACTCTTCTTTGACACTACTTGCACGGGAGATATCCACTTACTATCCGAAATTGGGTAAATAACCCCACAATCAAGCAACTTGATAATCTCTTCTTTCACCACTTTCATCATGGGAGGGTGAAGTCGACGTTTAGCGTCCTTAGTCGGCTTAGCTCCTTCTTCTAACAAGATACGATGAACACAAGTAGTAGGGCTTATTCCCTTGATGTCCGCTAAGGTCCAACCTATGGCGGTCTTATACTGCTTAAGCACACGTATCAAATCAACCTCTTGCTTCTCACTAAGCATTGAAGACACAATAACCGGTAGTGTATCTTCTTCTCCAAGATAAAAATACTTTAAGTGACTAGGGAGTTCTTTTAGTTCTAACTTTGGGGCCTCTTCCACACTTGGTCCAAATTTTGTTGTGGCACTTGGAATTGACAAGAACGAATCAAATACCTTGTTGTATGGCCGAGCCTCTATCTCTCCACAAACCTCTACTAGACTTGGCATTATCATGAAAGGCTCGGCAAGGCTTGTTTTGGCAATGCTTGGCTCGGCGATGCTCCCTTGCTCGGCTTCATGCATGATTCGTTCTCCCTTCTTGTCAAATCCGACCCCTTGCTCAATCGCTAATTGCTATGCGTCGAGCGAGGTCGACATAACTTGCTCGACCTCCTCCAAAACATCAATGGCACAACCCTCCTTCAAATCAACATTGGGGAATTTCATGGCATCAAACACATTGAACTTGATCACCTCACCATCAAACTCCATAGTTAGGTTGCCCTCGGCCACATCGATCTTCGTGCGCGCCGTCCTCATGAATGGTCGCCCTAGTAGCAATTGAGTGCTATTGGCCGGCGAATCCTCCATCTCAACCACATAAAAATCGGCGGGAAAAATCAATTGGTTGACTTGCACCAACACATCCTCCACATAACCCTCCGGATACTTACTTGAGCGATCCACAAGTTGAATGATGACATTGTCCTTCTTAAGAGGCCCTATACTCAACGTTTGATACACATTGAGTGGCATGACATTGATCGATGCTCCCAAACCAACATAACATCCTCAAATCGAGTATTGCCTATGACACAAGGCACATTGAAGCTTCCCAGATCCTTCATCTTTGGTGACAACTTCCTTTGAATAACGACCGACACCGTCTCGCTCATAGTTACCACACGAGGCTCCCTAGTATGCCTTCTAGCCGTGCAAAGCTCCTTTAAAAACTTAGCATACTTCGGTACTTGCTTAATGCACTCCAACAAAGGGATGTTGACTTGCACTTTCCGGAAAATCTCCAACACCTCCTCATCGGACTTATCCTTCTTTGTTCTAGCAAAGCGAGAAGGAAATGGAGTGTTGGATGTTGGCACCCCTCCCTTGCTTGCTTGGTTTGGCACTAACTCATTCTTTGATGTTGCGGGATCATACTCAAGCTCGTTGCGCAGCCCCTTATCTTTTACATTGTGGCCGGCGTCTCTTCCTTGCTCGGCAGAATTCTCCTTGCCGGCTGCAGCCCTGCCGGTTGCATGGCCGGTTGCATCATGCTCGGCAATCTCTCCCTTCTCGGCAGCATGACCATAATTTCCATCATGGCTGCCGGCAATTGCAGATCCGGCAGCCCTCTCTTCATCCTCAATGCCCTTAAAAGTTACTCGCTTCTTCTTTGGACTTGTTGGAGGAAACAACTCTCTTCCACTACGAGTTTGAATCACTTTTGCTTGCTCGTTCCTCGGATTGGGAATTGTATTGCTTGGCAACTTCTCTTGCTCATTAAATCTTCCCATAAAGTCTACAACTTGGCCCATTTGAGTCTTGAGCTCACCAATGTCCTTTTGATGATTTTGTTGCCCCGCGAGTAATGCTTGAGTAGCACTTGACAATGATTGAATCAAAGCATCATAGTTCAGATTGCTCGGTGTGGCTTGGCCTTGGCACGGCCCTCCTTGGTGTTGGTTCGGCAATGCCCCAAAAGCTCCTTGGTTCGGCATATATGGCTGCCGAGGCACAAATGGTGGCCTTGGTGCAAACGGTGCTCCTCCCTCTCTCGGTTGCATAGGTGCCCTAAGCACATTGTCATTGTTCGCCCATCGAAAGTTTGGATGATCATTGAACCTCGGGTTGAAATTTCCAAAACGTTGGCCTCCTTGAAAGCCAATAGCATTGCACTCCTCTACTCCCTCACTAACTCCAAATTGAGAGCATTGGTCGGTCTCATGGCCCTCGGTGCAAATTCCACATACACTCGCACGCTTCTTCATCAAATTACTCACCAAGTCGGTAAGCTTGTCCACTTTATCCTCCAATTTTGAGCTCGAAGACGTCTCATGTACTTTCTCATTCCTTTGCACATTGCCTCGTGCCATGCCAAATTGTTGGTTGTTCAAGGCACGAACTTCCAACAAACTTCTTGCTGCACCGGCATTTAACTCCAAAAAACTACCTCCCGCGGCCGAGTCAAGAAACTCTCTCTCCATGACGCGCAATCCCTCATAGAAATATTGCAACAAGAGCCCATCGCTAATGCCATGCGATGGACACAAAGAAACTAGGGACTTGAACCTCTTGTAGTAGTCGAAGAAAGTCTCATCTCCGGCTTGCTTCACACTAGTTATTTGCTTCCTCAGATCAGTGATACGTGAAGCAGGAAAGTACTTGAGCAAAAACTCATCCATCATAGTACTCCACGAAACGATGCGACCACTAGGCACCTCAAACAACCACTCCTTCGCTTGATCTTCTAAAGAAAACGGAAATGCCTTCATCTTGACGTGTTGCAAATCGGTCCTTCTTGGACACATAGACTCCGTGGTGAAGTTAAACCACTGTAGATGCTTGTTAGGGTCCTCACTTGGCATCCCATAAAACGATTTCAGCTTATGGAGGAATCCACTCCTCAATTCAATCTCTCCAGTCTTGTCAGCTTCCAAGGGAGGATAAGTGATATTTGACGGAGCAATACCAGCTCCAGCAACATGACCATTCTGTGATCTGATTGATGCCATTATCTCTTCTTCTTCCTCTGATTCGGCAAAGGCTTCAAATTCTGGATTCTGAAGATCACAAGACGATGAAACTACTAATGGGGAGCTCGGCACTGAATCAGAAACTGACGGCACAATAGGTGATGACGGCAATGATGATGACACTGATGAATTGGTTGGTGACGATGGCGGTAATGGCACAAAACGAGCAATAGCGAGTTCTTGATCTAAACGTTGCAAACGGCCTTGAAGATCTCTTGTCCAAATACTAGATTCGGACATGCATTATTTCTGAAATTTGCAACATTTAAACAAGTTAGAACCTCGTAGAAAAATAGAAAGCAAGAATATACATCATTACAAGCCACGGCATTGGCAATTACATAATATATTTCAACAATGATTCACATATAAACATTCGGCAAACACAAAGATTTCGGCAAAGCACAAGTATGGTTCAGCAATAAGAGAGCAAAATTCAAAACGTCCATGATCATGTAATCGCTAAGTCTAATTTCTTTTAAAATTTGTTCTAACTCTCGAAGTACGTGGAGCAGAGGAGATAACGGTGCAATGGACTGATACAGCCCCCGGTAGTATCATGCTTAACCCGAAATACCTCAAGAGTTTGAACCACACAACATGTTTTATCTTTGAAGAAAATAGACCACATATGTCAAGTTATGTTCTAGCGTCTAAAGTGAGGTGATGCTTCGGCACAAGCTGTCGACTAGGTCGTGCGTATTTTACGTTTCAAAGGTCATTAAAATCACGGAGGGCGAACCCCCTACAGGAACCAGGCAGGACTCGTTGTTGGACACCACGGAGGGCGAACCCCCTGTTTCTGCCTAAACCCGGGGGTCTAGTAGATACTTGATGAATCCAACTGTCTCCTGCAATCCTGCTCACTAAGGAGAATACCGGGCGGGCCGACCTTCACCTCTCCGATGCCTAAGTTAGTATAGTTGGAATGTATATAACTAAGGCACGTATGTAAGCGGGGAGAGAGACGAGTTACCTCATAAAGAAGGTAGTTGGGGCCCATATATAGGTGGTTGGGGGTAAGGACTGGCCTTACTCTTCGATGTGGGACTGATTCCCTTCTGCTTATACTTTCTGAAGCCTTCTTAGGCAGGCCGGCGCCCCCGGTCCCTGGGTTCCTGGAGGCAGGATAGAGTGCCAGGCCCCGAGGCCGGGTGCTGATGATCCGGTCCCGACCCTTGGGCCGGCCTCTGGTGCGCTTGCCGCGGGTCTGTGGGCCTGCTGTAGCCTCTCTGTGGCTACTGTCAACAAGTCCCCCAAGTTCCCGGTCAAGTGCAATCTTGAATGGGGACTTAAATCTGTCTTGCTCTTGTCCCGCAGACCCGCGGGGTTACCAATCTACCGGTGCCCAGTCCCCCAAGTCCGCGTTGAAGATTGGGCGTGACCGAGGTGAGTACCTATTACCGATGGGAAGCAATATTTTATAAGCACTCTTGCAATATAAGCAGCAATATGACTAAGTATGGTGTTATGAGCATGGAGCCAAGATGATAATGATGATGTCATGATGCCATGATGCCATGCAACAGACGTGTGCATGGAATGATAATGAGGCGTTGAAATCCGCCATGCAAGAGCTTTATGCACGGGATGATAATGAGGCGTTGAAATCCGCCATGCAAGGAATGTGCACGGAATTTCGGCCGGGCACTCTGCCCTATCGGTACGAAGCGGAGCTTCACTAGGCTTCAACTGGCCGATCTGCCGAAACGGGATTCACTGAGCCTCTACCAGGCTATCTGCCGAAACGGGATTTCACTGAGCCTCTACCGGGCTATCGTTTCCCATTGCTAGGCTGCAGGGAGATTACCCTGGTGTTGCGGCCTGTTTGAAGCACCGGTGAACACTTGCTAGTTCTTCTCAGCTTATATTGAATAAGCGTTGAGGTAAAGGGGTGGCATTGAGGTGACAAAGCTCGCCATGTAGCCCCATGTTTGATCGCCTTTCAATGCGATGCAGGGTTTTTATCCTGCTGGACAAGCGTGCATGGGTTAGATGCAGACTCGCCCGGGTGTATAAAGCCCGCCGGTCGAATATTCTCGATCGGTGTCAGCCATGGTATTGGGCGGAACTCGACCGTTGGCGGACATCATGCCATCTCCGGACGAGTCCCCCAGTGAAGTGCCATGGGCCAGGTGCATTATGTTCCTGGTAGGGGGGCGGCGTTGAGGTGACAAAGCTCGCCCTACGTCCCCCTGTTGCCGCAGCTAGTGCGATGCAGGGTTTTTATCCTGCTGGACAAGCGTACATGGGTTAGATGTAAACTCACCCGGGTATATAAAGCCCAAGCCGGTCGAATGTTCTCATGACCGGGGTCAGCCATGGTACTGGGCAGAACTCGACGGTTGGCGGACATCATGCCATCTCCGGACGAGTCCCCCAGTGAAGTGCCATGGTGCCGGGTGGAGCCTATTCCCGGAATGTGTTCTGGAGCCGGTTGAATGCGTCGAAACCGGTGAGCGGAACTCGACCGGGCGTCCTGCCATATCGAGACGAGTTCCCCCAAAAGAGATGCGACTGGACAGACCTCAACCGTTGTTCGGACGCCATTGCATATCCGGACGAGGTCTCCAGTAATATATGATGAAGAAGCCATGCAGCCGATTGAATGATCATAACCGCGAACTGCCATGGTGCTGGGCGGAGCTCGACCGGGCGGCCAGCCGTATTGAGCCGAGGCTTCATACCCGGATGGGTGCTCTCCAAGCGGTTGGATGATCATAACCGCAAGAGAGGTCTTCGAGAAATGCAGTGACGAAGCCATGCAGCCGGTTGAATGATCATAACCGCGAACTGCCATGGTGCCGGGCGGAGCTCGACCGGGCGGCCAGCCGTATTGAGCCGAGGCTTCATACCCGGATGGGTGCTCTCCAAGCGGTTGGATGATCATAACCGCAAGAGAGGTCTTCGAGAAATGCAGCGAAGATTGTGGCGCAAGCGTGGAATCTGGGGAAGTGGGAGAGCCTGACTCCTTGATTCCCGTTCCTACCTTCCTGCCGTCAGGGTGTGGGACAAATGGCTGACATGCATTTAAGGAGGAAGTCCATCAATCCCGTCAGCTTATGATGGCGTGGGGAGGTTACCAACGCTGGGACACGTGCCACTGCGGGGCGGTCTTGAGATGGAGGGCCTGGATTCGCAGGCTTTTGAGTTGCTCTGATTACTTGTTTTGGAGGGATTTCGATTGCCTAGGGTATTGGTCCCCTCTATAAAAAGGCATGTTCTTCTCTTCTTTCTGCTGTTGCTTCTTACTTTAGAGAGACTGAGATAAAAGGAGAAATCCGGCGACCACTCTGAGCCTTTCTTGCCTCACGAGATCTGTTTTCTTTGAACGCTCCCTACCATTGCGCGCTGCTTTCCGCGGGCCGATTGTCCTCGGTTGAGCATACTAATCGGTAAGTTTGATTTCTTTGCCCCATCGTTATTCTTGTTTCTGGGTTTGTTGTTTTGCCTTAGGGGGGGGAGGGATCTCTGCCGTTGACGGAACTGCTTTGCGGCGAACTTGGGGAGAGCCCGCAGAAGGCGTTGTTGTACCTGTTGCTGACAAGCGCTAGGGTTTTGTGTTCTTCCCCTAGGTTAAGATGACGTCTTCAGGTTCTGACCGGGTTTCCGAAACGGCTGTCAGAGGTCCCCTCATGGATGATGCGCAGAGGCTGGACGACTGGCTGAGTTCGGAATTTCCGGAGACCGAAGTTGCTGACTGCTCCGGGAGCAAGGTTTCTACTCCGTCCTCGGCTTCGTCTTCCGGGGCTGAATCTTCTGAGACCGAAATACCGCGCGGGGTGCGATTTGCAGATGCTCCGGTTGTGAGCTACACCATGGGGAAAGGGAAGCATGCTGTAGTGTGCGATGAACCGGAGGAGAGCATGACCCCGGAAGAGATTGAGGAATTGCGGGAAGCGTGGGATATCCCGGATACTATTCTGCTGCGGCCCTTGAACCCTGGAGAGTCAGCCTGCAACCCGGAAAAAGGTTGGGTTGCTGCACATCCGGACCAGTTCCGGCATGGACTGTCGTTCCCGCTGCCAGACTACGTGCAGTACATGCTCAGTGCGCTGCGAGTGTCACCCGCTCAGCTTCCTGGGCTCCAGTGGAGACGACTACTGAGCCTCGGCTGCTTGTACGAGTTCTCTGGGATGAACATTCCCACGGTGAACGAGTTCCGGGCCCTGTACAGGCTGTCGTACTCCCGGAAGCAGGGGTCCCGTGGTTGCCTGTCCTTCAACAGCCGGAAGCCTCCACCGATCGTCACCAATGTGCCTTCATGGGTGGACAACAGCTGGAGGAAGAAAGTGGCGATGGTGGGCGGGAAGTGGCAGGCGAGGAATAGAATGTACTGTGTTCCTGGCGCCTTCCAACCCATTGGTGACCAGTCGTATGAACTATCGGACCTGGAGCACGAGAGGATTTCGACCATAGCCGGGTGCTGGGACGATCTGGAACGGAGTTCGTACAACTTCATCCGGCGAGAAGTGATGGAACACTGCCAGTTTGGGCGGGGTCCCGGTGCGTAGGAAGCGGTTGAGTGGTGATACTTTGTGTTAACTTCTGCAATATACTAACCGTTTGCTTTCCTTGCAGGTGCATCTTCTCGGGCGACTATCAAGCCCGAAACCACTCTCTCTATGGACGGGGAAGATCTCCTCAACCAGTTGATGGAGAAGGCCGAGATCGTCTCGCGGACGTCAGTGGAGGACGGGTCCGGTCGGCTTGTGACCCATGCGGAGCGGAGGGCCATGGATGTTGATGAGGACGCCTATGTCCTGAAGCGGGTGAAGACCCATCACTCGACAGGCCTGCTGGCCCCTGGAAAGGGCAAGAGCACCGGGGGGGCCTTAAAGATTCCCGGTGGAGCAAACAGGATCCCCAACCGCCCGGTGGCTGTGGCGCACGTGGCTCGCGCTGTTGGCGCAAGCGCACGATCTTCTTCTCCGGAGGGTCGGGGAGAAAAACGGAAGGTTGGAGACGTTCCTTCCTCCGCGCTGGTGACACTGACCGGCGAGTCGGTACTGGAGAATCTGGCGAAACGGTTCAGGAATACCAGCGGCGCGCAGACCATCGCTGCCGGGGAGAATGCCGCTGCTGCTGCTCGGCAGAGTAGTCCAGCGCCTGCGGATGCATCAAGGGGAAGCCCGAGTGGTGTAATCGCGCAGCAGGTGGCGCCGGACCTGGCCGGGCTTGGTCTGGATAGGCCCGGGGTTGCTGGAGTCCTGGCGGGCGGGAAACGTCCAAAATGCAAGGAATCCGTCCTCCGGGTAAGTACCGCATGGTATCACTATAGTGCTTGACTAACCTTGCCTTGCTGTTTGACCAACTCTTCGGTATTGCACAGTTGCTGTACAGTCTGTACGAACCAAGTGGGAGCTGCTGCTCTGCATGCAGGCTCTGCTACTCCGGCCGGGGAAGATGACCCGGAACTCTTCGAGCGGGTCGCTCTCAAATACCGGGAGAGCGATCAGTTCCTGGAGTTTCTGGTGAAGGCCAGGGAGGAAGGCATCTCGGATGCGTACACGGAATGGGCGGGGAAGGGATGGTTAGATACTTCCCTGATGTCGACTGCTGCCGAAGGAGATATTCATGAGCAGTCGGACATCCATCAGGAGGCGGTGGAGGAGCGGCCGGGTGAAGTGATTCGCTCGGACTTGGACTCTTTTACCACTGGTGCCGAGTCTGCCCGGGCTGAAGACCATACCGGAACTGATGTCGAAGACGAGGGTATCGCAGGAGAGGCTGGTGGATTGCCTGCCGAAGGCGCAGTCGTAGGGCTTAGGATTTTCTTGCCCTTTTCCTTGTAATGTTTCCGGATCGGTTACTGCTTGTATTCTTGCCTGAATATGAATATAATGGAACTGGCAGAGCTGGTGAAATTTTCTCAATAGTAGTTTGCATATATACTTGTTTTTACAACGGTTAGACCGTGAACTATGCCAAACTAACCGCTCAGACTAGCGGGTTTTACCAAGACTGGTCATTCTCTCGGTCGGGGTCTGTTCCTCTTCTCCCCACGTACCGCTGGAGCTGGCCGTTATCGATCAAAACCTGCACCGCTTGCCTGAGGGCGTGGCACTTGCTCGTTCGATGAGTAGCCTCATCATGGTAGGAGCAGTACTTGCCCGTCTGCGCCGTTGTAAGTTTCCCCTTTGGGAACTTTCTCGGGGGCGGTGGAGGAATGACACTCCCGTTCTCAAGTAGGATATCCTCGTAGGATGTGGTGAGAGCGGTGAAAACTTCTTGGTTGGTCGGGGGTGCTGGCATGATTGCCAGGGGGCACTCTTGGCGGAACGGTGCTGGCTTGTGCTCATTCTGAGGCTTATCAGAATAGGACCTCTGCTGCCGCTGTGGCCAGTTTCTGTTATTGGCGTTCCGGCTAGGCCGAGCGGTGCGGTTATCGGTCCGCTGATTGGGCTTGGCCTCCTGGGCGGGTGGGGGGTTCTCTTCCCGGGGATGGTCCTCCTGCTCCTCATCTCGGTTCCTCTTCAGGAGGTGGTGCCCATAGGTCTCATGATCGGCCTGAGCATGCCGGATGGCCATAGCCATCAACTCGTCGTACCCCTGCGGGAGTTCTACCCGGACGGCGTAGGAAAATTTGCCCGCTCGGAGCCCTTGCTTAAATGCCATCTCGGCGATGCCCTTGTCCAAGTTCCGAACTCCGGCCGTAGCCGTCTGCCAGCGGTTGACAAAGGTTCTCAGCTCCTCTCCGGGGGCTTGCCTGCAATTGAAGAGGATGGTCGACGTCCGGGCTCCCTCGACTCGGAGGATGAAGCGGCTCACAAACCGGTCGGCCAACTACTCGAACGCTTCAATCGAGTTTGCCGGAAGCTCGTAAAACCAGCTGAGTGCTTCTCCGGACAGGGTTTCCTGGAAGATGTTGCAGCAAACTGCATCGGAGTATCCCTTGGCGCAGGTTTGGGACCGGAAGCTGTCCAGATGCTGGTATGGGCAGCCGGATCCTGAGTAGGTGAGCTTGAGGGACTTCTGGTTGCCAGACCTTCCCGACTCTATGACCCGGTGCGAAAAGGGGCCCATACGTTCATTAAACCGAGCGCCCTCCATTGGCCGCGCAGCCCTTCTCTCGTTAGCCTCCATCTGGGCTTTCAAGCTTGACACGGTGTCGGCCAGCACCTGCAGCGCTCGCGCGGTTGGCGTCTCAGCTCCATCTACTGACGAGGCGTCGGGCTGGCGGGAGGTCGTCGCGCTCTTTCGCGGGATGGCGCCTGATGGCGACTTCTGCTGCACAGGGCCACCGGACCGACCGCCCGAAGATTGCCCTCCATCGGTGTGCTGAGGTGGAACTGGCGGGATTGCCGCCTGTGCCTCGGCCATGGCGCTACTGCGCTGCTGCCCCCTCTCCAGGGCGGCCACCAGTGCAGTATTCACTGCCTCCATCTCCTCGTACCGAGCGTTGGACCTAGCTCTGTCCCTATCGCTCTCCTCTTTCAGACGACTGACCTCTGCGGTCATCGCCCGTAGCTCTCCCGCCATACCGCTATGGCCGGGGCTGTACGTGGGGTCCCGGCCCGGGCTCTCCGGGCTCTCGGATCTATCGCCTGAATCATCCGAGAACGTCAAGGCGAAGCCCCGCCGCTCTGGACTGTCTTCCTCCTCTGCCAGGCCTTTACCTCGCGGGCTGTCGCGATAGGGATCCGGCACGCCGGATGCTCCCCCGTAACTTCCTACCTCCTGACCGTCGCTTCGGTCGAGGCGCGGCTCCCTCACAATGGCTGGGGTGGAGGTGAGCGCCTGCACTACTGCAGGGTTTCCCTCCTCGGTGGTTCCTTTCTCTTGATTCATCTCCGATCTCTTTCTCAACGGTGTTGCTTACACGACTTCTCGTTCAAGATTCCCACAGACGGCGCCAATTGTTTCTGCCTAAACCCGGGGGTCTAGTAGATACTTGATGAATCCAACTGTCTCCTGCAATCCTGCTCACTAAGGAGAATACCGGGCGGGCCGGCCTTCACCTCTCCGATGCCTAAGTTAGTATAGTTGGAATGTATATAACTAAGGCACGTATGTAAGCGGGGAGAGAGACGAGTTACCTCATAAAGAAGGTAGTTGGGGCCCATATATAGGTGGTTGGGGGTAAGGACTGGCCTTACTCTTCGATGTGGGACTGATTCCCTTCTGCTTATACTTTCTGAAGCCTTCTTAGGCAGGCCGGCGCCCCCGGTCCCTGGGTTCCTGGAGGTAGGATAGAGTGCCAGGCCCCGAGGCCGGGTGCTGATGATCCGGTCCCGACCCTTGGGCCGGCCTCTGGTGCGCTTGCCGCGGGTCTGTGGGCCTGCTGTAGCCTCTCTGCGGCTACTGTCAACACCCCCTATCGACTCACTCACCGAGAATGAACATCAGTCTATGGGCCTTGAGATCCAGTTAAACAAACCTGAGAACCATATCTATGAAAATAACTTCCCCATACTTTGTAAAACAAACACGGATCCCTAGCAGTCTACAAGTGTTGATTAAAACCGCCCTCAACCTCATAGAAGTAATACTATTACCGAAGAAACGCTTATATGCGTGGGGGGGAAGTATCCCGCGTTTCCCAATCTACATAGAAACGGCCTCCGACATAGCACCATTCACATGAAGGGTTTTGGTTATGATCAACAAAAGTGGCTTCACCTACATGTTACACTTTAGAAACTACAATAAACTCAAACATACACAACACTATCAACTCCCTAGAAATTAAACTAAGTGATTACCAACATACATCAATATACATCATGCAACTTCCGAAATTTAAACTCTACATGCCGAAGCATATTTCTACTTTACAAAATCTCAAAATAAGATTAAAATTACAACTTTACAACTTCACAACAAAAATTTCCAGCAAACATATATACACAACAATAACATAAAACAAGCTTTTATAATCCCCGGCAACGGCGCCAAAAATTGACGTGAGCCGGAGCTCGCATGCAATAATAAACCCTACAATCGTTAGTAGTATAGACATAAGTAGGGATCGTTCTAGGCCGGGGATTAAGGGTACCTGAGATATGAAATTGTTAGACAAATATACACATATATATACATATGAAACGTCACAAATGAGGGATGAAATGGATCGGCAGCTAGGCTGCCCTAAACTATGTTCGGCACAAACATTAAAAGAAAAGAAATACGAAACATGAAAAATCCTAGGCTCGGCAACAAAAGGGCTGCCTCTAAATCATGCATAAAAACAGAAATTAAAAATCCTAAATTACTATATACAAGGTTAGTCGACATTCTTCCACAAATTACTAACACAAAAGCACTCAAAACACATAGCAAATTGATAAGACAAGACACGGCAAGAGCACACAATATCCTAGATCCGACTTAGTTCCAACCTAATTAGCTCCTTATCGGTTTACTAATCGATTAAGACTCTCAAGTACTTCAAGATTAACTTATCGTCTAACCCTAAAGTTATACTAAACACATTTGAGAACACTTATCGTCGAAATCAAATATGCAGAGTAATTAGGCACAAGGTCTTTTTAATCGAAAACATATCAATCAAGCAAGGCGTCACCACTTCTTGTTAACATGCATAGTCATTTAAACCACTCTAGTCCTATTTTATATTGACAGATACAAGACCAATACTCAAAACACATCGCGAATATGCTAAGTACTAATCTTTGCGGCACACGGATTTAAAGACTAAACCAAGAACGAACTACTAGAATCAGAGTGAACATGCTTGCCTATCTAATCCTATCTCTTTACTTCATATTTTCATTACAAGTTAGCATGCAATTCGAAACTTATCTTTGAAATTCTTTATTAAAACCATAAGAATTAAATTAACATGCATCATCATAAAACCAAATTCACAATCGTTTTTCACATAGGCATGAAAACACAATAACCAAACATACATATGAGTTTCATAGACAAAACTATACATAACTACATAAAAACTATTACAAACCAAGAGTAGGGAGTAGATCACACTTTTGCAGACACCTTTGATGGCTTCAAGTCGTGTGGATCCAATGGGATGTGGTTCGGTGGTGGCTGGATGAAGGTTGAAGAATCGGCAGGATTTTATGGTGGTGGTGGGGGTTTTTGGTTTGTGTTTTTATGTAGGATCTTTGGCTGAAAATTGGTAGAGCTTTGGCTAGGGTTTTTGCTTTAGAATGTGACACCTTTTTCTGTGTAAAAGTTGGGTATTTATAGGGAGAGTACTAGGGTATTGCCGGCAGCCCTTCTTGCACAAGGAAAAAGAAAACCTAGTGGGATAAGGTTTGAAACCTTCCTTTTCATAGTTCAATTAGGTTTTCTTTTTCTGAATTTTTCTTCAAGGCTTGGGCTTCACATCTTCATGGACTTCTTGTATGATCTTGGACTTCATTTGATATGTCTTGGTCCATCGAAAATGCCCCAATTGCCGGCAGCAACATCAAGCACACAATCTGCCTCTATTCGGCAGCTTCTCCTAGTGTGACTAGGAGAACTTCTTTCTTCAATTTTTCTTCAATGCCATGGCCTAGTGTCTTCCTCTTCCTTTCATAAAGCTTGAACCATCTTCAAAAATGAATTTGTGCACCATTTCGTCCATTAAAAACAGAAAACACAAAAAGGGGGCAGTAGGTTCCTGGAATCGGCAGATTTGACCTTGTTGTAGTAATTCCGGCATATCTCCATCCGTGGAGCTCCGATTGATGCGATTCCAAGTCTCAGATAAACTAGACACATATGGCCATCTCCCCATAAAACAGTTCGATCAAAGTCCTTGTGAATCGACGGGAATGATATTTTGAAGTTGGGTCAAAGTCTCAGGAAAATCCTGGAAGCCCCTGGATTGGAATGCTCGGACTGCCGTTTTGCAGCCAACTTTTGGGTGACTTCCCGAACTCCGATTGATCTGAAATTTTAACACAACATTCCTCAGCATATGAATATTAAGCACACCAAATATCATAGAATTCGAACAAGGATAGATCATATTTGTACTCGTCACAAAATCGCGAAAAAGACATATTTTGCACTATTTTCCAGATTTCTCATACTTAGTCATTTTTCGGACAATTAAACACATTTCACCAAAACTCTACCAAAATTGACACTAACTATATTATGACTCTATCTTAGACAAATAAGGGTTAAACAAAGCATAAACGAGGGCATAAGCATATAATATCGTCGCACATTGTGCTCCTATCAGTTAACCGCCACTACCAGATACGGGAGAATAGCCGACGAAAAAAATTTCGTCGGCTATGCCAATTTTTCGTCGGCTATACCCTCTACCGACGAAATTTTCGTCGGCTATAAGTCGTCGGGAAAACCCCGTCGGTAATACAATGGCCGACGAAAAAATCAAATTCGTCGGCTATAGTAGAGTATGGCCGACGAATTTACCGACGAAAATATTTTTCGTCGGCCAAACCTGGGAGAAATTGCCGACGAATTTCGTCGGGTATTTTCGAGTATGGCCGACGAAATTCAGTAACGATAGCCGACGAAATTCGTCGGCTATTGTGTTTTAACTATAGCCGACGATTTATTAAACTTTCGTCGGCTATTTCCTCGAAATATATTAATATTTTAATAGGCATTAATTAGTTATAGGCGACGAAATACTAGAATTTTCGTCGGCTATACAACTTATAGCCGACGAAAATTGGTAAAATTCGTCGGCTATTCTTAAATTTTAGGGAAAAAAAAATAAATTATGCTTTGGATGGAGGAGGGGAAGGAGGAGGGGAAGGAGGAGGAGGCCGGAGGAGGGGAAGGAGGAGGAGGAGGAGGAGGAGGGGAAGGAGGAGGCCGGAGGAGGAGGAGAAGGAGGAGGAGGGGAAGGAGGAGGAGGAGGAGGAGGAGGGGAAGAAGGAGGCCGGAGGAGGAGGAGAAGGAGGAGGATGAGGAGGAGGAGGAGGAGGGGAAGGAGGAGGAGGAGGCCGGAGGAGGGGAAGGAGGAGGCCGGAGGAGGAGGGGAAGGAGGAGGCCGGAGGAGGAGGAGGAGGGGAAGGAGGAGGAGGAGGAGGCCGGAGGAGGGGGGGGGGGGGGAAGGAGGAGAGAAAAAAGGCGGGAGGAAGCGATTTAAAAGATTTAGAAGGAGAATAGCCGACGAAAATAAAAAATTTCGTCGGCTATACTTTGGAAGATCAACAGCCGTCAGATCTGAGCCATCCAACGGCGGACAATAAAAAGGCGCGTATCAAGAGTTTAGCCGATGAAATATAATATTTCGTCGGCTATACTTAGAGAATAGCCGACGAAATACAATGTTTCGTCGGCTATTCTATGAAAACATACTAAACTGCCGTTTTGAGGCCCTAAACGAACTCGAAAGCCCGAAAAAGGCCACACATCGTGGCAAAGCGACGAGTTTGATTCCTGGCGTCGTTCCCTTTCCGGAATGGTATCACAATCGTCATTCGGACGCCGGACGCCAAATCTGCAGTAAACCGGGTTTTGACTTATTTCATTATTTCAGCACACGGATTTTATCAGAATATTGTCATTTTTCAACCGTAGACGTATTTCATTATTTCGGTCATATCTTATTTGACGACATATTTGCATTTGAAGAGTGTACGTATAGTAACTATTTGAAACTATACATTCACTTAAACACTTAGTAAACAAGTTAAAGAACATTAGTGCATATGTTCCGATTTTGAATCTAAAAGTTTGGAAAATCTATTCCAACAGTCAGATATCACCGTTAAGATTAAATACATGTATGAAAAAAAATCCAACTACATCTGACAACGTTAAAGGCTCGATCGGGACGGTCAACCGGGTGAGTCAACCATTTAAACGCTTAGAAATGGTAATTGGCCTGTCTAAATGACGTTTTTTGGCCTGACCTTCAACAGATAATAGTTTCAAATCGATGAGACGCAACTAATCGTATAAAAATTTTCCTCAAAATATTTACCGACCATCAGGCTACCCATAGGAAAACGGAAGTAAAAAACAGTTAACCGCAACATTCGGCACACAGATTTTGTCGGAATCTTGTCATTTTTCAACCGTAGACGTATTTCATTATTTCGGTCATATCTTATTTCACGACACATTTGCATTTGAAGGACGAAGCAATGGTTTGTCGATAGTGATAGAAAATGGAAGCTGTTCTTTTTTTTTTTTTTTTTTAATCATAGCCGACGAAATCAAACCTAGTACTCGTCGGCCATACTTCCAAAAATTTTCGTCGGCTAAAGTTTCAGAGAAAGGCCGACGAAAATTCAAATCGTCGGCCATTCTAGGAGAATAGCCGACGATTTTTTTTTAGCGACGAAAAAAAAAATTCGTCGGCCATTCTTGGGAATAGCCGACGAAAATTTTATTTCGTCAGCCGTTTTTTTTTATTTCGTCGGGAAAAACCTTTTTTCTGGTAGTGCGCAACATTCTCAAATAAGGTTGACCGCTTCGATCGGGCCTTTAACTTTGTCGGATTGAAGTGATTTTTTCACCATCACCGTATTTCACCATTACGATTAAATCATAAGTGGAGAAACTCTCAAATAATTTTTTACTTATTTTAAATCTTTAAAATAAATTTTAGTTATCATGTGGAAAAAGAAAAATAAAGTTAATAGTGATTATAACTTAAATTTTGTCTGCATATGGGCGGGAAATAAACAAAGTTTGAAATTTGGGGGCTCCGCCATCCAAAACAAAACCCTAAAATCATGATTCTCATATTCATTCCCACACCCAAATCAAAAACCCAATTAATCATCTCCCACATCCAACATGAGAGGCGGTCGGCGACCCAAGGCATCAATTAACCCACGCCCCCCGCCACCATCAACCCCACTGGAACACTTCCGCCACCGTGACTCCGACGCCAGCTTCGCCTTCAGGAACCTCTCCATGGTATTTGTTTGCCCAGACCAACAGCCTAGAGGGGGATTCGATTAATTGAAGCTCTGTGATTTTTGGTGATTCTCTGTTCTTGTCTGGCGACTTATGAATTCAATTCAGGTATCAGACTTAATTCTCTTGTCGAACTCTAGATGTTGTTATGCTTGGGTTTGAGGTTGGTTGAGTTTTGGGGAAGTTGGGATTTTAGCAGTCGTCGACCACCGACTGTGGTGGTGGTGGTGATGCTGGGCTCTTCAACTTAATATTGATTTGATTTCTACCCCTGGAATATATTGATATTTGTACAAGCTTGAAGTTGTGATTTGAACAAATTTACGTTTTGGGTTTTGGGGTTTTACTGCTTTTGCTGCTGCTGCGGGTTACTGTGTTGGTGGTGGTTTTTGGTTGTTTTGGTTCATTGTTGATATGAAGCTATTCTTTGAAAACTGAATTGACATTTGGGAATTCTGAAATTACAGAAGAGTGGAAATCAGAGCACGTAGAAAGGAAGAGCAGTATACATGTTTCTATATGTTCATGGGTTATAATTGTGAAGTTAGTATTAATTGTTAGCTACCAATGATTTCAGAAGCTTGAATTTCCAGAAATTGGAGGAGTTGGGCAATTTAAGGTTTAGTTGGATGTTCGGGGATTATAGAAACGGTGTGTGTTTATATATATTTTTCCATTCTTGTTTGGTGTAATGGTGACCTGGTGGTGCTGTGTTTATATAGTTGGTTTCTTTGTTAAATGGAGGCAACAATTATGGTTGATTTGGTTCCTGGAAGTTGATTAAAGAGAAATGGGGAAGTGAGAATGGTGTTGATATATTTGGATTCCTGTTTTCGTCGGTATTAGCAACAGTTGGACTTATGGAGTTGTTGTATACTGATTTTGGTTCTTGGAAATTAGAATTGCATGATATGAACTGTTAAGTAGTGATAGCGGCCATTCTTGTTGTTTTATGGCTTCAATTACATGCTGGATTTGAATTGATAATCTTCATGCTTAACGTCTGTTATTGGTTAAAGAAATTGAGATGTGTTTTGGATGGAGATTCTATACACATTCGATATGGAAGTAAGTATATATGCAGTTGTGGTTTTGGTGTAACAAAATGATGGTTATGATTTTTTTTCATAACACCTTAATTCCGGATTAATTTTTATTAATCTGGGTCTGGGTGTTACAATATGACTTCTGGATTAACTGTTTAGATTGCTCTCTCTGTAGATATGTGATGCAGTCGCTGTTGCTAAAATACTGAATGCAACTCTTGTGATTCCATACCTTGAAGTGAATCCTGTTTGGCGAGATTCAAGGTACTTGTATGAGCCAACAGTTGGTTTATCTTTTCACTGGTTGTAATTGTTTCTTCTCTCTTCAATTCTGTGAAGGGCGTTATTCTGATATTGGTTTTCTTTTTTCAATGTTCCTCTGCAGCTCCTTCATGGATATATTTGATGTTGATCATTTCATTAATGTATTGAAGGATGATATAACCATAGTTAAAGAGCTACCCTCAGACTTCTCTTGGAGCACAAGGGAGTACTATGCAACAGCTATCCGATCTACGAGAGTTAAGACAGCACCTGTTCATGCTTCAGCCAACTGGTATCTGGAGAATGTTTTGCCTGTACTTCAGAGGTCAGTACTTACCTGAATCTGCTTATTTAAATTGCTTTTATTGTAACGAAAGGGTCAGTAATTATTTAGGTGAGAATAAAGCTGTCCTCAATCAATAAAATCATGGTTTTTAGTTTCCTGGTATGTCTCATTGTCTCATTGATTTTGAGGATAGGGCATTGTTCATGTGTACAGGCCTGTTGAATGTCACCTGTGCATGTGCAGAAGCTTAATATTGATTACTAGACTTGAGGGACACGAGGAAAAGTTCAATACAAACGGCAAGAAAATATTATCTTTGCATTAGCATGTAATCGGCTCTGAAATGCATTTTTGATTTTCTGATTTCTCTGAAGATATTCTTGTTACATGAATGATCTAAAAACTGCATTGAAGTTTCTGTTTTTAATAATATGTGTTTCTATATGAGTTATGAATCATCACTATCATGAACTTTTGTTAGAGGTGAAGCTCTGTGTGTGTGCCTTCTACTATGGATAATAGATAACCACTTTAGAGTTTCTTGTAATCTGTTGGTGATTTCCCAGCATTTATGAGCAAGTTTCTTGTAATCTATTGTTTTTATGCACATTCATCTTTCTTGCTTCTTAGTTTATGGTCATATGATTATCTTCTTTGAACTGAAATCTTCCCATCTTTGGTCTAATCCTTGTTTTATCGACAGCTTGTCCTGGAAACAACTAGTGCAGCAGTCATGTGTTGAGCTACTCTGGAGAGAGAACCTTGGAATTGCGACTTTCATGATATCGGTATATACTTCAGATTAGGTATATGCAGGTTTTAGGCTAATTTCGGCAACCTTATGTAGCCTAGTAGACTATAATAGCCATTTTGTTTATATTGGCTCATCTAGTAGGGATGATGAATATTTGGTTGTCTCTATATTGTGAATGGTTGGATTTTGATTTGGTTAATATCAATATTAGATGGATATGTTTTAATTTGTTGGTTCTAAGAAATGTATTGTATATCGCTGTGAATTGCAAACAGAAAAAAATTGTCTATCAACCATCTAAACAATGGTTTGTAAATCGGAAGCTGAAAAGTATTGTCTGATTCGCAGAATCACTTTACAAACCAAAACGAAACCATTGTGTATATCGGAGTATCACATTACAAACCAAAATAAAACCATTGTCTGAAACTCAGAATCGCAATGGAAGCCATAACGAAACAATTGTCTGTATCTAAGAATCACAATGGAAGGGAAAACGATATCATCGTCTGTAACTCATAATCACAATAGAAACGAAACTAAAACCATTGTCTATAGCAGATGCAGATAATAAATATCAAACACAAATTGGAAAATCCAGAAACCACTGCAGTTTAAATCAAATACGGACAATACATAAAGATAAAATTAAGTTGTGCAAAACTAATAAAGACAATACTTTATATAAATAAGTGTCTTCTTACAATGGCAACGACAATATTTCCCAAAAAATTGATATTGTACAAAATAATATGACACAATGATTTATAACAAAGTAGCATTGTCGTTATTGGATGTCAGACAATGGCTGTTTTTTCCCTATCATTGTCCATAGTTATAATCAGACAATTATAATTTGCCATTGTCTGAAGCGTGTATCAGACAATCGCTGGGTAGACAATGGTAACGGCCCCTCATCAGACAATGCCAAAAAACCATTGTCTATTGAGGTTTTTGGCCTAGTGAGTGGAATGGCAGAAGTATCAAATAGGGAGATCAAGCGAATATTGGAGAAAACTGTTGGTCCAACAAGGAAGGATTGGAGCAATAGACTTGAGGATGTTTTGTGGGCATATAGGACAGCCTACAAGACGCCTATAGGGATGTCTCCCTTTAGGCTAATATACGGCAAAGCATGCCATCTCCCGGTGGAATTGGAACACAAGGCATGGTGGGCGGTATAAGAATTTAACATGAATGTTGATGATGCAGGTATTCACCGAAAATTGCAGATTGGAGAGCTTGAAGAAATCAGGAATGATGCATACGATGCGTCTTGGATTTATAAGGAGAAGACGAGGTTATACCACGACAAGAAGCTAAGAAGAAAGACGTTTCTAATTGGCCAAAAAGTTTTGTTATATCATTCTCGTCTTAGATTATTTCCTGGAAAATTAAGGTCACGTTGGATTGGCCCTTATATTGTTACTAATGTGTTTGCTCATGGTCCTATAGAAATCAAAAGTGAAGTTTCAGGTAAAATTTTTAAGGTGAATGGTCATCGACTTAAGCCTTATTATGAACCTTTTGAAAAGCAACTTGAGGAAATTGACATTGAGGATCCACCAAGATCGGCATTAATGGAGAAAAGAGTCTAGGCTGAGTAGACTATAAACATTAAGCGCTGCATGGGAGACAACCCATTTCAACCAAAATTGTGAAGGAGCCATCAACGAGAGTTTGAATTTTCTAAATCCCTAAACTCTTTTTGGTTGAATTGTATAAATGTGGAACTTGTGAATTTTATCATATGCTTAGAAATTACAACATTATTTCTGGTTTACATTGAGGACAATGTAATTTTCTAAGTGTGGGGTAGAAAATACATGTTTTACATATTTGTTTTTGTTTAAAAAAAAAAAAATTCGGAAAAATCAGAAAAAAAAAAAAATTCGTTTGTTTTGTTTTGTTTGAGTCTTAAGATGCCCCTAAAGAGTCTATGCTGATTATATCTTGGAATGCATAGATGATGGTTTTGCATGATCATAAGAATTAAATTGTGAGTTTCATGGATATTATAATTGGTATGAATTTGTGAGATTTTGATTGATATATGAGAAGCATGCTTGTTTGAGTTGATTTTATTCTATAACATCCTATGTGAGCTTTAGAGCCTATATGCTTTCTTCATGAGTTGTTAAAATTGGGCAGAAAATTTTTAAATCTCATTATTCTTTGCATAATCAATGACTATGTGCTATAGCTTGTTGATGGACTCTAGAATGCTAGAACTTGCTCTTGTTGAATTTTGAGACTATTATTCATGACTATGCTATGATTTTGAATATGATTGAAAAGATCTTGTTAGGATTACCACCAAAACCAAACAAAGCATGTGCCTAATTTGTGCCCGTCGTGGGACTCCTTAGTTTTAACCCAATTGAGCCGACATTAAGCCATTTATTTCATCACCATGACACATTCCTTAAACTTAGAATAGTTTAATCCTTTCCCTTGCTATCAAGACTTGGTAAAGCTGAATTTTGTTGTGGAATTGTGAATTGATGTGATGTTATGAAGTAAGTGTGGGGTGAGCTTGTCCAAATGCATGTAATTATTGTTGCCGAAGAAAAGAAAAATCGGAAGAAAAGAAGAAAAAAAAAAAAAAAAGAGAAAAATCCGATCCGAAATAAGAAGAAAAAGAATAAGTTTCGGCAATGAAGAAAAGAAGAAAAAAAAAAAAAAAAAATTTTTTTGATGAGTTTGTGATTGTGAAATTGGAGTTTGTGTGATAATTGAAGGTCTATTGTTGTTATATTTGACCTTTGTCCTTGATCACTATGTTTTGGGGAAGAAAAGAATGAAGTTTGGGTCCAACATGATGAAATTTGGCCCTTTGAAGTGAAGTCATAAAGAGTATTGAATTTTGCTAAGTCTTGGTGACATTTTATCACCACTATCCTAAATGTGAATGCCTTATGCCAATCCCCATTATCATCTTTATGTTGATATTTTCATGATTCTTAAAATAGGTAAACTTTGATTTGTGGAGATTTTCGTCAAGAGTGAGCATATGGCTTTGGTTCATTTGTGCACATAGTTGTTACATGAAGTTTTTCTTGAAAGATTAATTCACAAGGTGCTTTTGTCCGATGAAATATGCGAGCTATTTGTTGCCTTACAATCTGTTCTCTTGCATATACTATGAGTGAATTGCCATATCATGAGTGAAAAGAAGAGAGTATGCCTAGTGAGGAGGATGAAATCAACATAACATGTCATTGCATGTGATTTTCGTTTCTTACTTGTTCATGCTATGATACATGTCTATGACGTTCGGGATTATTGTGCTTACATTGAATGCTTAACTTGAAAGCTATGTGTTTAAAGATCCTGAGACAATTATTTAGGGGCAGTAGTGTTGAGTCTTTTTGTTTTGTTTTGCTAGGGACTAGCAAATGATAAGTGTGTGGTAGTTGATAAGAGCACAATGTGCGACGTTATTAATGTGTATTATCCCTTATTTATGCTTTGTTATGTCTATTTAGAGTAAGATTGAGTCATAATTTAGTTTAGTGTCATGTTGGTAGAGTTTTGGAGAAAGTGTGCTTAATAATCAGAAAAATGACTAAGTATAGAAATCTGGAAATAAAGTAAAATATGTCTTTTTCGTGATTTTGAGGCTCGTGCTAAACTGATCTATCCTTTTCCAAATTTGATGAAATTTGGTATGTGTATAATTCGCAAGCTAAAGTGTATTGTGTCAAAATTTCAGATCAATCGGAGTTCGGGAAGTCACCCAAATGAAGGCTGCAACTTGGCAGTTTGAGCAAACCAATCCAGGGACTACCAGGATTTTCCTGGGACTGTGTCCTGACTTCCGGAATTTCTGTGGGACACATCGCTTGGAACCAGAGAGCGTGCCATACGCCGTTGGAAAGCTCTACGAGTCTAGTTTCTCTGGCACTTGGAATCGTATCAATCGGAGCTCTGAGGAGAAAGTTATGCCGGATTTACTAGAGTAAGGTCATTCTGCCGGGAAAACAATAACTTTCCTGGTTGCATCAGGATAACTCTCCATTGGATTTTTGGAAGCATAGATCAGATATTATGGACCTAAAGACTTATTGGACATGTCCATGCTATTCAAATGAGGCTGATTGAAGTCCAAGTTCAGAATTGAAGATTAAAATTGCATAGCCTTGCCGAGCAAGAGAAGGAGTACAAGTCCAATTCGGCTTTGGTCTCTCATTGTTGCCGAACCCTTTCTTGCTGTGCCTCTATATATAGCTAGGGTTTTACTCAGAAAATCATCTCATCTCTCCCACTTTTTACTAGCCGAAACTCTGTCCAACTAGCACCACAAATCTCATACACTTTTACAAGCCGAATTCCACCATTCATCACCACCACCGATCGCATATCATCACCACCGAATCCTCTTTGCCGATTCCTCTCCAAGGTTTCTTTTAAAGTTTGATTCACTCATCTCTCATGGCTTGTAATTTTCTGTATAATTACTTAACTTTGTCTATGAAGTTTGTAAGGATTTGTGGTTTGTTATTTGGTTTTATTAATTTTACATTGGATTTCTGAAATTCTGTTATGTGTTTTGGTTTTCTTTTTGTCTAATTGATGAACATGTGTATGACGAATTGATTGTATGGTAATAGGACAATAACTTTATTTGATGATTTGATGATTTTATTTGGTTTATTTTCTGAATTCGTATGCACAACAAGTTTTAGGGTTAAGTGAAGCTTTAGCTAGGCTGATCTTGGGTTTAATTCTTTATGTTACCGAACCACAAATATGAGGTAAGTTATACACGAAGTTGATTTATCTTGTATTGGTTCTAAGGGATAGAGTAATTCAGAAAATATTCATGTTGAAGCAAGGTGAGGTGACGCCATACTTGTTGCATGTTTCCAATTCGACTCATTGTGCTTATGTGTTTCTTGGTTTAATTTCTACACGAAGTGTCTTTAAACTGATTAGCACTATGTTTAGGGTTATGCACGAAGCTAATTCTAAATAATTGAGAAGTTTTGAATGATTAGATGAACCACGAAGGGCTCTAGTTATAATTGGAACTAAATTGCATGAAATCGGATTCAATAAAGTTGCTGCCGTATTGTTGTTTGATTGGTTTGTTATGTGCATGTGAGTCTTTGTGTGATGTGTATTGTGTGAAAGATGTCGATCATATGTATATATATAATTTATGATTTAATTTCGTGTAGAATATAGAAACAAATTCTCAAACTCCCCCATATGATTTTGTAATGCTTTATGTGATTGAACGCCCTGATTTCCCCGGATTGAACGATCCCTACTTGTCCTATACTAACGATGACACAAGAGGGTAATATGTGTATGAAGTTGTTTTGCAGGTACAGATTGTGCTCGTATTATAGCTCCATCACCACCACCGAGGAGCAAGTACCCAAAAGGGAAACTCACCCAGGCGCGAACAGGCAAGTACTGCTCCTACCACGATGAAGCTACCCATCGGACGAACAATTGCTTCGCCCTCAAGACAGCGGTAGAGGGTTTGGTTAACAGCGGTCAGCTTCAGTAGTATATAGGGGAAATGAGAGCAGATCCCGACCGGGAGCAGAACCAGGCTTGGTAAGCACGCCCGGACCTAGTAAATGGTTAGGTGCTAGAAATTTCAAGCAGTTAGTTTGACATATCAACGGTTCAACCAACGTAACATTATAAGATGTGTATGCCAACTATTTTGAGACAAATCCAAGGAATTCCACCGGTGCAAAAATGTATATCCAATGCGTATAATACAAAAAAAACCGTTCAAGTAGATTTACAAAAAAGGAGAGAGCAAACAAAAAATCTCAAGGAGCCGCGTCTCCCTCCTCAGCAGGCCCAACCTGTCCCCCAGCTTCCTCAGATGGAGCCACCGCATCATCTCTAATGGGTTCAGATGGTCGAAACCCGCCTTCTCCTTCCGGCTGCTCCTCTTCTGCCAGCTGCCCATCAGCATTGTCATCGGCCCCCGCCTTAAGCATTCGCGAGGTATCCAGGTACCCCTTCTCTTCCCACTCCACGTAGGCATCGGCGATACCCGACTCCCTAGCCTTTTCCAGGAGTTCAAGAAACTGATCACTGTCGTGATATTTCTGGATAACCCGCTGGAAAAGCTCTGGGTCCTCTGGCTCCAGCCGCAGTGGCAGCGGCGGCACGCACAGCGGCAGCTCCCACCTGGAGCTCATCCACTCTGGCCTCCAGCTCGGCCCTCTCCTCCTCAGCCCGCTCTTTCCCCTCCTCGAGGCTCCGGACCTGGCCTTCTAGCTTGGCCACCTGTTTCTTGGCCCTCTCCTCCAGCCTGACCTTCTCCCGCTCAAGCCTGGACTTCTCAACTTCCAGGCGCTCACGGGCTCCTGTCAGAGTGGCCACCTGCCTCTTCAACTCCTACAGCTCCTCACTCGGGTCCGGCTGGTACAGATTGTACAATAGCTACAGAACAACAGGGAGCCGATTAAGCAAACAACAAAAATAACGAAACCCGGCAGAAGTTATGAGCGGTGCCGTGGCACCAAGAAATTCTTACCCGGAGGACCGACTCCTTGCTCTTCTGGCGGTTCTCCCCCGACAAGGCTCCAGCGGCCCCAGGCCTATCCAGACCAAGACCAGCCACATCTGCCGCCAGCTTCCGGACGAAGGGACTCTCCGGACCACCCATCTGTTCCTCCGCGGGAGCGGGGCTACTCTGCTGGCCGGCAAAATTTGAGGCAGCAGCGGCCTTGTCCCCAGCGGAACTCGTCGCACCGCTGGACAACTTGAGCCGTTTCGACAAGTTCTCACCAGACGACCGGCCAGTCAGCGTCACCAGCGCGGAGGGAGGGACATCCATGATCCTCCGCCTCTTCTCACCCAGGTCGACCGGTGAAGAAGATTGTGCGCCTGTCCGAGATACCCTGGTGACAAGCAGGACCGATCCCGGTCGGTACGGAATCCTATTCGTCCCACCAGGAACCTTTGGTGGCCCCCCGGTGGTCTTGCCCTTTCCGGGTCCCATCTTGGACGCAGCGGGGTGAGTCTTCACACGCCTTAGGCTATTGGCGTCATCCGCAACGTCCAAGGCCATCGGTTCGGCATGAACGGTTAGCCGGCCAGACTCCTCATCCACCGAGGTCCGTGAAACGGCCTCCCCTTTCTCCTTCAACCTTGAGACAAGGTCTTCACCGTCCATGGATAGTGTGTTACCGGGCTTGACGACCGTCCGGGAAGATGCACCTGCAGAACAAACAAAGGGTTAGTATCAACTCGGTCAGCAGAAACGTCACCACTAAAACCCTGCTACGCACCGGGATCCCGCCCAAGACAGCACCCGAGTATCGTCATAATCCTATCCCGCTCCAACTCGGACAGTACGAACGATTGGTCATCAAGGGGCTGGAAGGCACCAGGAACCCGATACATCCTCCTTATTTTCTGCCACTTCCCACCTGCCATCACCATCTTCTTCCTCCAATTATTGTCCACCCAGGAAGGCAGGTGGGTGATGATAGGCTGGAAGTGTCGGGCGCGAAAAGTCAGACAACCCCGACACCCTTTCTTCTTCGAGAAGGACAGTCTGTATAGTGCCCAGAACTCGTTCACCGTTGGCATGCTCATCCCGGACAGCTCGTACAGACAGCCAAGGCTCAGCAGCTGCCTCCACTAGTTCCCGGGAAGCTGCGCGGGAGACACTTGCACAGCGCTAAGCATGTACTGCACGAAGTCTGGCAGCGGGAGGGAGAACCCGTGACGAAATTGGTCTCCGTGAACGGCAACCCAACCTGCCTCTCGGTTACAGGCCGATTCTTCGGGATTCAGCGGCCGCAACGTCACCTCATCAGGGATATTCCAAGTCTCCCGGAAGGCGGCAATCTCTACAGGGCTCATAGTACCCTCCGGTTCATCGCACGCTACAGCCTCTTTCCCACTCCCGATAGTGTAGCTCACGGGCGGAGTACCGGGAAAGCGCACCCCATGCGGGATGCCCTCACAACCAAGAGACCCAGAAGACGAGACCCTGCCGCGGGAGCGGGCAGCGGCTTCGGACTCCGGGGAATCTGAACCAAGCCAATCCTCCAACCTTTCCTCATCGTCCACCACAGGACGCCTGTCGGCCGGCTCGGAAGTCCCATCAGAGCTCGCAGAAGCCATTTAACCTAGGGGGAAGAAAACAAAACCCCACCGCTGGTCAGCAACAAGCTAGAACAGCGCCCCCTGCGGCTGCTCCCCCTCACAGTCGGCGACAGAGCCCCCCCCCCCCCCCCCCCCCCCCCCCCCCCCCGCCGCTAAACACCAACCAACAAGAAAAAAAACACGAAGCAAAGAAGGCGAGACTTACCGATTACTATGCACAACCGAAGAAAGTCAGTCCTGCGAAAACACCGAGCAATGGTAGGCAAGAACCAGAACGCTTGAAGCACGGATAACGCGAGGTACCTCCACAAAACTTTCGCCGGATTCCTCTCCCACCTTCTCTTCTTCTCTCTGGGCCAAGAGCAAAAATAGAAATAATGAAGACAAAGGAGGCCTTTTTATAGACGGGTTCGATGCCCTAGGCACCCCTGTAATCCCCCCAAAATACTCAATCGGGGCAAGTCAAACGCCTGCGAATCCAGGCCTTCCATCTCAGATCGCTCCCTACTGACACGTGTCCCAGCATCGATAACCTTCCCACGCCATCATAACTGATTGGACCGATGGGCTTCCTCCTTAAATGCATGTCAGCCACTTGTCCCGCCTACAAGCTGCAGTTAAATGAGACAGGACCGGGAACCGAGGCGTCAAGCCCCTCCACTTACCCAAGAGCCAGGCATCCCACCGGTTAGGTAGCATTCAACCAGCTCCATGGCATCCCACCGGTTAGGTAGCATTCAACCAGCTCCATGGCATCCCATCGGTTACGTAGTATTCAACCGGCTCCATGGCATCCCACCGGTTACGTAGTATTCAACCGGCTCCAAGACATTCCACCGGTTTTGCCTCTTTTCTTCGCCCCTGCGGGCAAGGACAAGCCAGCAACAAAAGGTTTCAAACACATGGGCTTTATAAACCCGGGAGAGTTTACATCTAACACATGCAAACTCTTCCAGCAGGCTAAAAACCCTGCATCACACTGAACTGTGATAAATTTGGGGATCCATGGCGAGACTTGTTATCTCCACGCCACCCCACCGGGCAGATTGTTTCTCTAACACAGAACAAGTCTCCCCGCAGGCTAGAAACCCTGCACATTACCTCACGCTTATTCCAACACAAGCTGAGAAGAACTAGCAGGTGTTAACTGGTGCTTCAACATGGTCGCAACACCCCACCGGGATTCCTGTTGGCTTATTCCACGCTCCAACAGGCCTCCCCGCAGGCTAGCAACCCTGTACATTACCCCACGCTTATTCCAGCACAAGCTTGGCCGAACCACCGGGCTACTCCCCGGACTGCCCCACCGTTGGCAGCAATTTTACCTTCGGAACTTGGGGGACTCGTTCCGACATGGCAGTCCACCGGTCAAGTCCTCACATTGTCATCCCATGCACTCATCCGGGTTTCACCCCGCTCCATATTCATCGCATGGCAGATTTCAACGCCACATTGTCATCCCATGCACTCATACGGGTTTCACCCCGCTCCATATTCATCGCATGGCGGATTTCAACGCCACATTGTCATCTCATGCACTCATCCGGGTTTTCACCCCGTTCTATATTCATGGCATGACGACACTTGAGCACAATACCATTAGTATTGCAAGTATACTCATAACTGTCACATGTCATCATTAATAGGTACTCGCATCACCACGCCTTCTCTGCCCGAACGCCCGGTCACGCCCAATCTTCAATGCGGACTTGGGGGACTGGGCACCATTGGGTCGGTAACCCTGCGGGTCTGCGAGACAGGAGCGAGACATATTAAGTCCCCATTCAAGATTGCACTTGACCGGGAACTTGGGGGACTTGTTGACAGTAGCCACAAAGGGGCTACATAGGCCCACAGACCCGCAGCCAGTATGTCTGGGGCCGGTCTGAGGCCCGGAGCAGGATCGCCAGCACCCGGACCCGAGGCCCAACAGTCTACCTTGTGACCAGGGGCCCGGGGACCGGGGACGCCAGCCTGCCGAACCAGCCACCAGAGCTGTCCTTTTGTGTACGAACAGAAGGAAACCAGTCCCACATCGAAGAGTGAGACCAGAGCTCACGCTCGATCGCCTATATAAGGGCCTCAACTACCCTCTTTAATAGGTAACTGATCTCTCCAACTGCTTATCATTCTTGCTTAAGTTATCTATTCATCCCGACTGTACTAACTTAGGCATCGGAGAGGAGAAGACCGGCCCGCTCGGTATTCCCCTTAGTTAGCAGGTTCACAGGAGGAGATCACGTCTAGATTCATCAGTTCCTACTAGGCCTATGGGTTTGTGCAGAAACAAGATGGAAGTCCCATCTTTGATGAAAATATTGGAACAGAAGTTTCCGATGTAGTAAACACTTTATTCTACACAATTATCTAACATTTTATTGGTACACCTAGTCATATTACCTCGAGAGTCCATGATCAACTTAGCAATCTAAGATGTCCAACATTAAGTGATTTCAAATGGAATAAAGATGTTTTTATCTCTAGGGTCATGCTTAGAGAAGATAGTAATCAACCATTTTGGAAAGAAAAATTTATAAATGGTCTACCAAAACTCTTTGCTCATAAAATTAGACAAGTATTAAGTAATGAAACAGGTCATATTAATTATAATGAACTCACCTATGGAAACATTATCACAATCATCCAGAAAGAAGGAATGAAAATGTGCGTAGATATGAAATTAAATGCCCAAGTTAAAACTGATAAGAAAATGGCTAAATATGAATTAGAAAATTTTTGCGAACAATATGGTTTACCTACTATTCCCCCTTTTAGAAGAAGAAAACATAAACATGAATCTAGTTACTATCCCAGTCAAAGAAGATTTAATCATCATAAATATCGGTCTCAAAATAATAATAATTTCACACGTGATAAATTTTACACTAAAAACAAATTTAAAATTTTTTAACCAAAACATAATAAACCTCAAAAGAAATTCCCTTCTGATAAATCTAAATGTTATAAATGTGGCAAACCTAGGCATTTTACTAACAAATGTCCAATTAAAAATACTATTAATCAACTAAAAATTAGCCAAGAAGAATGAGATAACCTTATCCAACTATTAGAACTAAGAGATACTGATTCTGAAATCGAAAACAGTAAAAACGGATCCATGGTATACAAATCTTCCTCATCTTCTAGTTCTGACACGTCCTCCTCCCCTGACATCAAATTAGCATGCAAAGATGCTTGCTGTAAAACTATTAATGTTCTTTCTAAACAAGAAGAACAAGAAGAATTATTAATCGATCTAATTGGAAAAATTGATAATCCAGATCTTAAAGCCGAATATCTTAAGAAATTAAAAAAATTAATAACACATGAACATGTAATTAATATTCCACAAGAAAAAATATCCCTTACTACAACTTTTTATAAATTCAAAAATAAAAAACGAGAAGTCACTCTCCAAGATCTTCAGCATGAAATTAAAATTATTAAAACAGAGATTCAATCCTTACAACAACAACAATTGGAATTAACACTTGAAAATAAAGATATCAAAGGTGATTTGAATTTAGTAAAAATCGATACTCAAATACTAAAGATACAAAACAATACTACTCCACATGCATCTATACAAAATAGTGAAGAAGTGTCTGAACACGCTACTATCAATACCATCTCACAAATTAACCTAAAAAAATGGTATACCTCAGTTCAAATATGGATTAAAGATTTTTCATTCACTACTCCGGCTTTGGTTGATTCAGGTGTTGATTTAAATTGTATTCAAGAAGGATTAATCCCTTCTAAATATTCAAGGAGTGATCTGAACAATCTACTCATGATGAAAAAATAAAAGGGAGGACGACCAAAATAAAAAGTTTGAAAGAACCTTCCCCATGTGGTTTCTCTCATGGTGGTATACCTTTGGTTGTCCTTACGACATCCTTCCCCAGTCAATCCAAGAGGCAGTATCAAAATATGCTTTAGTCAAGACATTTACAAAATATGACCAGAATTTCCCTCCTACATTACACTTTATGTCCAATTATAAACTCCCTTGAATTTTCAAATGATAATATAAGCTCCAAGAAGAGCCATCAACCACTCTAGGAACAGTTTCCAGGGAGTATTATGTCAAATGGTGGGATAAGTTTGATATTGACAAAGTCATTAAAATTTTTTTAACATAATTTTCTGTAGCAGCCTCTATGGCTCCAGTTAACCCTCCAGTTAACCCAGTTAATCCCCCAGCTCCAGTTAACCCTTTATCACCAGCACCAACTGCTCCTCTTTCAGTCACTCCAGTAAAACTCCCAACAGGGAAAAGTCCAATTCTTCAAATCACATCTTCTCAGTCACACCCTTCTTCCAAATCCAAGAAGAAAACTTCTAAGGAAGGAGCCTCTTCTTCAAAATCCAAGTTACGAGAGTCAGCAGAATTAAAGCAATTGGCATAGCGACTTCTGGCCCAAGCAGCCAGCCTGTCAGAGAACTCAGAAAATTCCAGGGATGAAGAGTCCTCTGCATCCGGTTCCGGATCATTATCTTCTTCCTCTCATAGTCATTCTCATACCCAGCGAAAGCGGGCCAGTTCCTCTTCAAAACAAAGAAGATGGGCTGATACTGAAGACAGTCAACCAGAAAATGAAGACTATTATCAAGACGAACAAGATCCGTATGATTTATGAATAGTAAAATCACTTTTTACTGTTCATCTTCGAGGCAAAACATAGCTAATCGTGCTGCTTCCTGTTTTGTCCTCCCTTGAGTAAATCTATAGTTGAAAGCACTATTCCTTCACAGTAAAAGCAGATTCCTCCAAAGGTCTTTTTAAGAAGCCTCACTCCTTCATTCTCGGCAGACTCAGTTTTTCCTTCATTTCAGTTTCCACAAGCCTTGAGCTCCCAAATAGTTCCGTCTTTCTCTTTTGTAATAGTTAGTTATCTTATGTGTTGAGATTTCTGCCTTAGTTTATAGTCACCCCTCCTTTTCATTGTAATAACTCCCTTCTACTCATGCATTAATTTTGTAAGTCTTTATTAAAATTTAAACTCTGTATCTTTTAATGTTTCAAATAAATATGTCTTTACTTCCGCTGGGTTTCTAGTATCAGAGCCCTAAGTGTTTTGATTATTACTGTAAAAACTTCTCAAAACCCCAGGAGGCGGATTACTGCCCAGGAGTGGTCTCTGAGATTATTTAAACTTTGTTCTTCTCTATCTTCTCAATCCCTATATATATCCACATATTTGCTCAAAAAATGTTAAAACCTAATTGATCTGATTGGAGGCGGCGAGGCTGGGTTGCGAGCCAAGTGATGGCAAAGTGAGGCGCGAGGGCAGAGTGAGGGCTTTACAGTGCGAGGGCGGAGGCTCGAGGCAGTTCCGATTTGTTTTTCAGCTCCTCACCTCCATCGTCGTCATCAGTTCTCTCTCTCTCTCTCATTCAGTTTGTGTGTTGATTTGATTTTGTGTATTAGAGTTTTTGCTTTGTGTGTTGGTTATGGTTGAGATCTTATTCTTGATTACTGAGGCTCAGTGATATTGAAGCGTGGCGGAGGACGGCGGAGCTTCTAATTAAGACTCAGTGGTATTGGTAGTGCGGCAGAGGAAGGCGGATGACAGCAGAGCTTCTGAGGCTCAATGGTATTGAAGCGCGGCGGAGGACGGCGGAGGTTCTGAGGCTCAGTGGTATTGAAGCGCGGTGGAGGATGGCGGAGCTTCTAAGGCTCAGTGGCATTGAAGCGCGGTGGAGGACGGCTGAGGACAGCGGAGCTTATGAGGCTCTGTGGTATTAAGTTGATATTTGAGATTTTTTTAACATTAGAGATACATAATTTAGATTTTTTTTTTGCCTCAACGAGGGTAATTTTATAATTTATGAGTTAACAGATTGATAATTTTAAAAACCAATCTTGCTATTGGTAAATATGAACACCAAATTGTAGTTATTGGTAAAAAAAAGCTATTATTAATGAATTAGAGTCACACTTTATTTATTTTTTTTGTTATTTTTATGACAATAAATTTAAAATAAATATTTTTTATCGACTCTCATCATATATGTTGGGTGTGTGAATAACAAAATGAGATATGTGAATAATAAAATGACATGGGTTAATAGCATCATCCATGAATTATTCAAATTTTTTTTTTCTTTAATGCAGAAAGGGAAGGAAAAAAGGAGTGTTATATCTCTAGGGTGTTCTTACTCACATACCTCAAATTGTTATTCACACAACCTATATATGATGGGAGTTGTTTGTGTCTAAATCTCGTAGGACCACAGACACCAGGTGAAGTCTCTCGTTGGTCTTGATGCTTTCTTGTCTTGTCGACAATCTGAACACCTACTAATTAAGAAAGACAGGTGAGGACAGATCGGTTCCACTTCGATGTTTAAGTTTGTACAATTGAGTTTATAATAGTAGAACAAGATAAACTTGGACGGTTCGTGATTACCATTTAATGAATGTGGTTGGGATAATATATAGATTCTTGACTGCATGAGCATAGCTCATCCCTCGATGTAGGACTAGGAGCTCCACTCCACAATTTCGACTACTAGGTCTCATGCCTTGAGCACGGAGACTTATATTTTCCGCCCCATTGTGGGTCTGTGGACCCCGGTAGCCGCTACCCTCAACAAAAGCCAATGAGAAGCAGTCATTTTTAATTTATTTGTCATGAAAAGTAATAAAAATAAATAAATAAGATATGTTAATAACAATTTGGGTTGTGAAAATAACATCACCCTATCTCTAAGGCAATGGCCAACAAGATATAACAATATTATTAGTAAATAAAATGATTTGGGTTTAAAATTTATCGCATAAATCGTAGGTGGCATGTTTTGTTACCTGACGCATCATCAATCAAAAAAATAATGTCATATTATTCTTAACTAAAAAAGCAATCTTATTATTTTAAATCTAACGGTTGTAGATTATTTTATATTTCTTTTATAAAAAACTATATTTTGATTTTTCTTTTTAAAAAAAAATTATTAACAGCCCTAATTTTTAGATACACACATGTTGAATTTCTTTTTGCCATTTTTTTCCCTCTTTTTTCAATTCTTCTGTTCTCTCTTGCTTTTCTTTCTCATCAATATTTAACTTTCCCAGAAGATTCATCCTTAAAAAAAAAAAAATTTAAAAAAAAAAAACCTTCCCTTTTAGATTTAATTATAAAAAGTAAGGGACATCTATCCAATTACTGAAATTTTCTCTGCCATTATTAGCTTGGAGAAAGGAGTGAAAAATGGTCGAATATTCTCTAAAATTGAGAAAATTAAGAAAATAGAGAAGTTGTTGAGTTGGTCTAAGGGCACCAAAGATCACATATATTACATTTGTTACTCAGGTAGTGCACCAACTGCATATTTGACAATGACTCCTATACTGTGTTTGGATGGAGGAATTTTATTTTGATGAGAATTTTATTTTGATGGAATCTTATTTCTCGTAATATAAAAATCTAGGAATTGAGAATTCTTCTGTTTGGATACTATAAATTAAAATTTCAAAAATAATTAGAGTTACATATTCTCTTGTTTGGATTAAAAATAAAATAAAAAGTAAAAACAAAATTTTGAATCGTGAGTAAGGAACAAAATATATTTAGACATAAATTATTATCATGGTCCAAATTATTGTAGATGAAAATTCAAAATATAGTCATTAAAATATTAAACTTGAAAGAAGCATGTCAATTTTGTTTGTCGCCATGGAAAAAAGGTTTCACAGCTGAGAGAATTGAAGAATGACACCTCTTTCTCAGGGAAAATAAATAGGGAAAACATGTATTAAATTCCCCTGATTTTTTCCCGTGGAATTTTCACTTTTCTAGAAATTTCATCCCAAATAAGATATTTTGAGATAAGGAATATCAAATTTCTGGAATTTAATTAAATTCCTCCTTCTTTTCCTCCATCCAAACACAACACTAAAGAGTCGTACAGTTGAAAAGAGAAAAAAGTACAACATGTAGCCCAACAATATATCCTTCTAAATTAAGACTCTTAGGGTATGTTTGTTTCACGGGATTGGATGTGATTGGATGGGAGTAACTATTGTAGCAATACTGTAATAATACTAAACCCATGTTTGGCAGCGAATGTGTGATATCCCAATTTTTTCAAATTGGTCAAATTCTATTGTTCTTGTGAGAAATAGAAAGAAGAGGACGCCACGAGGCCGTCGCATTTTATGAGGATTTTTCAGAATTCTGAGTTATTTTTAGCGATTTTTTAAAATTTTGTCTAAATTCCTATCTTGTGGTGATGTGGCGGCGTTCTATTGGTCGAAAAAGAGACATGTGGCCATTTGGATGGGATCAATTAGATGAGATCATTTGGCTTGTCATCTACCACTTATCAAATGGAGAGAGAAGACTTTGTACTTGTGTGACATGTGATTTGTACTTGTGTGACATGTGGTGGAAGCTTGTAGGTGGAAATGTTAGATTTTGACATTTGTCACATTTTCATTGGTTTTCATGTCTTCTATATAGGCTGACCAACATCTCTCTCTCTCTCTCTCTCTCTCTCTCCATTTTCTGCCGAGACACTCTCTCTCTCTCTCCTCATTTTCTCTCTCTACATTTTCTCTCTCTAGAATTTGCGACGAAACTTCCGCGGGTTATAAGTTTTGCGTAACTCTGATTCTGAATTCATGAGTGGCTACAGATTCGTATCGACGCGATCTTTCTATATATGATGGTTGGAGCTTGATAGGAGCATAAAATGCGACGTTCTTAATATGTTTTTACCCCCATTTATCAAATGCTTAACCTTTATTATTGTAAGATAGTCATATTTTAGTTTAGTGTCCCTTTGGTAGAGTTTTGGAGAAAATGTGCTTAATTGTCAGAAAAAAGACTAAGTATAGAAATCTGGAAATAAAGTAAAATATGTCTTTTTCGTGATTTTGAGGCTCGTGCTAAACTGATTTATCCTTTTCCAAATTTGATGAAATTTGGTGTGCATTTAATTGGCAAGCTAAAGTATATTGTGTCAAAATTTCAGATCAATCAGAGATCGGGAAGTCACCCAAATGAAGGCTGCAACTTGGCAGTTTGAGCAAACTAATCCAGGGACTACCAGGATGTTCCTGGGACTGTGTCCTGACTTCCGGAATTTCTGTGGGACACATCGCTTAGAACCAGAGAACGAGCCATAAGCCGTTGGAAAGCTCTACGACTCTAGTTTCTCTGTGACTCGAAATCGCAGCAAAATATTTCCTGAGCAAAAAGTTATGCCGGTTTGAATGCACAAAGGTCAAGTCTGCCGAAAGAAGAAAACTTAAACCGAGTTCTACATGGATTTGGCTTACGAATGTGGACTGAATTCCATCCTTTGTGCAAGATTTTTGAATGAATTAATTCATGGAAAACCTAAAGAGATATTGCTCAATTATTCAGCCATTATCTTGGGAATTTTCGGCAGAAAATAGAGGAAGAAAATCGCAACAAATCCTGATCAAATTCGGCAGAATTCCTGTGCACGTCATCCAACTTCCACGGACTCTCCCGGACAGCTCACAATGAATCTGAATTCGAGCCTTATATGGATAGAAAGCTACGGGAGTCTAGTTTCCAACCCAACTAGAATCACCTCAATATCTATTTTCTAGAGAAACATATTCCATAATCTTCACTCGAAGGTCAAATCTGCCAGCATGATAAGTTTGAGAAAAACTAGGTTTTGTAAACCCTAGCTGCCTCCCTTGCCTCTATAAATACCACAACATAATTTCAGAATAATCATCTTCTTCTCTCTCACTTTTCACTAGCCGAAACTCTGTCCAACTAGCACCACAAATCCCATACACTTTTACAAGCCGAATTCCACCATTCATCACCACCACCGAATCCTCTTTGCCGATTCCTCTACAAGGTTTCTTTTAAAGTGTGATTCACTCAACTCTCATGGCTTGTAATTTTCTGTATAATTACTTAACTTTGTCTATGAAGTTTGTAAGGATTTGTGAATTGTTATTTGGTTTATACATTGGATTTCTGAAATTCTGTTATGTGTTTTGGTTTTCTTTTTGTCTAGTTGATGAACATGTGTATGACGAATTGATTGTATGATAATAGGGCAGTAACTTTGTTTGATGATTTGATGATTTTATTTGGTTTATTTTCTGAATTCGTATGCACAACAAGTTTTAGGGTTAAGAAAAGCTTTAGCTAGGTTGATCTTGGGTTTAATTCTTTATGTTACCGAACCACAAATATAAGGTAAGTTATACACGAAGTTGATTTATCTTGTATTGGTTCTAAGGGATAGAGTAATTCAGAAAATATGTATGTTGAAGCAAGGTGAGGTGACGCCATACTTGTTGCATGTTTCCAATTCAACTCATTGTGCTTATGTGTTTCTTGGTTTAATTTCTACACGAAGTGTCTTTAAACTGATTAACACTATGTTTAGGGTTATGCACGAAGCTAATTCTAAATAATTGAGGAGTTTTGAATGATTAGATGAACCACGAAGGGCTCTAGTTATAATTGGAACTAAATTGCATGAAATCGGATTCAATAAAGTTGCTGCCGTATTGTTGTTTGATCGGTTTGTTATGTGCATGTGAGTCTTTGTGTGATGACATTTTGCAGGGTAATAAATTATGTGAGTTTCGGCTCCCATCAATTTTTGGCGCCGCTGCCAGGGAAATTATGAAGTTTTGATTCATGAAGTGTTACTTTGTAACTTTGTATCAATTTGTGATGTAAAGTTTGTTAACAATCTGTATCTCTAACTCTAACGTATATTTATATATCCTAACTCTCTAACATGACGTTCTAACTCTTGTATTTTCTTCTTCTAACCTTGAAAAATTTGTTGAAACCGTCACTTGTATGAATCTGTAAAACCCTAGCCAAAACCACCTCCACCACACCAAAGTTTCCTGCCAAAACCTTGCTTCTTTGCTGCCGATATCATCACTGCCGAGCAGCCTCCATCCGATCACCACCAATCGCCGGATCCATACAAGTCGAAGTCTTCAAGGTTTCTAATGTGTGATCCACTTCCTACTCTTGGCTTTGTAATTTTTGTTGTAGCTATGTTAAACTTTGTCTATGAAGTTAGCATGAATTCTTGGTTTCAATTTTTATGTCTATGTATGAATTGGATTGAAATTTGGTTTTATGATTTGCATGTCAATTTATTTTCTTTATCTTTAAGTGATGTTTTGGATGTAAGAATATGGATTGCATGCTAAAGAGTAAGGAAAATATATGATGAATTAGTAATTAGGATTTTCGGCAAGAACATGTGTTAAATTGATTTTAGGGTTTTCTTGACTTGTTCTTTAAATTCGTGTGCTTAAAGATTGGTAGCCTATGTAACTGCAGTACTTAGATTATTAATCTCACTAGCCGAAATTTAATATGGATTAAAGTAATCAACGAGTTACTTTGTTTGTGTTGTTTTTCACGAGGGTTAGAGTAATTTAAATGAACATGCTTGTTGAGGAGATGATTGACAACCTTACTCCATTAACTTGTTTCCGACTAAAAAGATTTCGTGCTCAATTACTATGCATGTTTGTTTTCATCTATAGGAGTTCTCAAATATGTTTAGTACAATTTTAGGGTTAGACGTAAAGTTAATCTTGAATACTTATGAAATCTATCGGTTAGTAATACCTATAGGGAGCTAACTAGGTCGGAGTTAAGTTAAGTTGAGTCTAGAACGCTTTAATGCTTTGCCGTGAATCTTACTTGCTTGTTTGTTATGTGTTTTGACTGCTTTTGTGTTAGTGCTTTGTGGAAGAATGTCGACCAAACTTGTATATAGTAACTTAGGAATTTAAATTTCTGTTTTTATGCATGATGTAGAGGCAGCCTATTGCTGCCGAACCTAGGATCTTTTGTTTCAAGTTTCGTTTCTTTCAATTTTTGTGCCGAACCTAGTTCTAGGGCAGCTTGCTGCCGATCCATTCCATCCCCATATGTGACGTTTTTAATGTATATATGTATATATGTGTGTCTAACAATTTCATATCTCAGGTACCCTTAATCCCCGGCTTAGAACGATCCCTACTTATTCTATACTACTAACGATTGCAGGGTTTATTATTGCATGTGAGCTTCGGTTCACGTCAAATTTTTGGCGCCGTTGCTGGGGATTATAAAAGCTTGTTTTATGTTATTGTTGTGTATATATGTTGCTGGAAATTTTTTTATTGTGAATTTGTAAAGTTGTAAATTTTAAAGTTTATTTTGGGATTTTGTAAAGTAGAAATATGCTTCGGCATGTAGAGTTTAAATTTTGGAAGTTGCATGATGTATATTGATGTATGTTGGTAATCACTTAGTTTAATTTCTAGGGAGTTGATAGTGTTGTGTATGTTTGAGTTTATTGTAGTTTCTAAAGTGTAACATGTAGGTGAAGCCACTTTTGTTGATCATAACCAAAACCCTTCATGTGAATGGTGCTATGTCGGAGGCCGTTTCTATGTAGATTGGGAAACGCGGGATACTTCCCCCCCACGCATATATGCGTTTCTTCGGTAATAGTATTACTTCTATGAGGTTGAGGGCGGTTTTAATCAACACTTGTAGACTGCTAGGGATCCGTGTTTGTTTTACAAAGTATGGGGAAGTTATTTTCATAGATATGGTTCTCAGGTTTGTTTAACTGGATCTCAAGGCCTATAGACTGATGTTCATTCTCGGTGAGTGAGTCGATAGGGGGTTCGCCCTCCGTGGTGTCCAGCAACGAGTCCTGCCTGGTTCCTGTAGGGGGTTCGCCCTCCGAGATTTTAATAACCTTTGAAACGTAAAATCCGCACGACCTAGTCAACAGCTTGTGCCGAAGCATCACCTCACTTTAGACGCTAGAACATAACTTGACATATGTGGCCTATTTTCTTCGAAGATAAAACATGTTGTGTGGTTCAATCTCTTGAGGTATATCGGGTTAAGCATGATACTACCGGGGGCTGTATCAGTCCATTGCACCGTTATCTCCTCTGCTCCACGTACTTCGAGAGTTAGAACAAATTTAAAAGGAATTAGACTTAGCGATTACATGATCATGAACGTTCCAATTTTTGATCTCTTATTGCCGAATGTATATTGTGCTTTGCCGAAATTTGTTTGCCTTTGCCGAATGTGGTTTTGTGTGATATTGTTTGAAATATGTTGTGTAATCGCCAATGCTGTGGTTTGTAATGATGTATATTCTTGCTTTCTATTTCTTTACGATGTTCTAACTTGTTTAAATGTTGCAAATTTCAGAAATAATGCATGTCCGAATCTAATATTTGGACAAGAGATCTTCAAGGCCGTTTGCAACGTTTAGATCAAGAACTCGCTATTGCTCGTTTTGTGCCATTACCGCCATCGTCACCAACCAGTTCATCAGTTTCATCATCATTGCCGTCATCACCAATTGTGCCGTCCGTTTCAGATTCTTTGCCGAGTTCACCCTCCATTGTTTCGTCATCGTGTGATCTTCAGAATCCAGAATTTGAAGCTTTTGCCGAATCAGAAGAAGAAGAAGAGATAATGGCATCCATCCGATCACAGAATGGTCATGTTGCTGGAGCTGGTATTGCTCCTTCGAATATCACTTATCCTCCCTTAGAAGCTGACAAGACGGGAGAGATTGAATTGAGAAGTGGATTCCTCCATAAGCTAAAATCGTTTTATGGAATGCCGAGTGAGGACCCTAATAAGCATCTACATTGGTTTAACTTCACCACGGAGTCTATGTGTCCAAGAGGGACCGATTTGCAACACTTCAAAATGAAGGCTTTTCCGTTTTCTTTAGAAGATCAAGCGAAGGAGTGGTTGTTTGAGGTGCCTAGTGGTTGCATTATTTCGTGGAATACTATGATGGATGAGTTTTTGCTCAAATACTTTCCTGCTTCACGTATCACTGATCTGAGGAAGCAAATAACTAGTGTGAAGCAAGCCGGAGATGAGACTTTCTTCGACTACTACAAGAGGTTCAAGTCCCTAGTTTCTTTGTGTCCATCGCATGGCATTAGCGATGGACTCTTGCTACAATATTTCTATGAGGGATTGCGTGTCATGGAGAGAGAGTTTCTTGACTCGGCCGCGGGAGGTAGCTTTTTGGAGTTAAATGCCGGTGCGGCAAGAAGTTTGTTGGAAGTTCGTGCCTTGAACAACCAACAATTTGGCATGGCACGAGGCAATGTGCAAAGGAATGAGAAAGTGCATGAGACGTCTTCGAGCTCAAAGTTAGAGGAAAAAGTGGACAACCTTACCGACTTGGTGAGTAATTTGATGAAGAAGCGTGCTAGTGTTTGTGGGATTTGCACCGAAGGCCATGAGACCGAACAATGCCCTCAATTTGGATCGAATGAGGGAGTAGAGGAGTGCAATGCTATTGGCTTTCAAGGAGGCCAACGTTATGGGAACTTCAATCCGAGGTTCAATGATCATCCTAACTTTCGATGGGCGAACAATGACAATGTGCTTAGGGCACCTATGCAACCCAGAGAGGGAGGAGCACCATTTGCACCAAGAGCACCCTTTGTGCCTCGGCAACATTTTCAGCCGAACCAAGCTCAAGGAGGGCCGAGCCAAGGCCAAGCCGCACCGAGCAACCCAAACTACGATGCTTTGATTCAATCATTGTCAAGTGCTACTCAAGCATTACTCGCGGGGCAACAAAATCATCAAAAGGACATTGGTGAGCTCAAGACTCAAATGGGCCAAGTTGTAGATTTCATGGGAAGATTTAATGAGCAAGGGAAGTTGCCAAGCAATACGATTCCCAATCCGAGGAACGAGCAAGCTAAAGTGATCCAAACTCGTAGTGGAAGAGAGTTGTTTCCTCCGACAAGTCCAAAGAAGAAGAGAGTAACTTTCAATGTCATTGAGGATGACGAGATGGCTGCCAGACCTGTCACTGTCGGCAGCCATATTGAGGGAGCCGAGAGACACACTACCGAGCATAATGCTGCCGGCAGGGCTGCTGCCGAGAAGAACCATTCTGCCGAGAAGCAAGGTGAGGCCGGCAACCATGTGACAAACAAGGGGCTGCGCAATGACCTTGAGTATGATCCTGCAACCTCAAAGAATGAGTTAGTGCCGAACCAAGCAAGCAAGGGAGGGGTGCCGACATCAAGCATTCCATTCCCTTCTCGCTTTGCTAGAACGAAGAAGGATAAGTCCGATGAGGAGGTGTTGGAGATTTTCCGGAAAGTGCAAGTCAACATTCCTTTGTTGGAATGCATTAAGCAAGTACCAAAGTATGCTAAGTTTTTGAAGGAGCTTTGCACGGCTAGAAGACATACGAGGGAGACTCGTGTGGTGACTATGAGCGAGACGGTGTCGGCCGTTATTCAAAGGAAGTTGCCACCAAAGATGAAGGATCCGGGAAGCTTCAATGTGCCTTGTGTCATAGGCAACACTCGTTTTGAGGATGTGATGTTGGACTTGGGAGCATCGATCAATGTTATGCCACTCAATGTGTATCAAACGTTGAGTATAGGGTCTCTCAAGAAAGACAATGTCATCATTCAACTAGCGGATCGCTCAAGTAAGTATCCGGAAGGTTATGTGGAGGATGTGTTGGTGCAAGTCAATCAATTGATATTCCTTGCCGATTTTTATGTGGTTGAGATGGAGGATTCACCGGTTAATAACACTCCATTGCTACTAGGGCGACCATTTATGAGGACCGCGCGCACAAAGATAGATGTGGCAGAGGGCAACCTAACTATGGAGTTTGATGGTGAGGTAATAAAGTTCAATGTGCTTGATGCCATGAAATTCCCTAATGTTGATTTGAAGGAGGGTTGTGCCATTGATGTTTTGGAGGAGGTCGAGCAAGTTATGTCGACCTCGCTCGACGCATAGCAATTAGCGATTGAGCAAGGGGTCGGATTTGACAAGAGGGGAGAACGAGTTAAAGAAGAGGCCGAGCCAAGCAATGCCGAGCAAGGAGATGCTGAGCCTTACACTATATTGCCGAACATCCAAAGTGTGGTTGCCGAGCTCGACGCCACTCCTAGTTACACGAAGAACTCGTTCTTCTCAATTCCAAGTGCCACAACAAAATTTCGACCAAGTGTGGAAGAGGCCCCAAAGTTAGAACTAAAAGAACTCCCTAGTCACTTGAAGTATGTTTATCTTGGAGAAGAAGATACACTACCGGTTATTGTGTCTTCAATGCTTAGTGAGAAGCAAGAAGTGGATTTGATACGTGTTCTTAAGAAGTACAAGACCGCCATAGGATGGACCTTAGCGGATATCAAGGGAATAAGCCCTACTACTTGTGTTCATCGCATCTTGTTAGAAGAAGGAGCTAAGCCGACTAAGGAAGCTCAACGTCGACTTCACCCTCCTATGATGAAGGTTGTTAAAGACGAGATTATCAAGTTGCTTGATTGTGGGGTGATCTACCCAATTTCGGATAGTAAGTGGATATCTCCCGTGCAAGTAGTGCCTAAGAAGAGTGGTGTAACGGTTGTCAAGAATGAGAAGAATGAGCTTGTGCCACAAAGACTTGTAACCGGTCATCGGATGTGCATCGACTATAGGAATCTCAACGCTACAACAAGGAAGGATCACATGCCTTTGCCGTTTATGGATCAAATGCTAGAGAGGTTAGCCGGCCATTCTTACTATTGCTTTCTTGATGGATATAGTGGATACAATCAAATTATGATACACCCGGATGATCAAGAGAAGACCACTTTCACTTGTCCATTTGGCACGTTTGCTTATCGGCGGATGCCATTCGGACTATGCAACGCACCCGGCACTTTTCAAAGATGTATGTATGCTATCTTCTCGGATTTTATTGAAGACATTATCGAAGTGTTTATGGATGATTTTAGTGTGTATGGGAGCACCTTCGATGCATGTTTGGGAAACTTGGAGAAGATACTTGAGAGGTGTGTAGAGACAAATCTTGTGTTCAATTGGGAGAAGTGTCACTTCATCGTCACGCAAGGCATTGTTCTAGGGCACATTATTTCGGCAAGAGGCTTAGAGGTTGACAAAGCAAAAGTGGAGCTAATACAAGCATTGCCGAGCCCTAGGTGTGTGAAGGATGTGAGAAGTTTTCTTGGCCATGCGGGATTTTATCGAAGATTTATCAAGGACTTCTCTTCAATTGCCAAGCCATTGAGCAACTTGTTACAAAAGGAGGTGACGTTTGAGTGGTCGGAGGCATGTGAGAGAGCATTTTGCCGATTGAAGGAACTTTTATGTACGGCGCCGGTTTTGGTGTCACCAAATTGGGATGAGCCATTTGAGTTGATGTGTGATGCTAGTGATTATGCACTTGGAGCGGTACTTGGACAACGAATTGAGAAGAAGCCATGCGCCATTTACTATGCTTCAAGGACTCTCAACGATGCTCAACTCAACTACACAACAACGGAGAAAGAACTCTTAGCGGTAATTTTTGCTTTGGAAAAGTTTTGATCATATCTTTTGAATTCCAAAGTTATTGTTTATAGTGATCATGCCGCTTTGAGATATCTTATGACAAAGAAGGATGCTAAGCCGAGGCTTATTCGATGGATTCTTTTGCTTCAAGAGTTCGACATTGATATTAAAGACAAGAAAGGAGTTGAGAATGTTGTAGCCGATCATTTGAGTAGACTTGTGAAGGAAGAGGATCGGCTGCCCCTATGTGAGACCTTTCCGGATGAGCAACTCTTTCGACTTGAAGTACTTGAGCCTTGGTATGCCGACATTGCAAATTTTATAGCCACACGCCGATTTCCCAAGGCGTTGCCGAGCCACCAACAAAAGAGAATAAGGAAGCAAGCTCGACACTTCTTGTGGGATGATCCGTACTTATGGAAGCAATGTGGTGATCATGTTATTCGAAGATGTGTGCCGGAGAATGAGCATCGCTCCATCCTTGCTTTTTGTCATAGCGAAGCTTGTGGTGGGCATTTTGGAGCTAAGAAAACGGCATTGAAGGTACTTACTTGTGGTTTCTTTTGGCCTACAATTTTTTAAGATGCTTACATGTTTTGTAAGTCATGTGACCGATGCCAAAGAATGGGGAACATTGGAGCTAGAGATCAAATGCCGCTCACTTCTATCAACGCCATTGAGATTCATGATCTTTGGGGGATTGACTTCATGGGACCGTTTCCTTCGAGTAAGGGCTTTCTCTACATTTTGCTTGCGGTTGATTATGTGTCAAAGTGGATCGAAGCCAAGGCTACACGCACCAACGATGCCAAGGTGGTAGCCAAGTTTCTCAAGACCAACATCTTTTCACGTTTTGGAGTTCCAAGAGTCTTGATTAGTGATGGAGGATCCCATTTTTGTAACCGCACCATCGAAGCCTTATTGAAGAAGTATGGAGTCACACATAAGGTTTCTACACCTTATCATCCCCAAACAAGTGGTATGGCCGAGGTAAGTAATCGAGAGATCAAGCAAATACTTGAGAAAACCGTTGGACCTTCACGGAAGGATTGGAGTGATCGTCTCGATGATGCTTTGTGGGCGTATAGGACGGCATACAAGACACCGATAGGTATGTCACCTTTTCGGTTAACATATGGCAAAGCATGTCACTTACCGGTTGAACTTGAGCATAAAGCATGGTGGGCGGTTAAGGCTTTCAACATGAGCATTGATGAGGCCGGTCTTCATAGGAAGCTTCAACTCAACGAACTTGAAGAAATACGGAATGAAGCTTATGAAGCCGCATGGATTTACAAGCAAAAGATCAAAGTTGCTCATGACAAGATGCTTCGAGGGAAGAAGTTTGAAGTTGGCCAACAAGTGCTTCTATTTAATGCTCGGCTTAGACTTTTTCCTGGAAAACTTCGCTCAAGATGGATGGGGCCATTCACCATTACTCGTATCTTTCACCATGGAGCAATAGAAATTCGGAATGAAGTCACGGGGAATATATTCAAGGTAAATGGACATAGACTCAAGATCTACTACAAACCATTCGAGCCTCTAAACGATGAAACTTTTGTCCATGATCCTCCACCACAAGTCCCTGCCGAGCTGCAGCCTCCACAAGCACCCCAATGCCGAGACCAAGAAGCTGCCGGACCTGCCATTGCCGGCAGCTTACACACAACACTGCCGGACACAAACAACCCTGCCGAACGACCATCCTTCATTCCAGCTGCAACCGAACATCCTGCCGGACCTGCCATCGCCGACAGGATTGATGATATGATGCATGAGGTGCAGCACAACCTAGCTGACCTCAAGGATAAGCCGGATACGCCGGATATCATGCCGGACACGATGCAAAAGTCGGACACGCTGAATTGGGCCGAATCGGATGCAACTTGCAAAAAGCTACTTCTTGAACTACTTCACGCCGATTTGAGTTACTTTGGAACAAGATGAACACATGCAATATGCAATGGTGAAAAGTCTAGGCTATGGACTTTAAATACAAAGCGCTACTTAAGAGGCAACCCATGTCGATCAAAGTAAAGTGAAGGAGCCATCACCGAGAGTTTGAATTTTCTTAACCCTTCTCTTCTACTTTGATTTGTGATGATTTGTTGGAATATGTTAGTCAATTGCATGCTTAGGAAATTCGTTGATATTGTTTTGTGCTTACATTGAGGACAATGTAATTTTCTAAGTGTGGGGTGGGCTAACGTATTCCGTTTATGTTTTTGTGTGCTTAGTGTAGAAAAGAAAAATTCAGAAAATTGTTCCACAAAAATAGAGTGTTTTAATTTGTTTGTTTCGAGTCTTAGGATGCCTCTAATATGTCAATGATGTTTTTCTCCTCTTTGCATACATAGATGATAGTTGTGTATACAATTAAAATTGTGAGTTTCATGGATTATGTGCATTGGTAGGAGCATGTAGGATGTGTTGATTATTAAGCATGCATGTTTTAGCTAATTTATTTCGATAATAACCTATGTGAGTTTTAGAGCCAATTTGCTTTCTTCTTGAGCGATAAAAGAAAAAATTCGATAGATTTGTAGGAAGCATGAAACCTCATAATTCTTTGACTATTCGATGACTATGTGCCATAGCTTTTTAATGAACTCTAGTATGCTAGAACTTACTCTTGTTGATTTTCGAAACGTTTATATCATAAAATACCTTGATTTTGAATATGATTGAATAAAGATCATTTAGGTTTACCACCATTGCCAAATAAAGCATGAGCCCTATTGGAGCCCATCGTGGGACACCTTAGTAAACCCCTTTGAGCCTATGTTGAGCCTTTTCTTTCATCACCCTTAAACACTTTCCATGAGCTTAGTATAGTTTTCCTTGATCAAAGTATTGGCAAAGCTTGATTTTTGAAAGCGTTTTCGCGTGTGTGATGAAGAAGAACAAGTGTGGGGTAGACTTAGCCATGAATCTATATGAGAAGTATGTATGCCGTGCCTTAGAAAATTGAAAAGAAAAAAAAAATGTGCTCGGACCAAGAGAGAAAGAAAAAGAAAAAAATGTGTAAGGCACGGCATAGAAAATAAAAATTTTGTGCATGGCTATTGTCTTGAGTATTGTTGTAATGTTTTATGGGAAGAAAAGAATGAAGTATGGGTCCAACAAGATGAAATTTGACCCTTTCGGCGAGAAGACATAAGGAGATTCGAGCTTTGCTAAAGCGCATGGTGACGTTTAAGCCTCCTTATCCAAATATCAAATGCCTCTTAGCCTAGCCCCATTACAACCCTTTTATTGATCTTTTTCATGATTCTTAAGATGGTTAAAATTGATTGTGGAGATTATTTCAAGAGTAAGCTTATGGTTTTGGTTCATTGGTGCATATAGTTATCATATGAGGTTTTTTCCATCAAAATTCACAAAGTGCTTTTCGTTTCTTTGATTTATGCAAGTCACTTTTTGTAATTCATTATCTTTCGCTTGCATATACTTATGTGTGAATGACCATACTTCGAGCGAAAAAAGAAGAGAGTATGCCTTGTGAGGTGATTTGAATTAGCTTTAACATGTCTACATGCTTACTTTTGTTCTTATATGTTCTTATTGATGTCACATGTTCATGAAGCTTGGAATTTTCGTGCTTATCATCCTCATGCATTAACTTGAAAGCTATGTGTACATACGAGCCTGAGACAAATTGTTAGGGGCAATAGTTGTTTTGAGTCTTAGTTTAATTTAGTTTGCTAAGGGACTAGCAAAGGATAACTGTGGGGTAGTTGATAGGAGCACAATGTGCGACGATATTATATGCTTATGCCCTCGTTTATGCTTTGTTTAACCCTTATTTGTCTAAGATAGAGTCATAATATAGTTAGTGTCAATTTTGGTAGAGTTTTGGTGAAATGTGTTTAATTGTCCGAAAAATGACTAAGTATGAGAAATCTGGAAAATAGTGCAAAATATGTCTTTTTCGCGATTTTGTGACGAGTACAAATATGATCTATCCTTGTCCGAATTCTATGAAATTTGGTGTGCTTAATATTCATATGCTGCGGAATGTTGTGTTAAAATTTCAGATCAATCGGAGTTCGGGAAGTCACCCAAAAGTTGGCTGCAAAACAGCAGTTCGAGCAAACCAATCCAGGGGCTTCCAGGATTTTCCTGGGACTTTGACCTAACTTCGAAAAATCATTCCCGTCGACTCACAAGGAATTTGATCGAGCCCTTTTATGGGAAGATGGCTATATGTGTCTAGTTTATCTGAGACTTGGAATCACATCAATCGGAGCTCCGAGGATGGAGATATGCCGGAGTTACTACAGCAACATCAAATCTACCGATTACAGGAACCTGCTGCCCCTTTTTGTGTTTTCTGTTTTTAATGGATCAAATGGTGCACAAATGCATTTATGAAGATGGTTCAAGCTTTAAGAGGGGAAGAGGAAGACACCAAGCCATGGCATTGAAGAAGAAATCGAAGAAAGAAGTTCTCCTAGTCAAACTAGGAGAAGCTGCCAAATGGGGCAGATTTCTGCCAAAGTGAAGAGCTCACGGTTTGGGGCATTTTTCGATGGACCAAGACATATCAAATGAAGTCCAAGATCATACAAGAAGTCCATGAAGATGTGAAGCCCAAGCCTTGAAGAAAAATTCAGAAAAAGAAAACCTAATTGAACTATGAAAGGAAGGTTTCAAATCCTATTCCCATTTGGTTTTCTTTTTCCTTGTACATGAAGAAGCTGCCGGCAATACCCTAGTTTCTCCCTATAAATACCCAACTTTTACACAGAAAAACTTGTCACATTCCAAAGCAAAAAAATCTAGCCAAAGCTCTACCTAAATTTCCCCGAGAATCCTACACAAAAACTCTAGCCAAAACCACCTCCACCACACCAAAGTTTCCTGCCAAAACCTTGCTTCTTTGCTGCCGATATCATCACTGCCGAGCAGCCTCCATCCGATCACCACCAATCGCCGGATCCATACAAGTCGAAGTCTTCAAGGTTTCTAATGTGTGATCCACTCCCTACTCTTGGCTTTGTAATTTTTGTTGTAGCTATGTTAAACTTTGTCTAAGAAGTTAGCATGAATTCTTGGTTTCAATTTTTATGTCTATGTATGAATTGGATTGAAATTTGGTTTTATGATTTGCATGTCAATTTATTTTCTTTATCTTTAAGTGATGTTTTGGATGTAAGAATATGGATTGCATGCTAAAGAGTAAGGAAAATATATGATGAATTAGTAATTAGGATTTTCGGCAAGAACATGTGTTAAATTGATTTTAGGGTTTTCTTGACTTGTTCTTTAAATTCGTGTGCTTAAAGATTGGTAGCCTATGTAACTGTAGTACTTAGATTATTAATCTCACTAGCCGAAATTTAATATGGATTAAAGTAATCAACGAGATACTTTGTTTGTGTTGTTTTTCATGAGGGTTAGAGTAATTTAAATGAACATGCTTGTTGAGGAGATGATTGACAACCTTACTCCATTAACCTGTTTCCGACTAAAAAGATTTCGTGCTCAATTACTATACATGTTTGTTTTCATCTATAGGAGTTCTCAAATATGTTTAGTACAATTTTAGGGTTAGACGTAAAGTTAATCTTGAATACTTATGAAATCTATCGGTTAGTAATACCTATAGGGAGCTAACTAGGTCGGAGTTAAGTTGAGTCTAGAACGCTTTAATGCTTTGCCGTGAATCTTACTTGCTTGTTTGTTATGTGTTTTGACTGCTTTTGTATTAGTGCTTTGTGGAAGAATGTCGACCAAACTTGTATATAGTAACTTAGGACTTTAAATTTTTGTTTTTATGCATGATGTAGAGGCAGCCTATTGCTGCCGAACCTAGGATCTTTTGTTTCAAGTTTCTTTTCTTTCAATTTTTGTGCCGAACCTAGTTCTAGGGCCGCTTGCTGCCGATCCATTCCATCCCCATATGTGACGTTTTTAATGTATATATGTATATATGTGTGTCTAACAATTTCATATCTCAGGTACCCTTAATCCCCGGCTTAGAACGATCCCTACTTATTCTATACTACTAACGATTGCAGGGTTTATTATTGCATGCGAGCTTCGGTTCACGTCACCTGGGAAAGTGAGCCATACACCATTGGAAAGGTCTTTGAGTCTACTTTCAGTAGGATTTTACAGAAGTGGATTTGGAGTCTCGAGCTGCTCCCAGTTTCAATTTGAGTGCACGAAGGTCAATCTGGCGAAGCAGAACACTGGGCAGATCAATAGGTCCGATTAAAGGCCAAACAAAGAGAACTTCTACTGGTCCGATTGAGGCGAATTTTATGCCGTTCAAAAGCTCTGTGTGTCCACTACAACTTTGATTTAGAACACGTTTGCATTCGGACAATGGAGCACACCCAAATTCGGGCCTCAAAAGATACAGACACATCTGTCGATGCTGCCCAGAAGCTGCCCGCAGCCTGCAGCCTGCTCCTGCGATGCTACTATCCTTCTGCTGCCCCTGCACCATGCCATGCTGCCGAGTAGCCATGCTACTGCCCTCCGGAGGCCACTGCCGAGAGCCTTCCTGTCGATACCTTGCCACTACAAGAGAGCAAGGTACTGCATGCCAAACACTCCAAATGAAAGGGCTGCTGCCCCAACTTCCAAGCACATGGCACAATGAATACACAAAATACACGGTGAAGAGTCTAGGCTAAGGACTATAAAAATAAAGCGCTTATGGGGAGGCAACCCCATACGATCAAAGAAAAGTGAAAGAGCCATCACCGAGAGTTTGAAATTTCTTAACCCTTCTCTTTTTCTTTGATTTGTGATGATACGTTGGTATATGTTAGTCTATTGCATGCTTAGGAAATTTGTTGATATAGATTTGTGCTTACATTGAGGACAATGTAATTTTCTAAGTGTGCGGTAGGATAACGTATTCTGTTTATGTTTTCGTGTGCTTAGTTAGAAAAGAAAATTTCAAAAAATTGTTCCACAAAAATAGAGTGTTTAAATTATTGTTTCAAGTCTTAGGATGCCCCTAATATGTCAATGATGTTTTTCTCCTCTTTGCATACATAGATGATGGTTGTGCATACAATTAAAATTGTGAGTTTCATGGATTATGTGCATTGGTAGGAGCATGTAGGACTTGTTGATTAACGAAGCATGCATGTTTTAGCTAGTTTGTTTCCATAATAACCTATGTGAGCTTTAGAGCCAAATTGCTTTCTTCATGAGTGATAAATTGAAAATTTCGAGCATGCTAATATGTAAACCTCATTATTCTTTGCATATTCAATGACTTTGTGCCATAGCTTTTTGATGAACTCTAGAATGCTAGAACTTACTCTTGTTGATTTTCGAAACGTTTATATCATAAGATACCTTGATTTTGAATATGATTGAATAAAGATCTCTTAGGTTTACCACCATTGCCAAATAAAGCATGAGCCCTATTGGAGCCCGTCGTGGGACACCTTAGTAAACCCCTTTTGAGCCAACATTTAGCCTTTTCTTTCATCACCCTTAAACACTTTCCATGAGCTTAGTATAGTGATGTCTTGACCATTGTGTGTCGGCAAAGCTTGATTTTTGAAAGCGTTTTTGCGTGAAGTGATGAAGAAGAACAAGTGTGGGGTAGACTTAGCCATGAGTAATTATGAAAAATGTATGTGCATGCTGTGCCTTAGTAAAGAAAAGAAAGAAAAATTCTGCTCAAAAAAAAAAAAAAAAAAAAAAACCGTGAGCAAGAAAAGAAAAGACAAGGCATAGGCACGGCATAGAAAAGAAAAAGAAAATTATGCAGGGCTATTGTCTTGAATTTTGTTGTAATATTATGGGAAGAAAAGAATGAAGTAAGGGTCCAACAAGATGAAATTTGACCCTTGGCGAGAAGACATAAGGAGATTAAGCTTTGCCAAAGGCCACGGTGACGTTTTGAGCCTTCTTATCCAAATATCGAATACTTCTTAGCCTAGCCCCATTACAACCCTTTTATTGATCTTTTTCATGATTCTTAAGATGGTTAAACTTGATTTGTGGAGATTATCTCCAGAGTAAGCATATGGTTTTGGTTCATTGGTGCATATAGTTATCATATGAGGTTTTTCCATAAAAATTCACAAAATGCTTTCATTTCTTTGATATATGCAAGTCACTCTTTGTAATTCGTTATCTTTCACTTGCATATACTTATGTGTGAATAACCATGCTTCGAGAGAAAAGAAGAGAGTATGCCTAGTGAGGAGGATTTGATTAGCTTTAACATGTTTACATGCTTACCTTTTGCTCTTATATGTTCATATTGATGTCACATGTTCATGAAACTTGGAATTTTCGTGCTTAGCATTCTCATGCATTAACTTGAAAGCTATGTGTACATACGAGCCTGAGACAAATTGTTAGGGGCAATAGTTTGTTTAGAGTCTAGTTTAATTTAGTTTGCTAAGGGACTAACAAAAGCTAAGTGTGGGGTAGTTGATAGGAGCATAAAATGCGACGTTCTTAATATGTTTTTACCCCCATTTATCCAATGCTTAACCCTTATTATTGTAAGATAAAGTCATATTTTAGTTTAGTGTCCCTTTGGTAGAGTTTTGGAGAAAATGTGCTTAATTGTCAGAAAAAAGACTAAGTATAGAAATCTGGAAATAAAGTAAAATATGTCTTTTTCGTGATTTTGAGGCTCGTGCTAAACTGATTTATCCTTTTCTAAATTTGATGAAATTTGGTGTGCATTTAATTGGCAAGATAAAGTATATTGTGTCAAAATTTCAGATCAATCGGAGATCGGGAAGTCACCCAAATGAAGGCTGCAACTTGGCAGTTTGAGCAAACCAATCCAGGGACTACCAGGATTTTCCTGGGACTGTGTCCTGACTTCCGGAATTTCTGTGGGACACATCGCTTAGAACCAGAGAACGAGCCATACGCCGTTGGAAAGCTCTACGACTCTAGTTTCTCTGTGACTCGAAATCGCAGCAAAATATTTCCTGAGCAAAAAGTTATGCCGGTTTGAATGCACAAAGGTCAAGTCTGCCGAAAGAAGAAAACTTAAACCGAGTTCTACATGGATTTGGCTTACGAATGTGGACTGAATTCCATCCTTTGTGCAAGATTTTTGAATGAATTAATTCATGGAAAACCTAAAGAGATATTGCTCAATTATTCAGCCATTATCTTGGGAATTTTCGGCAGAAAATAGAGGAAGAAAATCGCAACAAATCCTGATCAAATTCGGCAGAATTCCTGTGCACGTCATCCAACTTCCACGGACTCTCCCGGACAGCTCACAATGAATCTGAATTCGAGCCTTATATGGATAGAAAGCTACGGGAGTCTAGTTTCCAACCCAACTAGAATCACCTCAATATCTATTTTCGAAAGAAAGATATTCCATAATCTTCACTCGAAGGTCAAATCTGCCAACAGGATAAGTTTGAGAAAAACTAGGTTTTGTAAACCCTAGCTGCCTCCCTTGCCTCTATAAATACCACAACATAATTTCAGAATAATCATCTTCTTCTCTCTCACTTTTCACTAGCCGAAACTCTGTCCAACTAGCACCACAAATCCCATACACTTTTACAAGCCGAATTCCACCATTCATCACCACCACCGAATCCTCTTTGCCGATTCCTCTACAAGGTTTCTTTTAAAGTGTGATTCACTCAACTCTCATGGCTTGTAATTTTCTGTATGATTACTTAACTTTGTCTATGAAGTTTGTAAGGATTTGTAAGAAATTCTGTTATGTGTTTTGGTTTTCTTTTTGTCTAGTTGATGAACATGTGTATGACGAATTGATTGTATGATAATAGGGCAGTAACTTTGTTTGATGATTTGATGATTTTATTTGGTTTATTTTCTGAATTCGTATGCACAACAAGTTTTAGGGTTAAGAAAAGCTTTAGCTAGGCTGATCTTGGGTTTAATTCTTTATGTTACCGAACCACAAATATAAGGTAAGTTATACACGAAGTTGATTTATCTTGTATTGGTTCTAAGGGATAGAGTAATTCAGAAAATATGCATGTTGAAGCAAGGTGAGGTGACGCCATACTTGTTGCATGTTTCCAATTCAACTCATTGTGCTTATGTGTTTCTTGGTTTAATTTCTACACGAAGTGTCTTTAAACTGATTAGCACTATGTTTAGGGTTATGCACAAAGCTAATTCTAAATAATTGAGGAGTTTTGAATGATTAGATGAACCACGAAGGGCTCTAGTTATAATTGGAACTAAATTGCATGAAATCGGATTCAATAAAGTTGCTGCCGTATTGTTGTTTGATCGGTTTGTTATGTGCATGTGAGTCTTTGTGTGATGTGTATTGTGTGAAAGATGTCGATCATATGTATATATGTAATTTAGGATTTAATTTCGTGTAGAATATAGAATCAAATTCTCAAACTCCCCCATATGATTTTGTAATGCTTTATGTGATTGAACGCCCTGATTTCCCCGGATTGAACGATCCCTACTTGTCCTATACTAACGATGACACAAGAGGGTAATATGTGTATGAAGTTGTTTTGCAGGTACTTTGTGCTTGGATAATAGCTCCATCAGAGCTAGATCCAATGGTGATTTCTAGATGGCTTGTTCTAGGTTGCTCGATTTATGATCTGAGTGTCGATTCTGTTCGTCGAGGTGAGTAGTTTATGTAATGTGTTTCAATTACTCTTATATGCTTTTAAAATAGTTAAAAAGCATGTTTTTGATATATTTATGAAATATGCAGTGTTTATATATATTATGAGCTGGACATTGTTTGACATTGTTTGTTATGAATGTGGGTGACATTTAGATTCTTGATTGGCTGTTACGTATCTACAATGTTGGAAAGTATGTATTTTTATTCTGAATTATATTACTTGATCATACATTTTATGATGGGAAAATGGTGAGAATGGAAGTTGAAGAGAACATGAGTGTTTGGGAAATGAGACTATTATTGAATAAAACCTTTCGTGTAGTTGAGTTAACTCATGAGGACATCCAGCAGCTATGATCAGCCCACCGATACCGGGACCGGGGCATGACAAATGGGATTCTCTTAGATGGGGTTGAAGAGTCCCAAAAACCTAAAAAATATACTTATACCTTAAACCCACCAAATTTCATGGGACTCCACAAGCCACAATCAAACATAACCACCATGACCTTCTTCCATTGCGGCCGTCGGTCTCCTCCCCATCATAAAGGTCGATTTCTGGGTAAAATTAGGGGAGGACGAGCTTATCACCCTGAGAAATAAAAAACAGAAAGGATGAAACCCGTCACTAGAAGATTTCTATATTTTCGATTGAGAAATGATAATTAGAGAGGATTTGTTTATGGTTCTCATGATTTGTGGATGTGGAATATGGGTAGAATTGTCATCAATTTTGAATTCTTTTGTTGTCTAGAATTCTAATAAATTCAATGAGTTTAGAATTATGGGTAATAATTCATTCTCCTAAAAAATGTTGTGAGTCAGATTGTAGAAGAGGACGTGTTGATCCAAAGATAGTGGAGCACAAAATAAGGCACCAACTCAGAGGGCCCTTAATCCTTATGCCAAACCAATGGGAGTTATTTGCTACCGTTGTGACAAACCTGGTCACAGGTCCAATAAGTGCACTTTACCAAGGAAGTCTGTTGGTCTCGTGGAAGGCTAGGAAGAGGAAGATGAAGATTGAGGAATATGGAGACTATGAAGGGGCTGAATTTGTTGTAGAAAAATCTCCAGAAAAGGTAAACATGCTGTTGCAGAGGATTTTATTTCTCCTAATGAGGATGGGCAACGCAAGAACCTTTTTAGGTCATATGGTTCCATTAATAACAAAGTGTAATTTGATTGTGGATAATGGAAGCTGTGAAAATTTTGTGTTTCAAAAGTTGGTGGAGCATCTGAAGTTACCAGCGCAGCCTCATGACATACCTTATTCTCTTGGTTGGGTGAAGAAGGGTACTTAAGTTACCCAAACCAGCAAAGTGCCTATTTCAATTTGTAAGCATTATAAAGATGAGCTGTTATGTGACGTACTAGATATGGATGTTTGTCATGTTTTCTTTGGGTGTTCTTGGCAGTATGATGTTAATGTCACTCACAATGTAAGGGATAATGTGATGTTATTGATGTGGGGTGAACATAAGATTGCTATAGCTCCTGTGTTGCACTTTGAGAATTCTATAGGGAAGAATAGACAAAATTTTCTGATTTTGTCCAATAGAGAACACGAAATGGAAGAAAAAGCTTTTAAAAAGTCGAACATGATCTGTCCAGTAGTGGTTAAGGGGTTGATGAGTGTAGAAAAGGAAGAGGTAGAAATCCCCAAAAGAAGTGCAGCATATGTTGGGAGAGTTTGAACAATTGATTGCTAATAAGCTGCCCAATGAGTTACCACCCATGAGAGACATTCTGCACAAAATTGACTTGGTTCCTGGAGCTAACCTACCAAACCTACCCCATTATCATATGAGTTTGAAGGAGAATGATTTTAAGGGAGTAGATTGAAGACTTGCTGAGGAAATGATTTATCGGTGATAGCATGAGACTTCTAGTCCTTCTTGTTCCTAAGAAGGGTAACCAGTGGCAGATGTGTGTTGATAGCAGAGCTATAAACAAGATAACTATCAAGTATAGATGTCCTATTCCTCGTCTAAAGGACATGCTTGATGAGTTAGAGGAGGGTGTTCTCAAAGATAGATCTTCATAGTGGCTACCACTAGATATGAATCAAGCCTGGATATGAGTGGAAGACTACTTTCAAGAGCAAGGATAGTCTTTATGAGTAGTTGGTGATGCCTTTTGGGTCATCTAACGCACCTAGTACTTTTATGAGACTAATGAACCAGGTTCTTCCTCGTTTTATTGGCTCTTCTGTGGTCGTTTATTTCGATGATATCTTAATCTATAACAGAAACAAGCAAGAACATTTGGAGCATCTGAGACAAGTTTTGGAAGTTTTACATGAGAACAAACTATACATTAATCTGAAAAAGTGTACCTTCTACACCAACAAACTGCTATTTCTGGGTTTTGAAGTTGGAGAGGATGGAATTCAGGTGGATGAAGAGAAAATTTGAGCTATCCGAGACTGGCCTGCTCCAAAATTAGTTTATGAGGTATGTAGTTTCCACGGTTTAGTCACATTTTATAGACGATTTGTGCGGAATTTCAGTACCATTACTGCTCCTATTACTGAGTATTTGAAGAAAGGGAAGTTCTAGTAGGGTGAAGAACAAGAAAAAAGTTTTACGTTGATTAAAGAGAAACTTTGTACTGCACCAGTTCTAGCATTACCCAATTTCAGTAGTCTTTTAAGTTGAGTATGATGCTAGCTAGTGAAGTTGGCGAAGGTGCTGCTTTATCTCAAGAATAGAGGCCTGAGGCTTTCTTCAGTGAGAAGTTGAGTGAAGCTCATCAGAAGTGGAGTATTTATGATCAAGAATTTTATACAGTATTTCGTGCTTGGAAACAATGAGTGCATTATCTAATTCAGAGAGAGTTTGTTCTTTGCACTGACCATCAGGCCTTGAAATTCCTTAACAGTTAGAAAACAGTAAACAAGTGTGAGGGTCCTTTTTGAATTGGATGATGACTAGGTGATAGGAGCACAAAGTGCAACGATATTAATGTGTGTATACCTTCATTTATGCTCCGCTTAGTGACGTGAACCAAAGCTCGCATGCAATAATAACCCTACAATCGTTAGTAGTATAGACATAAGTAGGGATCGTTCTAAGCCGGGGATTAAGGGTACCTGAAACATGAAATTGTTAGTCAACATATTCACAAAGATATACATCGAAAATCATCAAAACATGGGGGAATTGGTGTCGGCAGCTAGGCTGCCCTAAACTAGGGTACGGCACACAAACAAAAATCACAAAACATGAAACATAAAAATCCTAGGGTCGGCAGCCTATTGCTGCCTCTAACTAACACATGCAGTAAAAGCTGAAATAAAAAGTCCTAAATTACTATATACAAGTTTGGTCGATATTGTTCCACAAAGCACTAACACGAAAGCAATCAAAACACATAACAAACAAGCAAATAGGACTCACGGCAAGGTATTAAAGGGTTCTAGACTCAACTTAACTCCAACCCAATTAGCTCCTAACCGGCACTACTAATTGATTAAGACTCCTCATGTATTTTAAGTGACTAACCGCCTAACCTTAAAATTGTACTAATCATCTTTGAATATTCTAACCGACGTAGACAAACATGACAAGTAATTAAGCACAAAGTCTTTTTCTTTAGTTGGAAACAAGTCAATATAGTAAGACGTCACTCTTCTTATCAACAAGCATGTTCATTTAAATTACTCTAACCCTCGTAAAAAACAACACAAACAAAGTAACTCGTTGATTACTTAATCCATATTAATTTTTCGGCTAATGAGATTAGTAAGCTACGTATTGCAATTACATAGGCTACCAATCTTTAAGCACACGAATTTAAAGAACAAGTCAAGAAAACCCTAAAATCAATTTAACACATATTCTTGCCGAAAATCCTAATTACTAATTCATCATATATTTTCCTTACTCTTTAGCATGCAACCCATATTCTTACATTCAAATACCAAGTAAAGATAAAGAAAACGAATTGAACATACAAATTATAAAACCAAATTTCAATCCAATTCATACATAGACATACAAATTGAAACCAAGAATTCATGCTAACTTCATAGACAAAGTTTAACATAACTACAACAAAAATTTACAAAACCAAGAGAAGGGAGTGGATCACACATTAGAAACCTTGGAGAGCTTCGTCTTGTATGGATCCGGCGGTTGGTGGTGTCAGATGGGACTGCTGCTCGGCAGTTGGTGGTGTCGGCAGCAAAAGAACCAAGGTTCGGCAGAAACTTTGGGTGTGGTGGAGGTGGTTTTGGTTAGGGTTTTTGCGTAGGACTCTTGGGGAAATTTAGGTAGAGCTTTGGTTAGATTTTTGCTTTGGAATGTGATATTTTTTTCTGTGTAAAAGTTGGCCTTTTATAGAGGAAAAGCTAGGTATTGCCGGCAGCCCTTCTAGCATAAGGTAATCAGAAAACCTAGTAGAATAAGGTTTTGAAACCTTCCTTTCATAGTTCAATTAGGTTTTCTTTTTCTTATTTTTCTTCAAGGCTTGGGCTTCACATCTTCATGGACTTCATATGTGGTCTTGACGTCTTCATTTGGTGAACTTGATCCATGAATAATGCCCCCAGCCGGCCTATCACAAAACTGGCACAAATCTGCCCTTTTCCGGCAGCTTCTCCTAGCTTGACTAGGAGAACTTCTTCTTCGTATTTTTCTTCAATACCTTGGCTTGGTGTCATCCTCCTTCCTTCCTTAAGCTTGGACCATTTTCACAAATGCACTTGTACACCATATGATCCATTGAAAACAGAAATTTCGAAAAGGAGGCAGTAGCATCCTGGAATCGGCAGAAAAGACCTTGCTGTAGTCACTCCGGCATATCTCCCTCCTCGGAGCTCTGATTGATGCGATTCCAAGTCTCAGATAAACTAGACACACAAAGCTACCTCCATATAAAACAGTTTGAACAAATTCCTTGTCAGTCGTCGGTAATGATTTTTCGAAGTTGGGACACAGTCCCAGGAAAATCCTGGAAGTCCCTGGACTGGTTTGCTCGAACTGCTATTTTGCAGCCATCTTTTGGGCGACTTCCCGAACTCCGATTGATCTGAAATTTTAACACAACATTCCTCAGTATATGAATAATACGTAGACCAAGTTGCATTAAATTCGGACAAGGATAGATCACATTTTTACTCATCTCAGAATCACGAAAAAGACAACTTGCATTATTTTCCAGATTTCTCAAACTTAGTCATTTTTCGGATTCTTAACCAACTTTTAGCCAAACTCTACCAAATTAACACTAAACTATATTATGACTCTATCTTAGACAAATAAGGGTTAAACAAAGTATAAATGAGGGCATAAGCATATAATATCGCCGCACATTGTGCTCCTATCAACTACCCCACACTTATCCTTTGCTAGTCCCTTAGCAAACTAAACTAAACTAGACTCTAAACAAACTATTGTCCCTAACAATTTGTCTCAGGCTCGTATGTACACATAGCTTTCAAGTTAATGCATGAGAATGCTAAGCACGAAAATTCCAAGCTTCATGAACATGTGGCATCAATATGAACATATAAGAGCAAAAGGTAAGCATGTAATCATGTTAAAGCTAATCCAATCCTCCTCACTAGGCATACTCTCTTCTTTTCTCTCGAAGCATGGTTATTCACTCATTAGTATATGCAAGTGAAAGATAATGAATTACGAAGAGTAACTTGCATATGTCAAAGAAACAAAAACACTTTATGAATAGAATTTGAAAGAAAAACCTCATATGATAACTATATGCACGAATGGACCAAAACCATATGCTCAACTCTTGAGAAAATCTCCACAAATCATAGTATGCCATCTTAAGAATCATGAAAACGTTATAGGGGAAAAAGTATGTGGCTCGGCAACATAGGGAAGGAATTTTAGGAAAAGTGGTGCTTAAAAACGTCACCAAGACTTGGCAATTCTTGATCCTCCTTATGGCTTCACTCCAAGGGTCGAATATTTTCTTGTTGGACCCTTCCTTCATTTTTTTCTTTCCAAAACATCATAAACATGGACAAAGGTCAAAATTTAACAACACTAGACCTTCAAATACGAACTAAACTCCAAGCTCACAACATTTCAAGGATAGGACTTAGCAACTTTTTCAATCAAAACCGTGCCTCTTTTCTTTTCTTTTCTTTTCTTTCGGACTAACATTTTTCTCTTTTCTTTTCTTTTCTTTTTGTCCGATCATACATTTTTCTTTCTTTAAGGCAGGGCATCAATACAATTTTTATGTAATTACTAGCTAAGTCCACCCCACACTTGCTTTATACATCACTCTACATCAAAACTCCACATCGATTTCAAACTTTTTGCCAAGTCTCGCGAGGACAAGGGTTAAGATATAACTATTCTAAGCATAGGAATTTTAATAAGGGTGATGAAAGAAAAGGCTCAATGTAGGCTCAAAGGGGTTTTCTAAGGAGTCCCACGACGGGCACAAATAGGGTGCATGCTTTATTTGGCAATGGTGGTAATCCTAATATAACATTTTCAATCCTTTCCAAAATCAAGACAATTTTCATGACTATCAAGCTTCAAAAATCACAAGAGCGAGTTCTAGCAATACTAGAGTCCATGAAAAGCTATTACATATAGTCATCGAATAATTAAAGAATTATGAGGTTTCATGCTTCCTACGAATCTATCTAATTTTTATCTTTTTATCACTCGAGAAGAAAGCAATTTGGCTCTAAAGCTCACATAGGTTATTATGGAAACAAACTAGCTAAAACATGCATGCTTCGTAATCAACAAGTCCTACATGCTCCTACCAATGAACATAATTCATGAAACTCACAATTTTAATTGTATGCACAACTATCATCTATGTATACAAAGAGGAGAAAAACATCATTGACATATTAGGGGCATCCTAAGACTCAAAACAAACAATTTAAACACTCTATTTTGTTGGAACATTTTTCTGAATTTTTCTTTTCTAAACTAAGCACACGAAAACATAAACGGAATACGTTATCCCACCCCACACTTAGAAAATTACATTGTCCTCAATGTAAGCACAAATCTATATCAACGAATTTCCTAAGCATGCAATAGTCTAACATATACCAACATATCATCACAAATCAAAGAAAAAGAGAAGGGTTAAGAAATTTCAAACTCTCGGTGATGGCTCCTTCACTTTTCTTTGATCGACTTGGGTTGCCTCCCAAGTAGCGCTTTGTGTTTATAGTCCATAGCCTAGACTTTTCACCGTTTTGATTGCATGTGTTCATCGCGTTCCAAAGTAGTTCAAATCGGCAAGAAGTAGCTCGACGAGAAGATCATGCCACGTTGTGTCCGTGTCGGTGTTATTCTGCGTGTCCGGTTGGAGCAGCGTGTCCGGCAGTTTTTCAGACGTATCAGGCGTATCCGGCAGCTCAGCTGCAGTGCTCTCGGCTTCTAGTATTATCTCGTCAATCCTGCCGGCGATGGCAGGTCCGGCAGAAAGTGTAGTTGCAGCTGGAACAAAGGGCTGCCTCTCGGCAGTGGGCAGTATCATTGATTGGACGTCCGGCTGTGGCGGCAGCAACAAGTTTATCTCGGTGGCTGAGTTGGGGCAGTGGGGTGCTGGATCGGTAGTGAGGCAGTAGGGCGCTGCAATGACAGTAGCTACGGCAGCCTCTAGGCTTGGAGGGTCGTGGACATCGGTTTCATCGTTTAGAAGCTCAAATGGCTCGTAGTACGGCTTGAGTCTATGTCCATTCACCTTGAATACGTTTCCCGTAACTTCATTCTGAATCTCTATGGCTCCATGTGAAAATACTTGAAGAACAATGAATGGTCCAATCCAACGAGAGCGCAACTTACCCGGAAAAAGTTTGAGTCGTGAGTGATACAAGAGAACTTTTTGGCCAACTTCAAACTTTTTCCGTCGAAGCATCTTATCATGAGCAACCTTGGTCTTTTGCTTGTAAATCCATGCGGCTTCATAAGCTTCATTCCGTATTTCTTCAAGTTCGTTGAGTTAAAGCTTCCTATGAAGGCCGGCCTCATCAATGTTCATGTTGAAGGCCTTAACCGCCCACCATGCTTTGTGCTCAAGCTCAACCGGTAAGTGACATGCTTTGCCATATGTTAACCGAAAAGGTGACATACCTATCGGAGTTTTGTATGCAGTCCTATAAGCCCATAAAGCATCATCGAGATGATCACTCCAATCCTTCCTTGAAGGTCCAACGGTTTTCTCAAGTATTTGCTTGATCTCTCGATTACTTACCTCGGCCATTCCACTTGTTTGGGGGTGATACAGTGTAGATACCTTATGAGTGACTCCATATTTCTTCAATAAGGCTTCAATGGTGCGGTGACAAAAATGGGATCCTCCATCGCTAATCAAGACTCTTGGCACTCCAAAACGTGAAAAGATGTTGGTCTTGAGAAACTCGGCTACCACGTTGGCATCGTTGGTGCGTGTAGCCTTTGCTTCGATCCACTTTGACACATAATCAACCGCAAGCATTATGTAGAGAAAACCCTTACTCGAAGGAAACGGTCCCATGAAGTCAATCCCCCAAAGATCATGAATCTTAATGGCATTGATAGAAGTGAGCGGCATTTGATCTCGTGGTCATCTTTAAAAATTGTAGGCCAAAAGAATCCACACTCAAGTACCTTTAAAGCGGTCTTCTTTGCTCCAAAATACCCTCCACACGCCTCACTATGACAAAATGTTAAGATCGGTTTATGCTCGTGCTTGGCAACACATCTTCTAAGCACTTGATTACCACATTGCTTCCATAAGTACGGATCATCCCAAAGATAATGACGTGACTCCTTCTTGAGTTTCTCACGTTGATGGCGTGGCAAGGTACAAGGGAATGTCCGAGTGGCAAGAAAGTTGGCAATGTCGGCATACCAAGGCTCATGCACTTCAAGTCGAAAAAGTTGCTCATCCGGAAAGGTCTCTAAGAGGGGCAGCCGATCCACATCATTGACAAGTCTACTCAAATGATTGGCTACAACATTCTTTACTCCTTTCTTGTCTTTAATCTCAATATCGAACTCTTGAAGCAAAAGAATCCATCGAATGAGCCTTGGCTTAGCATCCTTTTTCGTCATAAGATATCTCAAAGCGGCATGATCACTATACACAATGACTTTGGAATTCAAAAGATATGATCGGAATTTTTCCAAAGCAAAAATTACCGCCAAGAGTTCCTTCTCCGTTGTTGTGTAGTTGAGTTGAGCATCATTAAGGGTTCTTGAAGCATAATAAATGGCGCATGGTTTCTTCTCAATTCGTTGTCCAAGTACTATTCCAAGTGCATAATCACTAGCATCACACATCAACTCAAACGGCTCATCCCAACTTGGGGAAACCAAAACCGGCGCCATACACAACATCTTCTTCAATCGGCAAAAGCTTGCCTCACACGCATCCGTCCACTCAAACGTCACCTCCTTTTGTAACAAGTTGCTTAATGGCTTTGCAATTGAAGAGAAGTCTTTGATAAATCTTCGATAGAATCCCGCATGGCCAAGAAAACTTCTCACATCTCTAACACACCTTGGGCTCGGCAAAGCTTGAATGAGCTCCACTTTGGCTTTGTCAACTTCTAAGCCTCTTGCCGAAATAATGTGCCCAAGAACAATGCCTTGCGTGACCATGAAGTGGCACTTCTCCCAATTGAGCACAAGATTGGTCTCTACACACCTCTCAAGTATCTTCTCCAAGTTCCCTAAACATGCATCGAAGGTGCCTCCATACACACTAAAGTCATCCATAAACACTTCGATAATGTCTTCAATAAAATCCGAGAAGATAGCATACATACATCTTTGAAAAGTTCCGGGTGCGTTGCATAGACCGAATGGCATCCGTCGATAAGCAAATGTGCCAAATGGACAAGTAAAAGTGGTCTTCTCTTGATCATCCGGGTGTATCATGATTTGATTGTAGCTCATTCTTCTCATTCTTGACAACCGTTACACCACTCTTCTTCGGCACTACTTGCACGGGAGATATCCACTTACTATCCGAAATTGGGTAAATCACCCCACAATCAAGCAACTTGATAATCTCTTCTTTCACAACTTTCATCATTGGAGGGTGAAGTCGACGTTGAGCTTCCTTAGTCGGTTTAGCTCCTTCTTCTAACAAGATGCGGTGAACACATGTAGTAGGGCTTATTCCCTTGATGTCCGCTAAGGTCCAACCTATAGCAGTCTTGTACTTCTTAAGCACACTTATCAAATCAATCTCTTGCTTCTCACTAAGCATTGAAGACACAATAACCGGTAGAGTATCTTCTTCTCCAAGATAAACATACTTCAAGTGACTAGGGAGCTCTTTAAGTTCTAACTTTGGGGCCTCTTCCACACTTGGTCTAAATTTGGTTGTGGCACTTGGAATTGACAAGAACGAGTTCTTTGTGTATGTCGGAGTGGCGTCGAGTTCGGCAACCACCTCTTTAAGGCTCGGCAATAAGGTGTAAGGCTCGGCAATGCTTGGCTCGGCCTCATTCATAACTCGTTTTTTCTCTCTTGTCAAATCCGACCCCTTGCTCAATCGCTAATTGCTATGCGTCAAGCGAGGTCGACATAACTTGCTCGACCTCCTCCAAAACATCAATGGCGCAACCATCCTTCAAATCAACATTGGGAAATTTCATGGTATCAAACACATTAAACTTGATCACCTCACCATCAAACTCCATAGTTAGGTTGCCATCGGCCACATCTATCTTCGTGCGTGCCGTCCTCATAAATGGTCGCCCAAGTAGCAGTTGAGTGCTATTGACCGGCGAATCCTCCATCTCAACCACATAGAAATCGGCAGGGAATATCAATTGGTTGACTTGCACAAGCACATCCTCCACATACCCCTCCGGATACTTACTTGAGCGATCCGCCAGTTGAATGATGACATTGTCCTTCTTGAGAGGCCCTATACTCAAAGTTTGGTACACATTGAGCGGCATGACATTGATCGATGCTCCCAAGTCTAACATCACATCCTCGAAATGAGTGTTGCCTATCACACAAGGCACATTGAAGCTTCCCGGATCCTTCATCTTTGGTGGCAACTTCCTTTGAATAACGTCCGATACCGTCTCGCTCATAGTCACCACACGAGTCTCCCTCATATGCCTTCTAGCCGTGCATAGCTCCTTAAGAAACTTAGCATACTTTGGTACTTGCTTAATGCACTCCAACAAAGGGATGTTGACTTGCACTTTTCGGAAAATCTCCAACACCTCCTCATCGGATTTATCCTTCTTCTATTTAGCAAAGCGAGAAGGGAATGGAATATTTGAGTTTGGCACCCCTCCCTTGCTTGCTTGGCTTGGCACTAACTCACTCTTCGCTGTTGCGGGATCACACTCAAGCTCGTTGCGCAGCCCCTTGCCTTTCATCTCATTGGTGCCGGCCTTCTCTCTCTCGGCAGCATCCTTGCCGGCTGTTTGGTCTCTCTCGGCTGCAGCATTGCCGGCTGCAGCCCTTCCCTTTCCATCATCATGGCCGGCAGCCCTCTCGGCATCCTCAACTACATCAAAAGTCACTCGCTTCTTCTTTGGACTTGTTGGAGGCAATAACTCTCTTCGAGTTTGAATCACCTTGGCATGCTCATTCCTCGGATTGGGAATCATATTGCTTGGCAACTTCCCTTGCTCATTAAATCTTCCCATAAAGTCAACAACTTGGCCCATTTGTGTCTTGAGCTCACCAATGTCCTTTTGTTGATTTTGTTGCCCCGCGAGCAACACTTGAGTCACACTTGACAAAGATTGGAGCAAACACTACAAGAAAATATGGCTTTGCCGACGAAAAAAAAAAACGGCCGACGAAACACTTTTTTCGTCGGCTATTTCCAAGAATGGCCGACGAAAATTTTTGTCGTCGCAAAAAAAAAAATTTCGTCGGCCATTCTCTGAGGATGGCCGACGATTTTTTATTTCGTCGGTAAAAATGAAAAATCGTCGGCTATTCTACAAGAATGGCCGACGAATTTTTCCGTCGTCCCTAAAAAAATGTTTCGTCGGCTATACTCCTATAATGGCTGACGAATTAAAGTTTTCGTCGGCTATACAAATTTTGGAAGTTTGGCCAACGAAGTTGGCAATTTCGTCGGCTATAAGTCTTTATATTTTCAGATCTGGACAGAAGCTGCTCATTTGAAAAAAAACGGGAGAACGAGTGAAAAATCTGTGGGTATTGTTGAAATCCGTCCTCTCTTACATTGTGGAGCTATATATAGGTACGTATATGTGTATATATGTTGATTTTGAGTTTTAGTTGAGTTGATTTTTAGTTTTAGTGATTTTGATATAGTCAGTGATTTTTTGTTTTGTTGTTGTTTTAGTGTTAGAATGTATGTATATATGTTGATTTTGAGTTGTAGTTGAGTTGATTTTCAGTTAGAGTATAATTATGTGTTTTAATTTAATAATATTATTTTAATTAGTGTTAAAATATATATTAATTAATGGTTGTTGATAGTGTAATGAACTTAAATAATGGTTGTTAATTATTGGTATATATATATATGAGTTGATGCTGATAATAACATATATTGTAATATATATATGTTAATTAATTTATTATTAATTAAAGTTATACATATATATTATTATCAGGTTATATATGGATCGAGATAAGAGTTGGATTTCGCTTCCAAGGCATGACCGACGATACACTACAGGAGTTGTGGATTTTATGCAGTTCGTCGAGGAAAATGCAAAGGGGAATTACCATTATTGCCCGTGCAAGAAATGTAAGTGTCGCAGTGATATGTGTCGATTTCCGATTAGGACAGTATGGGAGCACCTAAAGAGTAATGGGTTTTGGCCGAAGTACACACGTTGGATATATCACGGTGAGCCATCATTAGATGGATCGCATGATCATGGGCAGTATTTTGAGGCGGGGAGTAGTAGTACATCCAACGATCCAACAATGGGATTCGTCAACGACGTGTTTCCTTTTGAAAGCGGTGTACGTGGGGAACAATATATGCAGGACCCGGTGCAGCCGTTCCCACAAGTTGTCAACACTGCTGCCTTTGACAAGTACAACAAACTGATTGCATTGCAACAGACCCCTGTGTCTTCAAGTTCTGAGAAGACAGTTCTTCAAAGTGTGATGGAGGTAATGAGGATTAAAGTGGAGACAAAAGGGAGCATCAGGCAAGTGGATGAATATCTACAGTACACTTCTTCGTTGTTGGAGGAGGGTCATCGTAATCCTACCAATCACCGTCAGGTCCGAAGTATCCTCAAAGATCTAGGGCTTTCCTACATTAAGATCCATGCATGCGCATTTGACTGCGTTCTCTTCTGGGGTGAAGATGCAGAAGGGAATGACCTTGCTAGCCTTGACGCATGTCCGATATGTCAGTCTGACCGATATAAGTTGACGGGAGCAGGCAATAGGAAACCTGTGAAAGTGCTTCGGTATTTTCCGTTGAGAGATAGGCTTGAGCGGTTGTACATGTCAGAAACCACCGCAAAAGCGATGAGGTGGCACGGTGAGCGGGACGCGGGAGACGCAGATATCATGACACACATCTCTGACGGAGCGGCTTGGAAGCATATAAACAATGAGTTTCCTTATTTTGCGTCAGATGTCAGAAACGTCAGGCTCGGGCTCTCAACCGACGGGTTCAAACCTTTCGGCACCATGAGTCTTTCATACAGTATATGGCCGGTGGTTTTGGTACCTTACAACCTTCCTCCGTGGATGTGCATGAAGAAGGAATATAATATGTTGACGTTGTTGATTCCGGGGCCTGGTTACCCAGGAAAATGTCTCGATGTGTATATGAGACCATTGATTGAAGAGCTTTAAGGTATTGTGGGACGTTGGTCATCCCACTTTTGACAAGTACAAGCAGGAGACGTTCCAGATGCATGCCATGGTTATTGGTACCATCAGTGATTTTCCTGCTTATGGGATGTTGTCGGGCAGCGTTGTTAGGGGATACAAGGCTTGTCCAGAGTGCCTCAGCGATTATGGGAGCACCCCTCATTGCAACAAGATATGCCGAATGGGTCATTGTGTGTTCCTTCCGGCGGATCACCACTGGCGTTACGAGTCCGCCGCATTTGATGGAACCGAAGAACACGGCCGTGCTCCCAGAAGATGGACAGGAAGAGAAATTTTAGCAAGACTTAATGAGTACGATTTTGGGCCCCTCAGCAATCATCCCGATATTGTAGCGGAAATACCTGAAAGGCCTGAGGAGTACAAATTCTGGACACATAGGAGCATATTGTGGGAACTCCCGTACTGGTGTGAGTTGCTGATCCGTCACTTCCTAGACGTTATGCACATAGAAAAAAATGTTTCTGAAAGTGTGGTGGGCACAACGCTGAACTTGGAGGGGAAGACGAAAGACGGTCCTAAGGCTCGCACTGATCTGCAAAACATGAATATCAGAAAACCACTATGGTTGAAACAAGGGAAGAGAAAAATGCCTCAAGCTCCTTACACCGTCAAGCCTGAGCATAAATCAGAAATTTTCCATTGGATAAGTCGGGCCAAGTATCCTTCAGGCTTTGCTGGAAATATAGCCAAGTGTATCAACAGACAATGCAACAATCTGTACGGGTTGAAAAGTCATGACAATCATATCCTGCTACAACGTCTCTTCCCTGTTTTCATTCGACCGTTCCTTCCCCGTCACGTTGTGGAGCCGTTAGTAGCGTTGGCAAGATTTTTCCAGAAGGTATGCACACGGGAAGTGAGAACATCTGACCTCCGGGAAATGCAACAAGACATCGTTCATATCATGTGTAAATTTGAGATGATATTTCCTCCAAATTTTTTCGACATCATGCCTCACCTCATGATCCATCTTTCTCGGCAGTTGTTGCTTACCGGTCCTGTGCACTTCACTTGGATGTATCCGATGGAAACGTACGTATTTTACACCTTATGTTAATTTCCTCATCAATATATGTGATATAGTGTTAATGTATTATCATAACACTTTAAAAACTTGATTTATAGGCAACTTGGACAATACGGTGGTTTTGTCCAAAACAGATCCGCACCTGAAGGATGTATAGCTGAAGCATATATTGCGCACGAGTGCGTCACCTACATGAAGCTGTATTTCAGAGCGTTACAGGAAAGCATACAGGAAGATGTACCGTCACAGTTCAATCTTTCCATACTCTCCGACGATGTTGTACTCGGTGGAAACATGCCAGATTCTTACAAGTTGAAAGATTATAAGGTAGCCATTGCACATTGGTGGGTACTAATCAACTGTCCAGAAGTTCAGTTTTGGAAGAACATACATCTACGCTGTGAAGGAGTAGCAGGTGATCGCGATTACCACAACCAGACATTCGCAGAGTATTTCGGCCGCTGGGTACGTACCTTTAACACTATTCTATACGTGTTCATATATTATTGTGTATATTTATTCATATTTATAGTTGATTCTGATGGTTGCAGATGGACCTTATTGCAAATGATAATCACCCAAACTGGTCGCACGAACTCAGACTTTTAGCGAGGAGGCCGGTCTATTCAAAATTTTATGCGACGTGCAAGGTGAATGGTGTGTTATTTCGATGTGAAGACAGAGACCTCAGACTGAAAACACAAAATTCAGGGGTTATGGCACATGGTGGGGATGGTGGAGTTGACTATTACGGTGTTCTCCATTCAGTTGTGGAACTGCATTACGGAGAAGGCATGAAAGTGCACCTTTTCAAGTGTAGATGGTTTGACACACGGCCGCAGAGCATGAAAACCGATCAATACGGCGTAAGTTCTGTGAACACTAGTACATCATGGTATGAGGACGACCCTTTCGTTTTAGCCACATGGGTGAAACAAGTGTTTTATCTTGATGATCTCGCCAAGGGTGACCCGTGGAAAGTAGTCAACACTATCCACCATCGCAACATTTACCGGGCGTCTACACTTGGAGTGGCTGAAGAGAACGAGGAAGGGGGCACCGCGTATCAAGAGCCTAACTCAAACGGTATTCCTGACTCCTCTTTTATTCGCCTAGACACGCCGGTGCGAATTCGACGTGAAGAGCCACTGCTTGTTGATGTTGATCCAACTAAAGAAACTAACGAGGACTCTAGTGGTGAGGAAAGACATAGATTACCCCTATCGAGCAATTCAGAAACCGAAGAAGACTCATCCGATGATTCCGATTACAATCCGACGGATTAAGTAATTTAAATGATGTAATCCTTTGATTTGCAATCAACTCATTTCTAATGAACGGGCGTGGGGATGAGCCTCCCAGCTAGGCTGGGTTCCAAACCCCTTAAAAAAAAATTTGAAATATGTTGACTGTTGGGTTTCTGGTTTTTTATGTTCAATTTTGGTTATATGTGAACAGGACATCGAAATAGGAGAGGTGTAAAACCACTGATTTTTTTGGTTTTTTTTTTCTGAGAATAGCCGATGAAAAATGCATTATTTCATCGGCTATAGCAACAATGGCCGACGAATAATGAATTATTTCGTCGGCCATAAGTTTTTTAAAAATAATTATTTTACGAACAATGGCCGACGAAAATTTCATTATTTCGTCGGCCATAAGTTTTTTTTAAAAATAAATATTTTATTTTTTACCGAAAACGACAAAAGAATAGCCGACGAATACTAGGTTTTATTTCGTCGGCTATGATTTAAAAACAAAAAACAAAAAATGAGCAGCTTCCATTTTGTATCACTGTCGTCAAACCGTTGCTTCATCCTTCAAATGCAAATGTGTCGTGAAATAAGATATGACCGAAATATTGAAATACATCTACGGTTGAAAAATGAGAAGATTCTGACAAAATCTGTGTGCCGAATGTTGCGGTTAGCTGTTTTTTACTTCCGGTTTCCTATGTGTAGCATGACGGTCGGTAAATCTTTTGAGGAAAATTTTTATACGATTAGTTGCGTCTCATCGATCTGAAACTATTCTCTGTTGAAGATCAGGCCAAAAAACGTCATTTAGACGGACCAATTTCCGTTTTAAAGCGTTTAGAGGTTTGACTTTGTAGTTTGACCGTCCCGATCGAGCCTTTAACGTTGTCAGATGTAGTTGAATTTTTTTTCATACATGTAGTTAATCTTAACGGTGATATCTGACGGTTGGAATAGATTTTCCAAACTTTTAGATTCAAAGTCGGAACATATGCACTAATGTTCCTTAACTTGTTTACTAAGTGTTTAAATGAATGTATAGTTTCAAATAGTTACTAGACGTAGACTCTTCAAATGCAAATGTGTTGTGAAATAAGATATGACCGAAATATTGAAAAACGTCTACGGTTGAAAAATGAGCAGATTCCGACAAAATCTGTGTGCGGAATGTTGTGGTTAACTGTTTTTTACTCCCGTTTTCCTATGGGTAGCCTGACGGTCGGTAAATCTTTTGAGGAAAATTTTTATACGATTAGTTGCGTCTCATCGATCTGAAACTATTCTCTGTTGAAGATCAGGCCAAAAAAACGTCATTTAGACGGGCCAATTTCCGTTTTAAAGCGTTTAGAGGTTTGACTTTGCAGTTTGACCGGCCCAATCCCAGCCTTTAACGTTGTCAGATGTAGTTGGATTTTTTTTCATACATGTATTTAATCTTAACGGTGATATCTGACGGTTGGAATAGATTTTCCAAACTTTTAGATTCAAAATCGGAACATATGCACTAATGTTCCTTAACTTGTTTACTAAGTGTTTAAGTGAATGTATAATTTCAAATAGTTACTATACGTAGACTCTTCAAATGCAAATGTGTCGTGAAATAAGATATGACCGAAAAATTGAAATACGTCTACGGTTGAAAAATGAGAAGATTCCGGCAAAATCTGTGTGCCGAATGTTGCGGTTAGCTGTTTTTTACTTCCGTTTTCCTATGGGTAGCCTGACGGTCGGTAAATATTTTGAGGAAAATTTTTATACGATTAATCGCGTCTCATCGATTTGAAACTATTCTCTGTTGAAGATAAGGCCAAAAAACGTCATTTAGACGGCCCAATTTTCGTTTTAATTTATAGGGTTTAGAGGTTTGACCTTGTAGTTTGACCAAAGGTTTAGCCGACGAAATCAAATATTTCGTCGGCTAAACTCTTGCCATCCACTTAGTGTCCGCCGTTGGATGGCTCAGATCGAACGGCTGTGATTTTCCAAAGTATAGCCGACGAAATATTTAATTTCGTCGGCTAAACTCTAGTGATCCGCGCCTTTTCATTGTTCGCCGTTGGATGGGGGAGATCGGACGGTTGCTGAGCGCCTAAACTATGGCCGACGAAATTTTTTTTTAACATTTCGTCGGCTATACTTAAGTATAGCCGACGAAATTTTTTTAATTCGTCGGCTATACTATCGGGTATAAGTTTGTTGCAGCCGAACTCTAGCCTCCATTTGCTGCATTTTTCCAATCTTCCTCTTCGACGTGCAATCCGGCCCTCCTCCCTCTATCTCCTCCACGTCGGCAGCCCCGGCCCGACCTCCTCCCTCCTCCTCCCTCCACGTCGGCAGCCCGGCACCTCCTGCCTCCCTCCTCCTCTATTTTTTTCCGGCCGTCTCCCTCCTCCGTTTCCGGTGCCGACCAAAGGCCTCCTCCTCCCTCCTCCAGCCGGCCTCCTTCTCCTCTGCCCGAATCAAGCAATGTAAGGAAATTTTTTTTTTTTTTTTTTTCATTTATGTTAATTAAGTGTTAATTTAGTTATAATTGTTAATTTATGTTAATTTATGTATTTATGTTAATTTAGGTGTAATTTATGTATTTATGTTAATTTAGGTAAATTTTAGGTATTTATGTTAATTTATGTATAATTTAGGTATTTATGTTAATTTAGGTATAATTTTGGTATTTATGTTAATTTAGGTAAATTTTAGGTATTTATGTTAATTTATTTATAATTTAGGTATTTATGTTAATTTAGGTATAATTTAGGTATTTATGTTAATTTAGGTAAATTTTAGGTATTTATGTTAATTTAGGTAATTGTTTCCAAATTTATTTTAATTATATAATTTATACGTATAATTTAATTGTATAATTTAGCTTAATTATATATATAGCTTAATTATATTTAATTAGAATTTGTTATTTAATATAATATAATTTAATATGTTAGTATATAAATTGTTATATTAAAATATGTTAGTATTATTGGTTATTATATTAATTAGAATTTTTTATTTAATATAATATAATTTAATATCAATTAATGTATTAATGCCTCGGGCTTTAGATGGCCGATGCATTAAGAAACCTATTCGGAGGCCGTCGTGGCAGCAGATCTAGAGGTTCTAGAAATTCCGGCGGTTCCGCAGACTCCGAGAGGACCGCTAGCCAGCCTGAGAGGACCACTAGCCAGCCGCGGAGGAGTGTAGATTCATCCCAGCCGCAGAGGACTGTGGATGCAGACCAGCCGCGACGGAGTGTGAGTGCTCGGCACCAGACCCTTCTCCAGGCGGGGCGGCCGTCGAGCACTTCACTTCCGCATGCCGGTCCCGCTGTGGCTCCGAGGTTTAGTCGGCAGCTGTTTCACGAGGTGATAGCTGCCGACGTTCCTCAGGTTCGTATGCCTGAGGTTCATTGGGAGCCGATCCCGAGTCCGACTCAGTCTGGTGCTGACTCGACTGAGGTTCCTACTCTCCCAAGCCAGCTTTTCCTCCCGTACAACATTCCGGCGATACCGGAGGTCGACTATCAGGGTGTGCCCTTATGGCCGGATATGCCTCAGTACGTTAGTGCTGCGGAGGCATACCGGCAGCAGCCATTTGAGGACCCTGACCACCTTATTTCGGCGAGGAGAAAAGGGAAGTCGACAGACGAGTCATCCACTTCAGGTAACATTTGATTTTATTAATTAAATGTTTTATTAAAATTAACGCACTAATATTTAATTTTATTAACCAATCGTCGTTTTTGTGATAGGGACAGCCGCTAGCAGTTCACGGAGGAATACGAGAGGTGTCATCTGTTTTGACACGCTCAGGAAAACTGTTGAGCGCAGCGGCAGGATCCAGATCAACGAACCTCCTAATCAGGAGGTTCAGGGGAAGAAAAAACGCGACTACTCGGGTTGCGTGGGGTCAGTGATTAGGGACAGAGTCCCTATGTTGTGGACCCGGTGGGCTGATGTGCCCCAAGAGATCAAGAGAGAGGTGAACATTGCCGCGGCGGTGAGTAATTTAAAAAATTTAATTTATTTATCGTAATATTTAATAATTTTCGGTATTATTACAATTGTAAAACTAATAAAATATTATTTTTCAGACATTCTTCGAGATTGCCGAACACAGGCGGGATTGGGCGGACAACCAGCAGACCTTGAGGTACGTTTGTTTTTATGATATTATAATTATCTTATAATTATTAATATTTTATGATATTAATAATATTTCTAATGTACTTTTGTTTTTTTCGTAGGTTCAAAGAGTGGAAGAACGAGCTGCGTTCCCACTATCGCGATTACGACCACCTTGGTCGTATGGGCACTCCCAGGGAGTTCGTGTTCCGCGAGTACGAGTGGCGTTGGTTGAAGACAGTAGTCTTCAACAACCCAGTTATGCAGGTAAATACTAAACTTCAGTAAAAATGTTTATTTTGTTAATATTTTAATTATTAGTTTAATTATATTATAATTATTACATTAATATTTTCTGATGTATTTTTCTAATATTTTATTATTTGTTTGAAGGAACGGTCTCGGATAAACTCTGCGAACCGCCGCCGGAACACAACCCCCCATCATGCTGGTTCACGGCCGTTTGCACAGTATCAGGAGGAGGCGCTCAGAGATCATCCTGATAGCAACCCGTACGTGGAGACGTTCAAGATCGCTTATCCACAAGCGACAGAACAGCTCGTAAGTCGTATATTACAATTTTAAAATTTTAATTATTAATTTTACTTAATTATATATTTGTTATAATATTAATTTTTTTTTCCCGTCCACTTAGGAGAGGGTCAACCGGGCCGAAGAAGAGGTGCTCCAGCAAGTAGTTCGGGACACACAACCGAACATTTCAGAGGCAGATCTGGAAGAAGCCATGCGCCATGTCGACCGGTCCAGTGTCCAAACGGCAGCGAGGATCTTCGACGCAGCCTTCCCAAACCGGTCAAACAACTACTACTGCCGGGGTTTGGGAAGTGCTGGACTAGGGCTTCTGAAGACCACTAAGGGAGGTCAGAAGAAGGGAGGCGGGGAGAGCCAGCATATGAGGGGGGAAGTGCAGCGATTGGCCGCAGAATTGGCGACCTCGTCTCAGACAGTACAGGAGCTGCGCCGCAGCACACAGCAGTATCAGCAGGAGACGCGCCGCAGATCACAGCAGTATCAGTTGGATGTGGCCGGTTGGCATGCCGAATGCGAAAGAATTCGGCAACACAACTACGACGGCCAACAAAACTGGTGCTATGAGCTGTTCGCGGCACAACAACAAGGCCTTCCACCCCCGCCCCCGTTTCAGCGGTTAGCGGAACCTCCAATGCCTCAACCTCCCGTGTTCGGTCAGCAGGATGACGAGCCTGATGGAGAGCAGGATGCTGGGGATGACCTGCTAGACTTTAGTAGTTTAGGTGATGATTAGGGTTTAGGGTTTATGTATATTAGAACGAATTTAATAAAAATGGTATTTAGACGTGTTTCTTGTTGGTGCAAATGCATGGAATGTTTTTGTGATTTGCAGGTTGCTTGGAATGGTAATTTAGAAAATATTTTTTTTTTTTTTTCCAAATGTAAGAAAAGCCGACGATTTTGGAATTATTTCGTCGGCTATAATAACTATAGCCGACGAATTTTACCAATTTTCGTCGGCTATAAGTTGTATAGCCGACGAAATTTGCATTATTTCGTCGGCTATAACTAATTAATGCTTATTAAATATTAATATATTTTGAGAAAATAGCCGACGAAAATTATGTATTTCGTCGGCTATTGTTAACAACATATAGCCGACGAACATTTATTAATTCGTCGGCTATATGTTGTTATCAATAGCCGACGAAATACATAATTTTCGTCGGCTATACTTAATGAATTTCGTCGGCCATACTCGAAAATACCCGACGAAGTTCGTCGGCAATTTGTCCGAGGTTTGGCCGACGAAAAATATTTTCGTCGGTAAAGTCGTCGGCCATACTCTACTATAGCCGACGAATTCTTTTTTTTCGTCGGCCATTAGTATAGCCGACGGGGTTGTTCCGACGACGTATAGCCGACGAAAATTTCGTCGGCAGATAGTATAGCCGACGAAATATAACCATAGCCAACGAAATTTTTTTCGTCGGCTATTCATCCTCATCTGGTAGTGAAAGCATCATAGTTCGGATTGCTTGGTGCGGTTTGGCCTTGGCTCGGCCCTCCTTGGTGTGGCACTGCTTGGTGATTGCTCGGCATGGCATTGTAGTTGCCGTGGTTTGGTTGAAACGGCTGCCGAGGCACAAAGGGTGCTCTCGGTGCATATGGCGCTCCTCCTTCACTCGGTTGCATAGGTGCCCTAAGCACATTGTCATTGTTTGCCCATCGAAAGTTAGGGTGATTATTGAACCTCGGATTGAAGTTCCCAAACCGTTGGTGATAGGAGCACAATGTGCGACGATATTATATGCTTATGCCCTCGTTTATGCTTTGTTTAACCCTTATTTGTCTAAGATAGAGTCATAATATAGTTAGTGTCAATTTTGGTAGAGTTTTGGTGAAATGTGCTTAATTGTCCGAAAAATGACTAAGTATGAGAAATCTGGAAAATAGTGCAAAATATGTCTTTTTCGCGATTTTGTGACGAGTACAAATATGATCTATCCTTGTCCGAATTCTATGAAATTTGGTGTGCTTAATATTCATATGCTGCGGAATGCTGTGTTAAAATTTCAGATCAATTGGAGTTCGGGAAGTCACCCAAAAGTTGGCTGCAAAACGGCAGTCCGAGCATTCCAATCCAGGGACTTCCGGGATTTTCCTGGGACTTTGTCCCAACTTCGAAAAATCATTCCCGCCGACTCAGAAGGAATTTGATCGAGCCCTTTTATGGGGAGATGGCTATATGTGTCTAGTTTATCTGAAACTTAGAATCGCATCAATTGGAGCTCCGAGAAGGGAGATATGCCGGATTTACTGGAGAAAGGTCATTCCAGCCGAGTTGCTGCCGGTCTTGTGTTCTTGCGGGTTTGGGGCATTTTTCCATGGATCAAGCTCACCAAATGGAGTTGTCAAGCCTACACAAGAAGTCCATGAAGATATGCAGCCCAATCCAAGGAAGAAAATCAGAAAAAGAAGTTTCCTATAGAACCAAGAAAGGAAGGAACCAAAACCTTGTTGCACAAGGATTACCTTTGCTGATTCGGACTAGGTTTGCTACCTAGGGTTTCTGCCGAATTTGCCTCTATAAATAGCCAACTTTTACACAGAAAAACTTGTCACATTCCAAAGCAAAAATCTAGCCAAAGCTCTACCTAAATTTCACTTGAGTCCTACACAAAAACCCTAGCCAAAATCACCTCCACCACACCCAAAGTTTCTGCCGAAACCTTGGTTCCTTGCTGCCGACACCTCCAACTGCCGAGCAGCAGCCTCCATCCGACACCACCAACCACCGGATCCATACAAGACGAAGTCTCCAAGGTTTCTAATGTGTGATCCACTCCCTACTCTTGGTTATGTAATTTTTGTTGTAGCTATGTTAAACTTTGTCTATGAAGTTAGCATGAATTCTTGGTTTCAAACTTTATGTCTATGTATTGTTTGGAGTGAAATTTGGTTTTATGATTTGTATGTTCAATTTGTTTTCTTTGTCTTTAGTTGGAGTTTGGATGTAAGAATACGGATTGCATGTTAAAAAGTAAGGAAAATATGATGTAAATTGATAGGGTAGGATTCGGCAAGCATGTTCACTCTGATTCTAGTAGTTCGTTCTTGGTTTAGTCTTTAAATCCGTGTGCCTCAAAGATTGGTACTTAGCATATTCGCGATGTGTTTTGGGTATTGGTCTTGTATCTGTCAACATAAATAGGACTAGAGTGGTTTAAATGACTATGCATGTTAACAAGAAGTGGTGACGCCTTGCTTGATTGATGTGTTTCCAATTAAAAGGATTTCGTACTTCATTGGTTAATTGATTATCTTCGACGCTGCGTGTTTATAGTCGGTTAGCTAAAGATTAGGGTTATGCGCTGAGCTAATTCTAAATACCTTCGTGAAGTCTGAAACAACTTAGATAACCGCTGAGGCCCTAGTTGGGTTGGAACTAAGTCGGACCTAGGATATTGTGTAACTTTGCCGTGTGTCTTGTTTTGTCAATTTGCTAAGTATTTTGATTGCTTTCGTGTTAGTGCTTTGTGGAAGAATGTCGACCAAACTTGTAAACAGTAGCTTTAGGATTTAATTTGATGTTTTAAATTCATGTTTAGGAATTTAGAGGCAGCTTTGCTGCCAAGCCTTTTATCCCCCATAATTTCGTGTGTGAATATGTATATATGTATATATGTATATAAGTGTGACAATTATGTGCATATGTGTTTGTGAATATTTTTGTTAACATTCTCATGTTTCAGGTACCCTTAATCCCCGGCTAGAACGATCCCTACTTATTCTATACTACTAACGATTGTAGGGTTTTTGATTGTTTGAGTCGCTTCGGCGGTTCGACCAGTTGGCCTCCTTGAAAGCCAATAGCATTGCACTCCTCTACTCCCTCATTCGATCCAAATTGAGGGCATTGTTCGGTCTCATGGCCCTCGGTGCATATTCCACATACCATGGCACGCTTCTTCATCAAATTACTCACCAAGTCGGTGAGCTTATCCACTTTCTTCTCTAACTTTGAGCTCGAAGACGTTTCATGCACTTTCTCATTCCTTTGTACATTGCCTCGTGCCATGCCAAATTGTTGGTTGTTCAAGGCACGAACTTCCAACAAGCTTCTTGCTGCACCGGCATTCAACTCCAAAAAGCTACCTCCCGCGGCCGAGTCAAGAAACTCTCTCTCCATGACGCGCAATCCCTCATAGAAATATTGCAACAAGAGCCCATCGCTAATGCCATGCGATGGACACAAAGATACTAGGGACTTGAACCTCTTATAGTAGTCGAAGAAAGTCTCATCTCCGGCTTGCTTCACGCTAGTAATTTGCTTCCTCCGATCAGTGATACGTGAAGCGGGAAAGTACTTGAGTAAGAACTCATCCATCATAGAATTCCACGAAATGATGCGACCATTAGGCACCTCAAACAACTACTCCTTCGCTTGATCTTCCAATGAGAATGGAAAAGCCTTCATTTTGAAGTGTTGCAAATCGGTCCCTCGTGGACACATAGACTCCGTGGTGAAGTTAAACCACTGTAGATGCTTGTTGGGGTCCTCACTTGGCATTCCATAAAACGATTTCAGCTTGTGGAGGAATCCACTCCTCAATTCAATCTCTCCCGTCTTGTCAGCTTCCAAGGGAGGATAAGTGATATTAGAGGGAGCAACACCAGCTCCAGCAACATGACCATTCTGTGATCGGATTGAAGTCATTCTCTCTTCCTCTTCTTCTTGCTTGGCAAAGGTCTCAAACTCTGGATTTTCAAGATCACACGACGACGAAACAATGGAGGGCGAGCTCGGCTCACTAGCAGAACCTGACGTCAATGATGGTAATCTGGACGGCGATGAAGGTGATGATGGTAATGTAGGTGACAGCACTGATGAACTGGTTGGTGATGATGGCGGTAATGGCACTAACAGAGCAATGGCGAGTTCTTGATCTAAACGTTGCAATCGGCCTTGATGATTTCGTGTCCAAATATTAGATTCAGACATGCATTATTATGAAATTTGGAACATTTAAACAAGTTAGAACATCGTAAAGAAATAAAAATGTAAGAATATACATCATTACAAGCCACGACATTGGCAATTACACAACATCTTTCAAACAATGGCACACACATATTCACATTCGGCAAAGCATCAACATATTCGGCAATTCAAGAGCAAAAATTGAAACGTTCATGATCATGTACTCGCTAAGTCTAATTTCTTTTAAAAAAAAAATTTTGTTCTAACTCTCGAAGTACGTGGAGCAGAGGAGATAACGGTGCAATGGACTGATACAGCCCCCGGTAGTATCATGCTTTACCCGATATACCTCAAGAGTTTGAACCACACAATTTGTTTTATCTTTTGAAGAAAATAGGTCACATATGTCAAGTTATGTTCTAGCGTCTAAAGTGAGGTGATGCTTCGGCACAAGCTGTCGACTAGGTCGTGCGGATTTTACGTTTCAAAGGTCATTAAAATCACGGAGGGCAAACCCCCTATCGACTCACTCACCGAGAATGAACATCAGTCTGTGGGCCTTGAGATCCAGTTAGACAAACCTGAGAACCATATCTATGATAATAACTTCCCCATACTTTGTAAAACAAACAACGGATCCCTAGCGGTCTACAAGTGTTGATCAAAACCACCCTCAACCTCATAAAAATAATACCAAGTTAGCGTCTTTATGCGTAGGGGGGAAGTATCCCACGTTTCCCAGTCTACACAAAAACATACCTAACATGGCACCATTCGTATGAAGGGTTTAGGTTAAGATCAACAAAAGAGGCTTCACCTACATGTTACACTTTAGAAGCTACAATAAACTCAAACATACACAACACTATCAACTTCCTAGAAATTAAACTAAGTAATTACAAACATACATCAATATACATCATGCAACTTCCAAAATTTAAACTCTACATGCCGAAGCATATTTCTACTTTACAAAATCCCAAAAGAAAACTAAAAATTACAACTTTACAACTTTACAACAAAAATTTCCAGCAACATATATACACAACAATGACATATATCAAGCTTTTATAATCCCCGGCAACGGCGCCAAAAATTGACGTGAACCGAAGCTCGCATGCAATAATAACCCTACAATCGTTAGTAGTATAGACATAAGTAGGGATCGTTCTAAGCCGGGGATTAAGGGTACCTGAAACATGAAATTGTTAGTCAACATATTCACAAAGATATACATCGAAAATCATCAAAACATGGGGGAATTGGTGTCGGCAGCTAGGCTGCCCTAAACTAGGGTACGGCACACAAACAAAAATCACAAAACATGAAACATAAAAATCCTAGGGTCGGCAGCCTATTGCTGCCTCTAACTAACACATGCAGTAAAAGCTGAAATAAAAAGTCCTAAATTACTATATACAAGTTTGGTCGACATTCTTTCACAAAGCACTAACACGAAAGCAATCAAAACACATAACAAACAAGCAAATATGACTCACGGCAAGGTATTAAAGTGTTCTAGACTCAACTTAACTCCAACCCAATTAGCTCCTAACCGGCACTACTAATTGATTAAGACTCCTCATGTATTTTAAGTGACTAACCGCCTAACTTTAAAATTGTACTAATCATCTTTGAATATTCTAACCGACGTAGACAAACATGACAAGTAATTAAGCACAAAGTCTTTTTCTTTAGTTGGAAACAAGTCAATATAGTAAGGCGTCACTCTTCCTACAAGCATGTTCATTTAAATTATTCTAACCCTCGTGAAAAACAACACAAACAAAGTAACTCGTTGATTACTTAATCCATATTAATTTTTCGGCTAATGAGATTAGTAAGCTACATATTGCAATTACATAGGCTACCAATCTTTAAGCACACGAATTTAAAGAACAAGTCAAGAAAACCCTAAAATCAATTTAACACATATTCTTGCCGAAAATCCTAATTACTAATTCATCATATATTTTCCTTACTCTTTAGCATGCAACCCATATTCTTACATTCAAATACCAAGTAAAAATAAAGAAAACGAATTGAACATACAAATTATAAAACCAAATTTCAATCCAATTCATACATAGACATACAAATTGAAACCAAGAATTCATGCTAACTTCATAGACAAAGTTTAACATAACTACAACAAAAATTTACAAAACCAAGAGAAGGGAGTGGATCACACATTAGAAACCTTGGAGAGCTTCGTCTTGTATGGATCCGGTGGTTGGTGGTGTCAGATGGGACTGCTGCTCGGCAATTGGTGGTGTCAGCAGCAAAAGAACCAAGGTTCGGCAGAAACTTTGGGTGTGGTGGAGGTGGTTTTGGTTAGGGTTTTTGCGTAGGACTCTTGGGGAAATTTAGGTAGAGCTTTGGCTAGATTTTTGCTTTGGAATGTGATATTTTTTTCTGTGTAAAAGTTGGTCTTTTATAGAGGAAAAGCTAGGTATTGCCGGCAGCCCTTCTAGCATAAGGTAATCAGAAAACCTAGTAGAATAAGGTTTTGAAACCTTCCTTTCATAGTTCAATTAGGTTTTCTTTTTCTTATTTTTCTTCAAGGCTTGGGCTTCACATCTTCATGGACTTCATATGTGGTCTTGACGTCTTCATTTGGTGAACTTGATCCATGAATAATGCCCCCAGCCGACCTATCACAAAACTAGCACAAATCTTCCCTTTTCCGGCAGCTTCTCCTAGCTTGACTAGGAGAACTTCTTCTTCGTATTTTTCTTCAATGCCTTGGCTTGGTGTCATCCTCCTTCCTTCCTTAAGCTTGGACCATCTTCACAAATGTACTTGTACACCATATGATCCATTGAAAACAGAAATTTCGAAAAGGAGGCAGTAGCATCCTGGAATCGGCAGAAAAGACCTTGCTGTAGTAACTCCGGCATATCTCCCTCCTCGGAGCTCCGATTGATGCGATTCCAAGTCTCAGAAATCGTCGTTTCTTCATGCTTTCCTCCATTGCCTTGGCTCAATGTCTTCCTCTATCCTTCAATAAGCTTCGACAATCTTCAAATATGCAATGGCATGCCAAAATGTCCATCGAAAACATAAACAAAGGAAACGAGGCAGAAACTTGCTGGAATCGGCTGGAATGACCTTGCTCCGGTACAACTAGCATAACTCCCTCGTCGGAGCTCCAATTGATGCGATTTTAAGTCTCAGATAAATTAGACACATAGAGCTTCCTCCATATAAAAGGGCTTGATCAAATTCTTTGTGAAACGTCGGGAATGAATTTTTGAAGTTGGGACACAGTCCCAGGAAAATCCTGTTAGTCCCTGGTGATCTTTGCTCGGACTGCCAAGTTGCAGCCATCTTTTGGGTGACTTCCTGAACTCCGATTGATCTGGACAAGGATAGATCACATTTTTACTCATCTCAGAATCACGAAAAAGACAACTTGCATTATTTTCCAGATTTCTCAAACTTAGTCATTTTTCGGATTCTCAACCAACGTTTCGCCAAACTCTACCAAATTAACACTAAACTATATTATGACTCTATCTTAGACAAATAAGGGTTAAACAAAGCATAAATGAGGGCATAAGCATATAATATCGTCGCACATTGTGCTCCTATCACTTAGCCCTTATTTACTTAAGATAAAGTCATAATATAGTTTAGTGTCACTTTGGTAGAGTTTCGGAAAAATGTGTTTAATTGTCGAAATCTAAGGAAAAAGTGCAAAATATGTTGTTTTCGGGATTTTGAGGCTTATGTTAAATTGACTTATTCTTTTCCAAATTTTATGAAATTTGGCAGGCCTATAATTGGCAAGATGGAGTATATTGTGTCAAAATTTAGATAAAATGGAGTTCAGGAAGTCACCCTAAAGATGGCTGCAACTTGGCAGTTTGAGCAAAACGATCCAGGGACTAACATGATTTTCCTGGGACTGTGTTCTGACTTCCAGGACTTCTGTATGACGAATTATTTAGAACTAGATGGTGAACCTTATATGCATGAAAAGCTCTATAAGTCTAGTTTCTACAGAATTTGGAATCACATCAAAGGCTTCTCTGAGGAGAGAGTTATGCCAGTTAAAACACAGAAAGGTCATCTGCCGAGAATATTGACTGGCAGTCTGGCAGAAAGCTTGACTTCCACGGGTCCTCCTGGACGGCTCACTTAGAATTAGAATGCAAACCATATATGCACAGAAAGCTGTGGAAGTCTAGTTTTCAGAACATTTGGAGTCACATTAATATCTATTTTCTGGAGGAAGTTATGCCCGTTACAATACAGAAAGGTCACTGTCTGCTGAGAAGAACAACCTACTGCCTACTAAGAGTAATTTATGTGTTTCTACACCAAAAAGTCATCTAAATGTATTAAGTGAGAGTTGTTGAGCTAAATGAAGACTAGGGATACTTGCACCTGCATTTGTGAACTGAAGAAAGGTTGCAGTTGCATTTGTTGACTGAAGGAAGCATGGATGCATTTGTTGACTAAGGGAAGCTTGCAGCTGCATTTGTGTCTGCCAACTTCTCCCAGCCTCTCCTCTATATAAAGGCACAAATTTCATTCATAATGTATCACATCTCAAGCACAAATACTAGCCAAATACTCTAGCCAAAATTCAGAACTTCTAGTCCAGAAAAATACCAAGCCAAAACCACCACCACTTCCAAAACTTCATCTTTTCACCCAAACCTTTTGTCACCAACTGCTGCATCTGAGCTTCACTCTTGAAGGTGTCTTTAAAGTGTGATTCTACCATCTCATGGCTTGTATTTTTCTTCTATGTATGATGTCTATGTTATATGTAGCTAGAAACCTCAAATTTCGGTTGTGTAAGACTCTTCTATGTATCCGATTGGTTCTGTTTATTTATGATTGGTTTTTACAACTTGTAACGCTTTGAATTTATGCATTAGACAATAAAGCAGTAGCATGTTCATGTATTTTTAGGTTTCCATTCAATTACTTTCATGAATTCGTACATAAAATTCAAGGTTTACATAAAGCCACGGCCATGGCTCTTGTGTAGGTTGCGATTTCATTCACCATAAGTTCTCTAGGATCAAGAAAGGCGTTGAGTAAACTTTATTTTAGGTTACTTAATAAGTGGTTACCATAATTCATAGAAATTTTCATGTTAATAAGATGTTGACACCATACTTAGAAACATGTCTCCGATTTAAGACTTCCGTGCGTAATTACTTGTTGTGTTTAATCTCTACGCGAAGTGTTTTTGAACCGGCTAGTAAATGTTTAGGATTATACGCGAAGTTAATTCTAAATACATAAGAAGTCTAGAAACAATTAGATAACCGTGAAGGCCCTAGTTGAAATCGGAATTGCATGGAGTCTAGAAAATGTGTCATGTGTTGCTGCCGAGTCTTGCATGTGTTCTTGTGTGATCTTGTGTGTTTTGTGCTATATTTTTGTGAGAGATATCGATCACTTGTATATAGTAGTCATAGGTTTAAATTCGGTCAATAATAACTTAGGATAAAATCATCTAAAACCTCTCCCCTTATTCTGATGCATGTTAATATGTGTATTTTCGTTAACGCTTTTAATTCGATTGCCCTTCTTGATCCCCGGATAGAACGATCCCTACTAATCATGTACTAACGAAGATTTTATAAGGTATTTAAATTGCTTGTTGTTTAACCCCGGTTACGCGACTCGTCAAATTTTTGGCGCCGTTGCCGGAGATCTTGAGAAAAATCGTTTGAGAAGTGTTAAATTTGTAAAAAAAAAAAAAAAAAAAAAAAAAATTAAATTGATTTGTGCAACCGTGTGCCATTTTTTGATATAAATAATTTCATATCAATTTCTTGTTTAAATTTAGGATATGTAAATATTTAGTTAAAGGTTTTAGGTTTTGAGATTTGTTTATGTTTGGTTTATTGTGGGTTCTAAAGTGAACGGAATAGGTAAGGTCCCTTTTGTTAATTCTATCTCTCGAGGTCTCATGAGGTTGAGGGCGGCTTTTATTAACACTTGGAGAGATGTCTAACACATGAGGTTATTCTCAACTGAGTAAGGGGCGACAAGTGAGTAGAGTTCCAACTTTAGTCCTAAGGTATATAAAATTAGATCTCAGAGGCCCACAGACTGCTATCTCTTCTCGGTGAAGGGGGCGATAGGGGACTTGTCCTCCGTGGTTACCAACAAATGAGTCTTGCCTTGTTCTATCTTGGTTCTCACTCACTAGCCTTCTGAAAATACGGAATGATTTTATGTCTAGACAAAATACCTAGGCCACACGTCCACCTTGCTTTAGAGCCTAGAAGCTAGCCAAGCATGAATGAGTCTTGAGACAAAAGAAAACGTTGCTCTCTGATGAGAGGTATATCGGATCAAGCATGACCTTACCGTGGGCTGCACAAGTCCATTGCACAGTTTGCTCCTCTACTCCACGTACCTCGAGTCTTAGAGTTGTGTGAATAAAATCGAACTAGAAACTTTAACTAGGTTTGACATGTCTTGTTTGTAAAAATGTTTTCAGCCGTGTGCATAGCTTTGTAAACTTTGAAAATTTACAGAAAAATTCTTTGTATCCGAGTTGTATCCGGCCATGTATCGTGATTGTATAGCTTTGTATATTATTGATTTTTATTTGTCTTCAATGATTCTAACTTGCTTCTCGTCGAACTCCTCAAGATAATGCATGTCAGAGTCTAATCTGTGGACAAGAGATAATCGAGAACGCTTGCAACGAATCAATGAAGATCTCACGATTGCAATTGCTACACCACTACCCCCATCCGAGTCATCTATTTTGGCATCACCATCACCACCAACTAGTCCGAGTTCTCCATCCCTCATTACTTCCACGTGCGAGCTCAACCTAGAGGAGCCGGAATTTGAGTTGTTAGCCAAGTCTTTCCCTCAAGAATTCTTCAATTTCAACTTTCCCGATCCACCAACAATGACTTCGATCCGTGCTCAAAATGGACATGTCACCGGAGGAGGAGCCGCACCCGCAAACATCACTTTCCCTCCATGTGCCGCCTGCAAGAATAGTGAATTTGAATTGAAGAGTGGATTTCTCCACCAATTGAAGCCGTTCCATGGACTCTCGGGTGAAGATCCAAACAAGCACTTGCAATGGTTTAATTTTACCACCGAGAGCATGTGTCCGACGAATGCTGACATTCAACACTTCAAGATGAAGGCCTTTCCGTTCTCATTGGAAGATAAAGCGAAGGAGTGGTTGTTACTACCCCACACTTATCATTTGCTAGTCCCTAGCAAAACAAAATAAAAAGACTCAACACTACTGCCCCTAAATAATTGTCTCAGGATCTTTACACACATAGCTTTCAAGTTAAGCATTCAATGTAAGCACAATAATCCCAAGCGTCATAGACATGTATCATAGCATGAACAAGTAAGAAACGAAAATCACAAGCAATGACATGTTATGTTGATTCCATCCTCCTCACTAGGCATACTCTCTTCTTTTCACTCATGATATGGCAATATTCACTCAAAGTATATGCAAGAAAATAGATTAAGAGTTACAAAGAGTAACTTGCATATTTCATCAAATAAAGGCACTTTGTGAATAGATCTTTCAGGAAAAACTTCATATAACAACTATGTGCACCAATGAACCAAAGCCATATGCTCAACTCTTGACAAAAATCTCCACATACAAAGTTCACCTATTATTCGAATCATGAGAGATCAACATAAAGGTGATAATGGGGATTGGCATAAGGCATTCACATTTAGGAAGGTGGTGATAGAATGTCACCAAGACTTAGCAAAATTCAATACTCCTTATGACTTCACTTCAAAGGGCCAAATTTCATCATGTTGGGCCCAACTTCATTCTTTTCTTCCCCATAACATAGTGAATATGAACAAAGGTCAAGTATAACAATGCTAGACCTTCAAATAATCATACAATTCCAAATTCACCACAAGAACTCATCCAATTATTTTAGTTGCTGAAATCTCCAATTTTTCTTATTCTCGGATCGGATTTTCTTTCAAATTTTTCTGTCCGATTTTCTTTTCTTTTCTTTATTTCGGCAACACAATTCTTTTCATGTAATTCTTTTCATGCAATTGGATAAATTTTACCCCACACTTACTTCACAACATCACTTCAAATAACAAATTCCAATTAAACTTTACCAAGTCTTGACAACAATGGAAAGGATAAACTATTCTAAGCTCATGGTATGTGTATCATGGTGATGAAATAAAATGGCTCAATGTTGGCTCAATGGGGTTAAAACTAAGGAGTCCCACGATGGGCACAAATTAGGCATAAGCTTTATTTGGCATTGGTGGTCATCCTAACATGATCTTTTCAATCCTTTTCAAAATCAAGGCATTTCATGAATAATAGTTTCAAAAATTGTCAAGAGCAAGTTCTAGCATTCTAGAGTTCATTAAAAGCTATGGCACATAGTCATTGAATAATCAAAGAATAATGAAGTTTTGAAAAAAATCTGCCCATTTGTATCACTCAAGAAGAAAGTATTTGGCATCAAAGCTCTCAAAGGTTATTATGGAACAAAATCAACACAACATACATGCTTATTACACAATTAAGTCCAAGTCTCAAATGTTCATACCAATCACAAAGTCCATGAAACTCACAATTATTTTCAAGATTATACGAAACCATCATCTATGTATTAAAGATATAATCATCATAGACTATTTAGGGGCACTTAAGACTCAAAAATTAAAACACAAAATTAAAAAGCAACGAAATTTTTTTAAATTTTTCTGATTTTTCCGATTTTTTATTTTCTTTTCTTTTTATGACTCAAAACAAAGACTCAAAACAAAAACAAACATGTGAAACATGTATCCCTACCCCACACTTAGAAAATTACATTGTCCTCAATGTACACAAAAATTATGTAGTAATTTCCAAGCATTTGATAATTCACAAGTTCCACATTCATACAATTCAACCAAAAAGAGTTTAGGGATTTAGAAAATTCAAACTCTCGTAGACGGCTCCTTCACAATTTTGGTTGAAATGGGTTGCCTCCCATGCAGCGCTTAATGTTTATAGTCTACTCAGCCTAGACTCTTCACTTCTTAATCAAGTTGTGGGCGACGCCTTTTGGAGTGTGCACTCCAAATTCGTGCCTCCTTACAATGGCTATCATAACTCGATGCATGATTACTTCACTCTTCAACTGCATCACATCAAGATAAAGAAAATTAGAAGAGTGGATATGAGAATTCAAAGAATAAGTTAGTAGTGAGTTAGTGAATTAGCTAAAGTTAGAAGTTAGTGTGTAAATATACAACAATTAGTTAAGTAGAATTTAATTGCAAATCAAGAACACAAGTTGAGAGTGGTGGAACTCGTTTCTTGCAACACTTGTCGTCCTTCCCAAGTCAATGAGAGCTCCAATCAACTGTTTACACTGTAATTCTTCACCTCTTCCTTATGATCTGTAACTAACAATTAAACTCTACAAGAATCATGAGAATCAACACGTATAGGTTAGAAAGAATGAATTAGAATAAGTTAGAGTATAGGTTAGAAATAAGTTAGAAGTAATGTAAAATTTTCAAACTATAAATGTATCATACAAATTCTCTATAAGTATATATTCCACACGATTTATGCAAGTATAAGTTTCATAAAAATTTACAAGTATCACAAAATGGATCGGTCCTAGTCTTTTCAAAGTATTCGAATATGTGATATGTGAGATTGCCGAAACCTAGAGTTTAATTTCTTTTATTCACACAACTTTAAAATTTGAGGTACGTGGAGCAGAGGAGATAACAGTGCAATGGACTGATGTAGCCCAAGGTAGTGTCATGCTTATTCCGATATACCTCAAAAATTAAAGACGAATTTTGTTTTGAAGAAAAATAGATTCACATATGCTCAAGTTATTTTCGATGGATTCACATATTTTCGATGGATTCACATATGCTCAAGACTCATTCGATGGATTCTCTTACTTCAAGAGTTCGAAAGAGATCAAAGACAAGAAAGGAAGTGAGAATGTTGTAGCCGATCACTTGAGCCGAATTGTGAAAGAAGAAGGCGAGCTACAACTATATGAGACATTCCCGGATGAACAACTCTTTCGGATCAATGCAAGACAAGAGTCTTGGTATGCCGACATTGCCAACTACTTAGCAACTCGGCAATTCCCACAAGATATGCCGAACCACCTAAAGGACCGAATAAGGAAGCAAGCTCACCACTATTTGTGGGACGAGCCGTACTTATGAAAGCATTGTAGCGACCAAGTCATCCGAAGATGTGTTCCGGAAGAAGAGCATCGATCCATTCTTGATTTTTGTCATAGCGAAGCATGTGGAGGACACTTTGGACCAAAGAAGATGGCCTTGAAGATTCTCAATTGTGGTTTCTTTTGGCCGATATTATTCAAGGATGCCTATATAACATGTCTTACATGTGATCGATGCCAAAGAACGGGCAATATTGGAAAGAGAGACCAAATGCCCTTAACTCCCATCAATGTTGTAGAAATTTTTGATGTTTTGGGCATCGACTTCATGGGACCGTTTCCTTCTAGCAAAGGCTTTCTCTACATCTTGCTCGCCGTCGATTATGTGTCTAAGTGGGTAGAAGCAAGAGCAACTCGCACCAATGATTCAAAGGTGGTTGCCGAATTCATCAAAGCCAACATCTTTGCTCGGTTTGGAGTTCCTAGAGTTTTGATAAGTGATGGAGGCTCCCACTTTTGCTACCGAACCATTGAAGATTTATTGAAGAAGTATGGAGTCACACACAAGGTGTCTACGCCTTATCACCCTCAAACAAGTGGCATGGCCGAGGTGAGTAATCGGGAGATCAAGTAAATTCTTGAGAAAACCGTAGGACCTACGAGGAAGGATTGGAGCGATAGACTTGATGATACATTGTGGGCCTATAGGACTGCGTATAAGACGCCAATAGGTATGTCCCCTTTTCGGCTAACTTATGGAAAAACATGTCACTTACCCGTGGAGCTAGAGCATAAAGCATGGTGGGTCGTGAAGACCTTCAACATGGAGATAGATTCTGCCGGACTACATAGGAAACTTCAACTCAATGAACTTGAAGAAATTCGAAATGAAGCCTATGATGCCGCATGGATTTACAAAGAGAAGACACGATCTTATCATGACAAGATGATTCGAGGAAAGAAGTTTGAAGTTGGCCAAAAAGTTCTCTTATATCATTCAAGGCTTAAACTTTTTCCCGGAAAGTTATGCTCTCGATGGGTAGGACCTTTCATTGTAACAAGAGTGTTCCCACATGGAGCTGTAGAAATTCAAAGCTCCATCACAAGTACGGCATTTAAAGTTAATGGTCATCGATTAAAGCCATACTATGAAGCATTCGAGGAATACAATGTGGAAGAAACGGAGATAGAAGATACACTGAGACAGCCTTGCCGACACCAAAGCTGCAGAAAGGCAGAAAATTCTGCCGAGAGCACTTCAATACAAAACCAAGCACCATGGCGAGCTAGCGATGAACACGAAATGAAGAGTCTAGGCTAAAGGACTATAAACACTTAAGCGCTTCATGGGAGGCAACCCATGTCGACTATGAAAAACGAAGGAGCCATCAACGAGCGTTTGAATTCTCTAACCCTTCTCTTTTTCATTAGTTTGCGATGATATGTTTGAAACATGCTAGCTTATCACATGCTTAGAAATTACTTGCTTATTTCTATGCTTACATTGGGGACAATGTAATTTTCTAAGTGTGGGGTGGGTTTACATGTTTCGTTTATGTTTTCATGGTAGACAAACGTGCAACCCACGTTTTAGCATAGTTTTATTTTTCTTTGAGTCATATATCGAAAAGAAGAAAAAAATACAAAAGTAGAAAATCTAAAAAATTGTTCCACAAAAATTGTCACAACCCAAAAATTGGGAAAACACTCATATTTCAATATTAGACATAAAAGTCTAAAAACTGAAATATGAAAAAAAAAAAAAAAAAATTGAAATAGAACAGTGATAGGCTACTAATCTGAGGGGAAAACTTCTTTATTAACAACACACCTATTTACAAAATGAATTACCATCTATAATGGCAATCCACATCTTATTTCAAACAAAGCTGAAAATGCACATAACGGAAAGTAAAACTATAAACACGTTTTTGTCTTCACCTTCACTTCTAGCCTTCAAGATCTTGACCTGCAAAATTTCTAAAGGGATGAGCATAAACAGCCCAGTAGGGAGCAAAAGTCTCACAAAACAATGCATATCAACAATTCCAAATGCATTCTACAACTAGTTAATTCATGAAGTAAAATCTAAAGAGCCTACACGTCCCATACCGTGTATTTTACCACAAGGGTGATTCTAAACATTTTACGACATGAACTAACTCTCAACCCATTATTCCTATCCCCCTTTTGCTAGTCGTCTTGTCCATTCCCCTGTCGCCAGCCCCGAATTACCCTTTTTCCTACACTAATTGCTCATTATTTTGGGCATACATGGTGGCGTGGTACCTGCCGAGGTTATGGACTCAACTACGCAAAAGTTTTAACCCAAACTTCTCTACCCAAGGTACTTTGTACATAAAACTAATATAGCATATCTATACCTTTAAATATATAACATATACATAATAATCTCAGCAAAATAATAACCATTAAACAATCTATCAAACAACAAGCATAGAGGTTTCCCGTTGTTTCCCCCTACCTTTGCCGATTCCCTCTTTAAAATTCAGCTCCTAGTAAAAGAATAAAATCAAAGAGTTAACATCCTATATCTAAAGCATTACACTGATAAAAAGTGCAGAATAAAAGCATAACATTGCCTTAGTACCACAAGAAAATTCAGTTTTTGCACAACTCAAACCAGAAAATCAGTCTTTTGACCTTAGTACTTCTACCCTGAAATTTATATTTTTCGGTAAGGAATCTCACATCAATTCCTTCTAAACATTTGTAACAGACAAAAAAATTAAATTCTCAAACTTGGAATGACTCAAAAACGAGTTTCCAAACAAAATTTATGAATTTTCAAAGTTTGACATTAGTCCAGGATTTTCTGACGAGAATTCTGCCCAGAAAACTGTTTGACCAGAATTGATATAGCTAGATTTAGTAAAATAAGATGGTGTCTTCATAACATTTAAAGTAGACACTCTAAAGAAACTACCAGAACTAGAATCACCCGAAAAGGATTTTTACACAATTAGTTATGTATTTTCAAAGTAGCAGTACAGAAACAAGGGTGTGCAAAACAGTATGATTTCTGGAAATTGAACACAGCAGCCAACTAACATGATTTCTGGAAATTCAATCTTCAGCATGATATGAGGAACTAACTTGATTTAGTTTCCAGCAACTAACTAACAAATCAAATAAAACACAAGATATAGGATTTAATAGTATGTAATGAAAACTTTAACATATAACAAAGAAAAAACTATTTAGGAAAGCTGAACAATCCTGTAACTTTTCTGACCCAGCAGTACAAAACATAAAAACTGTACCGAATGGTGCATGATCTGAAATCAGTGTCTTCTAATGAAATACAGAAGACAAACTAAGGAAAATCTGAGAGTTGGAAATTCAGAAAAACAAGTTTTTTACAATTAGTTATGATTTTTCAAAGTTCTGCTTCTGTTTCAAAAAAAACTGCACTAAGAACTAGTTTTGCAAGTTTTTCTGTATTACTACACCATTTCGAAATCTGAAAAAGCTTATATCGATAGAAACTAAAAACTTCAATGTTTCAAACACAGTAAACCATACAAGGTAATGAGTTACAATAGTTGAACTAAGTACTTCAAATAACACCTTTTTGTTGATTTAGAAAACTAACATACAAAATTCTTTTGTAAGATTTGGTTGCCTTAAAACAAATAATTTGAAGTACAAGATAGACACTAAACAAAGTTTGAATGTCTTTGTAACCAAGTAGTAATTTCAAACAACACCTTAAAGACACCATGACAATGAATCACATCAACGCAAATCAAAACATAAATTATAACAAGAGGACCAACCTCTAAATCTCTCTTCTTACAGCACCCCTTCTGCTTCTTAACTTTCTAACTTTATACTAGGAAAAGACTCACCAAATTATATCTAGCATGCTTCTAATCTCAGCTATTTATAGTGATCATCTAAGCAAGTAAACATCCAATTTCTGATAAGCATGAAGAGAACAATTTGGATTCAAATAACTCAGGGAACTTACACCTGGATAGTAGGTTTAACACCTCCCTAGTTTAGGGTTCCACCTCTGGTTCTAGGGTTCATCTTCCAAGGATGTAGCTTGCGTGAGTCACCTTGTTTCAATCTGGAATTTACACCTCCTGCTTGAGTAAAGTGAATTAGGGATTTGGATGCAGCTTTTTCTGAGATTTGGGTTGAATTTCTAAGCTTCTGGGCTAAGGAAAGAAGGTGATAACGATGAAGGGATGAGACAGAGATTCGAGCTAGAAGATTCTGGGGATTTCTAGCTATTTTTTCCTTCTGGGTTCGTCATCTCTCTTCCCCTTTCTTTTCTCTCTCTCGCCCTCTCTTCTTCTTCTCTTTACTTTCTGTTTTTCTTTCTCCCGATCGACTACTACTTATATATATATATATATAGTAAAAGAGATATATTTAAATATAAAGAAATTAAAATCTTTTCTAAAAAAAAAAAATAATAAAATAAAACCTAGGTCGTTACAAAAATAGTGTTTAATTTGTTTGTTTCGAGTCTTAGGATGTCCCTAGATTGTCAATGATGTTTTTCTCCTCTTTGCATAAATAGATGATAGTTTTTGCATACTTTAAAAATTGTGAGTTTCATGGATAATGTGAATTGGTAGGAGCATGTAGAACTTGTTGATTAATAAAGCATGCATGTTTTAGCTAGTTAGTTTCGAATAAAACCTTGTGAGCTTTAGAGCCAAATTGCTTTGTTCATGAGTGTTAAAATTCAAAATTTTCGAGCATGATATAATATGAACCTCATTATTCTTTGTTTATTCAACGATTATGTAGCATAGCTTTTTAAATGAACTCTAGAATGCTAAAACTTACTCTTGTTGATGTTCAAAACGTTTTATTTTTATCATAAAATACCTTGATTTTGAATATGATTGAATAAAGATCTCTTAGGTTTACTACCATAGCCAAATAAAGCATGAGCCCTATTTGAGCCTGTCGTGGAACACCTTAGTTAACCTCCTTTCAGCCGATATTGAGCCTTTTCTTTTATCACGCTTAAACACTTTCCATGTGCTTAATGTAGTTATGCCTTGACCCTTGATCAAAGTTTTGGAAAAGCTTGATATTTACGAAAGAGTTTTCGCGTGAAGTGATGAAGAAGAACAAGTGTGGGGTAAGACTTTGTCATGATATGTTTGAAAATTGTATGTATGTCGTGAGCCAAAAGAAAAGAAAAGAAAAGAATTTGCTCGGACCAAAAGAAAAGAAAAGAAAGTGAATCCGAGAGCATGAAAAAGAAACAATGGCACGGTTTTGAAAAATTTGTAAGCATGGCTAGAGTCTTGATTTTATGTTGCAATATTTTGGGAAGCTAAAATGAAGGAAGGGTCCAACAAGAAGACATTCGGCCCTTGGTGAGAAGACATAAGGAAAAATCGAGCTTTGCTAGATGCCATTGTGACGTTTGAGCCTCCTAATCCAAAATATCGAATACCTCTTAGCCTAGCCCCATTACATATCTCATTTTGATCTTATTCATGATTCTTAAGATGGTTAAATTTGATTTGTGGAGTCCTTCTCAAGAGTAACCATATAGTTTTGATTCATTGGTGCACATAGTCGTTACATGAGGTTTTTCTATAAACATTTCACAAAGAGCTTTCGATTTCTTTGACATATGCAAGTTGTTTTCCTGTCTTATCTTTCCCTTGCATATACGTATGTGTGAATACCATGTCTCGAGTGAAAAGAAGAGAGTATGCCTAGTGAGGAGGATCTAACTAGCCATACATGTTTTCATGCTTATATCGATGTTACATGTTCATGAAACTTGGAATTTTCGTGCTTAGCATTCTCATACATCAACTTGAAAGCTATGTGTACATACGAGCCCGAGACAAATGTTTAGGGGCAATAGTTTGTTTAGAGTCGTAGTTTCAATTTAGTTTTCCTAAGGGACTAGCAAAGGATAAGTGTGGGGTAGTTGATAGGAGCACAAAGTGCTACTATATTAATGTGTGTATACCTTCATTTATGCTTCGCTTAGCCCTTATTTACTTAAGATAGAGTCATAATATAGTTTAGTGTCACTTTGGTAGAGTTTCAGAAAAATGTGCTTAATTGTCAGAAAAACGACTAAGTATAGAAATCTGAGGAAAAAGTGCAAAATATGTTGTTTTCGGGATTTTGAGGCTTGTGTTAAATTGACTTATTCTTTTCCAAATTTTATGAAATTTGGCAGGCCTATAATTGGCAAGATGGAGTATATTGTGTCAAAATTGTAGATAAAATGGAGTTCAGGAAGTCACCCAAAAGATGGCTGCAACTTGACAGTTTGAGCAAAACGATCCAGGGACTAATAAGATTTTCCTGAGATTGTGTCCTGACTTCCAGGACTTCTGTATGACGCATCATTTGGAAATAGATGGTGAACCTTATATGCATGAAAAGCTCTATAAGTCTAGTTTCTACAGAATTTAGAATCACATCAAAAGCTTCTCTGAGGAGAGAGTTATGCCAGTTACAACACAGAAAGGTCATGTGCCGAGAAGATTGACTGGCAGTCTGGCAGAAAGCTTGACTTCCATGGGTCCTCCTGGACGGCTCACTTAGAATTAGAATGCAAACCACACATGCACAGAAAGCTGTTGAAGTCTAATTTTCAGAACATTTGGAATCACATTAATATCTATTTTCTGGAGGAAGTTATGCCCGTTATAACACAGAAAGGTCACTGTCTGCCGAGAAGAACAACCTACTGCCTACTGAGAGTAATTTCTGTGTTTCTACACCAAAAAGTCATCTAAATGCATTAAGTGAGAGTTGCTGAGCTAAATGAAGACTAGGGATGCTTGCACCTACATCTGTGAACTGAAGAAAGGTTGCAACTGCATTTGTGAACTGAAGAAAGGTTGCAGCTGCATTTGTTGACTAAAGGAAGTGTGGCTGCATTTGTTGACTAAGGGAAGCTTGCAGCTGCATTTGTGTCTGCCAACTTCTCCTAGCCTCTCCTCTATATAAAGGCACAAATTTCATTCATAATGTATCACATCTCAAGCACAAATACTAGCCAAATACTCTAGCCAAAATTCAAAAGTTCTAGTCCAGAAAAATACCAAGCCAAAACCACCACCACTTCCAAAACTTCATCTTTTCACCCAAAACTTTTGTCACCAACTGCTGCATCCGAGCTTCACTCTTGAAGGTGTCTTTAAAGTGTGATTCTACCATCTCATGGCTTGTATTTTTCTTCTATGTATGATGTCTATGTTATGTGTAGCTAGAAACCTCAAATTTCGGTTGTGTAAAACTCTTCTATGTATCCGATTGTTTCTGTTTATTTATGATTGGTTTTTACAACTTGTAACACTTTGAATTCATGCATTAGACAATAAAGCAGTAGCATGTTCATGTATTTTTAGGTTTCCATTCGATTACTTTCATGAATTCATGCATAAAAATCAAGGTTTACTTAAAGCCACGGCCATGGCTCTTGTGTAGGTTGCGATTTCATTCACCATAAGTTATCTAGGATCAAGTTAGGCATTGAGTAAACTTTATTCTAGGTTACTTAATAAGTGGCTACCATAATTCATAGAAATTTGCATGTTAATAAGATGTTGACACCATACTTAGAAGCATGTCTCCGATTTAAGACTTTCGTGCATAATTACTTGTTGTGTTTAATCTCTACGCGAAGTATTTTTGAACCGCCTAGTAAATGTTTAGGATTATACTCGCAGTTAATTCTAAATACATAAGAAGTCTAGAAACAATTAGATAACCGCGAAGGCCCTAGTGGAAATCGGAATTGCATGGAGTCTAGAAAATGTGTCATGTGTTGCTGCCGAGTCTTGCATGTGTTCTTGTGTGATCTTGTGTGTTTTGTGCTATATTTTTGTGTGAGATGTCGATCACTTGTATATAGTAGTCATAGGTTTAAATTCGGTCAGTAATAACTTAGGATAAAATCATCTAAAACCTCCCCCCTTATTCTGATGCATGTTAATATGTCTATATGTGTATTTTCGTTAACGCTTTTAATTCGATTGCCCTTCTTGATCCCCGGATAGAACGATCCCTACTAATCATGTACTAACGACGATTTTACAGTGTATTTAAATTGCTTGTTGTTTAACCCTGGTTACGCGACTCGTCACTTGGCCAAAATCAACTGCAAACATGATTAATGAGAAGATTTTGTGAGTAATTCAGACCGTATTGAAATCAACTGGAGTTTGACAACATCAGCATGGCGTGGGAACGAGAACCACACCATGGTGAAAGAAGAGAATATAGGGTTTTTCTCGGTAAGGGATTTTTGGTAGAAAACAGAGGTTGAAGGCGACTATTTCAGAGAAGGCTTGGAGCTTCAAGGCATGAAGGCAGGTTTATCGGAATTTTGTCTGATGATGCTTCTCCCTTTTACATTGGCCAACCTCTGCTTTTATAGACTCAATTGAAGGAGATTTTGACAATCCAAAACACAAAAATTTATGGGTTTCTTCATACACAAATCCTGCCATAAATTGGGGAAAAAAGTAGGGTTTTTTTTGACAGATTGGATTTTGGGAGAATGCAATGGTTGGCAGCGAGTGACACTCCCTGTAGCTACAGGGACGAGAAACAAGGAATGAAGAAGAGTGTTGGAATGGGGTGAACTCATCCTTTACGGAAGAAATAAATTGCTATCAACCGGTTACAAGATTTTCTCTTCATTTTATAAAAGAGAAAACTCTTGTGGTTAGTCTACTGTAGGGATAAGTAGCTGCGGAAAAGAATGGTGTTTGGTTGCTGCGGCCTACGGGGAAAAATGAACTTCTTGAACACGAGGAATGACTGAGTTTTAAGGTGATTTTGGGCTTCGGGTTTAAATAGAAAGAGAAGGGCTTGGATTTCTCAAATTCTCAAGTTCACCATTTCACCGTCAATCTAAGTCATTGGGCTTGGATTTCTGGTCCAAGACCGAAATCACCGACGACGTTAAATCGACGAATAAGAATGTGTGTTTGCGTGATCTTCCACACCACACCCACATCTGCAAGCCCCAAGATTGCTTAGATGTATTGTTTGCTTGATGCGTTGAAACCAAAGGATGTTCATATACAAATAACATGTTTGTGCTATTTTTTTAGCATATTGATTAGTCGCATGATTTTTCGGATATCAACATTAGCCCCCTTAAGAGCAACTTTAGCAGACTCTCTATTTTGACTTTTTAGCTATTTTAGAGAGTCTGTTTAGTTTTTTATCAAAATTAAGAGCTCCAGCAGACTCCTAAGTGGGTAGCCATTTTAACTCTTAGCTATCTCGCTCCTAAATATAGAGAGCGAGATGAGGCTCTCTATAATTTAATACTTTTCTTTTAGATGATTCTATGTAATGTATAATTGTATTTAAGGTAATTTTTTTAAAATTTAATTAATATATAAGTTCAAAATAGTTAAAATAGAGAGAACTGATACATACATATTTTTAAACTGGTTAGCCAAAATGACATTTTAGCTATTTTGGCAAAAATTTAACTAAAAAATGGCTAGCATTGCTAAAGTTGCTCTAATTATGTCTGTTATTGAAGCATGAAATGGGCCGCATAATTAACAAAACAGAGAAATCATACCCAAAGTTAAGTGTGAGTCAGCATGGGAGAGTTTATGAACTTCCCGTCTTCTTTCCGCTTGTTGATTTGGGTAATGGGTACTAGAAAAGATTTGACTTTGTGCTTGGATCCCTTGAGGCTGAGCTTTGGGGTTTTGAAGTTTGCATCGAAACCTGGAGATCAAGGTACTGTTCTCTCTCTTCTTTTCTTTTCTCAATACCCAATCTTTTTTCTTCGGTTCTCAGCTCATGCTTTCTGTCCTGGCCTAGGGGTTGCCTGGTTTCCTGGCCTGCACATCAATTCCTCATATAAGAGTTTCTTCAATTCCAATAGCGTTAAGGTAAACTGCAATTTCCCACAATCATCCTTCTTTCTACTGCGGGGTTTTGTGATTCCATTCCATTGTAGGGAATTAAATTGCCTACAATCTTCTCGCATATCTCCTTCATCCGTCGACATTGATCACACTGACTTCTTCCATCGATCAGGTAACCTTGGACATCCTGAATTGAGTATTATTATTCTTAGGTCTTGAATGCATAGATATTATGCAGATAGCAATAGTCATGTGCTTAACGTTTCCTTCGCTATGACGTTTGATTAGCTACTAGATTTCTTCTTTTTCTAGGAAGAGCACTCGATCTATGAGCTTGTAAGTGCATGATGCAATGATAGAGTTCATGATTAGGCATCTAAGATTGCTTATGGAAAGTGTGGATCTGAAACATTGCCTTTTGTGCTGGCATGTTAGTGTTTTAATTTATTTTATTTTATTTTATTTTTATTTCTTTTCAGCTCATAGTTAGTGGTTTTTTACTTCGCTGTAGGGATTAGCTGGTGCTGGGACTGGCTTGAATTTTATCAAATACTGATTCATTTGACAAGAGTTTCTTCAATCACCGCAGCATTAAGGTAAACTCTATACTTAGAATTTTCCAGATTGCTTATCTTTTGAAGCCCTAAGATTTTCCTTTCCCATTCCCCACGTCTTTTGCTGTAGGGATTGCCTCAAGAGTCTTTGAACACACCTTGGTTTCCCACATATGCCTTTAATTGGTGGAGTTGATTTCAGTCTAGAACATAGTTTCTTCACTTCTAGTAATCTTCAGTTTTCTTTATTGAGCAACTTTCGTGAATCTTTTGTTGTATGGGACATTGCAACCCAATTTATTGAGCTATCTTGTATTGTTTAGAATAAAACACTGGCAGTAGATCAATCTTTGCTACTGTTGCGGTTAGGGTAATTGCCTGTAGCTTATTGTTGCTCCAATCGACTGTGGCATATTTGAGGTTATGAATGATTCTGACATTTTGTTTCTATTGATTTCTCTTGCTTGCTTCTGTTGGTCATCTCGATGATCTTGCTTGAATAGTCCATGAAGATAGCTAGGAAGCCTTGCTCACACTTAGTAATTGTTACTTTGACTTCACTTTTTCTGCTTGGTTTCATTGCTTATTTAGCCATAGTGTCATCTGTTTTGGCCTTACCAATTACAGACAGGAATGGGGCCTGTGTAGTAGTCATGGGTAAGCTAATTATAAAGAGATGGCTAGTGGGAATTCGCAACCATAAGGAAAAGTTTATAAGTGATACGACCCGAACATTAAATTACCTTCTAACAGTTTTATTTTTATTTTTACGTTCTGGGAATTGTTTTTTCGATTCGAAAGTTTTAAAGCTTGACTTTTTATAACTTGACCCGACCAAAATTTTTATTTTTCGACGAGATAGAGGACGTTAAAACGAGTTCGTGGAAACATAGCACGCTTAATTTGGAGTTCGTATAAAAAAGTTACGACGTAAAAATCGGTAATTTCCGGTTTTTAGACGATTATAAATAGCCGCAAGGAAAAATTTCCCGAAACGGAATTCCTTTTCTTTTTTACTTTTTCTTTCCTTTTTTTTCCTTTCTTTTTCTCATTTTCTCTCCCCAATTCAGACCGCTCCGCCACTGACCCAGTACCGCCCTCCATTCTCCGCCGTCCTGCCGAACTAGGCCTGATACGACCCGAACCATAAATAACCTCCTGACAGTTTTATTTTTATTTTTACGTTTCGAGAATTGTTTTTTATTACGATTCAGAAGTTCTAAATGTCAACTTTTTTTATAAGTTGACACAACCGAGAGTTTTATTTCTCGACGATGTAGAGGACGTTAAAACGAGTTCGTGGACGTGTAGCACGTTTAATTTGGAGTTCGTATGAAAAAATAATGAAGTAAAAATCGGTAAATTTTCGTTTTTGGACGAATATAAATATCCCGGAAAGAAATTTCCCAAAACGGAAACTCTTTTTCTTTCTTCTTTTTCTCTCTTCTCCTTCTCTCTCCCCAACGCGCAGCGTGACCTCCACCGACACGGCGCCGCCTTCACCGAACTCCGTCGTCTGGCCACCGTTCGGCTTGCCACCGGTGTCGTTCGACTCGTCTCCTCCTCCTCTTCAAGTCTGCGGTGGTGGTAAAGGTGAATCGCCGCTGTTCAAGCTCATTTCGAGTCTCAAAACAACAGTTTCATAAAATTCCAACATTTTATGTTTTCTAATTTGTTTTGGATTTGATTTGTTTTAATATTTGGGCTTTTAGGGTTGGTTAGTAGCCCTAGGATTTTGTTTTCAGTATTTAAGCATCATTAACGGGGTGTATACAAAGTTACAAACCATCTGATTATTTTCAATCAATTTGAGAGTTTTCTCTACTTTCTGGTGGATTCGAGAGTTTTTATTCAGGGTTCTTTGTTTGAGATCCCTTCCCTATCTCTTAGAGTTTATCGCTTGTAAACTCTCTATACTTCATACTGCGTCAAACTTTGAGGATTGGCTAGACTCCATCTTGAAGAGTAATCATCTCCGCATTTCAGTTGATGGCTTGTTGGTTTGCTGGCAGATTTGGAAGGCAAGAAACAACGTCATCTTTCAGGCTGCTCAAGCTTCTCCAACAATCGTTGTTCACTCTATTGCGACATTGAGTACTGCTTATCGAACAGTCAACAAGTTTGGCTCTCATGTTGCTTCGAGAAGCCTTTCTCCCATCAAGTTGATTCCTCTTGCTCCAAATTGGCTCAAGCTCAGCTCAACTAGTTTTGTCATTAGGGACTCTTTAGGTTTTGCTCTACTCTCTAGCCCCGTATGCTCTCTAATGAATCTGTTTCAGTTGCAAAATGCTCGGCTCTTAATGATGATCTTTTAGCTGCCAAAGATCTCAACTGCTCTTCCCTTGAGGTTGAAGGGGACTCAGCTCTCATCATCAATTGCATCAAAGGCACTTGTTCTACATCTTGGAAGCTCATGTCTCTTGTATCGGGACATAAAAATTTGATTGGTTGGTTCAAGAAATTCTCTATTTCCCATGTATTCAGAGACGCTAACTTCCTAGCTAACATAATTGCTCCTGTGGGTCACTCCCTCCATTCGCACATGCGTTGGACTGGAATCCCGCCCCAAGCAAATATGGCGCTTGTTCTCGATTGTTCTCTTGTTGGTCGCTCTAGGGTGCCTCGTTGTAATTTCATTTTCTTGTAAAAAAAAAAAAAAAAAAAAAAAAAAAAAAAACTAGCCCTCCATTCAAGAAGATAAACCAAACAAGTCATTTAAATAATCTTCCATTTAGAGCATGTCCAGCAGTTATGCTAAAATATTTAGCTAAATTTAGGATACCATTTTTAGCAGTATTGCTAAATGAATAGACAAATTCGGCTTTTATTTTCTCTCTCCCAATTGACATATTTGTCAATTCTTCCTAGCAATTTGTTAGAGTTGTAGCTCTAACTATGAGAAAACAGAAAGCAAAATGAAAGAAACAAATGTAATAAACTAATAATTTTTTTGATAGCTTGAAAGAGAATACGACACGATATATATAGACCCTATGAAGCACGGACACGCTGAAACACTGGCGTGTCGCGTGTCCGACACGTATCGGATACGGACACGCGCGGACACGGTCAAATACGCAAGGACACGCGTATTGAATTTTGGACACGGTTTGGACACGCGCGTGTCCAAAATGGACACGTGAGATAGGTTGGACACGCGGGGGTAATTATGTCTTTTGACATTTCAGAAAGGGGTTAGGTCATTTTTTTGGTCTCTGAATTTCATTCTTCCCGAGCTGCTGTTCTTCCTCTCGTCTCCTTCTTCCGCTCGTCTCCTTCTTCCTCTCGTCTCCAGCGCAGACGAATTCAGCTCACCTGAGACGAAGGCGCAGCACACCCGAGACGAAATCGCAGCACACCTGAGACGAATTCACCAATTCGAGTCCGATTGATCGCAGGTATGCACCCAATTCCCCAATCTTTGTTTCGATGGGTTCTTGTCTTCTTGGTTACGATGGGTTCTTGTCTTCTTGGTTATGATGGGTTCTTGTTTGGGTTGTGGTAATGGAAGAGAAAAGTTGGGTTCTGTGTGTTGTGTGTGAAAATTGTGTCGATGGTTGATTTGTATCGATGCCTGCAACCATCATGATTGTGAGTTGGCCTTGATTAGTATTGTGCTTTGTTAGAAATTGGTGAGAGAAATTGATTGCCTGTTATGATGTTTTCTATGTTTTCTATGTTTCTATGAGAAATTGATTGCCTGTTAAAATTGGTGAGAAATTTTACCTAAGGGTTCTAGAATTTGAGTGTTAGTTCTGGAAGTGAGTCTCGGCTCCTCCACTGCCTTCCCCATTTTCAAAATGGTTCATCAAGTAAGGTCGTTTCCAGACTTGAGGCCTGTTTTCCCATGGGGTTGCTCTCTCCGGCTGGCTAAACTTCTTGTCTGACTCCATTTTACAATTCTCTTTGCAAACAAGAAGATGCCAGAAAACAATATGCAATCGGGGGGATCAAATTTCTGATCTTGGTTAATTTTAACTAAATTTTTTATTCCTCCTCACCAGTAGGGCTAATTCAGAGGAATGAAATTTTTTATCCATGAATTTGACTCCCATGTGATAATGAACTCCTTTTTGTGATTGTTTTAGGATGATAATGAACTCCTTTTTGTGATTGTTTTAGGATGACTGACAGCATTAGGATTACTAATCAGTACTTGGTTTCTTTCGTTCTCGTTTAGGATTACTAATCAGTACTTGGTGTTGGAATTTGAACACAAATTGCTACCAGTAAATTGACATTTGCTAGTTATGCTATTAATGTTTGCAGGAAAAGTTCAGTATAATGTATTATACTACTTCTACCTATGTTATTGTCTTCTGGTTTTAGAGAAAAACTTTGCAACCTAGTGTATGCTCTCTGTCTCTATCTCTCTCATCACCCAAACACCTTCACTCGTGTCCGTGTCCGTGCTCCTTACACAAACACCTTCACAGTGTCCAGCTTCAGCTACCCACCTACAGTCCTCAAGAACTCTAATTTTCGCTATATTAGAGGTGCATCACTTGCTTTATCAATCACCCTTTTCTGAATTTGGTTCATTGTTTGATTTGTTTCTGTAATTCATTGGTTTTGGAGTCATGGGCCTTGCCCAAAATATTGACTTTCCTTTTGCAAGTGCATTGATCTTTTGGTTGTTTAAACGCTTTGTTTCTAGATGTTGGACTGTTTGGGGTCAAATTGTTGACGTTGGAGATTGAGTTCTGTGTGAATGGTGTTGCTCATATTTTAAATTTAGTTATATTTCATGAAACTCGGGGGATTGGATTGAAGGATCCTGTCACTGCTACTTTGCTTCAAGTGTATTCAAATTGTAGTGAATTCAGTTGAATATTTGTGTGTTAGCTTTTTGTGAACAGTCGTTAATGTTTCAGATTCATGTGTATTATCTCTGGACAGGAAGAATCAGTCTTTGAAGTTCTGTTTTCGTTGTCAGAACTATTAACATAGTATTCAATTAGAAAATTTACAATTTGTAGCCACTAAATTTACAAGCTTTGTATTTGCTATTGGAGGTAATTGGAGATAATTGGGTCTGATGTTTTGAGTTTGCAGCTTGTGAGTAATTTTTTCTTTTTCTTTTTTCAGGAAGTATGAGTACAGGAGGATCAACTCCTATTAGTTCTACTGCTGGGTCTGTTAACGCCAGTGGTAGTGTTGTAATATGTACTTTGTTTGAACCTTTACTTGTATTAAGATTTGGATTTGGATTAATATTTTGATATGTATTTTGTTTGAACCTTTGTTTGGATTTAGATATGGAGAAATTATTTTGCTTATGTTTATGTTTTTTTTTAATTATATATTATTTAATTAACGTGTCCACCGCGTGTCCGTGTCCGATCAAAATTTGATTTTAACGTGTCCGCGTATCGAATCGTGTCCGTGCTTCATAGTATAGACCCTATTTTGCTGTCACATGCGTAACACATGCCTAAGTAATGACTAAAATCATAACACAATTCTCAAAAATTATTAAAAATTTAGCAATTGCTGGAGCTCAGAGTTGATATAAAAATTTGACAAACTTAGCTTTTAGCTAAGCTGCTAGAGATTGCTTACATCCCAATCACTTTAAGATCCCATCAACTCAAGGTCCCTTCACCTTAAAATTCCATCACTTTGAATTCCCTGGGCCATGAAATCTCTTACCCAAACTGCCTCACGGAAGATTTTAGCCAAATCCATTATGCTTAAAATTAATTGATCTATACACTTGCACGGATTATTCTTTTTATGATAATCAATAGGGTTGCTGTAACAATTGACCATCAATTGACGACCATGTAGCTCAAATTCATTCAGAAGCAAAGCCTCTTGAACAGTTTCAGCTTCCATAAATTCTACAAAAGCATAACCCTTTGTTCTTTCCTGCTAGGCCTGGCATTTTAACCCACTAACCGTCGAACCCGGCTTTTTCCGCCCCATTAACATTTTACACTAACGGGTTTTAAACTTGTTAACTAACCGCCGAAAACGGGTTGTTCAATGGAACCCACTAAGAGAAAACGACTGAATCTGATTCATCGTACTCTACTACCGGAACTCTCTGTGCCAAACCTGCTGATCTCTGCTCTTTCTCCTCCCAAATTTTAATTTCCTTCATCCAATTAAGATTTACATACGATGAAAAACAATAGAAACTGGAGAGAAGTCGAGGGATGTCATAATACAATTCCACTAAGATGTCGCATTTCCACTCTATCTTATGGTAAAATGTTTAAGCGTACATGTTAGTGGAATCCCTATGATTAAAAAAAAATTCATTGTTAGACGCTGCAAAGTGTGCGGCCATAATAAAAAATAAACATTAAAAACATACTTCCAACATTTGGGCATTTGTACGCTGGTCTGTACATTCAACAAAGACGGAAAAGGTTAGTCTTAACAGAATACCTAGGAGAGTGACACTGCAAATCTGCAATACTACATGGTTGTAAAGTCTAATTAACCTATAACATGGTTATAAAGGGTAATTAACCCGACAAAGGACTGAGATGGTTACTAAAAAAGAAAAGGAACGAGATGGTTGGAGCAAACCTATGGTAATGTGTCAAAATTTGCTGCTTCAAATTTGAGTGCAAACAAAAAAGAAGAGCGATCAAGTCATGCCTAGTTTGTGATTTTACCATTTATTAGTAGGCTTCTGCCGAAACAATCATTTACCTCTCACTGTGTGGCATTACACTTATGCAACTGTATTATTATAGAACTAAAGCTAATAAATATTTAAAATATGGAAAGTTTGTTTGCAATTAATTAATGATGTCAATTATTCCCTGAAAGTAAGAGCAGGGAAGAGCATAACATACTTACAAAGAAACTGGGAATCAGTAGAGGCCCAAAAATTTCCACCAGAATGACCCTACTAATGTCCAGATGGCAGCATTAATAAGAGCCATGATGAACCCGACTCTAAACACATCAGGCAGATCAATATAACCAGCTGTTGGAAAATAACAAAACAAATAAATATTGTAAGTTGCCACATGGAATAGATTTCAAATTTAGATGCAAATCATTGATCCATTGTTGTTCATGTTCACGATACTTTTGTAAGAATAAAAAACAGGAACGAAGAAAGAAATAAGAATAAAAGAAGGGCACAAAAGATTCAAGCATAGTAACAGGCAAAAAAAAAAAGGGATTAGCATTCTTTTGATGATTGAAATTATGACATAGGATACCTGTGATCAAGAGAAATTGAACCCTACGTACAGTGTAAATTACAAAACAGCTTAAATTACAAAATTTGGGCAAGCGAGGGGAAGTGAACATACCTCCAAAGTACACGGCAGCCTGACCACTGCTATAATGTGTTAAAGCCCCAAAAAGATTTGTGTTGTACGCTAAAGCCAATGCTGCCAAAATACCAGGTACCCCAGCTGCCAAGTGCATGCCAAGAAATGCAGAGTATAAAGCTCCCACATGACCGGTTTGACTTGCAAAGAGGTAGTGGATGCAGAAGTATGCCGCCTGAAGAACACCAAACGCAGCTGGCCAGCTCAAGGAGTAAGACTGTAGCATCTTTGCCACACAGCTAGACATCCAGGTAACAATACCAAGGTTTGTCAACTGGCCAGCCATACCCACTAGAACAGCAAACCAAGCCAATGTATCCCATGCTGATTTTTCACTTAAGCAGTCATCCCAATCAAGGACGCCTAATAAAAGGAGTATACATAACCCAATCATTGCTGCTACAACACTTGGTATACCAAGAGCCTCTCTACAGAGAACAAATAAAAACAGATGGTATATCAAAAATGCATTTTCACAAACTATTCACATAACATAGGTTAGCAACAGTCAACAAAATATATCTTTTCTGGGTTGCACATGTTGCACTACGCACAAGTTTTTGAGTACAACATACAGTGAAATAATAACTAGTTGTGGCGTAGTACATGCAAGAACTAAAGATAAGGTATTTCCAGGCATCATTAGAGAATAAATATGTATGTACAAATCCTAAAATGTCCTACAATTCTTATCCTCAAACTCACAATCTTACTTTCCTTCTGAGTAGCACCATCAAGATTCAAATCATCTATATATATATATATATATATATATATATATATATATAATCTTAATATGTCGTAGTTCCCATATACGTGGATGTAAAGAACAAAAGTAAAGCATATGCCAATGGATAAAGATACAGCAGGAAAACTAAAATGGATACACAAATAGCGATAAAGAGGATCTGTCCCATGAAGAAGTGCATATGCATAAGTGTGGCGTTTCAAGTCCCACATGTCATGCAGAAATCTTATCCTGATGCTGTTGATACCCCAAGTCCCACAATGGTAATCCATTGGGAATGCCTATGGTACTTATAGCAAAGCCTAAGAACCCAAAAGAAAATTCAGCTCGCACTTAGGGATGAATCCTTTGGTCTATAAGTATTACTCTTAGGAAAAAAAGGAAAAAAAAAAAACAAAAACAGAGAGATGAGGAAAGCAGAGTGTGTGGTTATATGAGCCTTAGCAATTTCCTTTAGTTTTTACTCTATCAGTGGATATGACTACTTTATGGCTAACAAAACAAGTGACCTCAACTATGGTGATGGTGAGAGTAGATCAGTATACGAGAGAGAGCTTATACTAGCACAGAATTATCTAATGTTCATATCATCCAGTCCATAGAAACATAGTGCTAGAACTGCAAAACAAATTAGAAGTCCAAAAAGCATGATATGTTTATCTAGCAATAATGACTACAGGACATGTATTATTTATTGCGAAGCAAATACGTACCCACAGACCCATAAAGTGACAGCAAGAAGCATTGTACCAACCATAATGAATTCATTTTTTGTGACAGGACCCATACTCTCCAGTTTCTTTGTAGCCATGGCAGGAGCATCAGGTGTGTCCTTGGTCTCAGGAGGAAAAAGCTTGTACAAGATAAGTGGAGTAGCAAGTAAAGAAACAACTCCTGGTAAGCTAGCAGCCTTGAACCAAGAAACCCAAGGGCTTGAAATTATCACCCCAAGTTCCTCTGCTAATTTAAGGCACAGCAAATTTTGAGCTGCAGCCGTTAGGAAGAGAGCACTAGAGTTACCAGCGGACTGTCATGCATCACACAAGACCGATACATAAGTCACTTGGATTATGCATAAATAACAAATATTAATAAGTCAAAGTATAAAATAATTGAATCCCAAATTAATGAAATAGAAGTAAAACAGCTCTTGAAATAACGATACAGTGATTATCCTATGTGGAACAAAAATTATGGATAAGGTGCAGATATCTTATTTATACATTGTTTAGTTACACCGATCTAGATATAAAACTTAATCAGACCAAGAAACTAGAGCGAGACGGACAGTGAGCGTACGATAACTTATTTAGATCATGAGGACTCAGACTATGTTATTTATCCATTGTTTAAAATAAGTCATTATATTTGATCACACTCCAGATTAAATAGTGCAGGTGCTTCATGCTTATTTGAGAGAAAGGTGGTGAAATAGTAGAACATTCCCAAGCCAAGTAGCTTGATAGTGATCATCGTCAAAGGATGGGTGTTTAGTAATTCAAATACAAGTAAAGGAAAAGTGCAAAGAAAAGAAATTTAAGCAACAAGCCAGACCAAAACCACCCAGAAACCTTAATACTGATCAAAGCTGTTGCAATATGAAGTTCATACAAAGTTACCTGAAACTGAGACATAATGAGATAAGAACCAAGTTTTGATTTGGAGGCTTCACCAGGTTTACTCCCTGCAGAGAGTGACAGGGACTTGATAATGGGCAAGAAAACACCACCGGCCCTAGCAGTAGTACTGGGCATTGTGGGAGCAATAAGGGCCTCACTAATGGTCAAGCCATAAGACAAGCCGAGAGTGCTCTTCCCAAGCCACTTAACAAAGTAGGTGGCAACGCGATCACCCAAACCCGTCTTGACGAAGCCGCGAGCGAAGAAGAAGGAAATGACAATCAACCATATGACTTCACTTGTGAAAGCACTGAAGGCCGCAGGGAAGGTCAGAGTTCCGGAGACTACGGAGGTTGTGATGCCAAGAAAAGCCCAAGCGCCGACGGGAAGCGGGCTGAGAACGAGGCCGGCGATGGTGGATAAGAAGATGGCAAGCAGTTGCCAGGCTTGTGGGGTCACTTCGACGGGTTTGGGGATCAGAAAGCGGACGGCGAGGCCTATGGCGACAGAGAAGATCAAGGGGACGATTTTGGCGCCCTCAACAGGAGGAGGCACTGGGGTCTGAGATTGAGGAGATTGAGAGGCTCGAATTCGGAAATGATGGGTTTTCTTTTCTTCTGAACTGGGGAAATGAGTCTTGTTGTTTGGGAAGGAGAAGACAAGGGGTGATCGGAGGGAGAGGGAATTAAGGGCGATGGACGGAGGGGATCTGAGGATTGGTTTGGAGCGGCGATTTAAGGAAGCGCGGGTAGAGAGGGAGAAGGAAGAGGTGGTGGAGAGAGAGTGGAGGGCCAAGCTCTCCATTGGGATCAATGAATGAGAGAATTCAGCAACAGTTTTGACTTAATGGAGAGAGGAGCGGAGCTCCCAAAGAGGGAAGACAAACAGACAGAGTCACAGACGGAGGAAGCGGGACTGGTGATTCACACACTCGCACACCCCGTATTTGATGTGAGGAGGGAATCCCATACCAAATTACTCTTTACTCCCGATTATCTCTTTTTTTTTTTTTTTTTTTTTTTTTTTTTTTTTTACAAAATTGTGGCCACTTCATAAGACTGGGTATGATCATGCGAATGTTTGTAGCGTCTACCCCACTGGGAAATCTGGGAGAATTGCTTTGGGGGACACGTGGTTGGATTGACTCTTTTGGTAAGTCACCACATGCTCGACCTAAACCCCTACCACTGTTGGGTTGAAGAGCTTGCGTGGCTTCTTGGGCCTAGCGGGCTACTACAGGCGTTTCGTACCAGATTTTGGGCCCACTGCCCATCCTCTCACCACAATGCTTAAGAAACACAATTTTATCTGGACACCCAAAGCAGACGCAGCCTTTGAGAAACTCAAAGTCGACGTGACCACCGCCCCAGTTCTCGCCATGCCGAACTTCTCCAAGTCATTCACAGTCGAAACCGACGCGTCCGGCCTTGGCATTGGCTCGATCCTTTCCAAGAAAAACACCTTGTGGCATTTTTTAACAAGGTTCTTTGGGGTGGCAAACTTTTGGGAACTGGATAGAGCATGTTTCAGATTTGAAGTTTTTTTTTTTTATCTTCGTAGGACATATTGCTTTCATACGTCCACGTGAAGTCCCTCTCTTCACATTCCGGTTTGAACAAAAGTGACATGTATACACTACATTGTTCTGAGTGAAAGTGAAATTAGCAGGCTTCTTACTTCTTCACCGTGCCTTTGCTTTATTCTTTTTTAAGCTAGGCTGAAGAATCGTTTCACATCTGCAAAACAATAAAATGTTGATAAGGGTTGTGTGCTTCAAAAATATTATTGAAGATGAATCAGTTCTTAGTTCCTAAAATTCTCAGCATAAAATAAATACTACAGGAATCATGCATCCATGTAAAAAATATGCTTCAACAACATTTCGATGTACCATGTTGGCTTACACATCTTAAAGCTAACAGAACTGGATATATAGAAGCCTTAAAAGCCACATCAATTAGTCCAAAAATATGAACACCACATCAAACGTGAAAGAAAAACCACAACATGAGGTGAGCCAAAGATGCCAATGACTTTGAGTAAGAACTATGTTAGCACTTGATAGTGTCAAAGTAGATGCAACTAGGACAACAATTTTTTCTATTCAATTTAGACGAGTCCAGAGCCAATGCTCTATATATATATATATATATATATATATATATATATATATATATATAACCTTATTTCAAGCTCAAATTAAATTTCACGTAATGAATCGCTAATAAAATTGAAGATACCTCTGGCAAGAAACAAGAGAATGGTCAGGGGGCACATCCGTAGACTCTTGAGTAGACGCCAGCTTGTGGCCAAAGATGGAATAGAAGCTTCCACACCAGTCCATAGAGCTAGCCTCTGCAACTGGTCGACTTTCAATGCAGCCTTGGGGATCAATGTTGCGTTTGATGCTCTCTTGGCTCCTCCTCCTCGCTTGCTCATTTTAAGGGTTTTATTTGCCCAAATTGACGTTCACAAAAAAAAAGAGGAGAAATATCTATAGATCTACCGCGCTCGGATAGAAGAAGAAGATGGCGCTTTTCTTTTCATTCGCCTCTCTTTTGCCTTCTTCTTTTGGGCTCAATCATCTTTAATTGGTTAACAAGGCCCAATATTGCTCACTGGCCCAATAAGCCCAAGTCAAAGTCGTGCACACCAACTCTAGTATATTGTAGCTGTTTGTCCCTCTATTTAAGCAAGTTGCAACTATTTTGTAAAACGAACCAATTACAAATCTCAGTTACTTCTCTTCGTTTTCCTCTCTGCACTAATCTTCTTAAAGTTGCCATTTTCATCATCATGATTGTTTTTAGCTTATACCAGTTTAGTACTTTTCATAAACCAAAAAAGCAAGAAAAAAAAAATATAAAATCAGATGAAACAACTAGCTCTCTCTTAAACATTTTGGCTTACACCAGTATATCACGCGATTTTTCTCAACTGAGACTTTGACTTAGTACCCCATCTGCAACTAGCTCTCTCTTAAACCTTTTGGCTTATCCTTCTCTCTTAAACCCTCCGTACACCGTTCTACACCGTTATTGTTTTTTTTTTTTTAATAATTCGCTCTTCTCTGTTCTACGCCGTTCTACAGCCATCTTCTTCTACAAGAATGCGCTCCCTGGCTACACCTTTCTACAGACTTCTTTGCCTTTCTACACCCTTCTGCACCCTTGTATAGACGTCTTCAGACTTATACATCCTTCTACATAATTCTTAACCTTCTACATCCTTCCACAGGCTTTTTTTTTCTCCAAGAATGCTAAACCCTTCTTCCTCACTCTGTCTTTAAAACCTCTGATCTTCAACTGCTTCACCTACCCGTTCTTTAAAACTCTTTCCTTCTCTCATCTTGCTGCTCACAATGAGGTCCTTCTTCCAATTTCTTCTTATGCAAGAATTTTCTTTTCTTCTTCACTATCCCGTCATTTAAACCTGTGCTTCTTCAAATCGCAAACCCGTTCTTCAAAACCGTTCCTTTCTGCCCCTTTTAATCCAAAAATGAAGTTTAGTAGATCTTTGGCTTCCAATGTCCTCAGTCTCGTGCTCATTCCTGTTCCTCGGCAACAAACTATACTCAACACTTTATTCCCCAACGAAATTGGGCGAGGCGATTACTCATGTGCAATCTGTTATGAGGAATTCGATGTTGCAAAGAAAATCTGGGTTATCCCAAGGTGTCTTCATGCATTCCACACATACTACTTTAAAGAATGGCTTGAAGCTCATTCAAACTACCCAAAATGCAGAAGAAAGGTTTTTAAGCTTGATTTATGTGAATATGTTGTATATATGTTGGGCAATATATATACAAGATATTCACATAAATCAAGCTTTTATAGTCCCCGACAACGGCATGCAGAAGAAAGGTTTTTAAGCTTGATATGGTTCTCCTGCCTCAATCACATGAAGAAATGAAACGAGATTTGGAGCTGATCAACCGCAACATGGGAACATCCAATCGTTGCGTAGCCTCTCTCTCTCGGCAACCTTCTTTCTCTTGGCAGCACTGCCCTCAGCAGTGTGGCTCGGCTGCAGCACTCTCGGCTGCGCTGCTGCCAGCAATTACAGGTCCGGCAGCAGCCTCCTCTTCTTCTATCATGTCGAGTGGCATGCATGCTTTCTTGGGGCTCCTTGGAGGCAACAACTCCCTTCCGCTTCGAGTTTTGATCACCTTAGCTTGCTCGTTCCTCGGATTAGGAATTGTGTTGCTTGGCAACTTGCCTTGCTCGTTGAATCTTCCCATGAAGTCCATGACTTCTCCCATTTGAGTCTTTAACTCACCTATGTCCTTCGACTGATTTTGTTGCCCCGCAAGCAACACTTGAGTAGCACTCGAAAGAGATTGAATCAAAGCATTGTAGTTGGGATTGCTCGATCCTCCTTGAGCTTGGCTCGGCTGGAATTGCTTTTGGTGAGGCTGCATGGGTGCTTGGCTTAGCTGCCCTCCTTGGTTCGGCTGAAACTAAACTCGGGGCACAAATGGTGCCCTCTGTTGGTAGGGTACGGCAGCCCCTTGGCTCGGTTGCATAGGTGCCCTTGGCACATTGTCATTGTTCGCTAATCAAAAGTTCGGATGATCATTGAACCTCGGATTGAAGTTGCCATACTTTTGTCCTTGAAAACCAATGGCGTTGCACTCCTCTATTCCCTCATTTGATCTAAGTTGAGGGCATAGCTCGATTTCATGGTTCTTGGTGCACACGTCACAAATAATGGTACGGTTTTCCTTCATCATATTACTCACCAAGTCGGCAAGCTTGTCAACTTTCTCCTCTAATTTCGAGTTTGAAGACGTCACATGCACTTTCTCGCTCCTCAAGGCATTGCCTCTTGCCATGCCAAATTGTTGGTTATTCAAATCTCGAATCTCCAACAAATTCTTTGCCGGTGCGGCATCTAACTCCAAGAAACTACTTCTCCGAGGCCGAATCAAGAAACTCTCTCTCCATCAAGTGTAGTCCTTCATAGAAGTATTGTAACAAGAGTCCATCGCTAATGCCATGCGACGGACACAAAGAGACGAGAGACTTGAACCTCTTGTAGTAGTTGAAGAAAGTTTCATCTCCGGCTTGCTTCACACTTGTAATTTGCTTCCTCAAATCCGTGATACGTGAAGCAGGAAAGTACTTGAGTAAGAACTCATCCACCATAGTATTCCATGAGTTGATCTGGCCACTAGGAACATCAAACAACCATTCATTTGCTTGATCTTCTAATGAAAATGGGAAAGCTTTCATCTTGAAGTGTTGTAAATCCGTGCCTCTTGGACACATAGACTCAGTGGTGAAGTTAAACCATTGCAAGTATTTGTTAGGATCCTCACTTGGTAATCCATAAAATGACTTCAACTTGTGGAGGAATCCACTCCTCAATTCAATTTCTCCGGTCTTGTCAGCCTCCAAAGGAGGATAAGTGATATTAGAAGGTGCGGCTCCTCCTCCTCCGGTGACATGACCATTTTGAGCTCTAATCGAAGGCATGACGATTGGTGGCTCAACAATTGGCTCAGCAAAGGCTTCAATTTCGGGCCCTTGAAGATCACACAAAGATGTGATGAGAGATGGAGAGCTCAGCAGACTTGCTGCCGAACTAGGTGATGACATATTGGATGATGCCAAGCTAGAGTTTTCAGACGGTGGTAGTGGTGCAACAATAGCGATGACGAGCTCTTGGTTCAAACGTTGCAAGCGACCTTGATGATCTCGTGTCCAAAGACTAGGGTCGGACATGCACTTTTCTAAAAAAGACAAAGTGACAAAAATTATATGTTCATGTAATTTCTAAGTCTAATTGCTTTTAAGATTTGTTCTAATTCTCAAGGTACGTGGAGCAGAGGAGATAACGGTGCAATGGACTGATGCAGCCCTCGGTAGTAGTATGTTTTTTCCGATATACCTCAAGAGTTTGAACTACACAAAACGTTTTTAAGTATAAAAGACTACTAATGTCAAATTTATCTCAAGTTTTGAAGCTCGGTGGACGTGGGCCCTAGGTAATATCGACTAGACACAATTGTTCCGTGGCTTCAGAAGGCTAGCATGTATCATCCGAAAGTAGCTCAAGACAAGACTTATTTGTTGGTTCCACGCAGGACAAGTCCCCTATCGATCCCTTCACCGAGAAGAATGATCAGTCTATGGGCCTCTGAGATCTAGTTTTACAAACCTCAATGCTAAGTCGGGACAACACACACTAATAGGCGAACCTTTTGCCCCTTACTCAGTTAAGAACAATCGTGTTGTCAGTACCATAAATGCGATAAAAGCCGCCCTTAACCTCATAAAAATAAATCTGCCAAGGCATCATTTGTATGAAGGGTTAACGTTAATATTAATCACAAATGACTTTGCCTATTCGTCTTCCCCTCAAAACTCAAAACAAACCAAACACAAATAATCCTTTACACTTCCTAGCAATTTTAAACTAAGTTATTACAAGCATACATACATCACACAACTTTCGAAATTTAAACTCTACATGCCGAAGCATATTTTTATTTTACAAAACCCAAATAAACCGAAAATTATACAACTTTTGAAACTATATACGAAAAATTTCCAGCAATATATATACAACATATTCACATAAATCAAGCTTTTATATACAACTACCCAAAATTTTCAACTCTACATGCCGAAGTATATTTCTACTTATTACAACCGAAATTTTCAACAAAAATTACAACAACTTTACAACTTTTCGAAAATTTCCAGCAACATATATACAAACACATTCACATAAATCAAGCTTTTATAATCCCTGGCAACGGCACCAAAAATTGATCGAATACCATAGGCACGCAAGCAACCTACAAAAGATCGTTACTAGTATAAGCAAGTAGGGATCGTTCTAGCCAGGAATTAAGGGTACTTGAAACATGAGAATGTTAGATAAAAATACAAATATATATACATACAAAATTGTCACATATATGGGGGAGAATTGATCGGCAGCAAGGCTGCCCTAAAACCTAAGAACACGAATTTAAAACCTAATTTACTATATACAAGTATTCATCATCTTTCACATCAAGCAATTCGCACAAAAGACTTTTAATAAATAGATTCTCATGCAAGAAAGTAAGGAACAAGTATCGACATGTTTTGAATTCAATTTTAGTTCCGACTACAACCTAGTTGTAAGACTTCTCAAGTTTTTAAGATCGACCTTTTGAGTATGGATCCTAGAATATATGTTAATCCTTTTGAGACTTAACAATTAATCGTAATAGTCTAAATCAGTGACATACAAAACAAGCAAGGTTGTCAATCATCTTATTTTAACATGCAAGTTATCTAAAGTATTATACCCTAGGTGGGAAACACAAATCAAATCAATCTTTTGATTATTTAGCTATATTTGTTATTATTCCGGTTTGATGAAACCTAACATCTAGATTTACATGCTTCAGGCCAATACTAATGTTTCGATTTGTAAGTCCCAATCCTTAGATTACTAACCAAATTCAAACCTTAAACATGCAAGATACCACTGCCCTAATTATCAATACACGCGAAATCCATAAGTTAAAATTGCAAAGCAACTTTATAAACTACAACCATAAAATCGGTTCAAACAAGAGTTTAACAAAAATCAAGAATTGAATCAAGTTCTTACAAACTACACAAACATGAACAAACACATAAGCCATAGAGGGAGTGGATCACACTTTAAGAACCTTGGAAGACTCCTCAAACTGTGGTGGAGAGCTGCTCGGCTGCACGGCAGAAAGCAGTATGAAGGGTACGAAATTTGGGTGGTGGTGATGGTGGTTTCGGCTAAGTATTTAGTTTTTGGTGCTTGTGAGACTTGGTAGAGCTTTTGGTTTTGTGTTGTTGAGTCATTTAGTCATTTGGAGAGTCTTGTAAAGTGTTTGCTGTGAAATAGGCAGAAAAATACAAAATTCATGAAGAATCATAATTGGATAAGGTATGTTGAGATGAATTTGGGTCTAGACCCATGGGCTTGAGCTTTAAGAGAGAGAGCATTAATCTGAAATTAATATTTTAATGCTCTTTATATTCTCTAAAATAAATTCTGATTTTCTCCTTCTTGTTTGTAGGGAAATATGAAGACTTAATGTGCATTATGACTTTTGACTAAGCAATGAGATAAAAGAGAGACATAAAAGAATGGAATGAGCCTCACAAGTGTTACATTTCAGTTTTGAAATTTAAATGAGCAGCCCATTATGTGAAATGAAGACCATTAGTGACACCATTATGAGAAATTTGAAGCTGTGCAATCTCATCCTTCCAAATGGTGTAGGGCATGATCGACAGAAGCCAACATTTGCTCCACTATAAATAGAAAACATCCACAACATAATTTGGCATCACTTCCTTACCAAAATTCTGCCAAAATTCCTCCAAGTTCATACAGAAAAATACAAGCCAAAAATACCATCACCACCTCCAAAATAGAGCACCATACCTAAGCCTCCATCCGATTTCACCACCCTTTGCCGAAAGTCTACAAAGGTTTTCTTCAAAGTGTGATTCATCCTCTCATGGCTTTGTATTATTTCTGTAAATTTACAATTTTTGTAATGAATATTGTTTCGATTTTGGTTTTGTTTATCAAGCATGGATTTCGGTTTCATTGGATTTTTATGTAATGGTAGTACAAACTTGAACATGTAGTGATTCATGTACTTTGAATATGATGAGAACCGCGAGGCTCACACAAACAATAACCCTACAAAATATCGTTAGTAGTATAAGCAAATATGGATCGTTCTAAGCGGGAGATTAAGGGTACTTGAAATATAAGAATGTTAACACAAACAAAACATATATATACACAAACAATGTCACGTTATTTACATATATACTTGGAAACGAAATCATGGGGGATTAGTGATGAGGTTCGGCGGCCACAAGGCTGCCCCTATAACTAAGCACACAAAATAAAGATATAAAAATAAATCCTAAGACTACTATGTACAAGTTGATCATCATCTTTCACGCAATCACATAGCACAAAAACACACCAGAAATCATGCAAGAATCGGCAGCTTTGCTCAAGTTTCTTAGACTCTATTCAATTAGGGCCTCAACGGTTATCTAATCATTACTAGACTTCTCAAGTATTTAGAAAACACGCAACGTCGAATCCTAAAATTATACTAATCATGTTTGAAAACACTCAACATCGAAGACAAAGACAAAGAGTAATTGAGCACGAAAGTCTTTTAAATTGGAAACATGCCTCTAGGTATGGCGTCACTCATCCTATTAACATGCAAGTTTCAATGAATTATGGTAACCCTTTTTAAAACAACCTAGAATTAAGTTTGATCAATGCCTAACTCGATCCTATGTTATTTATGGTGAATGAAATTGCAACCTACACAAGTGTCATGGCCATGGCATCATGTAAACATTGATTTTGATGCACGAATTCATGAAACTAATCGAATAAAAACTAAAAATACATGAACATACTACTGCCCTAATCTAATGCACGAATTCAAGCATGTAGTTGTTTGTAAAATTCATCACATAAATTCCAATAGAAATCGCAACTCATGTTTATCATACAATACCAAACGAAAACAAAGTATTTTTATAACAACTATTGTGACTAAACCAAAAATAAAAATACAAGCCATAGGGATGGATCACACTTTAGAAACCTTGGAGAGCTTCGCCTTGGTGTGGTGGATGATGTACAGCAGGGGCAGTAGGTAAGGTAAGGATCAGAAATTTGAGGGATGGTGGTGGTAGCGGGTAGGCTTATGTGTTTACTTTTGGCTTAGAAATTTAGAGAAATTTCGGCAGAGTTTAGGGCTAGTGCTTTGCAAAAGATGAGATGATAATTTTCTGTGGAAAAGTTGGCTTTATATAGGGGAAAAAACCTAGGCTGCCGGCAACACAAGGAATGAAAAATTCCTTTTCCTAGTTGGCTTATGTTTCGTTGTGGGAAAAGCAATACTTCTCTTAGACTTCTATTCTGAAATTCCTTCATGGCTTGGGCTGCATATCTTCATGAACTTCTTATGTAGACTTGAAAACTCCATTTGAATGAACTTGATCCATAGAAAATACCCCAATCGGCAAGAATGCAGAACTGGCATCAATGCTTGCCTACCGACAGCATTTTCCTAGTCAGATTAGGATTGCTTCTTTCTTCATGCTTTTCCACATTGCCATAGCCTGATGTCATCCTCTATCCTTCAATGAGTTTGGACAATCCTCAAGTATGCAATTGAATGTCAAAATGTCCATCGAAAACAGAGAAGAAGGAAGAGAGGCAGAAACTTGGTGGAATCGACTGGCAGTGACCTTGTTGCATTGCAACTGGCATACCTTTTTCCTCAGTACCCCGATTGATGTGATTCTAAGTCCCAGAGAAACTAGACTCGTAGAGCTTTCCATCGATATAAGGCACGTCCTCTAGTTCCTAGTGATGTGTCGTACAAAAATTCTGGAAGTCATAACACAGTACCAGGAAAAGTCCTAGTAGTCCCTGGTGATCTCGGCATTCAGCAATTGCAGCTTCCTGTTTGGCACTTCCACGATTCTGTTTGGAAACTTACTTTTCTTTCTTGCTTGAACTGCTGAATTGCAGCCATCTTTTGGATGACTTCCCAAACTCCGATTAATCTGAATTTTTGAAAGAAAACACATTAGCAAGGCAATTGTATGCATACCAAATTTTATCAAATTTGGAAAAGGATAGGTTAGTTTTCCACTCGTCTCAGAATCACGAAAAAGACAACTTTTGCATTATTTTTCAGATTATTAACCAACTTTTGCCAAAACTCTACCGAATTGACACTACACTAAATTATGACTCTATCTTAGATAAATAAAGGTTAAACAAAGCATAAACGAGGGCATAAGCATATTAATATCGTCGCACATTGTGCTCCTATCAGAATACGGCAGAATATTTTCATGTGAATCTTTGATTTATGTGATTAATTTTCATGAGTTCGAGCATCACAAATCGTGTGCTTGCGGGCTACCTTGGCTATGGCAGTACCTTAGGTGCAAATTTCATACACCAAAATAATCTAAATGGCATCATACGCGAAGTTGTTGTGGTCTAAGTTATTTAATTAGCACTGTAATAATTCTGAAAATTTACATGTTAATAAGATGAGGTGACGCCATACTTGTTGCATGTCTCTAATTCGGCTTATTGTGCTTATGTGCTCTTTCTGTTTAATTTCTACGCGAAGTGTCTTTCAACCGATTAGCACCATATTTAGGATTATATGCGAAGTTAATTCTAAATACTTTTGAAGTCTTAACGATTAGATGAACCGCAAAGGGCTCTAATTAGAATTGAGATTGAATAAACCTTGGATGAATTGGATTTGCTGCCTTGTTTTTGTGCATAAGTTTGTATGTGTTCTTGAGAGAATTTGTGTTATGTTTTGTGTGGAGAAGTTGATCATTTGTATATATATAATTAAGATTTAAATTAAGACAGTAGGAATATTAGATAAAAACTTTCAAAACCCCCCTTTTATTACCTTATTAGTTTAGAGTACCCTACAACCCCCAGACTGAACGATCCTTGCTTACCTATACTAACGATGACATTTTTACAGGGTTAATTATGAGGCAATTTCAGCTATAATTAGCACATTTTTAAGATAACTCTACCAAATACTCATAATTATATTATATGACTCGATTCTACAACAATAAGGGTTAAGCAAAGCATAAATGGTAGTAGAAACATCTTAAAAAAATTACACTTTGTGGTCTTATCAGGCTTGGATCAGAATAGTCTTTACCATGCCTAATGCTACTAATTTCAGAAAACACTTAGCGTAGTTCTCTAAATCAGTAGTATCTATAGAATAAACTCACAAGTGCTGATAGGAGCACAATGTGCGTCGTTCTTAATATGTTTTTACCCCCATTTATCCAATGCTTAACTCTTATTTTTGTAAGATAGAGTCATATTTTAGTTTAGTGTCCCTTTGGTAGAGTTTTGGAGAAAATGTGCTTAATTGTCAGAAAAATGACTAAGTAAAGAAATCTGAGCAAAAAGTGCAAAATATGTTGTTTTCGTGATATTGAGGCCTGTGCTAAACAGATCTATCCTTTTCCAAATTTGATGAAATTTGGTATGCATATAATTGGCAAGCTAAAGTATATTGTGTCAAAATTTCAGATCAATCGGAGTTGGGGAAGTCACCCAAATGAAGGCTGCAACTTGGCAGTTTGAGCAAACCAATCCAGGGACTACCAGGATTTTCCTGGGACTGTGTCCTGATTTCCGGAATTTCTGTGGGACACATCGCTTGGAACCAGAGAACGAGCCATATGCCGTTGGAAAGCTCTATGAGTCTATTTTCTCTGGGACTTAGAATCGCAGCAAAATATTTCCTGAGAAAAAAGTTATGCCGGTTTGAATGCACGAAGGTCAAGTCTGCCGAAAGAAGAAGATCTAAACCGAGTTCTACATGGATTTGGCTTACGAATGTGGACTGAATTCCATCCTTTGTGCAAGATTTTTGGCTGAATTAATTCATGGAAAACCTAAATTGCTCAATTATTCAGTCATTATCTTGGGAATTTTCGGCAGAAAATAGAGGAAGAAAATCGCAACAAATCCTGATCAAATTCGGCAGAATTCCTGTGCACGTCATCCAACTTCCACGGACTCTCCCGGACAGCTCACAATGAATCAGAATTCGAGCCTTATATGGATAGAAAGCTACGGGAGTCTAGTTTCCAACCCAACTGGAATCACCTCAATATCTATTTTCTAGAGAAAGATATTCCATAATCTTCACTCGAAGGTCAAATCTGCCAGCAGGATAAGTTTGAGAAAAACTAGGTTTTGTAAACCCTAGCTGCCTCCCTTGCCTCTATAAATACCACAACATAATTTCAGAATAATCATCTTCTCTTCCTCACAAAAAGCTTACCGAAACTCTGCCGAATTGCTTCCAAGAATTCTCACCAAGACATAGCCGAACCATACTCCACCACCTTTCATAAAATCATTCCAATCATCAACACCAATCCACTTGCCGAATCCTTCAACAAGGTTGTCACTTGGATTGTAATTTCAATGGCTTTTGTTTTTTTGTATTTATACATTAATTTGTCTATGAATTATGTATGGATTCTTGGTTTGTATTTTGGTTTTGTTAATTATTCATGGGATTTCCGAATTCTTGTTATATTGTTTGGTTTTCTTGTGTTTAATTACTGAATTATGTATGTGATTTAATTGAATATGGTATGATGGGCAGTAGGCTTTTGCATGTTTTCTTGATTTAATTAGGTTTATTTCCCTAATTCATGTGCAACCGAAGGAGATGTCTAGATGCAATCGCAGGTCATGGTTGTTGTCTAGGTGTTGAATTCACTTGCCGATTTAATACATGTTGGATCATACGCGTAGTTGATTTTAATATGTATTTATCTAAGGGCTAGAGTAATTCTGGAAATTTACATGTCGATATGGGATGAGTGACGCCATACCTGCTAACATGTTCCAATTCGACATATTGTGCTTATGTGCTATTTGTGTTTAATTTCTACGCGTTGTGTTATTAAACCGATTAGTACCATGTATAGGATTACACGCGTTGTGGATTCTAAATACTTGTGATGTTTTGAATAATTAGATAAACCGCGTTGGCTCTAATTAAATTGGAACTTAATTGATCTTGAATTCGTTTTATGCTTGCTGTCCCTATTACTTTGTTTAATTTCGTTGCATGTTTAATGAGTTTTGTGTTTTGTGATTGTGTGGAAGATGTTGATCAATTGTATATAATAATTTAGGATTTAAATTTGTAAAAATCAGTAGGTAATTAGATTAAAATTCGACAAACCCCCTTATGTGCAACACTTTGTGTGATTGAAAGCCCTTGATTTCCCCGGATAGAACGATCCCTACTTGTCCTAACTACAATTGATAAAAGAAGGGTATTATGTGTATGAAGTTGTTTTGCAGGTACTTTGTGCTTGGATAACATCTCCATCAAGTGCAATTTAACAATTAAACATAGAAATTAACACGTAATCTCTAGAACCATTTAATCATTGAAACATGATTTTTGCCATTCTTAGAACTAACTATTACTTGTTTACTTAGCGTCTAACAAGTAACAATTATTCTTGAAAAATAAAACAAACACACAAGAACACTCAGCGTAATTCTAGCATGCAAACGTATTGACATAATTCTGAAAATTACCTAAACACATAAAATGGCACAAGATTGTAACATGCGTCATTAAAGAATTCTCGAAATTTAAACTTAATAATAAACTGAAAATATCAAAAACATTAATAAAAATATTCTGAAAATTTCATGTCTCCAATTACACAACTCACAAATCCAAACAAGTAAATCAAAAAACAATTTAAAAGTTTTTATACACAATATTGAAACAGAAATCATAAGTAGAGTCATGGTTACACTTTGAAGCGTCTTCTGTAGCGGATTGACAACAAGGTATGAACTCGTCTCTATGATGGTGGTGGAGCGTCCTTGAAGTAACGCCTAAGGACCTTGAAGATTGATGGATGGATGGTGGTCGCGGCCTTGTAAGTGATGCTGATTTGAGAAGTGAATTGGGTAGAGTTTTGGAATAGTTTTTGGTCAAGAAGTGATGCCAAATTCTGTTGTGGATGTTTCCTATTTATAGAGGAACAAATGTTGGCTTTTGTCAATCATGCTCTTCACCATTTGGACGGATGAGATTGCACAGCTTCAAATTTTCTATAATGGTGTCACTTATGGCCTTCCTTTCTCATAATGGACTGCTCCTTTAAATTTCATAACTGAAATGTATCACTTATGAGCCTCCTTCAATTCCTTTATGTCTCTCTTTTATTTTATGCCTTCATTGCTAGTTCAAAAGTCATAATGCACTTAAACTCTTCAAACTTTCCTACAAACAAGAAGGAGAAAATCAGAATTACTTTAGAGAAAATAAAGAGAATTAAAACAATTTATTTTCATATTAATGCTCTCTCTCTCTTAAAGCTCAAACTCATGGGTTTAGACCCAAATCCATCTCAATATACCTGATCCAATTAGGATTCTTCATGAATTTTTTTTCTTCTATTTATTTCACACCAAACACTCTACAAGACTCAAAATGACTCAATGACTCAAAAACACTAAACTAAAAGAAAAACATGGCAAAAATGGGGCATATACTTATTAATATCGTCGCATTTTGTGCTCCTATCAGGAACATGTCTTTCATAACCTGCTCAAGTCCCTTATGCTTATCACTTATGAATGTGTAGTGACTTGAGTGGTGGATATCAAAATCCTCCTTCAGAAACTCCATAAACCACTGCCAATAATCTTTGTACTCTGATTCCACTATAGGCCAAGCAATGGGATAAATCTCATTATTCCCATCAATTCCAACAGCCGATAATGTTGACCCTTATGCACACCCTTTAGGTGACAACCATCCAACCCTATTATAGGCCTGCATTCTTACTTCCAGGCATTCTTCAATGCAGCAATGTAGATATAAATCCTGTTAAATCTTGCGACCTCTCCATCTAACTCAGTTTGAATCCACAGTGAGGTCCCAGGATTCCTTTTCTTCAACTCATGTGCATAGGATTCCAACAGAATCTATTGGTTTGCATAACTATCTTGAGTTTTTTTTGTCGCTTGTAACCTTCTTTTATATGCCATTTGATACCCCAACAGAATCTATTGGTTTGCATAACTACCTTGAGTTTTTTTTGTCGCTTGTAACCTTATTTTATATGCTATTTGATACCCCACCTTCATTCTAAAATCCTTATTCATTGTATTTTGTATTCCTTCAGTTGACCATTTCAGATCGTTCAAGAAAAAATCACTGTATTCCTCTACTAGAAATGGTGCATGCATGTGATACACTTTTTCTTCCAACGAAGTGCGCTTTTGCTCTTGTTTCAAAGTCCTAATGTATATTGTTGGATTGTCTCGGTTTGTTGATGAAGCATATATCCTCCACTAGGCAATCTTCCGAAGTGACGCACTTAGCTTCCACTTTGTGCCTTGAATTTGTTGGAAACCTGAGCTCTTTTTTTGTCATTACAGTGTGTTTCCTAATTGCACTTTTGAACTCCTTTGAGTTAGCAAATGCCATACCAAGAACAAACTCTGGATTCTTCATGTCATGCTTTCTTTTGAACTCCCTCCACTTAGAATACCTTCTCCTACGCTTAACCGGAAAGCTGCTTTTATCCACATTTTCATCATCTAATCCATGCAAACTCTTCTCCTCATCTGAATCATACACATCATCCTCAGAAATTGCTCCCTTAATCCCCATCTCCACAAACTCGTTGACCAAATCAGGATCACAATCAACATTGTTGTTAAACTGCACATCATCATCATCTGAAGTTAGATCCGCAAAATCATTGTCAATAATTCCATCAAAATTCGGATCATCTGAATCAGTAGAACTCACAGAGTTGGCTATAGACTCCTCCTTAGGTGTAGATGCATTAGAAGACTCCCCTATAGATTTGGTTGAATACCTCTTTGGTTTGGGCTTCTTAGGTTTCACAATTTTTTTTCTTTTTTACTAGAACTATTTCTTCAATAAGTTTATGTTTTCCTTTGTCAACAACCCTTTTTCTTACTGCTTGAGCCCTCTGCCTTACACTTTCTTGTGTTAGTAATATATAAGCCCCATCATCATTTGCTGCAACCTCCTCATTTGCATCACCATTAGGACTATCTTCCTTTTCAAACCCATCAAAGTCTTCTGTATTAGGCCCATCATCCATATCATTTGGACCCTCCTCTACATCATCGATAACATGTCCCATGAAGCTAACATGATCAATATCATTTTGAAATACCAACAACTCTTCTTCAAGAAATATTTTTTGTTCTGCTAAGCAAACAATGTAAAAATCCAATACACTCGTACTTGTAACACATCCACACATATCTTGTACATTAGGATGATGTATGATGGTAGGTACCATGTGACAGGACCCGAACCAGTTTTCACCCTGAAACCCGGATAAGGCCCTGCGGTGACTACCTTAAGATTAACTCTATCGATAAATCGATAAGCCAACCTTAAGATAGACAACCCTAAAACCTGCAAAATTTAAAAACAATTCTAATTCCAGTTCCAACCTCAACACCTGGAGCCATTTGCTCCCCAAACACAACCACCGCCATAGATAAACACAAAATCAAATTAATTTAATATTCAAAGGCTCATAGGTAATCAGAGCAATCTAATACATTGAACTGGAATTTCGAATTATAAAGTAAAGGATCAACATATCCCACCAAGCAGAAACAAAGACGACGATGACTATGCCTCGACTTTGAGTATTCTTGACCTCAAATAATCTAGTCTGCAAACTGGGCGATTTTAAAACGAAGGGCCCAGGGAAAAGTAAATTAAAAACGTTAGAGTGAGTGGATAAAAATAAAATAATTTAATATAATACTTTAATTGAAAGTATCATATTACTTTCCCAATATTTTAGAAATAAAACCACACTGCATGCCTTTAATAAAACGTCCACGTTTTAAGAAAATAATATTTAAAAATCAGCCCCGCTGATATATCAAATAAACAAATAATACTTTTGTTTATATATGTATTTCAAAACGAAATATTTTTGAAAATCAATTAATAATATTTCACGACCAATCCCATTGGTCATATAAAAACCCAACCCCGCCCGTTCGGGAAATTATTAAATTACAGAAAGTCTCATAGGGAAAATATTCCTGAAAACCAAATAGTATAAAATCATGACCAATCCCATTGGTCATATAATAGAATAGGGGAACGTCAATACCACCATTTAATAGTAGCCTCCAAGACTAAGGGCTGAGCCTCCAAGACTCTCTATAGCGTCTCACGCTATGCCCCGTACACGTCGACCACCGAGCTTGAATCTGACCTATGTGGTCAAGTCGTCACCTCGCATGGGCTCAGGCGACTAAGCTAGCTAGCATCAATATATATCTGGACCCTGATATGGTGAAAATCCGAAAACAAAACCGAAAGTACCCTTCCCCTTATATATCATAAATCCGTACAGTCCCCGACCGCACATCTGAGACTTATAATAATCATTAGTATAATAGCCTCGAAATATACTCATATATATCCGACATATCCAACATGCCGTAAAATAATATCGAAAATTATATTTATAACGTCGATATGTCTCACATGTCGAAAATCATAAATAACGAAAATATAAAAGGCCACTACCTTTAATTAATACTTATTCAACATAATCAATTATAAATAATTAAAACATACCATTTCCGGAAACCTTGTTTCCGGATAAAATCACATATTACCAAAATAGTAGTAAAAGCAAAACCCTAAAACCATATTTCTTTAAATATTAAATCAACAATTATAATAGAAGTATATGAATTATCGATTTTCGATAATTCATATCATGCTTACAAACTCATTTAATTAAATATATTATATTTCAATAAAACGTAATTGCATGTATTTATTTTAAAATAAAAACCACTCAAAGTACGGCCGAGCGTGCCGCTATTACTCGCTCTCATTACGTCGAGTAATTTCTCGACTTGTAACAGAGACGTAATTAAAAGATATCTCAGAACTCGAAATTTGATTATAAAGTGAAATTTACGACGTCCTCACTCGTCCGAATAACCTCATTTAAATTATCGTTATCGGTATTGGAATTACGTCTCAAATACCGAAACCATTTACGTCTCAAAATTACTCAGGACACCCATCCCGAGTCCGATCAATCCCTTTTCTGATTATTTCGTCGTAAAACCATTTTAATTAGCTTTTAACCTTTTTACGGTAAGTCAACAGTCGTATTTATCGGTCAAACAGTAATAGTTAAAGTCAAACAGTAAATTTGGAAAGTCAAACAGTAAATGGTCAAAGTCAGAATTACTATTTACCATTTACTTTTACTGTTTACTATTTACTGAATTACCGTTTACTATTTTACCGTTTACTATTCATTTTTTACCGTTTTACATTTCACTATTTACCCATCTTCAACCTTGACGAGTCGCTGAAGCGAGCATCAAGCAATAATAAACCCTACAATCGTTAGTAGTATAGAATAAGTAGGGATCGTTCTAGCCGGAGATTAAGGGTACCTGAAACATGAGAATGTTAACACAAATATTCACAAACACATATGCACATAATTGTCACACTTATATACATATAGACATATTCACACACGAAATTATGGGGGATAAAAGGCTTGGCAGCAAAGCTGCCTCTAAATTCCTAGACATGAATTTAAGACATGAAATTAAATCCTAAAGCTACTATTTACAAGGTTGGTCGACATTCTTCCACATAGCACTAGCATGAAAGCAATCAAAACACATAACAAACAAGCAAATAAGACTCACGCACTACCAGAAAAAAGGCTTTTCCAGACGAAATTAAAAAAAACGGCCGACGAATTAAAATTTTCGTCGGTAATTCCAACGAATAGCCGACGATTTTATTTTTCGTCGGTGGAAAAACAAAATCGTCGGCCATAGTTTAACCATAGTCGACGATACTGTTTTTTCGTTGATATAAACAAAAATCGTCGGCTATATTCATATTTCAGTCGACGATTTGAAATATCGTCGGCCTTTCTCTAAAACATTAGCCGACGAAAACTTTTGAAATGTTGGCCGACGAAATTGAAATTTTCGTCGGCTATAAGTCTATATATTTTCGTCAACGAAATTGTCTCTCGTCGGCTATGTTTTAAAACAAAAAAAAAAAACAAAAAATGACCAGATTCTATTTTCTATCACTAACGATAAACCATTGCTTCATCCTTCAAACAGAAAAAAGTCGTGAAATAAGATATGACCAAAATGATAAAATACGTTTACAGTTGAAAAATGACAAGATTCCGATAAAATCTAAGTGTCGAAAGATGTGGTCAAAGGTTTTATTCCTTCGTTTCCCTAATGGTAGCGTTACCTTCGGTAAATATTTTGAGGAAAATTTTTATACGATTAGTTGCATCTCATCGATTTAAAACTATTATCTGTTGAAGGTCAGGCAAAAAAATGTCATTTAGACAATCCAATTACCATTTCTAAACGTTTAGAGGTTTGACTTACCCGGTTGACCGTTCCGATCGAGCCTTTAACGTTGTCAGCTGAAGTTGGATTTTTTTTCATACATGTATTTAATCTTAACGGTGATATCTGACGGTTGGAATAGATTTTCTAAACTTTTAGATTCAAAATCAGAACATATGCACTAATGTTCCTTAACTTGTCTACTAAGTGTTTAAGTGAATGTATAGTTTCAAATAGTTACTATACGTAGACTCTTCAAATGCAAAAATGTTGTGAAATAAGATATGACTGAAATAATGAAATACGTCTACGGTTGAAAAATGACAAGATTCTGATAAAATCTGTGTGCCGAATGTTACGGTTAACTGGTTTTTACTTTCGTTTTCCTATGGGTAGCCTGACGTTCGTTAAATCAATTTTGTAAAATTTTTATATGATTAGTTGCGTCTCATTGATTTGAAACTATTATCTGTTGAAGGTGAGGCCAGAAACCGTCGTTTAACTAGACTAATTTCCGTTTTTAAGCGTTTAGAGGTTTGACTTAGTGGTTTGACCTATAGTTTAGCCGACGAAAATTATATTTCGTCGGCTAAACTCTTGCTATCCGCGCATTTTTATTGTCCGCCGTTGGATGGCTCAGATCCGACGGCTGTTGATCTTCCAAAGAATAGCCGACGACATTCAAAGTATAGCCAACGACATTCAAAGAATAGCCGATGAAATCTTTTAAATCGTCGGCTAAACTCTTGCGATCCGCGCCTTTTTATGGTCCGCCGTTGGATGGCTCAGATCCGACGGCTGTTGATCTTCCAAAGTATAGCCGACGACATTCAAAGAATAGCCGACGAAATTCAAAGAATAGCCGACGAAATCTTTTAAATCGTCGGCTATTCTCTCTGCTATAAAAGCTGAAAGTCGCAGCAGCCCGACTTTTTTCTCTCCTAAACCCTAAAACATCTCCTCCTCCTCCTTCTCCTCCTTCTCGGCCTCCTCCTCCTCCTCCTCCTCCTCCTCCTTCTCCTCCGGTCCTAAGGTAATTTATTATTTTTTTTTTGCAATTTATTTTAATTGTACAATTTAGGTATATAATTTAGATATTTAAGTGTGTGTTAAATTGTTATATATATTGGTTATATATATAAATTGTTAGATTAATTATATATATATAAATTTGTAGATTAATTATATAAATTATTATATATTTGTTAATATATACACATATTTGTATATATATATATATATATATATATATATATATATATATATGTTAATGTATATTTTAATTGTTATATATAAATTATTAAATTAATTATATATATAAATCGGTAGCCTAATTATATAAATGGTTATATTTATGTTAATATATAAATGGTTATTTGTATGTATATATATGTTAATGATGAAATATAGTTATATTTGTATATAAATGATTATATTTATGTTAATGGTTAGTATTATTTAAAATTAGTTAAATTATAAATATTAATTTATTAGTATGTTTTAAAAAATGTTAGTATTATTGGTTATTATATTAATTAGAATTGGTTATTATATTAATATAATTTAATATTAATTAATGTATTAATTTATTTGTTTCGAGATGGCCGATGCATTTAGACAGCTATTCGGAGGCCGTCGTTCCAGATCTAGGGGTTCTGGAAGTTCTGGCGGATCCGGAGACTCCGAGAGGACCCCTAGCCAGCCTCAGAGGATCGATTCATCCCAGCCGAGGAGGAGTGTGAGCAACCGGCACCAGACCCTTTTATCGGCGGGGCGGCCGTCGAGCAGTTCATGTCCCCCTCTCCGACCAGATCCTCCGAGATGTAGTACGCAGCTATTTCAGGACGACATAGCTCCAGACGTTCATTAGGTCCGTATGCCTGAGGTTCATCGGGAACCGATAACGAGTCCTGCGCCGTCTGCTGCTGACTCTACTGAGGAGCCTAGTCTCCCTAATCAGCTATACCTGCCATACAACATTCCTGCCATACCCGAGGTCGACGAGCGTGGTGTGCCCATATGGCCTGCTAGGCCTCAGTACGTGAATGTTGCGGAGGCATACCATTATGAGCCATTTGAGAGACCTGAGCTCCTGATTTCGGCAAGATTAAAAGGAAAGTCGACAGACGGGTCATCGAGTTCCGTTAACATTTGATTTTATTAATTAAATGTTTTATTAAAACTAACGCACTAATATTTAATTTTATTAACCAATCGTCGTTTATGTGATAGGGACCGCCACTAGCAGTTCAAGCAGGAATACGAGAGGTGTCATATGTTTTGATATGCTTAGGAAAAGTGTTGAGATCAGCGGGAGGATCCAGATCAACGAACCCCCTAATCAGGATGTTCAGGAGAAAAAACGCCGCGATTACGCGGGTTGCGTGGGAGCACTAATTAGGGATAGAGTCCCTATGTTGTGGACACGGTGGGCTGATGTGCCGGAAGAGATCAAGAGGGAGGTCAACAACGCGGCGTCGGTGAGTAATTTAAAAAACTTAATTTCTTTATCGTAATATTTAATAATTTTCGGTATTGTTATAATTTTAAAACTAATAAAATATTATCTTTCAGGCATACTTCGAGATTGCCGAACACAAGCAGGCTTGGGCGTACACGATGCAGAACTCGAGGTACGTTGGGAATTCTTCATCTTATAATTTGAAATATTTTATGATATTAATAATATTTCTAATGCACTTTTGTTTTTTCCGTAGGTTCAAAGAGTGGAAGAACAAGCTCCGTACCCACTTTACCGAATACGACAAACATGGTCGTATGGGTACTCCAAGAGAGTTCATGTTCAGGGAGTACGAGTGGCGTTGGTTGAAGACAGTAGACTTCAACAACCCAGTTATGCAGGTAAATACTAAACTTAACTATAAATGTTTATTTTGTTAATATTTTAATTATTAGTTTAATTATTTTATTATTATAACACTAATATTTTTTTATGTATTTTTCTAATATTTTATTATTTGTTTGAAGGAACGGTCTCGGATAAACTCTGCGAACCGCCGCCGTAACACAACCCCCCATCATGGTGGTTCTAGGCCATTTTCACAATATCAGGAGGAGGCGCTTAGAGATCATCCTTTAAGCAACCCGTACGTAGAGACGTTCAAGAAGGCTTATCCATTAGCGACAGAAGAGCTTGTAAGTTGTTGATTACGATTTTAAAATTTTAATTATTAATTTGACTTAATTATATATTTGTTAGAATATTAATTATTTTTTTTTTCCTTTCAATTAGGAGAGGGTGAACCGGGCCGAAGAAGAAGTGTTGCAGGAAGTAGTTCGGGAGACACAACCGAACATTTCAGAGGAAGATCTGCAAGAAGCCCTGAGTCAGGTCGACCGATCGAATGTCCAAACTGCAGCGAGGATATTCGACGCATCCTTCCCAGACCGGTCAAACGACTACTACTGTCGGGGTTTGGGAAGTTCTGGAATAGGGGTCCTGAAGACCACTAAGGGAGCTCAAAAGAGGGGAGGCGGGGACACCCAACAGATGAAGGGGGAAATGCAGAGATTGGCAGAAGAAAATGCAAGATTGGCTGCCCAGTTCCAGAGAACACAGCAGTATCATATGGAAATGGAGCGTTGGCATGCTGAATGCGAGAGAATTCGGCGACAGAACTACGCCGGCCAACAAAACTGGTGGTATGCTATGTTCGCGGCACCACAACAAGACCTTGAACCCCCGCTCCCGTTTGAGCCGTTAGATGAACCTCGAATGCCGAGAGCTCCCGAGTTCATTCAGCAGTATGACGAGCATGATGGACAGCAGGATGGTGGCCAGGATTAGGGTTTAGGGTTTAGGGATGGAACAAATTAAATAATTAATGAAAAACGTGTTTCTTGTTGGATTGTCATTGTGAATTGCAGGTTGCTTAGAATGGTAATTTAGAAATTAATTTAATTTTTTTCTCCAAAATGTAAGAACAGCCGACGAAATTGACATTATTTCGTCGGTGGTCTATGGTAAATAGTGACGGTTTCGTCGGCTATAACTAAGTAATATATATTAAAATATTAATATATTCTGAAGAAATTGACATTTTCGTCGTCTATATTTCAGAACAAATAACCGACGAAACTGAAGAGATCGTCGGCTATATTTTACGATATCGTCGGCCATATGTGAAAATATCTGACGAAATTTCGTCGGGCATTATACCAAGGTTTGGTCGACGAAGTGTATTTTCGTCGGTGATAATGGCCGACGATTTCGTTATTTCGTCGGGCATATGTGAAAATGGCTGATGATTTCGTTATTGTCGTCGGCTTTGGATATTACAGACGCCGTTTTATCGAAGAATAATAGCGGACGAAATTTTCGTCGCTAGATGGAATACCCGACGAAAATTTTGAATAGTAGACGAAATATTTTTCGTCGGCTATTCTGTCCGATCTGGTAGTGACGGCAAAGTATAAAAATGTTCTACACTCAACTTAACTCCAACCCAATTAGCTCCTTATCGGTTTACTAATTAAGACTCTCTAGTACTTCAAGATTAACTTATCGTCTAACCCTAAAGTTATACTAAACATATTTGAGAACACTTATCGTCGAAAACAAACATGTAAAGTAATTAGGCACACGGTCTTTTTAGTTGGAAACAAGTTAATATAGCAAGGTTGTCAATCATCTTATTAACAAGCATGTTCTTTAAACCACTCTAACCCTTGTAAAAACAACACAAATTAAGACAACCCTAAAGATTGCTTAACCTATATTATTTTCGGCTAATGAGATTAATACTCCACATATTGCAATTATATAGACTACCAATCTTTAAGCACACGAATTTAAAGAACAAGTCAAGAAACCCTAAAACCAAGTTAACAGATATTTTGCCGAATATCCTATTTACTAATTCATTACATATTTCCCTTACTCTTTAACAAACAATCCGATTCTTTACTCTCAAAAACCACTTAAAAATAAAGAAGACGAATTGAATATGCAAATCATAAAACCAAACTTCAATCCAAACAATACATAGACATAGAATTTGAAACCAAGAATTCATGCTTTCTTCATAGACAAAGTTTAACATAACTACATAAAAATTACAAAACCGAAAGAGGGGAGTGGATCACACTTTTGTAGACACCTTGATGACTTCGACTCGTGTGGATCCGGCGGAGGATGAAGGAGATGGCTGCTCGGCAATGGTTAGGTGTCGGCAGAATTTTGTAGGTGAGATGGGGGTGATTTTCGGCTAGGTTTTATGTAGGACTCTTGGGAAATATTGGTAGAGCTTTGGCTAGATTTTTGCTTTGGAATGTGACCCCATTTTTTTTTCTGTGGGAAAACATGGCTTTATATAGAGGCAAATTCGGCAGAAACCCTAGGTAGAAAACCTAGTCCAAATCGGCAAAGGCAATCCTCGTGCAACAAGGTTTTGGTTCCTTCCTTTCTTGGTTCTTCTAGGAAACTTCTTTTGCTGATTTTCTTCCTTGGATTAGGCTGCAATGCTTCATGGACATCACTTGTGAACTCAGAAACTCTTCATGATGAACTTTGGTCCATGGTTACACCCCAATCGGCTTCAATGCTCAAACCGGCAGAATGCTTGGTTTCCTCGGCAGGGCAGTGACCTTGCTCTAGTAAATCTGGCATAACTCCCTCCTTGGAGATCCAATTGATGCGATTCCAAGTCTCAGATAAACTAGACACATAGAGCTTCTTCCATATAAAAGGGCTTGTGAAACGTTGGAAATGAATTTTTGAAGTTGGGACACAGTCCCAGGAAAAATCCTGGAAGTCCCTGGATTTGTTGCTCGGACTGCCGTTTTGTAGCCATCTTTTGGGTGACTTAGTCAAAAAACCTCCGATTAATCTGAATTTTTAACACAAAACCCTTTAGCAAGCCAATAATATGCATACCAAATTTCAGAAAATTTTGAAAAGGATAAGTCACAGTTCCATTCATCTCAGTATCACAAAAAAGACACATTTTGCACTATTTTCCAGAATTCTTAAACTTAGTCATTTTTCGGATTCTAAAACACATATTTTCAAAACTCTACCAAATTGACACTATATTATGTCTCTATCTTAGATAAATAAGGGTTAAACAAAGCATAAACGAGGGCGTAAACATATTAATATCGTCGCACATTGTGCTCCTATCAAACCTCCAGCCGCGGGCAGCAGCAGCGCCGCCGCCATCGCCGCCGGCAGCTCCGCCACCAAGGCTAAAAACACCACCAAATCAACCCAAATTCACCCAACATCATCGCCACCACCTCAGGGACTCATTCCCGTCGTTTCCGCCGCTAAAAAAGGCCCAGCCGCCGCAAACAGAGGCCGATACGGCGGCCTGAAACTCGACCATATTCAATTTTCATCAATTTCGATCAATTAAACATCAAATCACTCCCAATCTACTCTAAACAACGTCCTAAGCTTGAATTCAACCTCCAAATCCACCAAAAACACCAAAATCACAACCTCCACCGATTTGACAAAAAACCCTAGAAATTTCAAATTTCAATTTCTTCTCACCTGGTTCAAACTGGATTAATTCCTTCCATGGAAATCTTGCACCAGCCGAGCCCTTTAATTGCTCTCCAATTTCGGGTCGAACCGTGACCGAAGGAGGGAGAACGAGGTTCGACACAGTCGAACCTTGCTCGGCTTCGCACGGCCAATCGGCGGTTTTCCACGCCGCGCCGCTGCCACAAACTTGATGAGGAGGAGGAGACGAAGCAGACGAGACCAGCGGCGGGCTGAGCGGTGGCCGGACGGCGGAGATGGGTGGAGGTCGGTGGGGCTCGGGGTCGCGCGCGGGAAGAGAGGAGAAGAAAAGGGAAAGAAAAAGAAAAAGAAAAAAAAAATTCCGTTTTGGGAAATTTCCTTCCGGACTATTTATACTCATCCAAAAACGGCAAGTTTCAGGTTTTTACGTCATAAATTTTTCACACGAATTCCAAATTGAACGTGCCATATGTCCACGAGCTCGTTTCAACGTCTTCTATCTCGTCGAGAAATAAAAAAATTTGTTGGGTCAACTTAATTAAAAAGTCAACCTTTAGAAATTTTGAATCGTAAAAACAATTACCGGAACGTAAAAATAAAACATAAAACGGTCAAAAAGTAACTCGAGATTCGGGTCGTATCAATTCTCCCCTCGTTATAAAAATTTCGTCCTCGAAATTTACATACTTGCATGTTTCTCTAGTTTCTCAGGTAATTGCCTTTACCTCTTAATTTACCTCAAACATTTTAGTCCTTCTGATCTAGACTTCCAACTGACTGCTCCTTGACAAACAAATCTTTCTTCGGGTTGATGGGTTGAGTTCTCAAGATATGCAGAAGATCAGCAATTACTTATGGAGTATAAACACATGGAAAAAAAAACATCATGTATCTTGAATAACTTCGAAGGTAGCTTTAACCGATAAGCTACCGACCAATCCGCTACCTAATCTCATGAAAGCTGATATATGTTGACATCCAGGGTTTCACTCCTATTATCAGCGTAACTCTCTTAAAGAGAGTTGTTCATCTAACTTACCCCCGAACTGCAACTCATAAAACTCAACGTATTCTCCAAGATCTGAATAGACATCTCTGTCTATTCACCCATTCAAATGTGCAAGGCAGTGTGCAAATATCATCGAACCAATAGATCTGCCTGCAACTCTTTCGAAACATCATGCCTACTGTGGGTGTGGAATATGCCAAACACACAACTCAAAAATAATAATAAAAATATCTTATTCCACACAAACACCGGTAAATGCCACTGAGACTCCCGAAATTCTACCTCTCACGTTCCACCTGTCGTCACATCATTTACTAATGTCCCACTAGTTTAATCGGAAAATTTCTTAGGTGAGCTATTCAATTCTTTATCCCTTATATGGTCTTCGGACGATTCCTCGAATTGTGCTACCCACACTAAAATAATTAGAACTCTTTTCAAATGGGAACCGACTTATCAAAGTTCAATCTCGTCCACAAATAAAGCAACTCCCATCACGCACAGCTCACAAAAGAGTGGGACAAGAAGCATCATCAATTGTGACGACCAATATAGACTTCTGACCATATACATCCACTACCACCAATAAACTAGATTCGAGAGATAATAAGGAATCTCTCGATTATCCAAGTCCATTTTATGACTGATGTCCAACACTAACTCTCTTAGATCGACAATTATCGAAAATAGTATCGCAAGAAAATTTGAATTTCCGAATATGATATTAAACTTGAGAGAAAACATCTCAAATACCAAAAGATTTGTCGAATTCACAAAATAAACTTCACAACTTGAATTGACCGAGTCAACAAATATCCAATATCCTCCATTAACTCACATTAAAGAAAAGATATCCTCGAGAAATAAGATTCTCAAAACCTCAATTAAACTAGTCATTATCTCGTCCCACGAGAGCTGACATGAGAATAACTCAAATCAATGATTTATCCGATGAAAACACCAACACGCATTACAAGAATAATGACTTCTCAAGTCATCTCTGGATCAGTAAGTGGTCCCACCACAGTACAATCCCAAAAGAAAATTCTCCCATTAACAAAACGTCGTTCAATTAATAAGAATACGCACTACTCACGTCATAACATTCCTTACACAAGCCTCGACTCGAAACACTTTATGAGTCAACAGGGAAACTCCTTTCCTGTAAGGCTATACTATAAGCGACAAATAAAATACCTCTGAAGTTCGAAAATTGCTTTCTGGAAGTCACCGTTGGATTTCACTTCAACCACCACAGATAAGTATGTGACTTCAATCTGAACTAGTAGCCATTCACGGATCTTGAATCGGGATGACGGATCAAAAGTTATGATCCGTTGAAGTTTCGAAGCAATTCCTCGAATAAGAAACACAAAAGAACGAAAGAAGTGGTCGATCAAATATAAATATAAATATTTATATAATGACCAGTCGATAAAAGACGTTTGTCGAATTCTGGTACGTTAGTCAAAAAGACGATCTCACAATACTTATGCTGCTAAAATTGTCCATAGGCACCCAACTTCGATTCCATACTAATCTCCCAATGTTACCATGACTACATCTTCAAATCTCTTTCCCCTCAAATACCACGTATTTCAAAACAAAATATCTCCCATCCGAGTAGCTATTTCAATTTCTAATTCTTCCTTTATCCAATCTTCCGACCAAGGTCGCTAAGAATTAGAATTATTTATAGCTCCCACAATCTCCTTATGGCTCTCCATTCCTTCCGTCATAACCGATATGTCCAAAATCAAAATAAGACGGTTATGAGATTCATAAAAACAACACATGTACACTGCCACTTAAATGTCCACTGACTCATTTTCTCTACATACGCCAAATTCATTGGTCAATCCACAAAATATAGCTAAATAGTGGCTCTAACACATACTCGTAACAATCTAAAATCACAGTCTGATTGTTACATAATCAATTTTCCACTCATTACTGCAAAGTCGCAACGACGACAATCATCTGACGTTAGTCTTGTCAACATTTCCAAAATCGATTACTTAAATAGGCTGCTCAAGAACTAGGGCCAAATCCCCGTACACAAGTGAATAAGAGACCAAGGTCTCAATGTGTAGCCCTCTCAGGAATAACACCTTCCTATCTCAAAAGAAATAGGGACGAAACATCCGAGTTCCCAACTCGTAACCTGACGATAAAACTATTGATAAGCGTCAAAGCACAACCGAATAGGTATAACCCACATACCTATTACGTACGCAAGGATAACGTCCTAAGAGGTCGATGTACTCGAGGCATAGTCCAAGAGATACAACTCGATACCTGAAATGTACTTTACATACTTAATAATGACAATAGCACCAAGGAGCACTATGGGTATCCACTGCAGTCGGATCCATCAGTCGGAGGTACTAAGCATTACTAAGCATATAAAATAACTAAATAGAATAGTACTCTACAGAGTACATAACAAGACACCAAAGAATCAAAGTCACACACTTAATGAACACACTAACATCGAAGTATATGATGGAAATCCGCCGCGGTCGGACCATCAATCCAAAATACTAGGCGTCATCAAGTATAAAAGATAACATGACTGAAGGAATGAAAGGACCTATTGCTCTGATACCAAACTGACAGGACCCGAACCAGATTTCACCCTGAAACCCGGATAAGGCCTTGCGGGGACTACCTTAAGATTAACTCTATCGATAAATCGATAAGCCAACCTTAAGATAGACAACCCTAAAACATGCAAAATTTAAAAACACTTCTAATTCCAGTTCCAACCTCAACACCTGGAGCCATCTGCTCCCCAAACACAACCACCGCCATAGATAAACACAAAATCAAATTAATTTAATATTCAAAGGCTCACAGGTAATCAGAGCAATCTAATACATTGAACTGGAATTTCGAATTATAAAGTAAAGGATCAACAGATCCCACCAAGCGGAAACAAAGACGACGATGACTATGCCTCGACTTCGAGTATTCTTGACCTGAAATAATCTAGTCTGCAAACTGGGCGATTTTAAAACGAAGGGCCCAGGGGAAAGTAAATTAAAAACGTTAGAGTGAGTGGATAAAAATAAAATAATTTAGTATAATACTTTAATTGAAAGTATCATATTACTTTCCCAATATTTTAGAAATAAAACCACATTGCATGCCTTTAATAAAACGTCCACGTTTTAAGAAAATCGTATTTAAAAATCAGCCCCGCTGATATATCAAATAAACAAATAATACTTTTGTTTAAATATGTATTTCAAAACGAAATATTTTTGAAAATCAATTAATAATATTTCACGACCAATCCCATTGGTCATATAAAAACCCAGCCCCTCTGGTTCGGGAATTTATTAAATTACAGAAAGTCTCATAGAGATAATATTCCTGAAAACCAAATAATATAAAATCATGACCAATCCCATTGGTCATATAATAGAATAGGGGAACGTCATTTCCACCATTTAATAGTAGACTCCAAGACTAAGGGTCGAGCCTCCAAGACTCTCTATGGTGTCTCACGCTATGCCTGTACACGTCGACCACCGAGCGTGAATCTGACCTATGTGGTCAAGTCGTCACCTCGTATGGGCTCAGGCGACTAAGCTAGCTAGCATCAATATATATCTGGACCCTGATATGGTGAAAATCCGAAAACAAAACCGAAAGTACGCTTCCCCTTATATATCATAAATCCGTACGGTACCCGACCGCACATCTGAGGCTTATAATAATCATTAGTATAATAGCCTCGAAATATACTCATATATATCCGACATATCCAACATGCCGTAAAATAATATCGAAAATTATATTTATAACGTCGACATGTCTCACATGTCGAAAATCATAAATAACGAAAATATAAAATCCCCGGAAATCTCATTTCCGGTCACTACCTTTAATTAATACTTATTCAACATAATCAATTATAAATAATTAAAACATACCATTTCCGGAAACCTTGTTTCCGGATAAAATCACATATTACCAAAATATTAGTAAAAGCAAAACCCTAAAATCATATTTCTTTAAATATTAAATCAACAATTATAACAGAAGTATATGAATTATCGATTTTCGTTAATTCATATCATGCTTACGAACTCATTTAATTAAATAAATTGCATTTCAATAAAACGTAATTGCATGCATTTATTTTAAAATAAAATTCACTCACAGTACGGCCGAGCGTACCACTATTCCTCGCTCTCATTACGTCCAGTAATTTCTCGACCTGTAACAGAGACATAATTAAAAGATACCTCAGAACTCGAAATTTGATTATAAAGTGAAATTTACGACGTCCTCACTCGTCCGAATAACCCCATTTAAATTATCGTTATCGGTATTGGAGTTACGTCTCAAATACCGAAACCATTTACGTCTCAAAATTACTCAGGACACCCATCCCGAGTCCGATCAATCCATTTTCTGATTATTTCGTCGTAAAACCATTTTAATTAGCTTTTAACCTTTTTACGGTAAGTCAACAGTCATATTTATCGGTCAAATAGTAATAGTCAAAGTCAAATAGTAAATTTGAAAAGTCAAACAGTAAATGGTCAAAGTCAGAATTATTATTTACCATTTACTTTTACTGAATTACCGTTTACTGTTTTACCGTTTACTATTCACTTTTTACCGTTTTACTTTTCACTATTTACCCATCTTCAACCTCCTGCCCCCGGCAGCAGCAACGCCGCTGGCAGCTCTGCCACCAAGGCTAAAAACACCACCAAATCAACCCAAATTCACCCAACATCATCGCCACCACCTCAGGGACTCATTCCCGTCGTCCCCGCCGCTAAAAACAGGCCCTGCCGCAGCAAACGACGGCCGATACGGCGGCCCGAAACTCCACCATATTCAATTTTCATCAATTTCGATCAATTAAACATCAAATCACTCCCAATCTACTCTAAACAACGTCCTAAGCTTGAATTCAACCTCCAAATCCACCAAAAACACCAAAATCACAACCTCCACCGATTTGACAAAAAACCCTAGAAATTTCAAATTTCAATTTCTTCTCACCTGGTTCAAACTGGATTAATTCCTTCCATGGAAAGCTTGCACCAGCCGAGCCCTTTAATTGCTCTCTAATTTCGGGTCGAACCGTGGCCGGAGGAGGGAGAACGAGGTTCGACACAGTCGAACCTTACTCGGCTTCCCACGGCCAATCAGCGGTTTTCCACGCCGCGCCGCTGCCACAAACTTGACGAGGAGGAGGAGACGAAGCGGACGAGACCAGTGGCGGGCCGAGCGGTGGCCGGACGGCAGAGATGGGTGGAGGTCGGTGGGGCTCGGGGTCGCGCGCGGAGAGAGAGGAGAAGACAAGGGAAAGAAAAAGAAAAAAAAAAAATTCCGTTTTGGGAAATTTCCTTCCCGACTATTTATACTCATCTAAAAACGGCAAGTTTCGGATTTTTACGTCATAACTTTTTCACACGAATTCCAAATTGAACGTGCCATATGTCCACGAGCTCGTTTCAACGTCTTCTATCTCGTCGAGAAATAAAATTTTTGGTTGGGTCAACTAATAAAAAGTCAACCTTTAGAAATTTTGAATCGTAAAAACAATTACCAGAACGTAAAAATAAAACATAAAACGGTTAAAAAGTAACTCGAGATTCGGATCGTATCACCATGTGCCCAGCTCATTGCCTGGAATCCTAATATAATACCCAATAAGGCCAACTTGATAACCCAAATCCCATGCCTAGTAATTTAACTCTAGGAAAGAGACCTTGTCAGGATCAACACCATCCAAATACAACACTTCTCCTCCTCTATATTCCCTATTTGAATCCTTGTTACTGAAAAACTTCCCTCCATGATGAATATTCAAGGTGAACATGTCTCCTGAAATGACAAAATCGATACATTAAATTAACGAAATTGTTTATTCAACCATTACAAAATTATCACATTATAATCACATAAGCTCTTAAACATTTGTTTTTCATAAATAGATATCATAAACTATTCTTTTTTTTCTTCAAATCTCGTAGCTTAGTAGCATGACCACACAAATAGAATGACCAAATCTGTTATACTATTTTTACAATTATTCATTGACTTTCAAAGTGGTATCATAAACTCGTTTTATTAGTCTTATTAAGAAATTCATGTCATTCACATGAATACTGATAGGAGCACAAAGTGCTACGATATTAATATGTTTATGCCCTCGTTTATCCTTTGTTTAGCCCTTATTTATCTAAGATCGAGTCATAATATAGATTAGTGAATATTTGATAGAGTTTGGCAAAAAATGTGCTTAAAAGCTGAAAATTTACAAAAAATTAATAAAGTGCTGAAAATCGAAGTCATTGTATGTTTCGTTGATTCTATAAAATTTTCATTTTGCTTTTGATAGATTTTTCTTCTCTTATGAGTAGTACACACATATATGATCGAGTAATAGAAAGAGTTCGAGTGATTAGAGCTAAAGAATATGCCGGAAATTACCACGCAAATTCGGATAGAGTAAGTTCCAGGAATTTTTTAGGCACATCACTCAACTTCCCGATTTTCTCTAGAACAGCTCATTTAGAACTAGATGACGTCTCATACATGCCTGGAAAGATCTCTGAGTCTAACTTCCATAGAAATGGGAATCATATCAATAGCTATTTTCTGGAGAAAGTTATGCTCGTTTGAAGATGCGAATGTCAAATCTGCCGAGAAGAATGGAAATTTCAGCTTAGTCCTGCTGATAGGCTGCAAATCTCCGGATGCCAACTTGCAGCCTCGCCGCAGCGCAGCGCCCGCAGTCAAGGACACCATGCCGCCGAGATGTATTGGACACGGACATGGCGTGTCCGACTCGTATCCAAGATCAAATATGGCGTATCCAATGGCGTATCCGACACGTGTCTAGTGAGGTTCTGACCTATGACGCATCGTATCGGATATTGGCATCTCGTATCCGATATGGGCACCTACCTTAGCACACGCCTCGCGCACATGCAGCCTTCTGCAATGCTGCCTTGCTTACCGCTACTGCACAAGAGCCTCGCCAACAGGCCATGCATCTGCGCACATATCCAAGAGTCCAACAAGAAGACGCTGCGCATGTGCGCCAGCCTTCTGCACGCCAGAATGCACGTCCGCGCCAGCCTGCCAAGCACGCAGGCTCTCATTCTACCTTGCAATCGAGAAACAGAGCCTCTGCCGATAGAGAGCTTCCAAGGGACTTCCAAGTCTTTCCGCCTTTCCAAGTGGCTGCAAGCGGCTGTAACCATTCCTAGAGCTGCTAGGAAGATAGGAAAGTGTGAGGAGACCAAGTCAAGGCCGGCTGCTACAAGGAAAGACCAAGCAATGTGCAACAAGGAAACCTAGCGGAAGAAGGAAAACATGCTTCCGGGTGCAACTAGGGAAGGCTATGACAAGTTTTTGGGCCTTTAAATCCATCAAATAAATGGCTGCCGATCCACTCAAGGAGTCCATGAAGAGTTGCAGCGGGTCCAAGAAGAAAACGCACGGAAGGAAAGAAGAAGTCTTGGCCGGCAAGTTTCCTAAACCAACTCGGTTTGTCCCTATGACTTATGTATTTATTCATGTTTGTGTAGTTTGTAAGAACTTGTTTCAATTCTTGGTTTTTGTTAAACTCTTGTATGAACTCGGTTTGATGTTTATGTAGTTGTTTTGCAATTTTAACTTATGGATTTTGTGTGTATTGATAATTAGGACAGTAGGTGTCTTGCAAGTTTAGGTTTAAAATTGGTTAGTATCTAAGGATTGGGCATGAAAATCGGTACCTAGTATTGTCTTGAACATTGATCTAGGTGCTAGGTTTAATCAGCTAGAGTAATAACGAACTTTGCCATACTGAAAATGTCGCTTTGATTTGTGTTGCTCGCTTAGGGTTTAATACTTCAGATACTTACATGTTAAAATAAGAAGATTGACGACCTTACTTGTTTTGCTTGTCTCCAATTTAGACTATTGCGCACAATTGTTAAGTCTCAAAAGGATTAACATATATTCTAGGATCCATACTCAAAAGGTCAATCTTAAGAACTTGAGAAGTCTTACAACTAGATTATAGTTGGAACTAAAATTGAATCTAAACATGTTGATACTTGTTCCTTACTTTCTTACATGCGAGTCTATATGTTAAAGAGTCTTTTGTGTGAATTGCTTGGTGTGAAAGATGATGATCACTTGTATATATTGGAATATGATTTATTTTCGTGTCTTAGACTTTAGGGCAGTCTTGCTGCCGAATCTATTCTCTCCCCCAAAGTGTGACGATTTTGTGTATATATTTGTATAATTTTGTTTAACATTCTGATGTTTCAGGTACCCTTAAGCCCCGGCTAGAACGATCCCTACTTGCTTATACTACTAACGGTCTTTTGTAGGGTTTATTATTGTTTAAGTGTCTGTGGCATTTTCGATCAATTTTTGGCGTCGTTGTCAGGGATTATAAAAGCTTGATTTATGTGAATGTGTTGTATATAAAGTTGTTGGAAATTTTTAGTGTATAGTTTAAAGGTTACTTTTGTTAATATTAGTCTTAATCCTTCATGCTATCTTTCGAGGTTTCATGAGGTTGAGGGCGGCTTTTATTGACACTTGTGGTACTGTCGACACAAATGTTCTTAACTGAGTAAGGAGCAAAAGGTTCGCCTATTAGTCTTTGTTGTCCCGACTTAGCATCGAGGTTTGTAAAACTAGATCTCAGAGGCTCACAGACTGATCATTCTTCTCGGTGAAGGGATCGATAGGCGACTTGTCCTCCGTGGAACCAATAAATGAGTCGTGCCTTGAGCTACTTTCGGATGATACATGCTAGCCTTCTGAAACCACAAAACGATTGTATTTAGACCATAGCACCTAGGCCGTATGTCCACCGAGACTCAAAGCTTTGATAGGTTCGGCATGAGTGGTTTTTTATACTTAAAAGAAAACGTTTTGTGTGGTTCAAACTCTCGAGGTATATCGGATAAAGCATGATACTACCAGGGGCTGTATCAGTCTATTGCACTGTTATTTCCTCTTCTCTATGTATCTTGAGAGTTAGAACAAATCTTAAAAGCAATTAGACTTAGAAATTACATGAACATGAAATTTTCGTTGCTTTTTGATGAGGTGCCTAAGCATGCACACAATAATTACCCTACAAAAGATCGTGAGTAGTACAAGTAAGTAGGGATCGTTCTAGCCGGGGATTAAGGGCACCTGAAACATGAGAATGTTAGACAAAATATTCACATATATACAATCAAATCGTCACTTTTTGGGGGAGAGTTGGTTCGGCAGCCCTATAAACTAGATGCGAATTAAAATGCAGGAATTTAAACTCTAAACTACTATGTAAGTTTTGGTCAACATTTTTCACACAACGATCATAAAAAACTATCACAAATCGAAACAAGTAACAAGTAAGGACTCACAAAAACATGCATTGAAATATTCAAGATTCAACTTAATTCCAACCTAACTAGACTCCTTAGGGGTTTATCTAGTCGATTTTAGATTTCACGAAAGTACTTAGAATTAGCTTAGTGGATAACCCTAATCTTTAGCTAACCAATTAAAGACACTTAGTGTAGATATTAACCAATTATCATATAAGGCACGGAATCTCTTAGTCGGAAACAAGTTAATATGCAAGGCGTCACTCTTCATATTAGACAACTAAGTTGTAAGAATTACTCTAACCCTAGGTAACAACATAAACCAAATCGATTTAGTGTTCTAACTTGACCTATGTTACTACGGCAAGTGAATTCAACATCTAGACAACAACCATAGCCTACGATTGCACCTAAATATCTCTTTTGGTTGCACACGAATGCAAACAACTAATCAAGAAGAAATCGAGAATCAAGTTAAGCATGCATCCCTAAGACCTAACTGGTTACATATTTACAAATTGTGTTTGCATATTTTTATCTTTCAAAGAACCATGAAATTGAAACTTTAATTTTAGCATGACACCAAGAATCAAACTCATGAACTACTTTAAATATACAAAACTAAATAAACAAATTGTCTTTACATAGATATAAGAACAAATACCAAAAGAATATCCAAACTACATAGACATAGTATCGAAAAATAAAAGAATTACAAGCCGAAGGGACTAGATCACACATTTGGACACCTTAGGGCAGTAGCTCGTGTTGATCTTGGTGATGAATGATGGAGGCACGGACTGATTTTTATCGGATGGTGGTGGAATGAGGTTTCGGAAGGAATTTTCTGGATGGTGGTGAAGGGGTTTTCGGCTTGCTTTTCTCTCAAAGACTTAAGGTAGAAAATTTGGTAGAGTTTTAGACTTGTGTTTTGGCTAAGGATGTGACAGGTTTTTCTGAGAATTTGTTGCCTTTATATAGAGGAAAAACCCTGGGGTTGCCGGCAATACAAAGGAATGAAAATTCATTTTCCTAGTTGGTTTATGTTTCCTTGCCGGCAAAGCTATGCATTCTTGGACTTCATTTCTGATCTTGAACTTCAATCGGCATCAATGACATAGTATGGACATGTCCAACAAGTCTTTAGGTCCAAAATATCCGATCCATGCTCCCAAAAATCCAATGGAGAGTTATCCTGATGCAACCGGGAAACTTCAGTTTTCCCGGCAGAATGACCTTACCTCAGTAAATCCGGCATAACTTCCTCCTCATAGCTTCGATTGATGCGATTCTAAGTCTCAGAGAAACTAGACTCGTAGAGATTTGTATTGATATAAGGCATGCTCTCTGGTTCTAAGCGATGCGTCCCACAGAAAGTCTGGAAGTCATGACACAGTCTCAGGAAAATCATGGTAGTCCCTGGATCGTAATGCTCAGACTGCCAAGTTGCAGCCATCTTTTGGGCGACTTCCCAAACTCCGATTAATCTGAAATTTTGACACAATATACTTTAGCTTGCCAACTATATGCATACCAAATTACATCAAATTTGGAAAAGGATAAGTCATATTAACATGAGCCTCAAAATTACAAAAAAGACATATTTTACTTTATTTCCTCAGAGTTCTAAACTTAGTCATTTTTATGATAATTCAGCACATTTTTCCAAAACTCTACCAAAATGACACTAAACTATATTATGATTCAATCTTAGATAAATAATGGTTAAACAAAAGCATAAACGAGGGCATAAACATATTAATATTGTAACACTTTGTGCTCCTATCAACTACCTCACACTTATCATTTGCTAGTCCCTTAGCAAAGCTAAATAAAACTATGACTATAAATAAACTATTGCCCTAACAATTTGTCTCAGGCTCGTATGAATACATAGCTTTCAAGTTGACGCATGAGAATGCTAAGCACGAAAATTTCAAGTTTCATGAATATGTAACATCAATATGAACATATAAGAACAACATATAAGCATGTAAACATGTAAAGTTAATTCAATCCTCCTCCCAAGGCATACTCTCTTCTTTTCTCTCGAAGTATGGTTATTCACACATAAGTATATGCAAGTGAAAGATAATGAATTACGAAGAGTAACTTGCATATGTCAAAGAAACGAAAGCACTTTGTGAATAAATTTGTAAAGAAAAATCTCATATGATAACTCTATGCACGATTGGACCAAAACCATATGCTCGACTCTTGATAAAATTTCCACAAATCAAGGCATACCATCTTAAGAATCATGAAAACGTTATAGGAGAATAAAAATATGGGGCTAGGCTATATAAGGTAGGATTTTTTAGGATAAGTGGTGCTTAAGAACATCACCAAGACTTGGCAATTCTTGATCCTCCTTATGGCTTCACTCCAAGGGTCAAATATCATATTGTTGGACCCTTCCTTCATTCTTTACTTCCCAAAACATCATAAACATGGACAAACGTCAAAATTTAACAATGCTAGACCTTCAAGTACAAACTAAACTCCAAGCTCACAACATTTATTCAAGGAATATGACTTATCACTACTACAAAAAACTCAATACACAACACAGATCAGACAACACTTTGAAAGTTACATGTTGTATGAATGACTGAACTGTTTCACACAACTTAAAGTGAATTATTTGTGTTGTATGAGGGTACACATTTTCCATATTCTGAAAAATATTTTTCCAGATTTTGTCACACAACTCTAACACACATATTTTGTTGTATGATTAATGAAAATCTTGGCGGCAGAACTCCCTCCGACATTGAAACTCAAATTTGGGGAAGGTCTAAATGGACAGACAACAAAGTTCTTATTATGTGTTGTATGATAATATCACATCTTGCATTAGGTGCCACTAGTGCAAGATGAAAAATACTTGTACAATAGAATTTTGTAATTCTGTTGTACGACTTGTTTTGCTTGTCCTTGTGCTACATTCATTTTGGCTCCAATTGCTCAAAATTGTGTTCCTTCAGAGCGGGAAATTTGCCTCCATTCACTTTGGGTTTTCGAAACATACATGTGCAAGATGGTTGGACAACAAAGTTATTATTTTTGTTGTATGACGATGTTAGGTAGTGTTTATTTGAACATTTTGGCTCCAATAACTCAAATTCATGCCCTAAATGTGTGTCAAAGCGGGAAATTTCCCTCCTTTCATTTTGGCTTGACATTGACAAATATACAACAATGGTTGTTTTTCTGTTGTATGAGAATATTACAATTTCTACTAGATAAACCTAGTGGAAAATGGAAAATCTTTTCGAAACAACTATATAAAAGAAGTCAAATTTTGAAAAATGTTATGAAGTAACATTTGATCGTTATAATGAAATACGGTGATGGTAAAAAAATCACTTAAATTCGACAAAGTTAGATACGGTGAGTTAAATACGGTGATGGTAATAGCGTTTTCGTGTGATAAGTTTAATGAAAATATGGTTGACCGTTTCGATCGAGCATCGAATGTTCACGAAACGAGTTGATTTTTCTACTCTACTCATATTTAACTATAACGATCACATCAGACGGTCAAAATTTTTATTTTGTGAATTTAGCCATTATAATGACAACATGCTTACTAATGCGATATAACTTGATTAGTAAATTATACTCAAATGTACAACTTTTCGAAACAACTATATAAAAGAAGTCAAATTTTGAAAAATGCTATGAGATAACATTTGATCGTTATGATGAAATACGGTGATGGTAAAAAAATCACTTAAATCCGACAAATTTATAGTCCCGATCGATGCGGTCAACCTTATTTAAACTTATTTATCTCTATGGGGAGCCATAGTATCGGGAGGTAAACGTTCCAAAATTTTTACATGCCTGATTACGTCTCATTTATTTGAGAGTTTAATGTTTGGAAGAGTCAATGAAACAAAGTCATTTAATTGTACGTAATAGCGTTTTCGTGTGATAAGTTTTATGAAAATATAGTTGACCATTTCGATCGAGTATCGAATGTTCACGAAACGAGTTGATTTTTCTACTCTACTCATATTTAACTATAACGATCACATCAGACGGTTAAAATTTTCATTTTGTGAATTTAACCATTATAATGACAACATACTTACTAATGCGGTATAACTTGATTAGTAGATTATACTCAAGTGTATAACTTTTTGAAACAACTATATAAAAGAAGTCAAATTTAGAAAAATTCTATGAAATAACATTTGATCGTTATGATAAAATACGGTGATGGTAAAAAAATAACTTAAATCTGACAAAGTTAGAGTCCTGATCGATGTGGTCAACATTATTTAAACTTATCTCTATTTATGGGGAGCCATAGTATAGGGAGGTAAACGTTCCCAAATTTTTATATGGCTGATTACGTCTCATTTATTTGAGTTTAATGTTTGGAAGAGTCGACGAAATAAAGTCATCTAAAGGTACGTAATAGCGTTTTCGTGTGATAAGTTTAATGAAAATATGGTTGACCGTTTCGATCGAGCATCGAATGTTCACGAAACGAGTTGATTTTTCTACTCTACTCATATTTAACTATAACGATCACATCAGACGGTCAAAATTTTAATTTCACTAGCACTCACACTAGGTCAACCATAAATAAACAGTACTTACTACATGAAAACGCTCTTACCTACTTTCTTGTAACTTTGTTTTATTTTGTTTTGTTTTTTCTGATTTCACTAGCACTCACACTATCATGGAGATGAGCTATATGAAAACATATAAACTTTTTGTGGCGTTTATCCCCCGATTATTTAGCAATCCATATGAAATCATAAATATAATTAGAGTTGACCATGTAGATCGACACCCAAACATTACCAAAAATATGTGAAATTTTTATCATAACTATATTTAACTATACTATCCACATCTTACGGTTGATTTTTCTAAATTTTATTTCCTTTATAGAGTTTGTCTAGATACATATAAAAGTACGAGTTTACATGTATTCTAGATTTATTTTTATTATGTGTGTTATTAGCCATTTAATTTTAGTAAAAATCAACCACATCCGTTCGATTTGAGTTGAGAGTGGGAAAAAACCCTAATGGGTCAGCTAAGGAAAATAGATAAAACAATTGAAAAATATTCTATTGTATGAAAAAATCTAATGCTATGGAAAACACAAATTTGGGAATACCGGCGGCAAATTTCCCTCGGTTGCAGATTTGGGCCAAAATAAAAAATAACACATATTCAAAAAATTGAAGACAAAATTTTACAGAAGTCCTCGACTCTCTCCTTACAAAAGTCCTTCCTCTCTCTTTTCTCTCTCTTTTCTCTCAGAAGAAAAACCGCGACCTCCACACTGCTCACCGCGACCTCCACACCACCTCTCTCGACCTGGAATGTCACCAAAAATCTCCAGATCCTCACTCTCTCTCTCTCTCCACCCCACCCCACCCCACCCCACTTCAGTTCGATTCCTCCCTCCAAACGACTCAAACCCCGAACTCTCTCTCTCGATCCCGAGTTCGTTTTTGGCTCCGGCAGAATCTTCCACCATAACCAAATCTCTCAGCCCACGAACCCAGTTCGATTACGAACTCAAAGCCATTCCTGGTAAGGCCATTTTCAACCAGACCCAGTTCGATTCCTCCCCAGATTTCTACTCAAACCCTCCTCAGATTTCTACTCCACCTTCTCCTCCCTCCTACCTGTCTCTCTTCCCATACAAACTCTCAGATTTCGTTTTCAAGCCCTAAATTCGATTAAACTCCAAATTCCCTTCTGTTTCTCTCTTAGACTTCGAAGTAGTGGAGCTTCTGGGCGGTGGTGAAGCGGTGGCGTATTGAGAGACTGGTGAGGAGTCCGATGAAGAATTTGGTGATTAGTCTTGGTGGTTTGGTCTAGTGGGGGACGAGGAAGCACGTTCGGTTTGTGAAGACTGATCGGAGAAGTACACACATTGATGTTGTTTAGTGAGTTTAGTTCATTTGAATTGATCTTTGGTTAGTTTACTACTCCTGTATAGTTTAATACTTGCCTCAGTTGCAACTTATGATGAGTAATCATATTGCAGTTCTCGGTTTTCGGTTCAATATTGACTATTGGAGCAATGATTGGGGCAGTAGTGAGTGGGAGAATGGCAGATTACATAGGTAGAAGAGGTGTAAGTTTCTTCCACTACCTTTTTCTGGTTTCTTGAACTGTACTTCAGTTTTGCTTCATTTGGTTTGTTATATGATGCAGACTATGGGATTTTCACAGATATTCTGCATATTTGGATAGCTAGCGATAACTCTCTCCAAGGTCTGCATCATATTTCTCTTTAGCTGTTGCATTTCAAGCTTCGAATTATATATATTGCATGATTCCTCATTAGAATAACTAATCACATGGTTTTGAGATTAGCATATATATATAATCATGAAAGATATATCCTGTCATTAGTATGTCTCCAGTTTAAAGTTTCTATATTGTATTTCTCGATGCAGAATGGACTCTATATGAGCAGGTTGCAGTAGCAGCCATGGACTGCCTGAGTCTTGATGTTGCAAAGGTATAATACTTATTTCATTTACCTTAGTCGGATGGAATGGAATGCAGAAACACTAATATGGGATTGTGATTTATGAATTGAAATTTTGGGATTAGCCTAAGTCTTTGGTGGAATTTTTTCATCAGTTTGGAATGATATTGCCACCCCATTTTTTACTTCTTGCAGAACTAATCCCTTGTAGTCAAAGCCTCAATGGCTAATCTACTGATTTACATTGCCTGGAAATATAAAAAGGATGCTACAATAGCAAGTCTCGTGTATAACTTTGTCTCTGATTGATTCTCATTACAGTGCCTTTGCTTGGTTTTCACTTTGTTTCAATCTGATAATATTCTCACCTTCATCACATCCTGTGTTTAGAAATTTGTTCGAGAAAGTGATTATGGCAAGAACAGGCAATAAGAACATACAAGCGATGCTGGTGGGTATGTTTTCCCTTTTTAACTTTCATTCATTTATATGCCTAACCTGGCCAAACACTGCTTAGCAATTTCAATTCTTGTTCATATAGATAATATGTTTGCTTAGGTAAGTGAATTGAGTTGTGTGAGGTTCCATGATTAACCATGACCAAAAGTTAGTTTCTTTTGGTAAAGCACTTCCCTTTATATTGTTACAAGTTGTGTTTTAAAATTTAGTAAAGGAACATTTGCAAGGGGAATAGATGTTGATTTGGTTTACTCTATTATATATTTCCTAGGTGCTTCTTTTGTATTGTTATCATTACTGACTCTACCTTTAGTATTATGCTTCCATTATGCATGCATTGAACTGATTGACCTCTGACCTTCAGTTATAGTTCCTTTGCAAGGTAGTTGATGTCCTCACAGATGATCTTGGTAGCTTGAATGAAGACTTGATAAAAGATAATTTTGTCATCGTATATGAGGTGATTTCCTTGATTATACTTCTACTGCATAATTATTTTTTTTCTTTTCGGAAGTTGATGCTTAACTTTCACCCAGTCTCACACTTGTATTTTCTCAGAGAATGTGTCTGTTCTCGGGGAAAGTTTAGTTGTTCATGGCTTTTGTTGTGTAAAACACTTGTTCACTTACATGCAGAATGTGCACTTACATGCTGCATGTAAATGAAAAATTGAACACTTCTAACATCTTATCCTCGATGGCTGTCATTTTTATGTGACTAGGACCTGGCTGCTAGTTAAAGTTCATTTAGTGTTTCCATAAGTTTTACTTGGAAGACTGACCAAAATATCAATTGCAATTTGCAGCTTCTGGATGAAATGATTGACAATGGCTTCCCTCTCACTACAGAACCATTTTCTGAGAGAGATGATCGCTCCACCAAATCGTGTCAACAAGTTGTTGAGTGTTGTAGTAATGAAGTTTGATTCATGGCTTGGATCTGGCTAGCAGCTAGGATTGCTTTTAATTACTGTGTATGTAGTAGCTACGAATGTTAATGTACTTGAATGATATGCATTCAACTGTGGTTTTATGTGGTAATATGAAACATTATTTTTAGAAAAATATTCCAGCATTACAGAGTGAACATACAACAATTGACTGGTAGCTAAACTTCAGACAACCTAAAATTGCTCACAAAAATGATTGATAAAAAAAATCTGTTGTATAAAACCAAATGTTAAAATATGTTTTCGTAATCATACAACTTAGTTGTCTGAATCAGACAACTGAATAAGTAGGATATGAAATCTATTGTACGAATGAGACAATTGAATAAAAATGTAATATTCTGTTGTATGTTTAAAACTCACACAACAGAAAATTTTATATGTTCTGTTGTATAAACTAGACATGTCAGTGCAGTGTATGTCAAGCCAGCCATGACATGACATATAAGTTGTACAACAGAAACTAAAACTGACTTGCCTGACGTTTCATCACACAAGCTCGAGATATACAACGGAAAATCCGATCTCACACAACGGTGATTCACCGTAATCACCGTTGTGTATTGAGTTTTGTGTAGTAGTGTTAGCAATTTTATTTTATTGAAATCGTGCCTCTCTATTTCTTGGACTTGATACTTTTTCTTTTCTTGGTCCGAAATTTTTCTTTTTCTAAGGCACGGCTCACATACAATTTTTCGTACAAATTTCAAGCTAAGTCTACACCACACTTGTTCTTCTTCATCACTCTACAACTCCAAGTCAATTTCACATTTTTGCCAAGTCTCGTGAGACAAGGGTTAAGATATAACTATTCTAAGCATAAGAATTTTAATAAGGGTGATGAAAGAAAATGTTCGATGTAGGCTCAAAGGGGTTTTCTAAGGAGTCCCACGACGGGCACAAATAGGCACATGCTTTATTTGGCAATGGTGGTAATCCTAATATAACGTTTTCAATCCTTTTCAAAATCTAGGCAATTTTCATGACTATCAAGTTTCAAAAATCACAAGAGCGAGTTCTAGCAATTCTAGAGTCTATAAAGAGTGATCGATATATTCATCGAATAATCAAAGAATTATGAGGTTTCATGCTTCCTATGTAACTATCGATTTTTTATCTTTTTATCACTCGAGAAGAAAGCAATTTGGCTCTAAAGCTCACGTAGGTTATTATGGAAACAAATTAGCTAAAACATGCATGCTTTAGTAATCAACAAGTCCTACATGTTCCTACCAATGCACATAATCCATGAAACTCACAATTTTAATTGTATGTACAACCATCATCTATGTATGCAAAGATGAGAAAAACATCATTGACATATTAGGGGCATCCTAAAACAACAATTGAAACACTCTATTTTTGTATTACAATTTTTCTGAAATTTTCTTTGCTAAACTAAACATACGAAAACATAAACGGAATACATTATCCCACCCCACACTTAGAAAATTACATTGTCCTCAATGTAAGCACAAAACTATATCAACGAATTTCCTAAGCATGTAATTGTCTAACACATTCCAACATATTATCACAAATCAAAGAAAAAAAGAAGGGTTAAGAAATTTCAAACTCTCGGTGATGGCTCCTTCACTTTTCTTTGATCAAATTGGGTTGCCTTCCAAGTAGCGCTTTGTATTTATAGTCCATTGCTGAGACTTGTCACCTTTGTTGCATGTGTTCATCATGTGTATTGGGTGGTTTATGGTGTGGCAGCCCTATATCACGGCAGCAAGTTGCTCGGCAGCTTTGTCATCTTTGCTCGGCAGGAAGCAGCAGCTCGGCTGCATTGGAGGGGCTCGGTGCTTCTTCCAAATCAATCTCTTCGATCATGTGTTCCTGATAAGCGCACAATGTGCGACGTTATTAATGTGTATTATCCCTTATTTATGCTTTGTTATGTCTATTTAGAGTAAGATTGAGTCATAATTTAGTTTAGTGTCATGTTGGTAGAGTTTTGGAGAAAGTGTGCTTAATAATCAGAAAAATGACTAAGTATAGAAATCTGAGCAAAAAAGTGAAATTTATGTTGTTTTCGTGATATTGAGGCTCGTGCTACACTGATCTATCCTTTTCCAAATTTGATGAAATTTGGTATGCATATAATTGGCAAGCTAAAGTATATTGTGTCAAAATTTCAGATCAATCGGAGTTCGGGAAGTCGCCCAAATGAAGGCTGCAACTTGGCAGTTTGAGCAAACCAATCCAGGGACTACCAGGATTTTCCTGGGACTGTGTCCTGACTTCCGGAATTTCTGTGGGACACATCGCTTGGAACCAGAGAACGACCCATACGCCGTTGGAAAGCTCTACGAGTCTAGTTTCTCTGGGACTTAGAATCGCAGCAAAATATTTCCTGAGCAAAAAGTTATGCTAGTTTGAATGCACGAAGGTCAAGTCTGCCGAAAGTAGAAAACCTAAACCGAGTTCTACATGGATTTGGCTTACGAATGTGGACTGAATTCCATCCTTTGTGCAAGATTTTTAGCTGAATTAATTCATGGAAAACCTAAAGAGATATTGCTCAATTATTCAGTCATTATCTTGGGAATTTTCGGCAGAAAATAGAGGAAGAAAATCGCAACAAATCTTGATTAATTTCGGGAAAATTCCTGTGCACGTCTCTCAACTTCCACGGACTCTCCCGGACAGCTGACAATGAATCAGAATTCAAGCCTTATATGGATAGAAAGCTACGGGAGTCTAGTTTCCAACCCAACTGGAATCACCTCAATAGCTATTTTCTAGAGAGAGTTATGATGTAATCAATGCACGGAGGTCATTCTGCCGAATTCAGAAAATCAAGGAAACCTAAACCAATTCGGTTTTGGTTTGTGGCTGGCTTCTCTAGGTTACTTCCTCTATAAATACCAAGGCTTTTGCACAGAAAATCATCATCTCTCTCTCCACAAAATCCTTGCCGAATCCCTGCCAAAATAAATCCACAAATTTCATACCAAGAACCAAGGCCGAATCCACCATATTCTACCAACAATCCGATCATCATTCACCAATCCTTGCCGAATCTTTATTAAGGTTGTAACATGGATTGTACTCTATTGGTTTTTGTTTCTTTGTATTTAAACATAACTTTGTCTATGAAGTATGTTTTGGTTTCTGAATTTATTTTCGGTATTGATAATCATATATGGGATCTTTGGATCTTTGTTATAAATGTTTGGGAATTTTATATATGATTGCCGATTTATGCATGTGATATGATTAAATATGTTGTATGGGCAGTAGGTTTTGAATGTGTTCTTGATTTAATTAGGTTTATTTTCTTAATTCGTGTGGAACCGAAGGAGATGTCTAGATGCATTCGCAGGCCATGAGTGTTATCTAGATGTTGAATTCATATGCCGATTTAATACATGTTGATTCACACGCGTTGTTGGTTTTGATATGTATTAATCTAAGGGTTAGAGTAATTATGGAAATTTACATGTCGATGTGAGATGGGTGACGCCATACTTGCTAACATGTTCCAATTCGACAATATGTGCTTATGTTCTTTTTGTGTTTAATTTACATGCGTTGTGTTATTAAACCGATTAGTACCATGTTTAGGATTGCGCGCGTTTCGGATTCTAAATACTTATGATGTCTTGAATAATTAGGATAAGCTGCGTTGGCCCTAATTAAATTGGAACTTAATTAATCTTGAAATCGTTTTATGTTTGCTGCCCCTATTACTTGTTTTAATTTTGTTGCATGTATAATGAGATTTGTGTTTGGTGATTGTGTGAAAGGTGATGATCAATTGTATATAGTAATCTAGGATTTAATTTTCGTAAACTAGTAAGTAAATAATAATTAAAAATTTCGACAACCCCCCTTTTATGCAATACTTTGTGTGATTGAAAGCCCTTGATTTCCCCGGATAGAACGATCCCTACTTGTCAATACTACACTCGACACAAGAAGGGTATTATTTGTATGTAGTTGTTTTGCAGGTATTTTATGCTTGGATAACACCTCCATCAGTTCCTCAAAAGTGTCGAAGTAAGGTTTAAGTCGATGCCCGTTTACCTTGAATGTCTTACTTGATACATTACTTTGGATTTCAATTGCACCATGAGGAAACACCTTTGTCACTAAGAAGGGTTCGATCCAACGAGAACGAAGCTTTCCCGGAAAGAGTCGAAGTCTTGAGTGGTATAAGATAACTTTTTGTCTAACCTCAAATGTCTTTCCTCGGAGCCTCATGGTAAGTACGAGTTTTCTCCTTGTATATCCAAGCAGCATCATATGCTTCATTTCGTATTTCTTCAAGTTCGTTGAGTTGAAGCTTTCTATGAAGGGCAACCTCATCAATGCTCATGTTGAAGGTTTTAACGGCCCACCATGCTTTGTGCTCAAGCTCTACCGGTAAGTGACATGCTTTACCATAAGTTAACCGAAAAGGAGACATACCTATCGGCGTTTTGTATGCGGTTCTATAAGCCCACAAAGCATCCTCGAGACGATCACTCCAATCCTTCCTTGAAGGTCCAACGGTTTTCTTTAGTATTTGCTTGATCTCTCGATTGCTTACCTCGGCCATGCCACTTGTTTGAGGATGATAAGGTGTAGAGACTTTGTGTGTGATGCCATACTTGTTCAATAGTGCCTCAATGGTGCGGTTGTAAAAGTGGGAGCCTCCATCACTAATCAAGACTCTTGGAACTCCAAAACGTGAAAAGATGTTGGTCTTGAGGAATTCGGCAACCACCTTTGAATCATTGGTGCGTGTGGCCGTAGCTTCTATCCACTTTGACACATAATCAACCACAAGCGAGATGTAGAGAAAGCCTTTACTTGAAGGAAAAGGGCCCATAAAGTCTATCCCCCAAAGATCATGAATTTCGATGGAGTTGATGGGTTGTAAAGACATTTGATCTCGTGGACCGATATTTCCCATTCGTGGGCATCTAACACATGACTTACAAAAGATCGTGGGCTAAAAGAATCCACATTCAAGTACTTTCAAAGCGGTCTTCTTTGCTCCAAAATATCCTCCACACGCCTCACTATGACAAAATCTTAGAATTGGTGCATGCTCATGCTCCGCGACACATCTTTGAAGCACTTGATCACTACATTGCTTCCATAAGTATGACTTGTCCCAAAGATAGTGACGAGCTTGCTTGATGATCCGAAGCTTTGCTTGTTTCGGCATAGTGCTAGGGAGTTGTCGAGTAGCTAGATAATTGGCCAAGTCGGCGTACCAAGGCTCTTGTGCTTCGAGTCGAAAGAGTTGTTCATCCGGAAAGTTTTCAATAAGGGGCAGCCGATCCTCTTGTTTTACAATTTGGCTTAGGTGGTTGGCCACTACATTCTCTACTCCTTTCTTGTCTTTGATCTCAATATCGAACTCTTGAAGCAAAATAATCCATCGAATGAGTCTTGGCTTAACATCCTTCTTTTTCATAAGATATCTCAAAGCGGCATGATCACTATAAACACTGACTTTGGAATTCAAAAGGTATGATCGAAACTTTTCCAAAGCAAAAATTACCGCTAAGAGTTCTTTCTCGGTTGTGGAGTAATTAAGTTGAGCATCATTGAGCGTTCTTGAAGCATAATAAATGGCATTTGGCTTCTTCTCTATTCTTTGGCCGAGTACCGCTCCAAGCGCATAGTCACTTGCATCACACATGAGCTCAAATGGAAGCTCCCAATCCGGCGAGGCTAGAATCGGCGCCGTGCATAAAGCTTGCTTCAATCGGCAAAAAGCTTGCTCACACTCCTTATTCCAAACGAATGGCACCTCCTTTTGAAGTAGATTGCTCAGTGGCTTAGCTTCCTTGGAAAAATCCTTGATAAATCATCGATAGAAACCGGCATGTCCAAGAAAGCTTCACACATCTCTTACATTCTTAGGGCTCGGCAAGTGTTGGATGAGTTCCACCTTGGCTTTGTCGACTTCTAGTCCTCTTGCCAATATAATGTTGCCTAAGACGATACCTTGTGTTACCATGAAGTGACACTTCTCCTAATTAAGTACAAGGTTAATCTCTACACACCTCTCAAGTATCTTCTCCAAGTTCTTCAAACAAGTCTCGAAGTTGCTTCCATAAACACTAAAGTCATCTATAAAAACTTCGATAATGTCTTCAATAAAATCCGAGAAGATAGCATACATACATCGTTGAAATGTTCTGGGTGCGTTGCATAGGCCGAATGTCATCCTTCTATATGCAAAGGTGCCAAATGGATAAGTAAAAGTGGTATTCTCTTGATCATCCGGGTGTATCATGATTTGGTTGTATCCACTATAACCATCAAGAAAACAATAGAAGGCATGGCCGGCTAACCTCTCTAGCATTTGACCCATAAACGGTAAAGGCATATGATCCTTCTTTGTTGTAGCATTGAGCTTCCTATAGTCGATGCACATACGATGACCGGTAACAAGTCTTTGTGGCACTAGCTCATTCTTCTCATTCTTGACAACCGTTCCACCACTCTTCTTTGAAACTACTTGCACCGGTGAGACCCACTTACTATTTGAAATTGGGTAAACCACCCCACAATCAAGCAACTTTATTATCTCATCTTTGACTACCTTCATCATGAAAGGATGCAATCGGCGTTGAGCCTCCTTGGTTGGCTTTGCTCCTTCTTCTAGCAATATACGATGAACACATGTAGTAGGGCTTATTCCCTTGATATCCGCTAAGGTCCAACCTATAGCGGTCTTGTACTTCTTAAGCACACTTATTAAATCTACTTCTTGCTTCTCACTAAGCTTTGAAGACACAATGACCGGTAAAGTATCTTCTTCTCCAAGATAAACATACTTCAAGTGACTAGGGAGTTCTTTTAGTTCTAATTTTGGGGCCTCTTCCACACTTAGACGAAATTTGGTTGTGGTATTGGGAATTGATAAGAACGAGCTAAATTTGGAATAGGGCCAAGCCTCTAGCTCGACACACACTTCTTGGAGGCTCGGCTCTATTTTCTTCATGGCGTCTTCACTTGCTCGTTCTCCCTCCTTGTCAAATCCGACCCCTTGCTCGATCGCTAGTTGCTATGCATCAAGCGAGGTCGACATAACTTGCTCGACCTCTTCCAAAACGTCACTAGCTTGGTATTCCTTCAAATCGGCAATAGGAAACTTCATGGCATCAAAAACATTAAACTTGATCACGTCATCATCAAATTCCATTGTCAAGTTGCCCTCGGCCACATCGATCTTTGTTCATGCCGTCCTCATAAATGGCCGGCCAAGTAGCAATTGAGTGCTATTTATCGGCGAGTCCTCCATCTCCACAACATAGAAGTCAGCCGGGAAGATGAGTTGGTTGACTTGCACAAGCACGTCTTCAACATAGCCCTCCGGATACTTGCTTGAGCGATCTGCAAGTTCAATGATGACATTATCCTTCTTGAGAGGCCCTATACTCAATGTTTGGTACACATTGAGTAGCATGACATTAATCGATGCTTCCAAGTCCAACATTACATCTTCAAATCGAGTGTTGCCTATCACACAAGGCACATTGAAACTTCTCGGATCCTTCATCTTTAGTGGTAGCTTCCTTTGAATAACGGCCGACACCGTTTCGCTCATTGTCACCACACGAGTCTCCTTTGTATGCCTCGTCGTGCATAGCTCTTTAAGAAACTTAGCATACTTAGGAACTTGTTTAATACATTCCAACAAAGGAATGTTGACTTGCACTTTCCGGAAAATCTCCAACACCTCTTCATCGTGCATAGCTCTTTAGCTAAGTTGCAGCCATCGTTTGGGTGACTTCCTGAACTCCGATTAATCTACAATTTTGACACAATATACTTTAGCTTGGCAACTATATGCATACCAAATTTCATCAAATTTGAAAAAATATAAAGTCATATTAACACGAGCCTCAAAATAACGAAAAAGACTTATTTTACTTTATTTCCTCAGAGTTCTAAACTTAGTCATTTTTCTGATAATTCAGCACATTTTTCCAAAACTCTACCAAAACGACACTAAACTATATTATGACTCAATCTTAGATAAATAAGGGTTAAACAAAGCATAAACGAGGGCATAAACATATTAATATCGTAGCACTTTGTGCTCGTATCACTTTTGCTCTATAATGCCCGTGTGTGTGTTCTTCTTTGACGATTCCAATTGTATGTGTGCCATTGTTTGAAAGTTGTTTGTAATCGCCAATGCCGTGGCTTGTAATGATATATATTCTTAATTTTTTTTTTACGATGTTCTAACTTGTTTAAATGTTGCAAATTTCAGAATAGTGCATGTCCGAATCTAGTCTTTGGACACGAGATCATCAAGGTCGCTTGCAACGTTTGAACTAAGAACTCGCCATCGCTATAATCGCACCATTACCACCATCCGAGCCATCTTCTAGCTCGGCATTATCATCACCATCGTCACCTAGCTCGGCAACAAGTGTGCCGAGCCCTCCATCGATTATCTCGATCATCATCGTGTGATCTTCAAGGGCCCGAATTTGAAGCTTTTGCCGACCAATTGTTCAGCCACTAATCGTCATGCCTTCTATTAGAGCTCAAAACGGTCATGTCACCGGAGGAGGAGGAGCCGCACTCTCTAATATCACTTATCCTCCTTTAGAAGCCGACAAGACCGGAGAGATAGAATTGAGGAGTGGATTCCTCCACCAGTTGAAATCGTTCTATGGATTGCCAAGAGAGAATCCTAATAACCACTTGCAATGGTTTAACTTCACCACCGAGAGTATATGTCCAAGAGGGAACGACTTGCAACACTTCAAGATGAAGGCTTTTCCGTTCTATTGGAAGATCAAGCAAAGGAGTGGTTGTTTGAGGTGCCTAGTGGCCGTATCAACTCATGGAATACTATGGTGGATGAGTTCTTACTCAAGTACTTTCCCGCTTCACGTATCACGGATTTGAGGAATCAAGTTACAAGTGTGAAGCAAGCCAGAGATGAGACTTTCTTCAACTACTAAAAGAGGTTCAAATCCCTCGTCTCTTTATGTCCATCGCATGACATTAGCGATGGACTCTTATTGCAATATTTCTATGAGGGGTTGCGCTTAATGGAGAGAGAGTTTCTTGATTCGGCTGTGGAAGGTAGTTTCTTAGAGTTAGATGCCGCACCTGCAAGGAATTTGTTGGAGGTTCGAGCCTTGAACAATCAACAATTTAGCATGACAAGAGACAATGCCTTGAGGAGCGAGAAAGTGCATGAGACGTCCTCAAGCTCAAAATTGGAAGAGAACGTTGACAAGCTTGCCGACTTGGTGAGTTATACGATGAAGGGAAAGTGTTCCATTGTTTGTGGCGTGTGCACCGAGAACCATGAAACCGAGCTCTACCCCCAACTTACATCGAGTGAGAGAGTAGAGGAGTGCAACGCCATTGGTTTTCAAGGGCAAAGGTATAGCAACTTCAATCCAAGGTTCAACGATTATCTGAAATTTCGATGGGCGAATAATGACAACGTGCTTAGGGCACCAATGCAGCCGAGCCAAGGGGCTGCTGCACTGTTTCAGCCGAGAGCTCCTTACGTTTCAGCCGAGAGCTCCTTATGTACCTCGACCACAATTTCAGCCGAACCAAGGACGGCAGCCGAGCCAAGCTATGTTCCAACCTAACCAAATGCCGAGGGCAGGGCTGCTGCCGAAAGGGAGAGGGCTGCCAGAAGGGCTGCTGCCGATGCATCAAGGAAGAATGAGCTCGAGCATGATCCCGCCACGTCGAAGAAAGAGTTGCAGCCAAGCCTAGTGCAAAAGGGAGGGATGTCGAACTCAAACATTCCATTCCCTTCGCGCTTCGCAAGATCAAAGAAGGATAAGTCTGCCATGAAGTGTTGGAGATTTTCCGGAAAGTGCAAGTCAACATCCCTTTGTTGGAATGCATTAAACAAGTCCCTAAGTATGCCAAGTTTCTTAAAGAGTTGTGTACGGCAAGAAGGCATACAAGGGAGACTCGTGTGGTCACAATGAGCGAAACGGTGTCGGCCGTTATTCAAAAAAAGTTGCCGCCAAAGATGAAAGATCCGGGAAGCTTCAATGTGCCTTGTGTGATAGGCAATACTCGTTTCGATGATGTTATGTTGGATTTGGGAGTTTCAATCAATGTCATGTCACTCAATGTGTAACGACCCGAACCTTAAAATACCCCCCCTAAAAGTTTTAAATTATTTTGACGTTTCGAAGGGTTTAAAGGTTGACTTTTTATAAGTTGACCCGATCGAGAATTTTATTTCTCGACGAGATAGATGTCGTTAAAACGAGTTCATAGACACATAACGAGTTTAATTTGAATTCGTATGAAAAATTTATGACGTAAAAATCGGAGAGGAGAAAATTTATGGAAACGAGCAGAAATTTCTAGAAAAAGGAATATTCTAGACTTCGGGTGAATATTCTTCCTTCCTTTTATTTTTCTTTCTTTCTTTCTTTTCTCTCTCTCTCTCTCCACCTCTCTCTCTCTCTCTCTCTCTCTCTCTCTCTCTCTCTCTCTCTCTCCCCGAGCAGGACTGAGCCGCTCCCTGCCTCCTCTTCGTTTCGTCTTCCGGTCGAACGGGACAGCCGCATCGGTCACGTTCAAACCGGCCCGGTGTTCTCTTTCTGTCTGTGGCGGCGGTATAGCTCTAATCGCCGCCGTTCGGGGGTTTTTGGTGGAGGAGGGTTCGACTGTGTCGAACCGAAACTCCCTCCTCCGGCCACCAATTGGCCCGATTCCAAGGGAGAAAATGAAGGTCTCGACCCGCACAGCCTCTCCCTCAAAGGATTCGATCTTCAACCCAGGTAAAGAGAATTTTGGGTTCAAAATTTTAGGGTTCGGGTTATGTGTTTATTTTTGGTGGAGATGATGTTTTTGGTAGTTTTACAGGCTGTATTTGAGTTCATTACATGATTTGGAGTTGATTAAGTGTGATTTGGGGTTGGTTTGGTTGAATTTGAGAGGAATAGGTACTTTCAGAGGCGCTGCCGTCGTGTCGGCCGCCGTTTGCGGCTGCTGTGAAGTTTTTATGGCGGCAGGGACGATGGAGATGAGGTCCTGAGGTAAGGGAGATCGTTTTGGACGCATTGGATTTTAATTTGGTGGTGCTCATGACCACTGTGGCGGAGCTTCCGGCGGTGGTGGCGGCGGCGGCGCTACTGTTGACGGCGGCGGGAGGTTGAAAAAGGTTAAAAGGTAATAGTAAAACGGTAAAAAGGTAATTAGTACACGGTAAAACGGTAATTCAGTAAACAGTATATAGTAAACAGTAAAAAGGGTAAATAGTAACAGTAAAAAGGTGAATAGTAATTGGGAATTTTGACTTTAACTATTACTGTTTGACCTTGAGATTTACCGTTGACTTTCCGTAAAAAAGGTAAAAGCTGGCTAAAAAGGAGTTTTACGACAAAATAAGCGATAAAAGAATTAATCGGTTTTGTTCCCAGTGGGTGGGCGGTTGCGGAATTGGGAGCAAAGAGATTTTTATTTGGTTATTGGGTTTTATTTCGGACCTGTTTTCAGATTTTCTGAGGGAATTTTCGGGACGGGTTCTTATACAATGTGTACCAAACTTTGAGTATAGGGCCACTCAAGAAGGACAAAATCATCATACAACTTGCGGATAGGTCGAGCAAGTATCCGGAGGGCTATGTGGAGGATGTGCTTGTGCAAGTGAACCATCTTATTTTTCCCGCGGATTTCTATATTGTAGAGATGGAAGACTCACCGGTCAATAGCACACAATTGCTATTAGGCCGGCCATTCATGCGCACGGCAAGGACGAAGATCGATGTGGCCAAGGGCAACTTGACTATGAAGTTCGATGGGGAAGTGATAAAGTTCAATATTTTCGATGCCATGAAGTACCCCATTGTTAATATCAAGGAAGGCCGATTGTATGATGTTTTGGAGGAGGTTGAGCAAGTTATGTCGACCTCACTCGACGCATAGCAACTAGCGATCGAGCAAGGGGTCAGTTTTGACAAGAAGGGAGCACGAGTTGAGGTAGAAGATGAAGATCTTGCCGAGCCTAGCATGAGGGAAGTGGTTGCCGAATTCAATGTAGCCCCTATGTTTACAAAGAACTCGTTCTTGTCAATACCAAGTGCCACATCCAAATTTCGACCAAGTGTGGAAGAGACCCCAAAGTTAGAACTAAAAGAGCTCCCTAGCCACTTGCAGTATGTTTATCTTGGAGAAGAAGATACTTTACCAGTTATTGTGTCTTCATCGCTTAATGAGAAGCAAGAGGAAGGGTTAGTACATGTGCTAAAGAAGTATAAGACCGCCATAGGTTGGACCTTGGCGGATATCAAGGGAATAAACCCTACAATGTGTGTTCATCATATATTGCTTGAGAATGAGCGAAGCCAACACGTGAGGGACAAAGACGTCCCACCCTCCAATGATGAAGGTCATCAAAGACAAAATTATTAAGCTATTGGATTGTGGCGTCATCTACTCCATCTTGGATAGTAAGTGGATCTCACCCGTACAAGTAGTTCCCAAGAAAAGTGGTGTAACAGTTGTGAAGAATGAGAAGAATGAGCTTGTACCACAAAGGCTAGTAACCGGTCATCGCATGTGTATCGACTATAGGAAGCTCAATGCAACAACGAGAAAGGATCACATGCCTTTGCCATTCATGGATCAAATGCTAGAGCTATTATTGTTTTCTTGATGCCTATAGTGGATACAATCAAATCGCCATACACCCGGATGATCAAGAAAAGACTATTTTCACATGTCCATTTGGACCTTTGCTTATAGGACGATGCCATTTGGCTTATGCAACGCACCCAGTACATTTCAATGATGTATTTACAATATCTTCTCCGACTTTATTGAAAGCAAGATGAAGGTCTTCATAGATGATTTTAGCGTATATGGACGCGACTTCGACTCATGTTTAGCAAATTTGGACGAGATATTTGAGAGGTGTGTAGAGACTAACCTTGTACTTAATTGGGAGAAGTGTCACTTCATGGTAAATCAAGGTATAGTTCTTGGCCATATCATATCCGAGAAGGGCATTGAAGTTGACAAAGCGAAGGTGGATTTAATTCAAAGCTTGCCGAGCCCTACATGTGTGCGGGACGTGCGAAGCTTCGTTGGACATGCTAGTTTATATCGACGATTTATCAAAGAATTTTCCAAGGATGCTAAGTTAATGACCGAGCTACTATAAAAGGATGTGTCATTCGTGTGGAGTGAGGCATGCGAGCAAGCATGCATTCGGCTAAAAGAGAAGCTTTGCTGGGCTCTAATTCTTGCTTCACCAAATTGGGAGCTTCCATTTGAGTTGATGTGTGATGCAAGTGATTATGCAATGGGAGCCATGCTCGGCCAAAGAGTGGACAAGAAGCCACACGCCATTTACTATGCTTCGAGGACTCTCAATGATAGGAGCAAAAACTGCTACGATATTAATATGTTTATGCCCTCGTTTATGCTTTGTTTAACCCTTATTTATCTAAGATCGAGCCATAATATAGATTAGTGTTTATTTGGTAGAGTTTGGTAAAAATGTTCTTAAAAGTTGGAAATTTACAGAAATTTGACAAAGTGCTGAAAATCGAAGTCATATTATGTTTTGTTGTTTCTGTAAAGCTTGCATGTTGCTTTTGATGGGTTTTTCTTCTCTTATGAGCAGTATATGCATATATAATCGAGCAATGGAAGAGTTAAAGGAATTGGAGCTAAAGAAGCTGCCGGAAATTGCTATGCAAATTCAAATCCAGCATGTTTCAGGTTTTTCCTGAACACATCACTCAAATTCCAAGAATTCCTTAAGTCAACCTAATTGGAACTAGATAGTGTACCTTATATGCATGGAAAGCCTATGAGTCTAGTTTCCATAGGATTTGGAATCGCATCAATAGCTGCTCCGAGGAAGAAGTTATGCTCGATTGAAGACGTGAATGTCAAATCTGCCGAGAAGAATCAAGATTCCAGCTTTGTCCCTTCTGATAGGCTGCAAATCTTCTGATGTCAACTTGCAGCCTCATCGCGATGCAGCGCGCGCAGACAATGCACCATGCCGCCGAGACGTGTCCGACACAGGCACCTCGTATCCGGGCCATATCTCAAGTTCAACCAGGCGTATCTAGAGGCGTATCCATCACGTGTCCGACGAGGCTCAACCTATATCAAGACGTATCGGATACGGGCATCTCGTATCCGATACTGGCACTCACCACGCACATGTCTGTGAGAACCTGCACGCACCTTTCTTCCTATCGTTTCTGCTCGCCAAGCATAGCCTCGCCAGCGCCAACTCGCCAGCAGTCGCTCGCCAAGCACTTGCCTCGCCTACTGTTATTGCTCGCCAACCTTTGCCAGCTTGCCCCAGCGAGCCAGCACATGCGCGCGCATGCGCACTAGGAAGCCTGCATCCGAGAAGCAACCAAGTTGGATTCCGGAGTTTTTCATGTGGTTAATCATGGCTGCCGGTGGCTGCCATTGCTCCTAATGATTCAAGGAAGACATGCAGCCTTAGGAAGGAGCAAGAAAAAATCAAAAAGTCAACCTTGCCTTGAAGAGCTAGGAATCCTAGCGGTAGGAGGAGAATTGTTCCCGGTTGGGCTAGGGAAGCTGTAGCCAGACTTTTTGGACTTCAAATCTAGCAACCAAGGGCTGCCAATCCACAAGAAGAACCCAAGAAGATGGGCAGCCGGTCCAAGTCCAAAACGCACAGAGAAAATCAAGAAAAATCTAGAGAGACTTGGCCGGCAAGTAAGCCTAAACCATATCGGTTTAGGTTTTGACAATTCCTTCTTGTTGCCGGTTTTGGTTTCACTTTTTCCCTATATATAGGGGCCAGCAACACTGAGAAAATTTATCTCATCTCAAGCACAAGTACTAGTCAAAAGTTTTACCAAGTCTCACTGATGAGTGCCTAACCACACACACAGTAATAACCCTACAAAATATCGTTAGTAGTATGAGCAAGTAGGGATCGTTCTAAGCCGGTGATTAAGGGTACCTGAAACATGAAAATGTTAACACAAAATATTCACAAACACATATGCACACAATTGTCACACTTATATACATATATACGAATTTATCGTGGGGGATGAAGATGAAGTTCGGCAGCCATAGGCTGCCCCCTAAACTAGGCACGAAAATAAAATGCAGAAAATTAAACTCTAAACTACTATGTACAAGTTTGGTCGACATTCTTCCACAAAGCACTAGCACGAAAGCAATCAAAAACATAACAAACAAGCAAACAAGACTCACGGAAATGCATTAAAGTATTCTAGACTCAACTTAACTCCAACCTAATTAGCTCCCTATAGGTATTACTAACCGATTTCGATTTCATAAGTATTCAAGATTAACTTTACGTCTAATCCTAAAATTGTACTAAACATATTTTAGAACTCTTATAGATGAAAACAAACATGCATAGTAATTGAGCACGAAATCTTTTGAGTCGGAAACAAGTTAATTAAGCAAGGCGTCACTATTCTCATTAACAAGCATGTTCTTTAAACCACTCGAACCTTTGTGAAAACAACACAAATAAAATAACCCTAAAGATTACTTAATCTATATTCTTTTCGGCTAATGAGATCAATATTCCACACATTGCAATTGCATAGACTACCAACCTTTAAGCACATGAATTCAAAGAACAAGTCAAGAAAAATCTAAAACCAAATTAACACATGTTTGCCGATTGCCCTATTTACTAATTCATTACATATTTTCCTTACTCTTTAACATACAATCTGATTCTTTACTCTCAAGAACCAATTAAAAATAAAGAAAACAAATTGAACATGCAAATCATAAAACCAAACTTCAATCTAAACAATACATAGACATAGCGTTTGAAACCAAGAATTCATGCTATCTTTATAGACAAAGTTTAACATAACTGCATAAAAATTACAAAACCGAAAGAGGGGAGTGGATCACACTTTTATAGACACCTTGATGACTTTGACTCGTGTGGATCCGGCGGAAGGTGAAAGAAGCGGCTGCTCGGCAGTGGTTATGTGTCGGTAGAAAAAGTAAGGTGAGATGGGGGTGATTTTCGGCTAGGGTTTTATGTAGGATTCTTGGGGAAATTTCGGTAGAGCTTAGGCTAGATTTTTGCTTTTGAATGTGACCCCTTTTTCTGTGGAAAATATGGCTTTATATAGAGGAAAAAGGCTAGGGTTTGCCGGCCACACAAGGAAGGGGAACTCCTTTTCCTAGTTGGCTTATGTTTCCTTGTGGGATAAATATTGCATTCTTGAACTTCTTTTTCTGATTTTTTCTTCATAGCATGGACTGCATATCTTCATGGACTTCATATGTGGACTTGACAACTCTATTTGGTGAACTTTGATCCATGAAAAAAATATACAAACCGCCAAGAACACAAAACCGGCAGCTTTGCTTGCCGATCGGCAGCATTCTCCTAGCTTGATTAGGAATGCTTCTTTCTTCGTGTTTTCCTCATTGCCTTAGCTCGATGTCTTCCTCTATCCTTCAATAAGCTTGGAAAATCTTCAAGTATGCAATTGTACTCCAAAATGTCCATCGAAAACAGAAACAAAGGAAAAGAGACAGAAACTTGGTTTTCTCGGCAGGAATGACCTTGCTCCGGTAATTCTGGCATAACTCCCTCCTCGGAGCTCCGATTGATGCGATTCCAAGCCTCAGAGAAACCAGACACGTAGAGATTTCCAACGGCATATGGCACGTCCTTTGGTTCCTAGCGATGTGACCCACAAAAATTCCGGAAGTCAGGACACAGTCCCAGGAAAATCCTGGTAGTCCCTGGTGATCTTTGTTCAAACTGTCAAGTTGCAGCCATCTTTTGGGTGACTTCCAGAACTTCTATTGATCTAAATTTTGACACAATACACTCCAGCTTGCCAGTTATATGCCTGCCAAATTTAATCAAATTTGGAAAAGAATAAGTCAGTAAGCACATGCCTCAAATTCACGAAAACAACATATTTTGCACTTTTTCCTCAAATTTCTATACTTAGTCGTTTTTCTGACAATTAAGCACATTTTTCCAAAACTCTTCCAAAATGACACTAAACTATATTATGACTCTATCTTAGATAAATAAGGGTTAAACAAAGCATAAATGAGGGCAAATACATATTAATATCGTCGCACATTGTGCTCCTATCAACTACCCCACACTTATCCTTTGCTAGTCCCTTAGCAAAACTAAATAAAACTAAGACTCAAAACAACTATTGCCCCTAATGATTTGTCTCAGGCTCGTATGTACACATAGCTTTCAAGTTAATGCATGAGAATGCTAAGCACGAAAATTCCAAGTTTCATGAACATGCAACATCGATATGAACATATAAGAACAACATATAAGCATGAAAACATGTTAAGCTAATTCGATCCTCCTCACTAGGCATACTCTCTTCTTTTCACTCGAAGCATGGCATTCACTCAATAGTATATGTAAGAGAAAGATATATGATACGAAAATAACTTGCATATATCAAGAAAAGAAAGCTCTTTGTGAAATTTTATGGAAAAACCTCATGTAACAACTATGTGCACCAATGAACCAAAGCCATATGCTTACTCTTGAGATAATCTCCACAAATCAAGTTTAACCATCTTAAGAATCATAAAAAGATCAATAAAAGGGATGTAATGGGGCTTGGCTTAAAAGGCATTCGAAATTTAGGATAAGGAGGCTCAAAACGTAACTATGGCCTTTAGCAAAGCTCAATTCTCCTTATGTCTTCTCACCAAGGATCGGATTTCTTCTTGTTGGACCCATACTTCATTCATTTCTTCCCCAAAACATAGTGAATATGAACAAATGTTGAAATTTAAACAATAGTAGACCTTCACATGCATACATACTCCAAATTCACAACACTTTTTCAAGACTATATCCACACAAATTTTTCTTTTTCTCATCCGTTCCTATTTCTTTTTCTTTGGTTCGGATCACTTCTTTTCTTTTTCTTTTTCTTTGATCCGAAATTTTTCTTTTCTTGTTGTAGCGTTGAGCCTCCTATAATCGATGCACATACGATGACCGGTTACAAGTCTTTGTGGCACAAGCTCATTCTTCTCATTCTTGACAACCGTTAGACCACTCTTCTTTGGAACTACTTGCATGGGAGATATCCACTTACTATCCGAAATTCGGTAAATCATCCTACAATCAAGCAACTTTATTATCTCATCTTTGACTACCTTCATCATGGGGGGATGCAGTCGGCGTTGAGCCTCCTTGGTTGGCTTTGCTCCTTCTTCTAGCAATATATGATGAACACATGTAGTAGGGCTTATTTCCTTGATATCTGCTAAGGTCCAACATATAGCGGTCTTGTACTTCTTTAGCACACTTATTAAATCACATTCTTGCTTCTCACTAAGCTTTGAAGATGATAGGAGCACAATGTGCGACGATATTAGTTTATCTAAGATAGAGTCATAATTTAGTTTAGTGTCTTTTTGGTAGAGTTTTGAAAATATGTGCTTTAGAATCCGAAAAATGACGAAGTTTAAGAATTCTGGACATTAATGCAAAATGTGTCTTTTTCGTGATTCTGAGATGAATGGAATTGTGACCTATCCTTTTCCAAAATTTACTGAAATTTGGTATGCATGTTATTGGCTTGCTAATGGGTTTTGTGTCAAAAATTCAGATCAATCGGAGTTCGCGAAGTCTCCCAAACGATGGCTGCAAAACAGCAGTTCGAGCAAACCAATCCAGGGACTTCCAGGATTTTCCTCGGACTGTGCCTCAACTTCGAAAATTCATTCCCGACGTTTCAAAAGGAATTTGATCAAGTCCTTTTATATGGAGATAGCTTTATGTGTCTAGTTTCTCTAAGACTTGGAATCGCTTCAATCGGGGCTCCAGGAAGGAGTTATTCCAGATTTACCGGAGTAAGGTCATATCTGCTGATTCCAGCAAGCTTCTGCCTCTTTTCCTTTGTTTCGATTTTCGACGGACATTTTGGCGTGCCATTGCATATTTGAAGATTGTCCAAGCTTATTGAAGGATAGAGGAAGACATTAAGCCAAGGCAATTGAGGAAAAAAGTGAAGAAAAGAAGATTTCCTTGTCAAGCTAGGATTGTATGCCGATCGGCCAGCAATGCTGCCAACGTTGTGTTCTTGGAGGGTTTCGGGCGTTTTTCCATGGATCAAGTTCACCAAATGGAGTTTTCAAGCCCACATATGAAGTCCATGAAGATGTGAAGCCCATGCCATAAAGAAAATTCAGAAAAAGAAGTCCAAGAATGCAATAATTATTCAACAAGGAAACATAAGCCAACTAGGAAAAGGAAATCCTCCTCTCCTTGTTGTGGCTGGCAACCCTAGGCTTTTCCTCTATATATAGCCAACTTTTACACAGAAAAATTTGTCACATTCCAAAGAAAAAATCTAGCCAAAGCTTTACCGAAATTTCTCAAGAATCCTACATAAAAACCCTAGCCGAAACCACCACCATCTCACCCAAAAAAAATCCTGCCGACACACCCATTGCCGAGCAGCCATCTTCTCCACCAACCATCGGATCCACATGAGTTGAAGTCATCCAAGGTGTCTACAAAAGTGTGATCCACTCCCTACTCTCGGTTTTGTAATTTTTATGTAGTTATGTTAAACTTTGTCTATAAAGTTAGCATGTATTTTTGGTTTCAAACTCTATGTCTATGTATTGTTTGGAGTGAAATTTGGTTTTATAATTTGTATGTTCAATTCGTTTTCGTTGTTTCTAAATGGGTTTTGGATGTAAGAATACGGATTGCATGTTAAAAAGTAAGGAAAATATGTAACGAATTAGTAAGTAGGATAATCGGCAAAACATGTATTAAAATTGATCTTAGGGTTTTCTTGACTTGTTCTTTAAATTCGTGTGCTTAAAGATTGGTAGCCTACGTAATTTCAATATGTGGATTATTGATCTCATTAGCCGAAAATAATATAGATTAAGTAACCAACGAGTTATTTTTTTTGTGTTGTTTTCACAAGGGTTAGAGTGGTTTAAAAAACATGCTTGTTAATAAGAAGTGTGACGTCTTATTATATTAACTTGTTTCCAACTAAAAAGACCTTGTGCCTAATTGCTTTGCATGTTTGATTTCGACGATAAGTGTTCTCAAATATGTTTAGTATAACTTTAGGGTTAGACGATAAGTTAATCTTGAAGTATTAGAGAGTCTTAATTAGTAAACCGATAAGGAGCTAATTGGGTTGGAGTTAAGTTGAGTCTAGAACGCTTTAGTACTTTGCCGTGAGTCTTATTTGCTTGTTTGTTATGTGTTTTGATTGCTTTCGTGTTAGTGCTTTGTGGAAGAATGTCGACCAACCTTGTAAATAGTAGTTTATAATTTATTTTTGTGTTTTGATTGCAAGGCTGCCGATCCCATCTTTTCCCCATAAGTGATGATTTTATGTATATATTTGTGAATATTTTTGTCTAACAATCTCATGTTTCAGGTACCCTCACTACCAGAAAAAAGGTTTCAATTTCCCGACGAAATAAAAAAAAACGGCCGACGACTAAAAATTTTCGTCGGTAATTCTATAGAATAGGCGACGATTTTATTTTTCGTTGGTGGAAAAACAAAATCGTCGGCCATAGTTTAACCATAGCCGACGATACTGTTTTTTCGTTGGTATAAACAAAAATCGTCGGCTATATTCATATTTCAGTCGACGATTTTGGATTTTCGTCGGCCTTTCTCTTAAAC